>JAYESD010000002.1:117609482-118809482 GCA_036927565.1 Tuctoria greenei
CAGCAGTGGAGACATGCTGATCGAAGGGATCGGCGTGGTCGGCAATGGAGCGGCAGCTGGAGTAAGGACAAGTGGAGGTGGTGCAACTCCTGGCAGCTACGACGGGAGGGCAATCCCGGTCTGGGTGTAGAGGTTGGTGATCAACCCCAGGATGCCCATCATCGCCTGCTGCATCTGCTGTTGCTGGTCGAGGGAGCGCTGGTGCATCTGGTCGATCAGCCCAGTCAGCCGGTTAGTGTCCTCTCGCCTCTCACGGGCGATCTGGCGCTGCATCTCCTGCTGCTGCTGCTGGAGCTCCAGAAGGCGTGCGGCCTGCTCCGCTCGGGCCTGCTCAGCTGCAAGCCGGTCCAAGCGTTGCTGCTCAACCATCTGCTGAAGAAGTGAGGTGAGCTCAGTCGGCTGAGAGACCTGTGCCTCTGTGATGGGAGGTGGAGTAGGGGTGGCACTGTTGAGCCTCCAGCCTCCGCGTCGTGCTGCCTGGGTGAGGCAGGAGGTGGGAAGTACTCCTCGACACTGTCATCCATGTCGCTCTCGGACCATATATGCTGCAAGTCCTCACCCTAAGCCTCTGCCTCGGCCAGCCTCTCATGTTCCTTCTCCAGATCCGACCAGTCCTCCTCAGATAGACGAGCCCTGACCTGACGCTCGACTGGACGGCCAAGGCGGCAGTCTCCAGGAGCTGGAGCACGGTAGTGGCTGAACCGTGTGACACTCTCGTCAGTGAGACGGTCACGCACGGCGGACTCCTCAGGAACCATCATGGAGAGCAGGTAGCTGATCCAGTGTCCGTACACAAGCTGCCTCATCATGCCCACTCCATCGGTGATCATATCCTCCATCTCGCATATGAGGACGTCCACAATATCAAACTCCATCCCATTCATGATGTAGAACAGGAGGGTCTGCTGTAGGATGGTGAACCCCTCTAAGTAATCGGACCTCGGCAAGAGAGTGCGGCGCAAGGCAAGGTGCACTGTGCGCGCAGCTGGAGTCAACAGTGCCGGTACCCTCGGCTGGTCTGGAGAGAAGGTCGGTCCAAATAGAGAGCGGATCTCCTCCAGTGGTGGTGCCGCTCCTCCAGTGAGCGGCCTCCTCGGCGGGTCTGCCAGTCCATATACTCTCTCATGCACGCAAGTGTCGTGCAGGTCCACTCCTAGCAGTTGTGCCAACGTCTGCCTTGTCAAGTGATAGTGCTGGCCCATGAACATGAAGTCTATAGACCTGCGGCCCTCAAAGACGTAGAGGGTGGCGTAGAACACGCGTACCCAATCCTCCACATAAGCACTCCTCTCATAGGACATCAGCTGCACCAGCCCGCGATACCTCTCAAAGTATGGGTGAATCTCTGTCTCTGCTGCCAGGGCAAGCTGATCCCAATCCAGAAAGTTATGCTAGAATAACTTGTGGCCTCGGCGTCTATAGGTCTCGTAGAGCGACGCCTGTGTCAGAGTCCAGAAACGACTGTCCACAAGAGCCTCTCTGGGCTACAGGTACCACTCTCAAGCAGCACACTCCATCTGAGTCTCCTGAGTTGCTTGGCCTTCATCTTCCAGTAATCAGTCAACCGGACACCTTCACCGACACGGACGGTAGTTTCCATCTTGTAGATGGCTCTCTGGTCCTCCCTGTCCTCACGACGATCGGCAACCATCGGTCTCGGACGTGGTGCTGCCGCGGGATGACCCCCACGGGTCCTGGCGGAGCGCCAGCGAACAAGAGGCACTTCCGGCTCTTCTTCCGCCTCGGACTCATCGATCACGGGAGGCTGCCTCGGACGAGCCTCACGGATCCTCAGTGATCCTCCTCGGCCACGCTCTCGCTCCTCGGCGGCGCGAGCAGCCATCAATGCCTTCTCCTCCTTCGAGAGCTTCTGCTTCTTTGCGGCCGGTTCCGCAATGGCCTTCCCCTTGTTCTTCTTGTCACGAGCCATTGCGATGAGGCAAAGCGCGTGAACGAAGTTGACGATGCACGGAACGGCGACACGAAGGTTGATGCGGTCGGAAACCCTAGCGTCGGCGACCGGTGGAGGTACCAACAACGCAGAGGGTGGTGTGTGCGTGGGGCGGCTGTAGTGATGGAGAGAGACGGCAGCGACGCTTGGGTGGAGCGGCGGCGGCGGCTGGGTGGAGCAGCGGCGGTGGCTGCGGTGGAGGCGAGTGCCGGCAGCGCTAGATGATGCGGCGGCAGCGCTAGAGGATGGCGGCGGTGGCCGGAGGTCGGCGGCGGCGACCGGAGTGCGGCGGCGGCGGCCGGAGTGCGGCGGTGGCGCAGCTTGGGCGAGAGGATCGGCGGCGGCGGTGAGGGCTGCGTCGGGATCGGGAAGAGAGAGAAAAGGAGATGAAAGGCTGTTTAAATAGTGGGTCCCAAACCCTAGTCGAAACTTTAACACCGGATGGACCGATGTAGAAACGATAGAAGCATAGGTCAAATGGCACAGTAAGGGTATTCAAAAAAGGTACCGTTGACATTGGATGGATCGACGTGCAAAGAGATAGCATCGGTCGAATGTTACAGTAAGGGTATTCAAAAAGGTGCCGTTGACACCGGATGGTCTGACGTGGAAGGGAATATCATCGGTGGAATTCATCACAGTTTCAGAATTGTAAATACCGGCTGGACCGATGTTTTTCCAAACGAAAGCGTCAGTTGATTTGTGTTGCTGACTGGTCTGACTCTTGGCTTTTGAACACCAACTGATCCGATGATGGTCTGACCTAAGCATCGGATAATCTGATGACTACAAAACAGCAACATCCCATATATGTCCTTTGACCAAACAAACAAACAATGAGAAACACATGTCTTAGGACTTTTTGGGCAACCCCTTACCCCTCAAAAATACTAATATGCCAATAACTTGGCTAAGCCTTAAAGCGAATAGAACACCGAAGAAAACGGGAAGGAAATTATCCAAATAAAATGTAAGGCCCATGCTTTGTGAGCTAGAGTATGAAGACTTCTATCTCCTTAGAGCATGTTCCTCTAGGCATTAACGCACCTAACATTTTGTTCTTTCCACCACATATGAGTTGAGATATTGCATTTCAAACAAGTCTCTTTCTCATGAGGTGGGTTCCCCTTTGTGACAATCTACCGTATGCAATGCCAAACATTTTATAATGCAAGAAATTTCAAGTCTATATGGCAGGAATCATGCAAGGCATAAAATAAATCTATCTTGCCAAATTTGAACCATTCAAAGGCTTCTTCAGGGAGAGCCACTCTCCAAGCCTTGGGAAAACCCAAAAGAACCTCCATCCCAAGCTAACCCTTGCTCACCCCTATCCTTTGAGAGTTAGGCAAGACCTATATGAGATGCATTCTTACATGATGTTCGTTGCATCTAGCACATTTAACTCACTTCTTAGCCTAGAAAAAGTTTTCTCATCTAGTGGTTTAGTGAAGATATCCGCCAATTGTTCTTCGGACCTAACACCTCGCAATGAGATGTCTCCCTTAGCTTCATGGTCCCTCAAGAAATGATGGCGAATATCAATGTGCTTAGTGCGGGAGTGTTGAACAGGATTTTTAGCTATCTTAACCGCACTTTCATTGTCACAAAGGAGAGGCACACAGCCAAGTTTAATACCAAAGTCCAAAAGTGTTTGCTTCATATAGAGAATTTGGGCACAACATGCACCGGCCGCAATATATTCCGCTTCCACCGTGGACAAGGCGACGGAATTTTGCTTCTTGCTAGACCAAGATACTAGGGAACGCCCAAGCAAGTGGCACCCACCGGAGGTACTCTTGCGATCCACGCGGCATCCGGCAAAGTCCGAATTCGAGTATCCCAAGAGGTGGAATTTTGCACCTTTAGGGTACCACAAGCCCACACTAGGGGTATGCTTAAGATACCTAAGTATCCTAAAGATCGCCTTCCTATGCGATTCTTTAGGTGCCGCTTGAAAGCGAGCACACAAGCATACACTAAACATGATATCGGGCCTAGATGCGGCAAGATAAAGCAATGAACCAATCATAGGACGGTAGTTAGATTGGTCAATAGGTTTACCGTCCTTATCCGCGTCGAGATGACAATTTGTTGCCATTGGAGTGCTTCTTGAGCTACAATTTCCCATCTCAAATTTCTTCAAGAGGTCCTTGGTGTACTTCTCTTGATAGACGAAGGTCCCCTCTTGAAGTTGCTTGATTTGAAATCCAAGGAAGAAGTTGAGCTCTCCAATCATTGACATCTCGAATTCCCTAGACATCATTTTGCCAAACTCATGGCTAAGAGCTTTGTTAGTTGAACCAAAAATAATATCATCAACATAAATTTGACAAATAAACAAATCTCTGTTGATGTCTTTGGTGAAGAGTGTAGTGTCCACCCTCCCGATCTTGAATCCTTGCATGATCAAGAAATCCCGTAATCGTTCATACTATGCTCTAGGTGCTTGCTTGAGCCCGTAGAGCGCCTTGTGCAACCTATACACATGATTAGGATTCCTCGGATCTTCAAACCCGGGAGGTTGTTCAACATAAACAAGCTCGTTAATGTAACCATTAAGAAAGGCACTTTTCACATCCATTTGATAAAGTCTAATATTATGATGTGATGCAAAGGCAAGAAGTATACGGATGGCTTCTAGCCGGGCGACCGGAGCAAATGTCTCCCCAAAGTCTAGTCCTTCAACTCGCGAGAACCCTTTGGCCACAAGTCTTGACTTGTAGCGGACCACAACGCCATTCTCGTCTTGTTTGTTGCGGTACACCCACTTTGTTCCGATGACGTTCTTGTCCTTGGGTCGCTCCTCCAACACCCAAACTTCATTGCGGATGAATTTGTTGAGTTCTTCTTGCATGGCCATCACCCAATTTGGGTCTTGGAGTGCTTCCTCAATATGAGTGGGTTCTACACATGAAACAAACGAGTAGTGCTCACAAAATGAAGCGAAATGGCGAGAACGTGTACTTACACCCCTTGACGGACTTCCAATGATTTGGTCCATCGGATGCGCCTTGGAGATGCGTCCATGCCTCATAAGTGGTTGTGAAGCACTTGGCGAAGGTTGATGAGGACATCACAACAGCGGAGACGCGCATTGAACTGCAAGGACCAATCACAAGAGCACGGGCACGGTTATTAAATCAGCAGGTGAATTCGTTCTTAACTTCTTTTGCATGTGAGTTTGAGAATAGATTGCTATGTGATGATTTAATTGTTATTAGGAATAATGGAGAAGATCAACAAGTTAAGGAAGGAGGCCTTGGAAGCGTGGAGAACCACCTGGGACGTCCACAAGTAGATGGAAACAGTTTACAACTCGGACTCGAGTTCAACTCAGAGTCCAGGAGCAGTCCACCTTAAAACAGACGCCCAGGAGGCATACGGACTACGTTTTCGACGTTCTACATATGAAAGGAAAGAGGAGAAGATAAACTTTCCAATGGTTCTGGTCCCACCTCAAAATTCCTCCGGAGTCATTGGAATCGTCGAAACAAGTCGAGTCCAGATTTCTGTCCGGTGCTGCGCCACCGAATCGGGCCTTTGGGCCTTGTATCCCGTAAGAGTCCATTAGGGACACGTCTAATCGTGTTTTGGTCGAACCCTAGCCTATAAATACTGCAGCCGCCGGTCATATTCGGTGGGTTTTGCTTAGATCAATAAAATCGCCGTTCTACGGTTTGTGAGGCCCCAATTTCGTGATTTCCGATCGTGTCTTCTACGTTCTTGCTCGTGTTCTCGATTGCACTTGCAGGGATTAGCCTTCTTGGCGAGGTCAAGCGTGTGCAGCACGGTTGATAACCAATGGAGCCGTGGTGTAGTGATTGCAGGGGTACTCGAACCGCTCGAGTGCCGCGGATCATCAACGTCGAGTTCTCCACCCCAATCGACATACCTTTCGGAAGATCGGGCCTAAACCTACTCATCAATTGGTATCAGATTTCCAGGTTGCCCGTGAGGTATCTTTGTTTTCCTTCCTTCCATTAGATCGATTTTTTTTCGTACCTAGAGTCCACAGAAAAGCCACAAAAAAAAATTAGATAGTTTTTACCGCTTCCCAGACTATAGTGCCTGCAGTTTCGTTTTTCAGTTTGCATTGTTGAGTTTGCATTTGTGTGGTTGAGTCTTGTTGCTGGTTTAGCTTTGTGTTTTTGGGTCCTAGTTATCGTGTTTCGTCCTTGTTTTCTTGCTATTCGACACCTATTCCACAATCCCTAAATAAGAAACCGATCCGCCACGTTCATCGGTTTGCCCTAGCTAGCCGCCTTGCGTGAACTCCCGCATCGCCAGCCCTAGATTAGGTGACAAATCTTTGTGCCATTCATCCTTGAATAATCACACACCACCCCATTAGTTGCTGTGCAAATTCCCGATCGTTTTCGTATCCGATTGCGAGTTCTGTTCTCAAACCGAGTTGGAATCAACATCTAAAAAATCGTAACTCGGATAGCCTACCTTAAAACGGCCATAACTTTCGCATACGAACTCAAAATCGGGCGAATTTTTTTTTTTCAAATTCATCTACGCGAAATTTCGCATCTGATTTTCCGCCGCGTAGCCGCGTTCGGCGAAATTAGATTGCCCAAATTCCCCTCGGAAGATAGGCTATCCGGCCTCCGAAGTTTTAGCACGAATTTTAAAGAATCTTCTTGATTTTCTATAGGCCGCATATTACATCCAATTGAGCTGCAAATTTGTGTGCTTCCTATATTTGTGCTACTGAGTAAAGAAAAAATATCAAAAAAATATTACAAAAAAGAAAAAAAATAGTGAAAGCACGCATACTAAAGCAATTGGCCTATACCACTTGGTGCTGTTTGTTTGGTTATATCATTCTGTCTTTCTTTTGCCTTGATACTTCCTTGTGTTGTGCTAGGCTCTAGGGCACTCAGTTGACCAGCAACAGTTTCCTACATTGAATACTTATTCAACTTTGTTTAGCTGTTAACGATTTTCTGCTTATTAGCCACCATATTGTGCCATCCAAGCTCCACCTTTCTCTTGAGCATAACAGGTACCTTTGCAATCACCCCACGCTTCATTGGTTCATCTCACCGTCCACACCACCTGCTGTGTCGGTAAGAACACTTGTAAGAGCGTGGTAAGACGCTTGAGCGAGAGAGATTGTTTTCTTCCACCTTCCACATTGTCACTGTAGTTGATAGGGATAACATTTTTTTTGTTGTTTTTTGTTTCCTACTAACAATGGCAGGAGAAGAAAATAATGACGAATGTGTTTAACATGTTGAGTTACGTGATATGTTCGCCAAATACAACGCAG
This sequence comes from Tuctoria greenei, assembly GCA_036927565.1. NCBI lineage: Eukaryota > Viridiplantae > Streptophyta > Magnoliopsida > Poales > Poaceae > Tuctoria > Tuctoria greenei. Next base: position 117,616,715 of record JAYESD010000002.1, read on the forward strand.
CAACGGAGAAGTCATTGGCGAACTTGACTCGCCAATTGGATGACCTTGCTCTTCGGATGAATACTTTTGAGGCTCGGTTGCCTCTCGCTGGAAGACAAGAAGACAATGCTTATGATGAACTGGAAGATCACAGTAATCAGCCAAGACTGCCACTTTATCGTTGAGGTATGGGAGGTAATAATCATAACAATTATAACCGCCCTCCTGATGATCCTTTTGCTAAAGTGAAATTTACTATACCCTCTTTTTCTGGTGCTTATGATGCTGAGGCTTATCTTGATTGGGAGATGACAGTAGAGCAAAAATTTAATTCCCATCTTGTTCCTGAACAACATAGAGTTCGTCAAGCCACTAGTGAGTTTAAGGACTTTGCTATCATATGGTGGAATGAACTTGTTAAAACTAGAACTGATCCTCCAACATGGGATAGATTAAAGGAAGCTATGCGTGTTCGATTTGTTCCTCCATCTTTTCAGCGGGACCTTCGCAAAAAATTGCAGCGTTTAGACCAAGGTAACATGTCCGTAGAGGAGTATTATCAAGAGTTACAAAAGGGTATGCTGCGTTGTGGGGTAGTAGAGGACATGGATGATAAAATAGCTCGTTTTTATGGGGGGTTGAGGCGTGAAATTCAGGACATTGTTGATTATAAAGAATATGATACTGTTAACAGATTGTTTCAGCTTGCTATGTTGGCAGAAAAAGAATTGCAGGGCCGACAACAACAGCAACAACGCACGAGGAGCAACTTCACGCCGCGTGCAGCAACTACACCATCCAAAACAGCACCATCTTCGACCCCCCGTGCAGCGACTACACCACCCAATGGCGGCCAACGAACTATACCTGCTGCTCCACCTTCTCGCGTGCCGGAAGGCAGCAAGGCGACATCATTCAAGCCTTCGTCGTCCACTCCTTCTACGGGTCGTACTTCCGCCATTAAGTGTCACCGCTGCCAGGGACTTGGTCATATGATGAGAGATTGCCCGAGCAAACGAGCATACATAGCACGCGACGATGGCGGGTATGATAGTACTTCGGATGTTGAAGATGAATATTCTCTTGCTACTGACTTTACAGATCCAAATGACGAACACACCGACGAAGAGGTACTTGGTACAGCGGCGACGGAGAACTATAGGAGCATCATTGTGCAGCGTGCCTTGAGCTCCAAAGTGGAGACCGACGACAAGCTACAACGACACAACCTCTTCCACATGTTTCTCGTCGTCAAGGACTGCCGTGTACACACTATAATTGATGGAGGTAGCTGCAATAACTTGGTAAACACGGACGTCGTCAAGAAACTCGGTTTGACAACAAGAGCACACCCTCATCCGTACCACATTCAATGGTTCAACAACAGCGGTAAGGTTCGGGTAACACAAACAGCAAGAATCCATTTTTCAATTGGTTCATACCATGATTTTGCTGATTTTGATGTTGTTCCTATGGATGCTTGTTCTCTTTTATTGGGTCGTCCTTGGGAATTTGATACAGATGCTATTCATCATGGTAGAACCTATAAATATACTCTCATGCATAAGGGAAAGAAAATCACTTTGCTCCCCATGACTCCTGCTGAAATTGTGCATTTTGAGAAGAGTAAAATTCGTGAGGGCAAAGCAACTAAATTAGAATCTGAAAAACAGCAAGTTATTAAGTTAAAATCACCATCATTGCCCGCAACTAAATCTGAACTTGCTGATTTATTCGATGCTAAGGGGATGTGCTATGCTTTAGTTTGCAAAGAAGCCATGTTTTCACTTCATGAACTGTCTATTGCATTGCCCCCTGCTGTTGCTAACCTTTTGCAGGAGTTTGAGGATGTGTTTCCCTCCGAGATACCCCCTGGTTTACCACTGATGAGAGGCATTAAACACAAGATCGATTTGATTCCAGGAGAAAGTTTGCCAAATCGTGCAGCATACAGGGCGAATCCACAAGAAACTAAGGAAATTCAGCGACAAGTCCAAGATCTTTTGGACCGCGGGTACATTCGTGAAAGCCTTAGCCCTTGTTCCGTTCCTGTTCTTTTGGTTCCTATGAAAGATGGTAGTTGGCGCATGTGTGTTGATTGTCGAGCAATTAATAACATCACCATTCGATATCGTTATCCTATTCCTCGATTAGATGACATGCTTGATGAATTGAGTGGTGCTATCATCTTCACAAAAATTGACTTGCGTAGTGGTTACCACCAAATTAGAATGGCACTAGGAGATGAATGGAAAACTGCATTTAAAACCAAGTTTGGACTTTATGAGTGGTTAGTCATGCCTTTTGGTTAAACTAATGCACCCAGCACCTTTATGCGATTAATGAACGAGGTTTTACGTGCTTTCATTGGACAATTTGTGGTGGTTTACTTCGATGATATCCTCATTTACAGCAAGTCATATGATGAACATCTTGATCATTTACGTGCTGTTTTTACTGTTTTGAGAGATGCACGTTTGTTTGGTAACCTTGAAAAGTGCATTTTTTGCACCAATCGAGTCTCGTTTCTTGGCTATGTCGTTTCCTCGCAGGGAATTGAGATGGATGAGGCAAAAATTGAAGCAATCACCAGCTGGCCAGCCCCAACTACCGTCACACAGGTTCGTAGTTTTCTTGGTCTTGCAGGATTTTATCGGTGCTTTGTGCGGGATTTCAGCACCATTGCAGCACCTCTACATGAGCTAACGAAGAAGGGAGTTCCATTTCGATGGGGCGAACAGCAGCAACAAGCTTTTGATGCTCTCAAATCGAAGCTTACACAAGCACCATTACTACAACTTCCTGATTTTGACAAGACCTTTGAGCTAGAATGCGATGCAAGCGGCATTGGTATTGGAGGCGTTCTCATACAAGGAGGTAAACCCGTTGCTTTCTTTAGTGAAAAACTTCATGGTCCTTCTCTGAATTATTCCACTTATGATAAGGAATTGTATGCCTTAGTCCGTGTATTACAAACTTGGCAACATTATCTTTGGTCTAAGGAGTTTGTCATACATTCCGATCATGAATCATTGAAGTATCTTAAGTGTCAAACCAATCTGAATAAACGACATGCTAAATGGATTGAGTTCATAGAGTCGTTTCCATACATCATTAAGCATAAGAAAGGGAAGAAAAATATCATTGCCGATGCATTATCTAGGCGTTATACCATGCTGTCCCAACTTGATCATAAAATCTTTGGTTTGGAAACAATTAAAGCATTATATCCTACTGATTTGGACTTCAAAGATGCTTTTGAAAATTGTAGAGAAGGAAGAACTTGGAATAAATATGTGCTGCGAGAGGGTCTCCTCTATCGTGCTAACAAGCTATGCGTTCCAGCTAGCTCCGTTCGTCTATTGCTTTTGCAGGAAGCACATGGAGGAGGTTTGATGGGACATTTTGGAGTGAAGAAAACTGAAGACGTGCTGTCCACACACTTCTTTTGGCCAAAGATGAGGCGTGATGTCGAGCGCTACGTGTCACGATGCACTACTTGCAACAAAGCTAAGTCTCGCCTTAACCCACATGGTCTTTATATGCCTCTTCCTGTTCCTAGTGTACCTTGGGAGGATATTTCTATGGACTTTGTTTTGGGATTGCCTAGGACTAAGAGGGGGAGGGATAGTATTTTTGTTGTTGTTGATCGTTTTTCCAAAATGGCACACTTTATACCTTGTCATAAGAATGATAATGCCTCACACATTGCTGATTTATTTATGACGGAAATTGTTCGTTTACATGGTGTGCCAAATACCATTGTTTCTGATCGTGATGCAAAATTTTTAAGTCATTTTTGGAGAACTTTGTGGTATAAATTGGGAACCAAGTTGCTGTTTTCAACTACATGTCACCCACAAACGGATGGACAGACCGAGGTAGTTAATCGTACTTTATCCACTATGTTACGGGCTGTCTTGAAAACAAATTTGAAGTTGTGGGAGGAGTGTTTACCACATATAGAATTTGCTTACAACAGATCCGTTCACTCCACGACAAAGGTAAGTCCATTCCAGGTAGTGTATGGTTTCAATCCCCGTGCTCCTATTGATTTACTACCTTTGCCTCCTTCTGAAACTATAAATTTGGATGCTACACAACGATCTGAATTCATTCTTAAGATGCATGAAACTACAAAGAAAAATATTGAAATGATGAATGAGAAGTATAGGATTGCAGGTAGTAAAGGTAGAAAAGAAGTAAAACTTGAACCGGGCGATTTGGTGTGGTTACATTTGAGAAAAGAGCGATTTCCCGACTTGAGAAAATCTAAACTTATGCCACGAGCTGCTGGTCCTTTTAAGATCGTTGAAAAGATTAATGATAATGCATATAAGCTTGAATTGCCTCCCGATTTTGGGGTTAGTCCTACATTTAAAATTTCAGATTTGCGACCGTACTTGGGAGAAGAAGATGAACTTGAGTCGAGGACGACTCCAATTCAAGAGGGGGAGGATGATGAGGACATCACAACAGCGGAGACGCGCATTGAACTGCAAGGACCAATCACAAGAGCACGGGCACGGTTATTAAATCAGCAGGTGAATTCGTTCTTAACTTCTTTTGCATGTGAGTTTGAGAATAGATTGCTATGTGATGATTTAATTGTTATTAGGAATAATGGAGAAGATCAACAAGCTAAGGAAGGAGGCCTTGGAAGCGTGGAGAACCACCTGGGACGTCCACAAGTAGATGAAAACAGTTTACAACTCGGACTCGAGTTCAACTCAGAGTCCAGGAGCAGTCCACCTTAAAACAGACGCCCAGGAGGCATACGGACTCCGTTTTCGACGTTCTACATATGCACGGAAAGAGGAGAAGATAAACTTTCCAATGGTTCTGGTCCCACCTCAAAATTCCTCCGGAGTCATTGGGAATCGTCGAAACAAGTCGAGTCCAGATTTCTGTCCGGTGCTGCGCCACCGAATCGGGCCTTTGGGCCTTGTATCCCGTAAGAGTCCATTAGGGACGCGTCTAATCATGTTTTGGTCAAACCCTAGCCTATAAATACTGCAGCCGCCGGTCATATTCGGTGGGTTTTGCTTAGATCAATAAAATCGCCGTTCTATGGTTTGTGAGACCCCAATTTCGTGATTTCCGATCGTGTCTTCTACGTTCTTGCTCGTGTTCTCGATTGCACTTGCAGGGATTAGCCTTCTTTGCGAGGTCAAGCGTGTGCAGCACGGTTGATAACCAACGGAGCCGTGGTGTAGTGATTGCAGGGGTACTCGAACCGCTCGAGTGCCGCGGATCATCAACGTCGAGTTCTCCACCCCAATCGACATACCTTTCGGAAGATCGGGCCTAAACCTACTCATCAAGGGTGATGCGTGTTGCTCCTCTTGTGGTTGGACTTGATCATGGACTTCTTCTTCTTCTTGATGTTGTTGTGCTTGTGAGTCTTGAGTCGGCAATGGATCATCCTTCTCTTCTTCGTCAACTTGAGGCGCCATTGAAGTGTTGATGTTGGAACTTGAAGCTCCCCCTTGATCATGGCTCGCCTCAACTTCAGGCTTGATGTCTCCAATGGTCATTTTCTTCATGGCTTCTCGTAGAGGCTCATCATCTATTTCATCATGACCAAAACTCTCCTCTTGAGAGCCATTAGATTCATCAAACTCAACATCACAACTTTCCTCAACTAAACCGGAGGTTTGGTTGAATACTCGATATGCTTTTGAGTTTGATGCATAACCAAGAAATATACCAACATCACATCTTCTTTCAAACTTATCGAGCCTTTTCTTGCGATAGATGTAGCACTTGCATCCAAAGACTCGAAAGTAGGAGATGTTGGGCTTTCTCCCAATGAGAAGCTCGTACGGGGTCTTTTGAAGTAGTCGATGGAGATAGACCCTATTTGCGGCATGGCACGCCGTGTTGATTGCTTCGGCCCAAAACTTCTCTGACGTGCCGTAGTCATCAAGCATTGCTCTCGCAAGAGTGATGAGTGTCTTGTTCTTCCTTTCAACGACACCGTTTTGTTGAGGAGTGTATGTGGTCGAAAACTCATGTTTCACGCCTTCATGGTCACACCACTCCCCAATGTTGTAGTTTTTGAATTCGGTGCCGTTGTCACTCCGGACCTTGATGATGGGAAGTTGAAATTCCCTTTGAGCGCGATTGGCGAAGGTCTTGAACACTTCCAGAGTTTCACTCTTGTCACCTAGAAATAGAGTCCAAGCATAGCGAGAGTAGTCATCAACTATAACAAGACAATAGAGGTTACCGCCAAGGCTTTGATATATGGACGGTCCGAAGATGTCCATGTGGAGTAGCTCAAGTGGCTTGGAGGTTGACACCATTGTCTTCATTGGATGGTGTGAAGCAACTTGCTTCCCGGCTTGACAAGCGCTACAAAGCTTGTTCTTCTCAAAAGTGACATCCTTCACGCTGGTCACCATCCCAAGCTTGAATGACTTCTTGAGATTGCTCATCCCAATGTGCGCTATGCGTCGGTTCCATAGCCATCCCAAACTTGTCTTAGTGAAAAGGCAAGTGGTCAAGCTAGCATTCTTGTTGGAGAAGTCTACTAGGTAGAGATGTCCATGCCGAAATCCTTTGAAGACTATGTCTTGGCTTGTTTCACTACTCACAACAACATCATTTTTGCTAAATGTGCATGTTAGTCCAAGATCACATAGTTGTGCAGTGGAAAGTAAATTAAAACTAAGTGACTTGACATACAAAACATTGGAAATGGATAAATCATTTGAAATAGCAATTTTACCTAACCCAATTACCTTTCCCTTAGAGTTATCACCAAAGGTGACTTGTTCATGATTGTCGGGGTTTTCTATGGTGGTGAACATACCATCATTGCCGGTCATATGTTGGGTGCACCCGCTATCGAGTACCCAATGCTTTCCTCCGGCTTTGTAGTTCACCTACACACATGAATTCAATTTTTAACTTTAGGCACCCAAGCCAACTTAGGTCCTTGTATGTGTGATACAAGTGTCTTCGGGACCCAAAGTTGCTTGGGGAGCTTCCACTTCATGCCCTTCATGTCTTTCCCAATGAACCTGGCCTTCACCTTTCCATCTACTTTACTCAAGAGATAATAACGATCATTGAAAGTAGATTTATAATTAATGGGCAATTTTGGAGAAGGTCGGTTAGGAAGAGGACACTCCCTTGTGTGGTGACCGGTGACCTCACAATGTTGGCAATAAGAACCAACTTCCTTGATGAAGCTTGTTCTAAGCTCCGGTGAGGGCACCTTTCCTTTGTTAGGCATCGGGAAGGATCCAAGTCCTCTCTTGTTGAAGGCCTTTGCTTGTTGGAAGAGTATTTCCTTGTGTTTGACTTCCCCTTTTGAAAGTCTAGCCACACTAGTGCGGAGACTCTCAATTTCTTCCAACAAGTCCTTCTCCCTAGCGTTTGCTTTCAAAGACAAAGACTTGTTCAAGGCATTAGTGACATGAGAAGTAATGGATATCCTATCATTAAGAGTTTGCTTCTTTATATTCTTCAACTCTTGATCAAGCACGTCATGATCAAGGTTAAGTGTTTGATGTTCTTGTATTATCTTGTTGTGCTCTTCCAAGAGTGTTTGGTGTGCTAAGTTAAGCTCATGATTATCTAACTTGATTTTAGCCTTATCTTCCTCAATTTGCTTGACATGAGATTTGAGTGTGTCATGCTCTTTGAGTATGCTTTCATACTTGTCAAGCAAATCGAGGTTAGCACTCTCAAGTCTAGCACGAGTTTCTTCAAGAGCTTTAACCTTACTCTTTTCCCTCTTAATGATAGCATGATATTCATTTATTAAAGAAGTTAAATCATCGGGGGAAAGCTCATCATCACTAGAGTCGTCACATACCTTGGTGTTACCTTTCGCCATGAGGCACATGGGCGGTGGATGAAGAGGTGAGTCATCATTGTTGGCAATGGCGAGGCCGGCCAAACTTTCTTCTTCCGCTTCACTCTCTTCATCACTTGTTTCTTTGTCGGTGACCCATTCATTTGCCTCACACATGAACACCTTTTGTGGGCCATTTCTCTTCTTTGGGAAGAGTATTGTCTTCTTGCCCATGTCATGTTTCCTCTTCCCAAAGGATCTTGGTTTGGGTTTGGCCTCTTCTTCATCATCTTCACTATCTTCAAGCTTGCGATGCTTGCTCTTGTGGTTCTCTCTTCTTTTGTCCGGTTTTGGACAACCATAGGAGATGTGGCCTTGATCACCACAATTGTAGCAAGTCTTGTGATCATCTCTCCTTGGTAGAAACGTTTTCTTCTTGGGATCAAATGTGTATCCCTTCTTAGTAATCTTGGAGTTCAAGTGTGAGAATTTTCTCATCATCAATGCAAGCTCATCATCATCTTCACTTGATGCTTGCTCTTCTTCACTTGAGCTAGGTTCAACCACCTTCTTCTTCTTGAGGCTTGTTTTCTTGGTGGAGGCCTTTAGAGCGATTGTTTTTGAAGATTATTGCTCCATCATCCCAAGTACACTCATCTCATGAGCATGAATTTCTCCAATGAGCTCTGAAACTTCAATGTGGTCAAGAGACTCCTTTTGAAGCATGGAGTTGATGATGTTGTACTTTGGCTTGGGAAGGAGCATGAGGATCTTGCGGTTGATGAGTCCCTTTCCAAGAGAAGCAATGTCAAGAGCATTAATTTCTTCAATAAGTACATTTAAGCGAGAGAACATCTCATTGACATTTTCATGAGGTAGCATCTTAAATTCATCATATTTTGCTTTAAGCATGTGATATTTAAGTTCCTTGACTCGAGAAGAACCCTCATGAATCTCTATTAAGCAAGCCCAAATTTCACAAGCTTTTTCTTTGCTAGCAATCCTAGCAAACGCATCTTGACTAATACATTCATAGATTGCATTCCTAGCTTTAGCATCCCATTTAATTTGATCACCAACATAGTTGTGTTCTCCAAACCCCGCGTGGGTCGCTTCCCATACTTCGGGAGCAATAGCCTCTAGATAAGCGCGCATGCGTGCTTTCCAATAGGCAAAGTTCTTGCCCTCGAAGATAGGAACCGAACCCCCAACCTTGGCCATTTTAGCTCTCTAGCGGCGAAGCTAGAATGATCCTATGAGCAACCTTGCTCTGATACCAATTGTAAGAATCAAATGCCCAAGAGGGGGGGTGAATTGGGCTTCTTTTCAAAAATCTAAGCAATAAAACTTAATTCCTAGAAGCCCAATTCCCTACGCAAACAATCTATGCATTGAAGTAAATAGCAACTTCGCGGAATATAAAATGCATAAATGTAAGGGAGAGGAAGAGGATGCAAACTCCCGAGGAGACACAAGGATTTACCCCGTGGTTCGGCAAGATCGTCAAGATCTTCCTACATCCACGTTGTGGCACCCACCAAAGGGTATAGCCACACCCAAGTCACCGAGACGAGGGATCTCCACTATTCTTCTCCGTTTGCCAACCTCGACAAGGTGGAGCTCAAGCCTTGTACACTTTGGTCCTCCGGGCTTCCACAATCCTCTTGGAAAGCTCCGGAAGTTTCTCTCAGTTACAAACACAAAGAGACACTCCCTTGAGGCTCTCACTACCCTAGAGATTCCACTCACCAAGAATGGAGGCACACAAGCTCTCTCTCTAGCTAGTACTAGCCTATCTCTTGGTGTGTAAGTGATCTAAATGATGTAGAAGTGATGGCTCTTGGTCTTGAACGCTTGTGGATATGTAGAGAATGTCTGGTGATCAACACTTGTCGAAATGACAGGTTTAGGGGGTATTTATAGCCAGCCTCCACGAAATAGCCGTTGTAAAAGTAGGCTGACAGAACTTTTCTGCGAACATCGGATGATCCGATGTCTCCCCTTTAGTTATTATCGGTCAAGTTCACTTTAGCTGACGTCATTGTGTCAGATATGACCGTTGTTAGACCGATGTTGCACTTGTCTTCTCATCGGATGATCCGGTGGCTCTTCCTCCAGAATTGACTCAAACTTGATGCTTTCTGGAGTGATTGACCGATGTGTATATTTCTGTACATCGGATGATCTGGTGCTACACTTGGTCCAAGGATATTACAAATTGTACTGATAGACCGATGTAGCTTAGCCCTTAACATTGGATGATCCGGTGAGTACTTTGTTTTGTGGTCTTCTTCTTCTGCTGAACCAACTCGACTGATGTGTTGTTCTCTGGAAACATCGGTTGATCCGGTGAGTTGATTTTGTTTGCTTCGAGTTGTTTCTAAGTGATTCTTTTGTGTCTTGCTCAAATGACCTCTTAGACTTTTGATGGAAATGCACTTCTGATGATTTTCAAGCATTGAACGTTGTCATTAACTGTGGTTGAATGACTTTGTCATAAGAGCTTTCACTTCTTGTCTTCATATCATTGATTTGATCTCATAAATTGATTGTTTAGGGGTCTCCAATGACATATTGATTTCATTTGATTGAGTGATTATGAGAGACCTTGCATCCACAAATTCATTAGTAAAGTCCAATGGTTGTCATTAATCACTGAAACCATACCTCATGGGGGCCTAGATGCTTTCATCCAGTTTACAGGACGTATCCTTATATACTCGAGTCTTGAATAGCCTCAGATTCGATCTGCCATAATTTCAGGAAACTGCCCCCTGAAATCCCTCGACATGCAACTAATGGGAGCAGTTATGAGGCATTACGCACTGATAATGTGCGCCTGCAATTACGCCTCTAATTACTCCTTATGTTGATGTGGTAGTCTAGGTGTGATAAATATTCCCTTTTATATGAGTGGCAGAAAATAATAACTGCTTAGTAGAACACAACTCGTCACGAAGTGAACACGCAACATCGCAAGTCACAAGTCACGTGATAATCACGCGTAAAATTGTGAAATGTGCGCGTGTGCATGCGTGTGTCTTTGTGTCCATAGCAGCAGCCTTCATCCCTTATTATTCTCATGTTGAGAACCCGTACAAGGGCCACTATATATATTGGGGAACACCCATCTAGGTGGGCAATGTGGGACTAAAGTCTCCAGCCACCTCTTCACACCACCTTGGCTTTCCAGCAGGGGAGTTGGCCCAAATAAATTAGCCCATAAATGGGCTGCTCCAAAGGGCCAAATCCCAACAATCCCCACCAAAAGCCAAGGTCTACAAGTAATAATTTTGCGCTTTAATATACCAGCTTCACATACTCACAACTTTGTAATGGACATAGCCTTGAACTGCTAGTTTTGTGTGAGCAAGTTTCACATGAAAGCATCGTTGATACTAGGCTGCTTAAAGTCATGCCTCAGGTTGGAGCGTTACGGTCTTCTCCCGTGTCTGTTCATGAGTTTATTTGAGATTACCCACATCTCATAGACTGCGACCTAACAGTCAAACTCATATAGGTGTGTTCTTACAAGTATACCCTACAAAACGGTATCTTGCCTATTTAGACCTCAGAACACATTAAGACATTAAAGTCAACCTTCCATGCAGTATTGAGAGTACGCATCTACTAGCGAAAATGAGTAATAAATAAGTACTCTCCAGTTATCCATACAACTTGTTTTTCCCAAGATCTACTTCACGGGATCTCTGATCACATAGTCTGGGTTACCATTGTATGATAACATCACGTGGGTTTCAAACCCATTTCCCTTGATGCTTCTTCAATTACAGTACGTGCTAATCCCTTAGTAAAAGGGTATGCAAGATTCCTTTTAGTATTAATATACTCAATGGGAATCTCTCTCGTATTTCTCAAATGTCTCACGGATTTGATTTGCCTTTTCACATGTCTTGAGGATTTCAAATTTTCTTTTGCTTTGCCTACAGTTGTGATTACACTTTGATTATCACAATGCAACAGAATGGCCAGCACAGGTTTAAGGACCAATGGCAAGTCCATCAAGAGTTGTTTCAGCCACTCTGCCTCAGTTGTGGTTGTCTCAAGTGCTACAAGTTCCGCCTCCATAGTGGACTTTGTCAATATAGTCTGCTTATGAGACCTCCACGAAACTGCAGCACCACCAATAGTTAAAATGTATCCACTAGTGGCCATGATCTCATCAGCATCTCAGATCCAATTTGAATCACTATACCCTTCTAGTACAGGTGGGTACCCTGTATAGTGAAGTCTATATGTTGATGTACCTCTCAAGTATCTCATTACACGTTCTAGTGCACTCCAGTGATCTATTCCAGAATTGGAAGTAAATCTGCTCAATTTGCTTAGTGCAAATGAGATGTTAGGTCTGGTTGCACCAGCAAATACATGAGAGAACCAATAATCTGGGAATATCTCAACTGATTAATACCTTTTCCTCTGTTCTTGCGAAGCTTTAGACTAGGATCATATGGCGTTGGAGAATCTTTAGAATCTGAGTACCCAAATCGACTCAGAGTATTCTCCACATAATGAGATTGTTTTAAAGTAGTCTCATTCTCGCCCTTAATTAGTTTGATGTTTAGAATAACATCAGCCGCTCCCAAATCCTTCATATCAAAATTTTGGGACAAGAATGATTTTAAATCATTTATCACATCGATACTAGTCCCAAAAATTAATATATCATCAACATATAAGCTCAGTAATACTCCCTGACCCCCACCAAACCGGTACACACATGTGTCAGCGTCATTTGCCACAAAGTCTGCTAAGGTCATAGTTCTATCGAACTTCTCATGCCACTGCTTTAGATCCTGCTTGAGGCCATACAAGGATTTTCGTAACTTACACACTTTGTCCCCTTGCTCAGGCACCACAAAACCATCAGGCTGCTTCATATAGATCCCCTCATCAAGCTTGCCATTTAGGAAAGCCGTCTTCACATCCATTTGATGGATAAGGAGATCATGACACGCATCAAGTGCAACAAGCACACGAAGTGTGGTTAGCCTAGCAACTGGTGAATAAGTATCGAAAAAATTCTCTCCTTCCTTTTGGGTAAATCCCTTGGCTACAAGTCTAGCCTTGTATTTATCGACTGTAACATCTAGTTTGATCTTCTTTTTAAATATCCACTTACACCCAACAGGTTTACATCCAACAGGACAGTCACATATTTCTCAAGTTCCATTTGTTAAAATGGATTCCATTTCATTATGGACTGCCTCCTTCCGGTACTCTACATATGGTGATGCATATGCCTCTGAAAGTGTTTTAGGTGTATCGTCAATGAGGTAGACAATAAAATCATCACCAAAGGATTTTTCAATCCTTTGTCTCTTGCTCCTTCAAGGAACAATATTTGTACTGTCATCCTCAATGGGTTTTCAATGTAAGAACAAGGTACATATATTAGAGAAGGATTAGGAGTAAAACTAGTAGATGCCTCACTACGACCTGCAACTCTATCGTTCATTGGAAAAATATCCTCAAAAAGTTTGGCATCACGAGATTCAGTCACGGTGTTAACGTGCACATCAGGAATCTCGAATCTAATCACTAAAGATCTATAGGCTACACTATGTTGTGCATATCCTAGAAAGACACAGTCAACGGTCATTGGTCCCAATTTTCGTTTCTTACATGCAGGCGCATTAACTTTGGCCAAACAACGCCATGCACGTAAGAAACCGAGAGAAGGATTTCTTCCTTTCCATCCTTCATATGGGGTTATTTCACACTTGGATGATGGAACACGATTCAATACAAAACATGCGGTCAAAATGGCGTTCCCCCACCATGAGTTGGATAAACCCGAACGGTCCAACATGGCATTAACCAAGTTTGTTAGTGTTCGGCTTTTCCTCTCGGCCACCACATTTGATTGGGGTTAATGGGGAGCCGTTGTCTCATGGATAATTCCATGCTCCGCACAATATTCGCCAAAATCATTAGAAAGATACTCTCCTCCTTTATCGGACCTAACATGTTTGATTTTTCTTTCTAGTTGGTTTTCAACCTCTGCCTTATAGATTCTAAAATGGTCCAGTGCCTCATATTTTGATTTAATAAGATAGAGATAACAGTATCTAGTAGCATCATCAATAAAATATACAAAAAAAATTTCTTCCCTGCTCTAGTCAAAATTCCATTCATTTCACACAAATCTGAGTGAATAAGATCTAGTGGTGACAAGTTCTTCTCTTCCACGCTTTTAAAAGGCTTATGTGGCTGTTTAGCTTGCACACATGCATGATATTTAGATCTTCTTTAAACAAGAATTTTCGGAATCAAATTAAGTTTGGAAAATTTAATGATACAATCATAATTAATATGACAAAGCCGAGAGTGTCAAACAGTAGTCTCTCGTCCATTGCATTCAGAACTAGAACAAGCAACTGATTTCACAAGATTATTACAATCTTCAGCAACTGAAAGATAGAACAGGCCTCCGCTATCATAGCCTTCTCCAATAAATAAACCAAACATCAAAACAATAAATTTGATCGACTCAAACACTAGCTTATAGCTATCACGACACTAGAGAACCACAAATCATGTTCCTATTTATTCCAGGAACATGCTGCACATTCTGCAAAGAGAGAGTATTTTCGGAGGTCAACTTCAGATCGACTCTTCCAGTTCTATGTACAATAGTCCTAGACCCATTGCCCATCAAGACAGAGCAATCGTCGGTAGCCTGATAAAAAAGAAAATAAATCGTAGTCAGAACAAACATGCACATTAGCTCCCGTGTCTATCCACCAATCAGTGGATTGACATGCTAGAAAAACTTTTGGAACATACCCTGATCAAGACGTTCCTCCATCCTCACTAATGGTGAAATTCACAGAGTTCTGACCACCACCTTTCTTGCCTTTTCTATTGCGGCATTTCCTGGCTATGTGGCCAAGCTCACCGCACACAAAGCAAGTCAGATCTTCTTTCTTCTTCTTCTTCTTCTTCTTCTTCTTCTTCTTAAAGCTAGTGTTTTGTTTGGCCTTTCCTTTCCAGTTCTTGTTGTTCTTATTGCCACCACCAGATTTACCTTCAACCACATTGGCATTAGAGGGAGTTCCTTCCTACGGAACAGAACAAGGCACATCCTTGGATCTTGCCTTTTCCTCAACATCAAGAGTTGAGATCAGGCTCTCAACAGTCATAATCTCTTTCTTGTGTTTAAGACTCGTTCAAAAACTTCTCCAAGATGGAGGTAGTTTGGAAATAATTCCACCAACCACGAACTTGTCAGGCAAGACCGTATCAAAATGTGCAAGTTCCCCCACCAGAAGCTGGATCTCATGAGCATGTTCCATGATAGATCGGTCATCGACCATCTTATATTCGTGGTACTGGTCATTAACATAGAGTTTACGTCCAGCATCGGACTCCGCATATTTGTGGTCAAGGGCCTCTCACAATTCCTTAGCCGAAGTGTGGTTCATGTAAATGTCACATACCTGATCTGATAGGAGTGACAACAGGCAGCCAAGACAAGTGGAATTGTCCAGATCAAAGTCACGGTTCTGCTCCTCAGTGAGAGGATGAAATGGGGAAATCACCCACCAGATCTTCATCGACATGAGCCAAAACTTGACCCGTGTCTGCCATCTCTTAAAATTGTTGCCCCCGGCAAATCGCTCGGGTTTTAGCGCATCAGTAAGTCCAGCCATGTTAAATCGACCAGGTTTCTATATTGTTGGAAAATACACATGGCATGCAATTAATTTGATGATCCGGAACAGCAAAACAACTAGAACAGATCTACAAGCAATCAACATGAACAGTGCTAGTATTACACAAACAAAAACTGAAATGAATGTGAATAAATCAAACTAGCCACGGTTCGAGAAATCCACTTACATATCGTCCTGCTATGAAGTAGACGATGAAATTGTTGAAGAAAACAGAAGTGCAGCGAGCGATCGTGCGAACACACTTCCCAGAAACCTGATCGCCGGCACCCGTGTAGGTCTTCAGATCACCGGCGTCGATCAGAGACACCGCTCTCCTTCATTCCGCTGCACGGTGGACAAAAGGACGGCAAGGCAAAAACACGAAGGCGCAGAGCATATAGCGAGAGAGGCGAGTTTCTGTGTTGTGTGTACCTCCAGTATACAGGACGTCTCCTTATATACTCGAGTCTCCAATAGCCTCATATTCGATCTGCCATAATTTCAGGAAACCGCCGCCTGAAATCCCTCAACGTGCAACTAATGGGAGCATTTACGAGGCATTACGCACTGATATTGTACGCCTGCAGTTACGCCTCTAATTACTCCTTATGTTGATGTTGCAGTCTAGATGTGATAAATATTCCCTTTTATATGAGTGGCAGGAAATAATAACTGCTTAGTAGAACACAACTCGTCACGACACGAATGTGCAACATCGCAAGTCACGCGATAATCACGTGTAAAATTGCGAAATGCTCGCGCGTGCGTGCATGTGTCTTTGTGTCCATAGCAGCAACCTTCATTCCTTATTATTCTCATGTTGAGAACCTGTACAATTGCCACTATATATATTGGGGAACACTCATCTAGGTGGGCAATGTGGGACTAAAGTCTCCAACCACCTCTTCGCACCACCTTGGCTTTCCACCAGGGGAGTTGGCCCAAATAAATTAGCCCATAAATGGGCTGCTCCAAAGGGCAAAATCTCAACATGTGTGGCCCTGTTGGACAAGTTTGAATTGTATCGGGTGCATACTGGCTATAAGGGACCCAGGAAACCAATGTACCTTGAGGATCCTATGTTGGAACCTTTTCAATCGACTTAAATTGTCGGTTGTTAGTACAGTGGGAGTCAACTCGCTCATGAACATCTCACCACGAAGGTGCACCTTGAGGGAGCTTGCTATTCGGGTTGATCGAACTGTTTCGATATGGTTGAATCTTGGGAAAGGTGGTTGCGTGTGACATCAGTGGAGTGTGTCATCGTAACTGTGAGTATGGGCATACGTGTCGTGCATTTCGGGTGTCTACTGGTTGCAATTACCGTCGCTCACGGTTATTTGAGCATACTTGGACACTGAGTCTTGAGATACTAAGAAGTGAACATGGATTATTGATATTTGACATTTATTGATATATAATTGTATTTCAAATCTGCATGCAGTAGTATAGTGCAAACTAGATTTACTTTCTTGAAGCATTAACTTGACACTAAATATTAAAGTAAGAATTCACTTGTAGGCACGTCATTTATGCAAATTCAGCTTCCGCTGCATGTAGTGTTTCGTGGTTAGGTGAGACGGTTAAGTCTTGTTGAGCATCAAGCTCACAGTTGCTCTATTGTGGTTTTTGCAGGTATTATAGCTTATGCGTATGTTGATTGTCCGTGAGACCTCGAGCTTGTCGAGATGTATCTCTCATTGAAACCTTGTCGCTGCCTCTCTTCTTCGTGTTGCTAGTGGGAAGCGTTCGTGGGTAGGGACGACTTCTCTTATTCATAGTTAGTTGAGAGTGTGAGTATGTAATATTCCGCTGTGTTGTATCTTCTGTAGATGGAATCTTGTGAAATAAAGATTTATGTTGGTTATTTTGTGTTGCTTTTCAAGTGTGTTGTCGGGTGCCACATCGCACGGTACCATCGAATGTGATTCCTGAAACGTGTGGACCCTGGTCCCCACATAAGAGTTGCAATACAGGATCCATCCTAAGGTAATGACTAAACTAAAAATCGTTGAACCAATGTTGGAACTAAGCACTAACTTGTTCATATTAACACAATCATGTTATTACCTAATTAGACTATAGTGGAGGTGTATGGTGTTTATGATAATATAATAAGGATATTACTATCAAATCATAATGACACCTACACCTATCACGTACATGGACTCCACAATCAAACAATAAAAGCTTTGCCCAAGTATATGAATAAAGAGAGACTAATAATAATATTATTAATATGTATAAAGTCACATAAGGAAGAAAAATACATGAGCCATACCTTTCTCAATTTTGAGATGGGACTAGAGGCTCCTCTCTACAGCCTATTCTCCAGTAAGGACTAAGAGAACTAGTGTATACAATGGAGTGAATGCTCAAGTGATGTGTGTTGAAGTGAGGGGTGAGGGGCCAACTTTATACTAGTGTTGAGGTTGGTTCCCGCCATCTTTTTTGCGTGAATAAGTCACAATTCTTATCACCAAGCTACAGGAGTGTGCCATGTTGAAGTTGATCGAGAATGGGGGGAATAACATGTCGGCCGAACCAAAGGTTCGGCTGCACTGGGCTTGGTCCTAGTCATCCTAATTTTCCTCCAGGTGACTTCCATGTGGGCCCTCATGCCATTCCTTGGGTGCTGCACCATTGGATGCCCTTGGATACTCCTGTAGGTGGGCCACTTGATCCATGTGCTGCCACATGTCGGTGTATGATTGGCTGGGAGTGTATTATTTATGATTCCTCCCCTAGATATGCCTCAATTTTGTATAGAATACCTGCATGCACCATTTTCTCCAAGTACAAGTAGAAATACATTATTTCTAAAGTACATGCCTGTAAGAAATGTCTACTCCTCCATGATTATGAGTTATGTTGACAATCTAAAGTGGTACTTAATGACCGTCAACATCGGTCGAGGGCTGTCTCTCAAGGAGAGGATTCAGGGACTAAGCTGGACCCTCGATCGGACCGCAGCCCCCGAGTCCGGCCGTTATAGTTGGAGCTTAGGTTTCAATCCTGGAATCTGATCGTCACTGCGTATGTCCTTCGGGTTCTAATTCAAAGCAAGTCGATCAATAGCAGTTTGTATTGGGCACGAGCTTATCCTGGTCTGCTAGGCGATTCCTGCCAAGAGCCTACGTCGTAGTCGAACGTGGAGGATTACAACAGACGGATAGAGATATTCACCACCTACCTTCTACCACTACAAATCATGTAATACGAGATAATCAAAGGTAACGTCAAGCCTAGACACCACTCGTACGCTATCGATTACTTCCCTAACCTCTCTAGCAAAGACTAGGGTCTCTAAATGAATAGAGCAAAGAACGAACAAGCAACTAAGGAAGGTATAAATGAACTCAAATGGAAATCATGTACCTTACTTGAGATGGAAAGAACTTTCGAGGTACAAAGGTGGAGAGGGTTAGACAAGCCCGAACCATATCCTTAAGTGGAAGAGCTCGACAAGCCAGAGCCTCCTCCTCTTCTTGCTCACTCTCTCCCTATTTTCTTAGCACTTAGGCAGCGCTACGCCTTCGGAGTGGAATACTAGACTCAAGCTTTCGGTGTGTGGAGTGATGGAGCCCACTGCCCCCTATTTATCCCTTCCAAAGGTCGGTTTGGCACCAAAATTACTGTGGGAATCATTCGCCATCGTGATCTCCAAGCTGTGAGGAGCCAACACATGGCGGTTGACTGCGTTTAGCGCTTGTACCAAGTCAGGTGAGATGGGAGCTCGGCCTAGCTCCCAACGGCTCCCCTCGTGCCAAAACTTTGCTGTGACACTATTATGTGGGTCCCTATCATGGGTATGGGTGATTCTGGTGATTTTTAGTTGGTTTTCTTCTCCGAGTCAGCCCATTAATCCTCGTGCTTGCGCCTGATTGGTCGAGAGGTGTGTTTCTTGGATTGGTCCCTATAAATACCTTTTATTATGGGCATAATTCACTGGCATACAAAATTGCACCAACACTTGTGGAAATAGTTAGTAAATAACTCCTACCACTATGTTGGTTGTCCAATTCATATCTTTTATGCAGGAAATTGACGGTCGGATTTGGCATTTATGGACCGTCAAGAAACTCCCCCACACTTAGTCCTTTTCTTGTCCTCGAGCGAAGACAAGAAGAACTAAGTGATATCATAATTCAGCTACAAGTATAAAATATGTATACAAAATATTTTAACACATACATTTGTTCAAGAACCTTTGATATGTGGCATGAGTTGCCAATTCTTTTCCTACAACTAAATATGGCTTTTTGTGGAGTTTGGTAGGGATAAAACGTGGCTCACTTGCAATTCATATATCACTAAGTCAAAAACAAGATCCACATGAGACAACCATGCAACAAAAACCAATGACTAAAGAAATTCTTGTGCACTTATTATGGATGGTGGATGATGGATGGTGGTGATGACTCCCAATCGATCACTCTCTTTTTTTGTGCAAGTATGAAGCATGGCTACTTATTGGCTCTCTCTTTTCTCTCTTTTTTTGAATAATTTTTTTAAGAGCTCTTGTAGCCATTCCTTCTAGCCCTTTTGTTCATATTTTTATTGAGAGGGAATTTTGCAGAATTTGCATGGAGTATCTCTTGATGGTGGATGTGTGAAAATCATGGAATATGGTGGAGTGCACAAGAAATTCCTAATCAAAGATTTCATGCAAGCCACTCAATAGGGTTCAAGAGTTTGACAAAGTTCAATGAAAATGCAAAGTGGCATATGCATGTGGTTTTCAATATTTTTATCATATAGTCTTGGTGGGTATTTAAATTCCAATGAGAGAGGAAGGCAATAATATAATGACTTCAAAAAAATGCAATACCAAAATTCAATTCTAGCATGGAGAGTTTCCAAGTTTCACTCATTTACCATATCACACCAATCAAATACTTAGATGACATGTTTTTCCTAAATTGATATATGGTTCAAGAACATGGTAATGAAATCGAAATGAGGTGTATACATATCTCATTCTCTAGTAAAACATGATATAATAAATTGCAAAACTTTAGTTTCCAATGAGTTGATTTTAATGATATTATCATACATAATCAAATCGAACTCAAAATCAGGTATAGAAAGATAAGAGGTGATAGAATGCAAACCATCGCCTTAATGAAGAAGGGTGGGCCAAGCCATCATGGCTTGGTCAAATCTTCTCGTGATCCTTCATGCGATGCTCTGAATTGTTCTTTCATGATGGTCTGAGCATGTTGCACTTTGGGAGGCATGTGGGACCTCCCGCACACTTGTTCTTGTACCTGCCTTTATTTGACACGAAAACATGAAAAAGTGAAAGACTCTATCGGCCTTACCTACACCGATGAGTCACAATTTATTTGACAAAGGAACTTCATATGATGGAATCAAAATAAGCACCTAAGTCCTAAGTATGAAAGTATTTATAATATTCTACATTTACATCTCTCCTACTTAGCCAAATAGGGTTAGTGGAATGATTGGAAAGGAGTGGTGAGGGTTGGAGCTTGCTTTATTGGACATGGAAAATTTATCCAAACTTCAAGGATAGGCGTTAAGGTCAATCGAATTGACTACGTCTTCCTCTTTGTCCAAATTTTCTTTGAGTTGACGGTGCCCATTTACTTTGAATAGATTACCTTCATCATTTTGGAGTGCAATTGCTCCATGAGATGAAGTATCTACCACAATATAGGGACCTTCCCATTTGGTTTTAGTTTCCCATGTCCAAAAAGTTTGACTCCAAAGTTGAAAAGTAGGACTTTATCTCCAGGCTTGAACTCCTTAGGCGTAATTCTTTCATCATGCCGCCTCTTGGTTTTTTTCTCTATATATCTTGGCACTATGGGAAATTTGCATCTTGCGCAACTTTCCAGCTTTGTGGAGATCCATGTTCTACTTCTTGATAGCCCAATACACTCTATGTTCCAATTCTATGGGTAAATGACAAGTTTCCCGTAGACAATTTGGAAAGGTGACATTTCAATGGGTGTCTTATAGGCGGTACGATATGCCCAAAGTGCATTGGGTAGTTTGTTCTTCCACCCATTCCCCATCTCAAAGACGGTCTTTTGCAAAATATGCTTGATTTGTTTGTTCTAAGCTTCTGCTTGACCACTTGTATGGGGATGGTACGGAGTAGTAATGTTATGCCTAGCCCCAAGAACCCTCATAAAACTTTAGAAGGTCTTATCAATTAAATGAGACCCTCCATCACTTCTGACCATTCGGGGAGTTCCAAACCGTGGGAAAATGATTTCATCGAACATTTTCTGAGCGGTCCTGGCATCGGTATTTTTGCATGGTAATGCTTCTACCCACTTGGACACATAATCTATGGCCACCAGGATATACTCGCAATAATAAGACTTCGTAAAAGGTCCCATGAAGTCAATTCCCCACATCAAATAATTCTACTTGGAGATTGTATGTGAGGGGCATCGCATTGCAAGCAGTGATTCCTCCATGCTTTTGGCATTCCCGGCATCTTCGGACAAATTCCATTGTATCCTCATACATTGAGGGCTAGAAGAATCCACTTTGCCAAATCTTTGTATCAGTGCGGTAAACACCATAGTGCCCGCCATAGGGGGCCGCGTTGTATCTTTCGATGATTTGGGTGCCTTCGACTGTTGGGATGCACCTTCTAAGTAACCCATCAGAGCATACCCTATAGAGGTATGGATCATCCCACAGGTGATGTCGACTCTCAAAAATAAGCTTTTTCTTATCCTGCCCTGGTGGTATGTACCCCGTAACCATGAAGTTTACGATGTCCGCATACCAAGGTTTAGAGTCGGTTACCTTGAGCAACATGTCATCCTGTAGGATATCATTGGTGGGTATGTTAGATGTATTTGGGATTTCCATACATGAGAGGTGATCATCAACTGAATTCTCTACTCCTTTTTATCCCTTATCTCCATGTCAAACTCCTGGAGTAGGAGAATCCATCGAATTATCCTAGGTTTAGCATCTTTCTTGGTGAGCAAATATTTCAAAGCAGCATGGTCTATGTAGACTATGACTTTTGCTCCAACCAAGTATGATCTAAACATATCGATAGCAAAGACAACTGCTAGGAGCTCCTTTTCAGTTATGGCATAGTTAAGCTGAGCTCCTGTTAGAGTCTTGCTAGCGTAGGCTAGTGCAAGATGCTTCTTATCCTTGGTTTGGCCAAGGACTGCTCGAACGGTAATAACTAGCATAACACATGATTTCGAATGGCAGCGCCTAATCAGGGGGTTGAATGATTGGAGTTGTGATGAGTCCCTTCTTGAGGATGTCAAAAGATTAGTGACACTCATCATTGAAATCAAAGGGCACATCCTTAGATAATAGGCTAGTGAGGGGTCTAGTGATTTTGGAAAAATCCTTGATAAATCGTCAAGAGAACCCTACATGGCCTAAAAAGCTACACATACCCTTAATGTTGGTGGAAGGTGGAAGCTTTTCAATAATTTTAATTTTGGCTTTTTCACCTCAATCCCCCTTTTGGACACCAAGTGCCTAAGATGATGCCTTCACGGACCATAATATCACACTTTTCCCAATTTAGCATCATGTCCTTCTCTTGGCATCTTTGTAAGACCCTGTCTAGGTTCTCAAGACAATGATCAAAAGTTTTTCCGTAGATGGAAAAGTTGTCCATGAAAACTTCCATGATTTTCTCGAGCATGTCTGAGAAAATAGACATCATGCACCTTTGGAACGAAGCGGGTGCATTACACAACCCGAACAACATTCGTCGATAGTCGTACGTTCCGTAAGGGCATGTGAAGGTGGTCTTACTTTGATCATCAGGGTGGATGGGAATTTGATGGTAACTAGAATACCCATCAAGGAAACAAAAGAAATATTTTTTCACTAGCTGCTCAAGCATTTCATCAATGAAAGGCAACGTGAAATGATCCTTCATTGTTGCCTCGTTGAGTTTTTTGTAGTCAATACACATCCTCCACCCGATGACGGTTCATTGATGAATGATTCCATTCCTCTCATTTCGAATGACCATCATTCCTCCTTTCTTGGGCACTACTTGGACAGGGCTAACCCACTCACTATGAGGAACGGGATAAATTATCCAAGCGTGCAAGAGTTTTAAGACCTCCTTCTATACAACCTCTGTCATAGCATTGTTCAACCTCCAATGAGGTTCCCTAAACGGTGTGTTAAATGGGTCAGTGGGAATGCGATGGGTGCAAAGATCAGGGCTGATTCCCATAAGGTCTTGGAGTGAGTAGCCTAGGACAGATCTATGCTTTTCTAAGACGGTCATGAGTTTGACAGATTCGTCTTGTGAAAGCTCACTTATGATGATAGGAGCTTCTGCATCACCGTGTAGGAAAGCATAGCGTAAGCCTAGAGGTAGGGTTTTCAACTCAATCGGGGGCTTTTGTGATGGCTCTTCTTTGGGCAAATCAAATGTCTCATGCAATTCATCCTCTTCTTGGATGAATTGTTCTTCTTCTTCTTCTTCTTCATTTTTAGGAGAGTCTCAAAATTGAAGGGCCATGGCTTCCTTGATTGGCTCACTCTCGGGGAAAGGTTCTGCTAATGTGTTCTTCGATTGCAGAATGAGAATGGAAAACTTACTCCCTACGAGTTTAACATCTAGGCTGCCTTTTGAGAGTGCATTCACGAGTAATTTTTTAATGGGTAACCTATTATTACATCAAAGTCTTGGACTTCAAAGACATGAAAATCAAGGAAGAACTCGATGTTCTCATGTCTGATAGATACGTTTTGCAAAATCTCATATCCTTCCTTGATGTTTCCATAGGAGTCTCTGAAGGAACTTCTTGTTGGAGCCCAGAGTAGATCACCAAAGATGGCTAATGCACAATTCTCAAAAATAGTATTTGCTCCAACTGTGGGATTATAAAGGATGTTCACCATTACCCCTCGAACAAGACATTGAATGGTTGCTGGTGGTGAGCTTACCCAAATTATTTCAGGTGAAAGCTCAACCTTTGTCGTCCATTCCCTACTCATGATTGAGGTCAACTCCTTGATCGTTTCCTGAAGGAATTTTCCTTTGGGTGGATCAAGGAGTGAGGGATGTAATGATGGTTTCCTTCCATAACAATACTTTGAGGCTTTCCCAAAATCTTCAAAAAGATCTTCCTCGAAGCACAATGGAAACTCCAATAGTCGAATTTCTTCTTCCTTCGGTGTCTTTGGTTCAGGTGAGAGTTTCATAGTCACAACTTGAGATGAACATGGTATGGGTTTTGTGACACCCAGTTTCGAATACGAACCAAGCATAACACATATGTGTGCCCAGGATGTTCATCACACATATACGGATGCATCACAAATAATATACAGAATTTAACCAAGTCTTAACTATTAAATAAGTACTTTATTACAATAATCCAATAGTTCACAAATGACAAAACTCAAATTAATGCAGCGGAAAATAAACTAAGCAGCACAACTCCATTCCACAGGCAATTGACGGTGGTACGCAACCTAGTACTCCACGTGATCCTCAGGGTACTCCCAAGTATCTCCAACAGCTATTGGAGGGGGGGGGGTGCAAGGATGAGTACGTGTCGTACTCATCAAGTGTGGGAATAGATGACATGTAGCTAAACAAATGACAGGAATAAAATGGCTAATTGTAGAAAATTACATTTCATAAACATGTAAAAGCAGCCTATCATGTCTATGTTAGTTTATTTCCCTTCATAACCCAAGTAATTATCATATCATCAATCCAACATTCCCAATTACCATCCATTTAATACCAGCCAACAGTTAATTTAATACCATATGACAATTCCATATTCTTCCATAAACCGACTGTACTCAAGTGACAAACCAAACCATACCAACCATCCCAAAATCCCAAGTCCAATTCTAATCATGTAGGTCATCCAGGCGCTCGTGACCGAGAGCACGGCTATAATGATAGTTTTCAACACTCTGCAGAGGTTGTACCACTTTACCCACATGTTCGTGATTTCATCACCTTTCAGTGACTAAGAACCTCTTTTATGCCTTATCACACTTCCATAGGTGTGTGGCTAAGAGATCACAAAATAGCCTTTCAAAAGGGACTACTAGTATGTACGGGCCCACTAAGGTCTCACCAGCAGGCTTGAATC
Source organism: Tuctoria greenei (assembly GCA_036927565.1). Taxonomy (NCBI): domain Eukaryota; kingdom Viridiplantae; phylum Streptophyta; class Magnoliopsida; order Poales; family Poaceae; genus Tuctoria; species Tuctoria greenei. The sequence continues at coordinate 117,642,280 of JAYESD010000002.1, forward strand.
TCCATCCTCCCACCCATGGGCCCCCTCGTGTGCCATGCGGATCCCAGGATAGCCCTCCTCGATTGCCATTCCCCGCGCCATCCAATGCCCCATACAATACTAGCAGCATCCTAATTATTCAGCTACGCCGCACCCATACTTGACCTTGTGGTGGCACTTTTGTCCTGGCATATTCTCGCATGAACCAGTCCTTAGATCTAAGGCAAGCAAAACCACCGTACCATCCAACTTAGTCCACAAAATCGTGCTTGCTTAGATCTCCTAAGTTCCATGTTGCTAATTTAATCATCATCTTATTACCATCCTGAATTCTCACAATTAAAGTTGTCAAGCAGATTATTTAAGTTACCCATAACCCGTGTAGAGATGCGGTGCAAAAAGAAAAATACCCATACCCGACTCCTCATGTATATCTCGGTGACAAGGGGTGGCATACAATGCTAGTAAACTCCTACGTATAGGTTCCCCATCATGTTGACACGAGCATGCAAATTTGCAAACAAAACATTTTATAAAACGGGATCAATATGATCAAGGACACTTGCCTTAATATCGCGCAATTCGATGCTCAATCAAATCAAAGTCCTGCACGGAAGATCTTCGGATATTCGCTTCTCGATCATAACTCCTTGAATGTACCTGTCTATTCTCAATCAAGCACATACACATACAAACATACACAATAAATGCATTGCAATCACTAATCAATATGCGAAATATGGATACAAGCAGATAATATGTTCGTATTAATGTTATATAAATTTCTATGGCTTTTTAATAATTTTCGATAATGATTTCCTATTTATTTGGGCAAGTTTGGGATTAATTACAAATAATTCTGAGGCAAAATAATTATTTCAGAGCATTAAATATGATGAAAATATTATTAATAAGTTTCTAGAATTTATGCTAATTTTTCTAGAATTTTTCTGGATTTAATTTGATACTTTATCAATTACTAGGCTTTAATCTTATTTATTAAATCTGAAAAACAGATTAATTAATACTGAAAATACAATTTTTGTCAAATGTAAAATAACAGATTGATCTTGTTTGATTTAATATAACTTGCAAGTTTTAGGTCGATTTATGATGATCTGACGATGATTAACGGTCGTTCAAATAAAACATGTCCTACACATGATTTAATTCAAATATTAGAACCAAAATAGTTGTCTAGATCTAGACCGTAATACCTACCGTGTGCGCATCTAGTCCGGACGACAGTGGAACAGCGGCGCGACGTGTGTCTCCGAGATCTATAGTTTTGTTGACGAAGAGGAGGACGACATGACGTAGATGAAGGAGACGGTGATGCAATCCTCTGGCGGCACGACAAAGGCGGCGCGATAATCTCCAGCGCATGACGGCACCCTCTTCCTTTTCTTCCTCTTTTCTTCTCCTCTTTTTCTTCTCCTGGCGGCGCCTCTGACCACCCCTTTTTTTCCTAATGCTAGGGCTTCCGGCGTCTCTGGCGGCGCTGCGAATTCTTCGATCGCCAAAACTATGGAGCTTGGGCTTCTTTTATAGGCGCACCCGCTGGTACTGAGTCAGAACCCAGCCAAGGCGTGCGGGCTGGCGTGCAAGAGCGGGGGCGCGGGGCGCGGGGTGGGGCGCACTGGCACGCCGGCCGCTCAGCCTGGCCGGCGGTGCTAGCCCTTGTTTTTTTATTTTTTTATTTTTCTTTATTCTCTCTTTTTTTCTTTTATTTATTTATATTTTATATTTTTTATTTTATTTTATTTTATTTTATTTTATTCTTATTCATTTTATTTATTTATTTTGTATTATATATTTATATTTATATATTTATTTGTATTATTATTAGTATTTATTTTTACTTATTATTTACTAAGTTCTTTTTTTTCTTTAATTTACTTATTGTTATACTTTTCAGGAGTTATTATTTCTTTCTTTTTTTATTTTCGTTTCTAGTTTTCTATATTTCTTTTCTTTCACATTCGTTATGGCAGTTTAATTGTTTTCATTGTATTTATTCTGGTAAATAAATTTTAATACTTAAGAATGAATGCAAAATGCAATATGAGGTGCATATATTTTATATTTTTCTTTATAAAAACAAATTCTTCCTATTATTAACTCCAAATTTCCATTTAAGTTTGTAATCTGCCAAAACTTGAAAATCAAGGTGTCACAGGTTCTGGAGTGACTATGGGGGAATCCTCATGTCTCGACTCGACTTCCACTTGAGGAGGTTCACTAAGACCGACGATGAAGGATGTATTTTCTATAATGTGTTCTTGAATATTCCTTCCTTCATTCGGTGTCTTATGGAGGAAAGAGCCTCCAGCCGTTGTGTCAAGGTATAGGGCAGAATCCTTGTCAAGCCCGAAACAAAAATGAGAATCTAGCCCAATCTGCACCTATAGATTCCTTCTCGATGTGCTAAAAGTTGAGAATTTCCCTTCGTAGAGAGGCAACTTGGGAGAGTGGAAAGAATGCAAGACAAAAAAATTCTCGAAGTTCTTTGCATTTTGCATTTGCACTCCCAACAGTATGAGTGTACCACTGCTTTGCTCTTCCTTGAGGGAAAAGGGAAACAATTTTCACTTAAGCATTTCTTGTGTCATGCCCTTGATTAGAAGGCATGATCACAATTGCTCAAATTCCCGTAGTTGATGGTAGGGATTCTCAGAATCTGTCCCTAAGAAGGATTGCTCCCAAACCATGGCTATAAAGTCAGGGTGGAGTTCATAGCTAGTCGAGCAAATGGGACCGTCCGATGTCAGAGGCTCACATAACTCACCCTTACGAGTAGATAGAGAAAGAATGGTGGGTTGCTCCATATTTTTGATGGTAGAAAGATAAGGAATAAAGATAAAAAATAGATACAAGGGTGAACAAGGTTCGAAGATCAACAACAACCGTTCCACACCATGGCGCTAGAAATGCTTTTTGACGGTTGGTATGTCACAGGCGAAAATCCACAAGCACACGGAGAAACCGTTGTAGCACTTCCCCTTAAAGAGTATTCTCAAGGGTATCAAATCCATGGAACCTGTGTGCTAATCTTCTAACTAGTTCACCCAAGGACACAAATCTTGGTGGTAGGCAAGGAATAGAGTAGATTTCCTAAGAGAATGGGTTCTAATTCAAAGCAAGTCGATCAATTGTGGCTTGTATTGGGCACGAGTTTACCCTGATCTGCCAGGCGACTCCCGCCAAGAGCCTACATCGTAGTTGAATGTGGAGGATTACAACGGACGGATAGAGTTGTCACCACCTACCGCCTACCTCTACAAACCATGGACTACGAGATAATCAAAGGTAACATCAAGCCCAAGAGCCTACATCGTAGTTGAATGTGGAGGATTACAACGGACGGATAGGGCTGTCACCACCTACCGCCTACCTCTACTAACCATGGACTACGAGATAATCAAAGGTAACATCAAGCTTGGACACCACGCCTACGCTATCGATTACTCCCTAACCTCTTTAGCAAAGACTAGGGTCTCTAAATGAATAGAGCAAAGAATGAACAAGCAACTAAGGAATTAACTCACTTGAATTAAATAAATGAACTCAAAAGGAATTCATGTACCTTACTTGAGATAGAAAGAACTGTCGAGGTACAAAGGTGGAGAGGGTTTGACAAGCCTGAATCCTATCCTTAAGTGGAAGAAGCCCGACAAGTCAGAGCCTCCTCCTCCTCCTCCTCCTATTTCTCACTATCTCCCTGTTTTCTAAGGACTTAGGCAGCGCTACGCCTATGGAGTGGAGTACTAGACTCAAGAGTGAAGTGAGGGAGCCCCTACCCCCTATTTATACTCTCCAAAGGTCGGTTTGGTGCCAGAATATGCGCGGGAATCAGTCGCCATCGTGATCTCCTAGTTGTGAGGAGCCAACACGTGGTTGTTGACCGCGTTTAGCACATGTACCTAGTCGGGTGGGCTGCGAGCTCGGCTGAGCTCCTAACAGCTCCCCTCGCGTCGAAACTTTGATGTGATACTGTTATGCGGGTCCCCATCATGGGTATGGGCGAAATCGGGATATTTTTAGTTGGTTTTCTCCTTCGAGTGGGGGACCATGAATACTCGTGCTTACGCCTGATTGGAAGGAGGTGTGTTTTTTGGATTGATCCCTATACAAAATTGCACTAACACTTATTGAAATGTTAGTAAATAACTCCTACCACTATGTTGGTTGTCCAATTCATATCTTTTATGCAGGGAATTGACGGTTGGATTTGGCATTTGTGGACCGTCAATAGTGGCGCTGTCAGGGTTCATCTTGGTTGGGCTCGCGAAATAGCCTGGAGGATCCCTAGATGCCCCTTCTGGGTTCGAAGGCATCCAGGACGAAGCATCACAGAGTTTCGTACCCGCGGTACCAAACATACAAGACCCGATGCTACTTGACCACTACGCGGCTACGGACTGAAGCTACTCTCCGGTCGAGGAGAGATCAGCCACCAATGCCACAACCATAAAACGTCATGTACATAACCTGCCCAAGTCCGACCGAGAGGTCAGGCAGACGATTCCTCCCGGGCTTGAGCCCGAGAGAGGTAGGCAGTTGTGGGAATTTATGACGAATTCTGGGTGCGGTAACTTCGACGGGGGGAGCACCCACGATGTGACCCGTTAAAGGATAAGCCTGACATCTATCCTATCCATTGCCAGAAGGGTGGTAACTTCACCTTGAAGATGGTGCCTGGGAGACCACAAAGAAGCAAAGAGTGAAGCTTCTGATAGACTGGTTACATAGAATGAACACTGTTGATGTTTCTTACATCACAGATTTTCTCTCAAAAGAGATGAGGTCCGCAAGCACACGAAAACTATCGTGTAGCATTTCACCCAAGAGTATTCCCAAGGGTATCATATTTATCCCAAAGGAAGGTGGTGAAGTAATGTAAACACTATTCTTGTGATCAAGGTAAAGGGTACTAAATATTTATCAGAACAAGGGTAAGTTGATAATAGGGGTAGTGCGACACAGACCTAAGCAATGTACTCTAAGGGTAAGATTGTCCTAGCGAGAGTTAGACTACGAGACGGAGCTACTCCTATTGTGCTCTAATTACTCATATACATAGCCTAATAAAGTACACATGAATATGCTTTTTTAATAGTGATTACTAGGGCTTAGTGGTCCAACATATCGGGCGCGGGCTTACCCTGGTCTGCCAGGCGACTCCCGCCAAGAGCCTACGTCGTAGCCGAACGTGGGGGATTACAACAGACGGATAGGGTTGTCACCACCTACTGCCTACCTCTACAACCCGTGGACTATGAGACATCCAACGCTACTTAACTATCCAAGCACCACGCTTGCATTCTAAGTAAATACCTTAAGAGTTGCAACTTAATATTCATCCTAAGGCAATGACTACCTAAACATCGTTGAATCAATGTTGGATCCAAGCACTAACATATTCATATTAACATATCATATTATTACCTAATAAGACTATAGTGAAGGTGTATGATGTTTATGATAACATGATAATGGCATTATGTCTAGATCATAACAACATCTACACCTAGCACATTTATGGACTCTACAATCAAACAAGAAATGTTTTGCCCAAGTATATGAATAACGAGAGGCTAATAATACTATTATTATAATGCATAAAGTCACAAATACAAGAGAAGATACATGAGCCATACCTTTCCCAATTTGGACTTGGGACTAGAGGCTCCTCTCTATAGCCTAACCTCCACTAAGGACTTGGAGAACTAAAGTATACAAGAGAGTGAATGCTCAAGTGGTGTTTGTAGAAGTTAGGGGGGAGGGGTCATATTTATAGCTTGGAGAAGGGTCGGTTCCCGCCACCAAAGCGTGTGAATCAGTCACGATTGACTTCTTCAAGCCGAGAGAAGCCAACACGTGGAAGTTGACTAAGTTTGGAGGAAAGATCATGTCAGTCGACTAGGGGGGTCAGCCGACCTGGTAAGTCCTCCAAACGGTCTGTGCTTTCTTGGGGTGACTTCCAGGTGGGTCCCATCCCTTGATATGTGTTCTACACAATTGGATGGCCTCAGATACTTCTATTTGTGGGTCATTTGATCCATGTGGTGCCATATGTCGGCGCCTGATTGGCTGGGATGATAATTTATAGGATCCATCCCCTTGTTTCACTTCAATTCTGTATAAAATACTTGCATGCACCATTTTCTCCAAGGACAAGTGGAAATAGGTTAAATAGAAAGGTGATGTGTGCAACAAATGATATTTCCTTCACATAGTTGAGTTATATTGACGGATGAAATTGGTATATAACAGCCATCAACAAACTCCCCCAAGCTTATCATTTGCTCGTCCCGAGCAAAGTGAAGACTTTAGGTTGATGATCAAGAGTTGCTACTATGTTCTACTTTTTAAAAGTACCATGTGCACAACAGAATACTCTACCTAGTATTGCAAACATTGGCATGGTACCTCACCCATCTTAAGTCATTATGGGGCTTATGTCGTCCTCTATTCATGGGTGGTTGAAAGATAGAACAACAAATGGAGCACACATACCCTAGATATCAAGTTCCACTCAAATTCCGAAGAGTTCAATTTAGATTTTAAGTATCTCAATTTGATTCTCTCAGTTTCTCCTTTATGTGTAGTGGAAATATGTCTTCACCAAGGCATTTGCCTGATTTCATCCTACCTCTAAATAAGGCTTGTATTTGGAGCTTGGTAGGGAATATAGTAGGCATATTTGCAACACATAATATTGCTAAGTCAAAAAAGCGAGCCTTAGGAGAAATCAATTCAAAACTATTTGATTCAAGACTCGTGCATGTGTTATGGAATGGAGGTGGATGTGGATATTTGAGATGACTCCTTTTTGAGTGGACGCTCTTATTTTGCAGGGATGAAACATGACTACTTTTTTCTCATGCTTTTAAAGTAAGCACACATTTTCTTTTTTTTTTCTTGTAGCCATGTCTTCTAGTCCCATTTTATGCAAGAAATTTTGAGAGAGTACTAAGCATGAAGGGTATGGAGTTTCTCTTTTTTATTGTGGAATGGTGGTATGATGGGAATTTGCTTACTTCTAGTGTCCAAATATAGCATGTGCAAGTGAAGTCCTGAATTCAAAAAGTAATGAATGAAATCTCACATAGGTCTATACTAGTTTGAAAAAGCTCAATGTGAAGACAAATAGCATATTCATAAGGTCTATCAATATAATGTATCATATGGCTTTGGTAGGTATTTCCAATCAAATGAGGATAACTTAAATCTTTTTAGAATTTCTCCGGAAATCTAAGTTTCACTTTCAAACTAGGAATAGCAGCCATATCACTATATCATATCTCACAACAAACTAGAATTGGATTAAGCTTTTGTTACCCACAATTTCTAAAGGCAAGCGTAATTCTAGCCAATGAAAGCAATATTTCGGAGAGTAGTAAGTTGTAAACTAGGACTTAGAAAAATTAAAACAGATCAACTATTCATCATTTCATCTATGTGAATTCCAGATCATTCTTATCGCACATCTTTTATTTATTTTGAAAGCAAATCTACTCTACTTATTTTTATGTTTTTTTATATATGCAAGGTGGATGATGGGTGAACAAAAAATAAATATGCAAGGGGTGTGATACAAGTTACCTCAAGTGGGGGACCTCCCCCAAGCTTGTTCTTGTTCAAGGTCTGCGATAGGGGCTGAAACCCTAACGTCGGATGTAGGCCATGAAGTTGGCCTAACCTTGTTGCAACATGGCTTTGACATTGGAGAATTTGAGTGTCAATGTTGGATTGCCTTCCATGGGTTTCATGAGTGTGGTCGAGGAGAGTGTTGTCGATGCCGCTCATCCAAACTTCAAGGTTTCCATAGGTTGGATGTATTTTGTTATTACTTAGCTAAGGTAATGATATCGCATGGCTACAAAGGAATGGCGTGCACTCAACATGTGTTGAGTGTGTTCCGTCATTATTTGGCTAAGTTGTATCATACCTTCTTGCCATAAAGAAATAACTTGTACCCCTCATGCATTGGATGTGATCTGTCATTCCTTGCCAAAGGTAATGATAACCTTTAGCCGCAAAGGAATGACATGTACTCAACATGTGTTGAGTGCGATCTGTTATTCCGTGGCTAAGGTACAACATACCTATAACCACAAAGCGATGACGTGCACTCAACATGGGTTGAGTGTGATCCGTTGTTCCTTGACTAAGGTATAAAATACCTTCTAGCCACATAGGAACAACTTGCACCCAATATATATTGGATGTGATCTTGTCATTCCTTGGTTAAGGTACATCATACCTTTTAGCCACAAAGGAATAACTTACACCCAATGATGGTGGAAATTCCCTTGAGCTTGAACGAGTGCTTAGAATAGTTGAGAGCATAATGCCCTCACATATTCGTAGCAGCCCATTGGTTGCTCACGGAGGGTTTCCATATCAAATCTCCGGCCTTGTATTTTTATGGTTCACCTTCGGGCTTAATTTTCAATAGGTAGCAACCATCCTAATTTACTCCTTGGCCAAGAGATATTGAAATGGAATCCTCTTAGGGTTTCCAACAATCAGATCTTTGAATGCCTGCATAGTTATTTTACTCCTGCCACTTCCTCTTTATGATAGAGAGGGATGGTTAGCTTCCGATACTTGTACGAATGAATTTTCGGTTTAGGTAACTGAATCTTCATTTGTACGTACGGGGAAGAACAAGACCAAAGATGCATTGGGTCCAAATTCAAGTGTATCCATGAACAATGTGTTATTCATTGATAAGAGTGGGGCTTTATGGACAAATCAATTTGCACATTTTCTAAAGCTCCTACACATAACAATGCAAGTGATATAAATACACTATATGGATCCCTTCACCTTGTAAATTTTCTAACCATCATAATTTTTTACACAACAACAAATGTTATCATTTTGATCATGGCAAACAAGATTCTCAATTTTATCCTCCTGAACATTTTTTATTTCTTACCTAGGGATTTGAAATTTAGTGATCCATGCATAAATGAGTTTCAAATCAAAATTATGGACATTCTAGGTTGCTACATAACAATTCAACCATTAATTCATTTCATAAGTGTTACCTAGGCAGAATATGTCTAAGTCAATTTTAGCAATGCTTATGAAATTCTAGGTACTTGTTTAAATTATTCCCGAGTAAGGTGGCATTCCTTTTTGAAGAAACAAAAAGAGTAATGCCAACGCTTACTCTCATGAGGATGCATAAGAATTGAATGGTGAGAAGGTGTAAACCTTCCATACCAATGTAAGCAAAAATAATTCAATCCTAATGTAATCAAGCGACGGAAATTTTTTTAAACTTGTACCTCAATTGAAGAGCAATCCGGGTTGACGGTCGTTGTGTGAGAAACTCACGACCCGGATTTTGGTGTAGCCTTCATGTTCAATGTCTCCTGCCAAGTTGGTTGGAGTTGAATGGGCTTCATCTTACTCCTCCATTGGGCCACCATTTTGAGCATTCCTCCACCATGAACTCAAAATGAGATCGATGGAGAGATATGCACTTGATGAGGCCTTCCAACCTTTTTACAAATTTTTCCTGGCTGCACTAAAATAAAGAACAAACAAAACAACTCGAAAATGAGTTATGTTAGCTCAAAAGCATGTTGTACCCTTTGTCAAATTATTTTCCCCTTACTTGAAACAACTTGCAAATGCAATGATTTTTTAAGGGAAATATTTTTTTGGTTTGAATTAGGAAGATGAATTCAAGTGGTTACGCCCAAGGTTCATATCCAAATAAATTTATTTCCTAATTCAAAATTTTAGTTTTATGATGGTTGGAAATTTTACTTTCCAACATGCAGATGTGAAAAATCAAACATGCTAAATGCAAATGCAAGGATTGATGGGAATTTCAATGTGCAATTGGGAAATCAAATATGACATAACTACCAATTAACCTATTGGCAAGGACTCACCGAATTTTTGAAGTCCGATGAGTAGGATTTACCTCCGTCCTGTTTAGTGCGATGACTTGTTGTCCAATCCCGGAGTTGAAAATGTGGAGAACTTCTCTTGATTGACATGCCAAATCTCCTTTCGAATGTCAGCAGTACATATGGACCACATGATGGCCCTAGCCTCTCCGTCATCTATATGAAGACTTGTTGATGTAGTGACGGTTTCTCCTCTTGAAGATATTTTGTCATGAGCATGGTGAGGCTTGTCCTTCCTTAGGGGTACCACTTCGACCTTCTTGGTATGCCTTAAGGTTAACCCACGCTTTGATCATGGATTAAAAGCTTCCTTGGGCATGATGACATGTGGACTCCACAATCAAACAAGAAATGCTTCATCCACAATGTCACTTGCCATAGGTTGCACAGGCTTTATCAAAGTGTAGGAATCCCAACAAGTGACTGTGGGATATCTTGGATCTTGAATGCTCTTTTAATTTCTTGTCCTTGGCCAAGAGCTTCATGTAAATGTTGTCTTGATTTCTTGCTTGGTCATGGACAAGATACTCCAAGGTAGGCTAGTTGAACTTAAATCCCTTGGAATCCCCATAGCATCCTTGATTACAAGAGTGATGTTGATTCCACCCTTGACCTCCTTGTTGGTGTTAGCCTTTGGAGTTGTGTTTGAAAGGAAGAATCCTCATGGGTCCTAGGGAAATAATTCCCAAGTGTCTTATGTTGACATGGATTTTCACAAATCATGTGAATATCCATGACTTGGATATTCCAAACACTTCTCCATTGGCATGATCTTCATGATACTTCAATGGGAGGAGTATTTCCATAGACATATGTCCACCTTGTTAAGTGGTGTCCATTCCAAGCTAAATGAACTAAAGCATTCTTCAATCCACCCCTTGAGTGGAGAACAGATTCTCATCCATGATGAATGAGAATAGGACTCCTTCAGCTCCTACACGAATGTGGTCATGGATTGGTGGAGCCAACCCATGACATGAGTGTTGGATGAAGGGCCAAATATACACCCCATGATGGAGGCAAACCAAGAAGAACTCTTGGAGCCTCTCCCAAGCTTGGGGATGGATGACTTTGGCTCCTACAGGAAGTTGAAATTCTTCTGCGAAAGGCAATGGAGTTGCCTAGCAAATATTTGTTGAGGTATGCTATGAATCATCTTGCAGTTGAGCACTGGCGTCCTCGTTCCCATGAAATAGGTTACCCAACACTACCCTGTTTTCACACAAAAGGAGAAAACAAACAAGGGTAATCCTGTCTAATAACTATTAGTACCTATAGTTTATCACAAGTGATAGCTATCCTTCACTTCCTTTGCCTTCCCCGGCAACAGCGCCAGAAGTGCTTGTTGACGTTTCTTACGTCATAGATCATCACTTGAAAGAGACGAGGTTCGCAAGCGCACAAAAACTGTCATGTAGCATTTCACCCAAGAGTATTTCCAAGGGTATCATATTTATCCCCAAGGAAGGCAGTGAAGTAAAGTAAACACTATTCTTATGATCAAGGTATAGGTTCCTAAATGTTTATCAGAATAAGTGTAAGTTGATAATAGGGGTAGTGTAACACACACCTAAGCAATCTACTCTAAGGTAAGGTTGTCCTCGCGAGGGTTAGACTACGAGATGGAGCTACTCCTACTGTGCTCTAATTACTCATATACATAGCCTAATAAAGTACACATGAATATGCTAATAGTGAATACTAGGGCTTAGTGGTCCAACATATCGGGCACAGACTTACCCTGGTCTGTCAGACGACTCCCGCCAAGAGCCTACGTCGTAGCCGAACGTGGAGGATTACAATGGATGGATAGGGCTGTCATCACCTACCGCCTACCTCTACAACCCGTGGACTACTAGGCATCCAACGCTACTTAACTATCCAAGCACCACGCTTGCGTGTTAAGTAAATACCTTAAGATTTGCAACATAATATTCATTCTAAGGCAATGACTACCTAAACATCGTTGAAACAATGTTGGATCCAAGCACTAACGTATTCATATTAAAATAATCATATTATTACCAAACTAGACTATAGTGAAGGTGTATGATGTTTATGATAACATGATAATGGCATTATGTCTAGATCATAACAACATCTACTCCTAGCACATACATGGAGTCCACAATCAAACAAGAAATGCTTTGCCCAAGTATATGAATAAAGAGAGGCTAATAATACTATTATTATAATACATAAAGTCACAAATACAAGAGAAGATACATGAGCCATACCTTTCCCAATTCGGGCTTGGGACTAGAGGCTCCTCTCTATAGCCTAACCTCCACTAAAGACTTGGAGAACTAAAGTATACAAGAGAGTGAATGCTCAAGTGGTGTGTGTTGAAGTAAGGGGTGAGGGATCCTATTTATAGCTTGTAGAAGGGCTGGTTCCCGCCACCAAAAGCGCGTGAATCAGTCACCACTGACTTCTTCAAGCCAGGAGGAGCCAACACGTGTAAGCTGACCGAGTTTGGAGTAAAGACCAGGTTGGCCGACTAGGGGGGTAGGGTGACCTGGTAAGTCCTCCAAATGGTTTGTGATTTCTTGGGGTGACTTCCAGGTGGGTCCCATCCCTTGATATGGGTGCTACATCGTTTGATGGCCTCGGATACTTCTGTTTGTGGGCCATTTGATCCATGTGGTGCCACATGTCGTTGCTTGATTGGCTGGGATGATAATTTATAGGATCCATCCCCTTATTCTACTTCAATTCTGTATAAAATACCTGCATGCACCATTTTCTCCAAGAACAAGTGGAAATAGGTTAAATATAAAGGTGATGTGTTCAAGAAATGATATTTTCTTCAAATAATTGAGTTATATTTATGGGTGAAATAGGTATATAACAGCCATCAACAAACACTGTAAACCGACCCCACTATGAGGAATGTCGGATAGAGACGGTCGCCTCGCACCCCTATAAAAGAACCCAGAAGGACTTAAGCAGTGTAAGCGAATTCACTTTGTATTCGTAGTTATATAAGCTTTTCACTTTCTGCATTACTTTAGCATTTACTTTCGCACTTTCCCTTTGGTGCTCTTGCACCCCTTTCCTTTAACGCACTTGCGTTCATGCTTTACTATATTACGCATGTGCACATTTTTAGCTACACATTACTTTTGTACTTGTACTTACATTCTTAGAGTTCATATACGTAGACCAGGCCCGCTTGTAATATGTTCTCTAGCCTTTTGAGCTAGCAAAGTTCATGAAAGACTCCTGCTAGACGTAGAGCCTTTTTTGCCTGAACCAGGATAAATCTCTTATTCTTTGAAGGATAGCCATACAGAGATGAACATGATTCAATAAATTGTACTAGTCGGTTTCTGAAACGCCAACAGTTGGTGCGCCTGGAAAGGGAACGCTATTGCACATTCTCATCTGCTTCGTATGGCTTCATCCACACCGTGGAGCGTCGCCGGTGGCCCTCGAGGGCTCAACAACGTCGACATCAATGACGCTGCTCAGAAAGTGCCCCCTGAGGAATGGACGACAACACGTCGCCATCCTTCTTTGGGATCCCAGATGACACTGTCGGCTGGTATCTCAGCTTTGACTCTGGCACTGAGGTAAGGGATCATTTTTGCTGGAAATGCTGCCCCACTAACACTCGCGTCGGCGTATGAGCACTCTCATGGATTGCGTCTCCACAATAGGAGACATGACACTAGGAGCTTGGAAAGGAAGCTGCATACAGTCCCACTCCCAATAACCACTTACAGCAAGCGCGCACTGAGCTCGATTCTGAGAAGACACGCCCAAAACTGGGCGAGACCACATTTTGAATTAAGATCCACCACCGCGTTGATCCAGACGAGGTGCACCCTCATGTGCGCTTCGCTTGGACAGACATCACCACTAGTGTAGCCTATGCCCCACGCTCTAAGTGGGTAGGCTAGAACACCACAGACGCCTGCAGCGGCATATGAGCTCACTCACTGATTGCGTCTCCACAACAGGAGACACGACGCCAGGAACCTGCACGCGGTCCCATCCCAATAACCACTTTCTGCCAGGGCGCACTATGGTTCAGAGCAGACGCGACCAAAACTGGACGAGACCTCACCCCGAACCCAGTTCCATAACCACACTGATCCAGACGTGGCGCGCCTTCACGCACATTCTTCCTAGATCGATGCCACCACTGGCACCCCGGCGCCCCACGCCTCGAGTGGGTGAGCCAGAGCATCGTGGCACCAACCTCTGGTGTGCCACGCCCTTACCAGCCGAGATAAGGCTCGGCCGGCCCGTTAGGACAGACACCCCTCGACGGGCCGCACAACCCACGAGTGCATAGATGGGCATCTTCACCAGCACTTCACTAACATTGACTTAAGATGGTCATTGGTTGATGCTCTGGCCCGAACGAAGAGCACTTGCGGGACAAAATCCTCCATCTGCTCGTCCCCGGTCGAGATACGAGAGCCCAGCTATGCAAAAGTGCAGTTGTCTAGCCCGAGAACGCTACACACTAGCAGCATACACAAAGATCACGGTGGCGTGGGCTCCACTCGGTGGTAATGCCCCGACGGGGGCATCGCCTCATCCGCAGGCCCTTCCTCATACGTCTCACCTGCAACAACTTATATAGCAATCTAGAGCACGAAGGCTCTGCAAGGCTTAACCGACGCACCTAGACATGAAATTCTACATGTAGGGATACTTAACATAGGAAGTAATATTGCAATAAAGGACTCGCCTACAAGTTGATCCTTATCTTTCAAGTTTACTAGCAGCAGGTTAAGTGCTCATGAAGTGTAACTTTAGTGAGTAGATTCTATAGAAATCATAGTTGCAAAGCAATAATAATTCAATACATCATATTCTTCTGGATTCTTTAGAATTTACTATGTCACGGTACTCGATCATTAACCGCGAGGGATGGTGATTGCAATCAATAACACTCGAATTGCACGTCACGCACACCTGTGCGTAAGAAGCGTGTGGTTCTCCTCATGACGTCATACGGAACAACCTTTCACAAGAAACTCAATCGTCGGACTGGTCCCACCATCACGGGAAGAAGTCCCTACACGGAGCGTGTCTATGCCCGTTAGCGGATTTACACCTCGCCACCCTCGCGGATTTACAGTGGGCTATGCCTCGACTCTCAAGTTATCAAGTTACATCGACTTCATGGGTTTTATATGCCTAGTATGCCTTCTGGTACAATTCAAACTTGCTCAGTAGGGCTGCACACGGATCGGTCCTCAATCGACACAAGTAGGCTACGCACGTGAGACCCCATCGCACTGCATCCTATCCCACTGTTCGGTCTCATATTCATATTCATAAACCATTTTCAAACTCAAACCAATCCCGTGTGATATAAACCCTATCTCGCGAGTAGATTCCAACTACTCGACTTCTACTGGATTCCCTACAACATTAGCATGATGTTACTACTTTGTCGAGCGGTAAACCTACCTAATACTCCATGGGGTTTGTGGGTCATGCAAGTGGAGTCACAAGCACCTTAGCACTAATGCACAAAACTCACCCTAGACATAAGTGACACAAATCAAAACTTTGAAATAGAACTTAAATACAAATCGGGGCTCGCCTCGTTTCAAGTCAGTATCAAAGTTAGCTCCAGGTAGGATGCTGTTCAAAGCCTCTAGCTCCTCCTAGATCTCGGCCACTATATTATTTGCATAGTATAAAGTATATAAGTGACATTGAAAATATATGCAATGTATTTCTAAATTTTGATCAGGTATGTAAATGTTTTTAATTGCCTTTGGGATTTTTATAGTGGATACTAGGTTCTAAGAGGAAGATCTTGTCCAAGAATTGGAGATGTTCAAGGAAGTTGGTTGTCTCTAAAATTCCAACTAGTAAATGGTTTCTCTGAATTTTGTTGTTAAAGCTGGAGCTTTAACATGCCTAACAGTGGATGATCTGGTTAGAGAAGGTCTCACTAGTTCTTTAAAATTTTGTTTCATAATTTGCTAAGCCTACAGGTAGATTTAATTTTACAAGTTTGGGACAAAATCTGGAAATGTTTCTGTACATTTCTGAATTTTCTATGGACATTGAGGAATTGAACACTATTTGGTCCAGTAAATTAATTCCAATGAACTTGAAATTTTACTGGAAATCAAGTGTATTTGGATGAGTGTTCTGACCAAAACTGGGAATTTTCCAATTACGAGAACAGGGGTAATTAATTTCCTGAGCAAAAAGATCAAAGGAATTAATTATAAAAACTCTGGGACTTTAATGTCCAACAAATTGCACTACTCCAAAGTGGAGATCAATATTAGTCTATCGGGATTTATTTGGAATTATTTTCGCAAATATACTAGGAGCAATGGAATTTTGAATTTTGAATGTATTTTGGAATTATTTGTGATAGAAAATGTTTGAATAACTCAAACCTGGGCCCACTGGTTTGAATTGGGCCATTCATATTGAGGCCACAGGGGGGCTACTGGGTTAGGGCACACGGCAACACTTGATCCTTGCCGCAACTGATCCTGGGAGAGCAATGCATTGCTAACAGGTGGGCCAGCCGGCCCCATTGTCAGTACCATCTTCAACCTCCCAACGGCATGAGCTGGGTGCATGGCCGCGGCGGCGCTCGGCAATAGCAACGATGGGGGGCGGTTAAAAGGGAGAAATGATTCTAGGACCTCAGAACATGCATCAGGCAACCTCAACGCGCTCGGCGGCGGCCGCGAGCTCGCGGCAACGGCGAGTATGCTCACCCTCGGGCTAACAGACTCGATATGTTGCTGCAGAGCACCCATAGAACATGAAGAACTCACAATTGGGCTAAGTTTGGGCGGAAATCATTGGAAACTAGAGTTCATCGGTGACCTAGGTCGAAAACGGCGACAATTGGGGAAACTTGGATCCTGTTGTGTAAACTCGATTTTTTTCTAATGTTTTTGATCCTGATGCATCTTAGGAATACCTAGAGCCCATATTTAAATAGAATTGAAGTTTGATCAAATACATGAGATGAATTTCTCAGATGAACACTCGATTTTAATGGTGACCGCCGGGGAAGATATTGGAAACCCGACGGGGTTAGGCCACAGGAAGGGGATCGGCGTTTAGGAGAGCTTAGAAGTGTGATGGCCGACCTTCGGAGCGTTTTGGTTTGATGGTAGTTGTTGGAGTTTGATCTCCACGGGAAACGGTCTTTGGACCGTTTCCACCCTCACCCGACGCTCTGATCGGGAGCGTCCATCACGACTTTGGTTGTGGGCCCCCTTTCGTGTTGCGCCACATATAAAGAAGAGGTTAAGGGCATAACTAAGGAGTTAGTTAGTATTAACCCGAACTCCACTGAAATTTGATCATTAAGGGCGCAAAAACGAAGGGAAGACCCACAGCAAGGCCGCCGCCGTCTCCGGTCCCGATCTGCAGCACCGACACCCTCCTCGTCGTCGGCCTTCTCCATCACAAAGGTACACACAGCTAACGTTCATCCAATCCTCTTCTCTATTGTTCATTTTCTACTCCATATTACGATTAGATATAGGTGTTTGGTTATTCACCACTTAATTTGCCTTAGATCTCGATAGACAGACCATTAGGGATGATTAGCAAATTCAACAATGGTATCAAGAGCCACCCTAGACGGTTCCTACCGTGGATTAAGTCACCATAGCAATTAGAAGAAGGTGATTCACTCATATCCGAATAAGAAATCCTCAAATCCCGAACCAAACCCTAGCAAAATGAGTAAGAATTAAGAGCGATGATTAAGACTCACTTGGTGGTGTTCTTCCTCATCGCCGCTACCGGATCTTCGCCGCGGGAACGCTGGAGTCCGGGAAGACATGGCCAACGAGCCGTTTGCCACGTGCGTGCGAGCTCGAGTCTTAGGGCGCCACCTCGAGGCCGCTCGACGGCGGCGTGTCCACTCACGGGTGGATGCGCGCGACGGCGAGAGGGCTCGCGACAGCGCCGCCTTGGCCGCCATAGTCGTCGTTCGCCTCTGATCCGCTTTTTGCGGCGCCAGGAGAGAAGGGGCGAGGGAAAGAATGAAAGCTAGGGTTCTGACACTGCTACAATTAGCCTCATCACAGGCGGCTCCAAACCTATTATCACAGGCGGCTTTTAAAACCGCCTGAAACGAAGAGTCTGTGATAATCCGCAATTTCACAGGCGGAGAAGTGAAACCGCCTGTGAAGACTAATTATCATAGGTGGTTCTTCACTAAGGCTAGCCGCCTGTGAAGACATATTATCATAGGCGGTTCTTTACTTAGGCTAGCCGTCTGTGAAAATACTTTATCAGAGACGGGTCGTGCAGCATATATAACCGTCTGTGATAAACGTCTTATCACAGACGGTTATTGAAGAATAACTAACCGCCTATGATAATAAGTCTTCACAGGCGGGTATTGAAGCATAACTAACCGCCAATGATAATGTGTCTTCAGAGGCGGATTTTGAAGCATAACTAACCGCCTATGATAATGAGTCTTCACAGTCGGGTATTGAAGCATAACTAACCATCTATGATAATGTGTCTTCACAGGCGGATTCTGAAGCATAACTAACCGCTTATGATAATATGTCTTCACAGACGGGTGTTGAAGCATAACTAACCGTCAATGATAATTTGTCTTTATAGACGGTTATTGAAGCATAACTAACCCGTCTATGATAATGATGTTATCACAGACGGAGTTTACCTATATCAGCCGTCTGTGAAGACCCTTTAACGCAGCCGGTTTCTACCATAACAGACACCGCCTGTGAAAATTAGGTTATCACAGATGTTTCTTTACTTGTATCTAGCCGCCTGTGATAATTGTTTTTCACAGTCATGCAGTACTACTGCTGTTATTTCTAATCAATATAATCACAGAACAAAAAACAACAATCATCACAGAATAAAAGACAACAATATTATCATCACAGAAGTCAATTTCACTAAAACAATATACATATGTACAAGTTACAGATACAATTCATCTCAAAGTTTACAAGTTTTCACTAAAAACTGTTTAGATTGGCATAGTCGCAAAGTTCTGGCACATCAGCTGCTGAACCTCTCTTATCAAAGAAATTCCCCTTTTTGTGCAAAATTTCGCGACGAATGAACTGACAAAGTTCAGAAGCAATCCTGTCGGCTCCTCCATCAGGAATACTTCTACAAACCGGCCATTCTTCGTTCAGATTCTTCTTGTGCTGCAATATAACACATAATAAGGTTTAGAATGTGTTGGTTTGAACAATCTCAAAGTATAGATCAAAGTGAGAGTATACAAGAATTTAGTAGGTATTTTTGGAGCAGTTGTACTATGAGCAATTGAATTTTGAAGTTGGAATCAAAATATGAAAATAATGTTTCTGGTAATATTGAACAGCAGAGAATATAAGCATTAAACTATGCTAGTTACAATGAAAATGAAACACAAAAGTAAGAAAATAAGGTATCGACATTAAGGATAACTTACATCCTCACGATTGACTCTATATACGGCGGCGGTCCGAAGATGCTCGCATACATAATACCCGCATAAGACACTCCCAGCAGGCTGCTTCGAACAAGCATAATATGTTTTAATGTCCAATGCATTCGTATTAGGAGGTCTCTGACCGCCAAGCTGTTCCGCGTAAAACCGCCAAGCGATGTAATACAAGAAATGTCATATAAAACTTATCAACACATTCTAAATGTGCGTAAATTAAAATTATTGAATAAACGTACTTTTTCAAAATGGAAAGGAAATCTTTGTAACGATCTGGTGGGTAATCGGCCGAGTCCAAGACTGTTGCCATTCCCTGCGTTGGCTTGATGAAGATCATTATGTAGTGATTACTGCAAACATACAAACACACGTGTTAACAATTACCAATAATTGCTATTTCAATGTCATGTGTCGAACTTACTCGAAGTGGTACGGAGCCTTTACGAGGTCCTGGTCGTCTCTAAAAAAGTTAAACATCGCATGTCCTATGTAAGCTGCAACTTCTGCCTTTCTATCCTTCTTAAGTTTTGCAATTGCTCTTTCAAAATCTTTTTTTTTCATTTGTTTGTACTGGCTTGATTCTCGATTCGCCTGGACGTCGAATAGCGACTTTGCAATCCTAGTAGGGTCAAGGATACCTGTCTTGTGCACCAACTTTTCATTATCCATGTATTGCATCCTATTGAAGAAGTCCAGAATTGTTATAATCTCATGAAATGCGTATGCGTGTAGTAAGAAAAGCAAATACAAAATATTAGAGCACTTACAAGCACCAGACGAGCAGCAGGTTGATTTCGAGCATGCCCCGATGGAAAAGGGAAAGCAGCTCGTCAAATAAAATGACTCGTTTATCTACTCCAGTGCTCCAGAATGCTTCTTTTGGAATACGAAATGTGACGCAATTAAGACCATATTTTGTGCTGGCAGTGATGTACCACTCATGCATTCTTCTGAGCGCGACGGGTTGTTTGCTAAGTTGTACGGATGTCATTAACGGCTTCCCATTCTCAAATTTAGGAGGAACATCCTCAAGCTTGTATATTGGAACTCCTGGTTTAACTAAAGCCGTCTGCCGATTATACATGACACCGTCTTCTTCCCACTCCTCGATATCTTCTAATGCTGGCTCATGAGAAGAACGAGATGCACTCGATTTTCTAATATTTTCCTTCATAGCTTCCAAATACTTTGTCACTTCTGATGAAGGTTTCTTATTTTCGTATGAGCTAACTTTGACAGGCACTGATGATCGAGGAGTAGTCGTCGGAAGTTGGACACTGGCTTGTTGTTGAACCTGTTGTTCAACTGATTGCTCTTTACTCCCAGCAGCTGGCTCTAGTACTACTTCAAGCTGTTGCTCAACTAGTTGCTCTTTACTAGCAACAGCTTGCTCTGGTACTACTTGAAGTTGTTGTCCAACTTGTTGCTCTTGGATATCATCATCCTTGCTCAGACATAGGGGGAGTGGATCTTCCCGGACTGGGAGTGGATCTTCATGCACTTTCGCCTTAGAAGATGGGGTTGCAGTATTTGGAGATGCGACGGGGCTAGAAATTGGCTCATCGTCCAACACGATATCGCGTCGGTGCCAAAGGATTAATTGGTTGACAGCCTGCCCCAGAGCCGCGATCCCCTCAGGTGTGACGTGGTCTATTTCATAATCTTCATAATCATTATCAATGATCTGAAGAACTTGCACCACAGAATAATACAACAGAAGTGGACTCCCGTTGAAGTCACGATCAGACTTTGCCATAGCAGTGGCAACCTGTTTGGTTTTGTTCCCTGCTCTGCCTATCGGGACAAGAAGACGACAAGATTTGTCGTTAGCAATATCATCGACAGGGAACTTATGGGCTGAACCTGAGCCTGGCACGGAACCAACGCTGCTAGGGTAGGCAGTTGGAGATACTAATTGCTCCTTTTGCACCGGAACCGTAATTGTACTCGGTGCCACTAATTGTCCTGATTGTCTAAGTTGTTCCATTATTTCTTGCATATTTTCTTTGACCTTTTGAGCAATTGTTTCATCAAGTGTTTTCTTAAACTTCTCACGTCTTCTATATGTGTCTTTATCTTTAGGGAAACCATCTAGCCAAGACATTTGAGAAGAGACCGCTCGAACCCGTCCGTTGTGTTCAGGGTTTCCCAAGATAGCGGTAAGTTGGTCATTCTCCCTCTTCGGCTTGAAGAGACCCTTCTGTTGCTTTTCAATTACTTCTTTCATTTTATCCTCTACTTCATTCAGAGAGTCAGGCTTTTCAAGTTTGCCCTCGCTGGTCAAACCTGACCGAGCAAAGACCCAGCGTTGAGTTCGCTCATCGCACCCTTCTAATGGGTGAGGATTGCCCTTACTAAGAATTTCTTCTATTATCTTATTCCATTTCTGGACTTTGGGGGCATATCCGGCAGACCCCAAGCGATGATGGTATTTGTTCTTTTTTGCAAGCTCTGACCTAGTTGCACTTATAGCTTTAGCATCAGGTGTGCTCTTTTGACGAACAAACTCTTGCCACTGAGCTTGTGTGATTTTTCCCATCTTCCTCGGGCTAGGGACCTTATTGGCCTTAACATAAGCATTCATTTCACTCTTCCAGCATCGAAACTTCTTGCCGCAAGAGACCAATGTTGCTTTCTTTACAGCTTCTTTTGTGCCTTTCGGGAACTTGAATTGTTTCTTTATCTTTTCCCACAACTCATTCTTGGTCTGCTCGGGTAATTTCCTCCAATTCTCGGTTGTGATCGGCACAACCTCCCTAACAAGAAAACCGCATGCATTACGGTACTTGGTAACTGAATCCAGTGGTTCTTGGGGAAGCCCACCTAGACCGACCCTTGTTATGTACATGATGCGGTCCAATGGACCCTTATTGGGACCTCGTTGCCCTCGTTTCCGCTTGAGTGAAGCTGAGGATTCATCCATTGGTGAACCTTCTGCGGTTTTAGGAGCTGATGTCACCTCATTGTCTTCGAGATTAATCTAGGTAGAAAAAAATTATAAGACTTCGTATACTTGACAACCAACATTAACTTGAACTGCTGAAGTTAAGATTCGTGATCCATACCTCGTCGGCAGGATCATATTCCGGGTCTAGATCCACTGAAGTCTTTTTAATTTTTATATTCGGAAAAGGACCCGAAGGACTGTGATAGGAGCCTGAACTGCTGGAGTTAGTAAACTCCATATTGTCTTCTTTGTTGTTACTATCAGGACCAGTCTTCTTAGGGCTTTCCATGCTAGATCTAATAAGACAAAAAATCTAATAAATGGCATAACTAAATTTGGTCATATTTAAAACAAATTTTCTCAATTTTGGCTCAATTAAGTAAATTTAGCCAAAACACATTTTTGAAGTTATATAGGTCTAACTAAATTCTTGTATCATAGAGATCGGCATCATATGCTCAGACTCCATCGCCACACCTAGTGTTACCTAGATATGGGCGTGAGGATGCTCTTGGCATCACAAAAGAGTTGGCCAGCAACTTTTGTTTGGCTTCAGAGCTAAATATAGCATAACTTTGGTAGCTCAGATTAGGTACAATTTCTCAAATGAAGTTGATGGAGCCACAAGTGCAGACATCTTTGGTAGCACAGATTAGCTACAATTGCTCAAATGAAACTTAGAGAAATAAAAGCAAACTTAGCCAAACTTAGTCTAGCATAGCTAACTCTAAGCAAACGTAGCCAAATATAGCTAAATATAGCATAACTTAGTCAAAATTAGTCAAGTATAACTATATCTAATGTAACTTAGCCAAAATTAGCCAAATTTGGTCAACTTAACCAAATATAGCTAAATCTTGCCCCTAATAGAGAATTATGTGGCATATGCAAGGCCGATGACAGAAATAGGGAATATACTGCTGTTACTAGAGTCTAGAATCATGTTTACCACTAATGTGTCAGAACAGTTTCAGACACACAGAACCAACTACCAATTATCGTGATATAACCATCCACATAAATCTTGCCCCACCGAACCCTAACCAAAGATGCCACCGAACTTGACAGTTTTTCGAATTCCACCGAACCCTAACCAAGGATGCCTACCATTATCTAATTCCCGAACCCTAACCAAGGATATGCAAGGCAGCAGCGAGAGCGGGGAGGGAGGCGGCACGGCGAAGGAGGATGGAAGGTCGAAGGGTTTAGGGTTTACCTTGAAGCTCGGCGGCGACGGAAATGGCTTCGCTCGGCGTACCTGGAAGTGAGGAGGGCGAAGCTCGGCGGCGACGGCGAAGCTCGGCGGCGTACCTGGAAGTGACGAGGGGGAACACTTGGCGGCAAACGAAATTTTGGCAGCCTAACGGCGTCTAAGTGTTTCGCCCGGGTTAGGTTTTTCCAATGCTGTCGAGGGGTATATATAGACTCACATTTTCTCAGGCGGATTTTAAGTACCGACCATCAGGGAAGACTGTTACCTCAGTCAGATTTTACTTACCAACCGCCTGAGAAGATACAATTATCTCAGGCGGTTGGTTAGTAACACCCGCCTGAGTTAAACATGGGCCTGTGAAGATATTTACTTCTTCTTAATTTGATGAACGCCTACATAAAGACCCCTCACCAACCGGGATGAGGATCCCCTGACTTAATCAGCGGTCACTGACATGTGGACCCGGTCCCACACGTCAGTGACCATGTCACGCGTGTGCGACCTTTCTTTTCCCCGAGGTGCGACCTTTCTTTTCCACTCCGCGCGGCCTTAAAGACGCGCTATCGCTCATAAGCGCATCGCTCACTTTGAATCCTCTTGTTTTCTTCGTCTTCCTCCGCTCCGACGACCCAACACCACTATGGCCGACCTTCCGCCGCCAAGCCCTCCGAGGGAGCCACCTTGCAAGAAACTATGTTGCAGCTCCCCCGAGAAGATCAACACCGAGCAGCGCCTCCTCATGGCGCGAGAGGCGTACAACAATACATCTCGCGCCATGAGTGCCTTGGGGCTGGGTACCCTTCCAGAGTATACTGGAATGGGTACCTTGGGCCACTACCTCTACGCCCTCATGGGGGTGGCTGATCGTCTCGACATTCTGTTCGCGACGATGGCCCAGGTTCTTGGCCCCGAGGGCCGTAGAACGCTGGTAGAGGCGACGACTAGCAACCTCGGGGTTGCACCGCCGGTGCAGCCGGTGCAGCCGGCGCAACCGGTGCAGCCAGCCCTGTCTCCTGTTACACCGGTGCCGGAGTCGCCGCTGGAGGACGAGGAGGAGGAGAAGGAAGAGGAGTAGGAGTAGGATTTAATTAGTTTTTCTTTTTGTTGTTTTTAGTTTCTTCAGTTTTGTAAATATTGTTAATGAATGAAATCTATCTTTTTTCATCTATGTGATTGAATATTACTTGTGTATCTTGTGTGTTCTTGTGTGTTCTTGTGTAAATATTGTGCATCTTGTGTGTTCTTTTGTGAGATGTGTGATTGAATATTGTTAATGAATGAGTATCTTGTGTGTTCTTCAACTGTGTGAATGATTGAATATTGTTAATGAATGTAGTGTGTTCATCGTTAATTAAAATTTCACGTCTGAGAAGAAGATTATCTCAGGCGGTTGGTAAGTATATTCTCAGGCGGTTGGTAATCACCAACCGCCTGTGAAGATATTTACTTCTTCTTAATTAATATTCTTGATTAAATGTGGTCCTTTAAAGAGGCAAAAATCCACTTTCTTGTAATATTATTGATAAGTAAAGGTTACCATTAAATTTCACTTCATAAATCCTTTGAAATTGGTCAGAACATAAAAAACATACAACAAATGCTATTTTTTATTTTTCTATCTTGATGAATATAATGCTTTTTTCATTTATTTTTTCAGTGGACATTTTTAATCATCATACCAACCTCTACGAATTTTTTCATATTTTTTTAAATTTTTTGGAATCAATGTGTGTTCATAATTTGATGAATGCCTCATATGAATATGAGCATTTAGTTAGAATGGTGGATAATTTGAAGTTTGACATGTTGGAATGCTTTTAAAAAAATTAAAAAAATTCATACATGTATAAATTATACAAAGATGTTCATACCAACAATTTTGAGTGAAGGAACTTTTTTTTATGAGATACACAAATGTGAATAATATGTGAGTAGAAATTAATTTGATATTTACCAAAACATTACAATGTCAGCTATACAAGTTTTAAAAATATTTTGTTCAGGTGGTAGATGTTAATTTTATACAAATTTAGAAGAAAGAATCATCGAATTTGGACACAATTTGCAGAATCTAAACATGTTTGAGTATTTATATTGGAATCTAAATAAAAAAGAAGCAAGGATAAGGAAACTGAAGAACAGTATCGGGCATTATCCCAGGCGGTTGTTAAGTTATACCCGACTCAAATAAACATATTTGTAGACGGTTGTTAAGTACCAACCGTCTGTGAAGATTTTTACTTCTTTTTTCTCAGGCGGTTTATAAGTAATACCCGCCTGAGATAATCATTTTTGAAACTACAATATGTTAATTAACGGCCTGAGAAGTGTTAATTAACTGACGCGCCGCACGAGTTCTGCGGAGAAGTTGAGAAGCCGTGGTGCAGGGACGCGTGCAAGGATCTCTCAAGATCGTCTTCCACAGTGGTTTAATTGTGCGCTGCATGAGGTCTGCAAAGAGTTCAATGCGCGGGAAATGAACCGCTCCCTCGTCTACTCCGCACAGACCTATATAAGGCGCGTCGTCGGTTATGTACAAGCACAGAACTTTTCTCCACTCCTTTCTTCTTCTTCCATCGTTCCACCTCTCCTAGCCCGGCGCTGATTAACCACCACAGCCATGGCCAACCTTCCGCCACCTAGCCCGCCGAGGCAGCCACCCTGCAAGCGGATACGCTGCAGCTCCCCCGAGAGGGTGAATGACGACCAGCGCGTTCCACCGCCGGTGCAGCCGGAGCCACCGGTACAGCCGGAGCAATCGGCTCAGCCGGAGCAGCCGACCCTCTCTCCTGCTGCATCGTCGCCGGAGGAGGAGGAGGAGGAGGAGGAGGAGGAGGACGACTTCGACGACGACGACGATGATGACGATGATGACGACGAGTCGTCCTCCGATGACGGCGACGATGAGTCGTCCTCCGACGACGGCGACGACGAGTCGTCCACTGACGACGGCGACGACGATGACGGCGACCACCACCATGGTGACGACTACGACGACGACGACGAGTCGGAGGAGGACCGCTTGGCTTGGTTTGAGAAGCTGGCGGAGAGGATGGAGGAGGCGGGGCCGTAGTGTAGTTTTAGGATTTCAATCAAGTGTTCTTGTACATTTTTCTTGTGTTTTGTACATATTTCAATCAAGTGTCAATGAATACTGGTGGATAATTTGAAGTTTGACATGTTAGAGTGCTTTTAAAAAAATTACAAAAATTCATACATGTATAAATTATACAAATATGTTTGTACCAACAATTTTGAGTGAAAGATCTTTTTTTATGAGATACACAAATGTAAATAATATGTGAGTAGAAATTAATTTGATATTTACCAAAACATTTCAACGTCAGCTATACAAGTTTTAAAAATATTTTGTTCAGTTGGCATTATCTTAGACGGTTGTTAAGTAATACCCGCCTGAGATAAAAATCTTACTTGGCGGTTATTAAGTACCAACAGCCTATGAAGATATTTACTTCTTAATTAATAAACATCATCTCAGGCGGTTGGTAAGTAAAACCCATCTGCGATAAAGTTAAAAACCGCCTGTGAAAAACCTACGTCTATATAAAGACCCCTCACCGCAGTCAAAACGCAACCCTGGAGAATTTATATCGATGCCGCCAGGCTGTTGAAATTTCCCCTGCGCCGCGCCGCCGCTCCGCCGCCCAGCCCATACTGTTGCGCCGCCGCTCAACCCCGCACTGCCACTTCTCCACCCAGCCGGCTCACCGTGCTGACGCCGCCCCACCGTGCTGACGCCTCTGCAAGGTAAATGTAGTTTCCTTACTTTTTCTTTGTATATTTTCATTAGCTGATAAGCTGTTAGTTTTGTGTGTTCTGGTATATGGATTCTGTCCTTTTGCATGTGTAAGGACTGTATGGATTGTGTTCTGGTATATTGATGTATGGACTATATGGATTGTTTCCTTTTTGTACCTATTATGTGACATGAATATGATGTTTAATTAACAGATGCTATTGTAATATATATAAGATGCATCTGGGCCTGTTTCCCGATATAACGGACTGGATCCCACCCAGACCTAGCCCATGCTGCTGGGCCTGTTTCCCCCTTTGACTCCGTCTGCCTCAAGATGTCGCCCGTCTCCTACATTAGTCGCCCTAATCATACTTGTTATGTCTCTGTAAATTCATTTTATAGAAGACCTTTAGAGAATATTTGTGGCCAAATTTTGTAAATCTGACAAAAAATTCTATTATTGAAGCATGGACCGTCGAGCGTGGATGTATAACATGCCAAGACCCGATCCTATGTACATTCGTAATGTTGCAAATTTTATTGAAGCATCCAAGAGACATGCGAAGTTGCAAAAGATAGATGACATATTATGTCCATGTATCGACTGCGAAAATAAGATTGCTTGGACGGATACTATAGTAATCCAATCTCATTTGGTGAAAAGAGGTTTCAAAAATAACTACACAATATGGACAGAGCATGGTGAGTTAGATACACATGATGTGGATAAAGATGATGAGAGAGGCTCAGATGATGATAATGTTCATATCGATGATGGTAGTGACAATCAAGCTGGTGATGATGATGATGAGTTCGATTGTGAGGAGATGTTGCGTCACATTGAACCATATGTACTGACTTCTATGGGAACAAGCAAAGGTTTAAGTAAAATGGAGACATTGCAGAATGCGGCCACAGATCTTTTATATGATGAATCAAACGGTTGTGATAAAGAGTTTACTACATTGTGTGCAGTCTTAGAACTACTAAAGTTGAAAGCTACGCACGGATGGTCCGATTGTAGTTTCTCTGATCTTTTGAATCTTCTGGCAGAAATTCTTCCAAATCCAAATAAACTGCCTAGAAGCACTTATAAAGCGAAGAAACTTCTTTACCCGATGGCACTAGGTGTGACAAAAATACACGCTTGTGTGAACCATTGTATTCTGTATCGCAAAGAGCATGAGCTCGCAACTAGATGCCCCATTTGTGGTGTCAGTAGATATAAGAAGGACTACAATCACCAGTATGTTACCAACATGAAAAAGACTCAGAAGAATAAGAAGTTTATTATTGGTCCTGAAGGTGACGATGACGATACTTCTGGCGATGCAGACGGGAAGAATAAGAGAAAAATTCCTGCATTGGTGATGTGGTACCTTCCGGTAATTGATCGCTTGAAGCGTTTGTTCTCAAACCCTAGGGAGGCTGAACTTATGCGTTGGCATTCCGAGCAACGCAAGAAGAATGAAAAACATATACGACACCCTGGTGATGGAACGCAGTGGAAAAATTTTGATATTCAGTATCCAGAATTTGCGAAGGAAATCAGAAATGTGAGGTTTGCCTTGGGTACAGATGGAATGAATCCGTTTGGTGAAAAAAGGAGCATACACAGCACATGGTCCGTGGTCTTAACTATGTACAACCTACCGACGTGGTTGTGTCACAAAAGGAAATATATCTTATTATCTGTTCTTATCCAAGGTCCGAAACAACCCGGCATCGAAATTGATGTGTTCTTGGAACCTTTAATGGAAGATATGGCGAAATTGTGGAATGAAGGGGTACGTACATGGGATGAGTACAAGCGGGAGTATTTCACGCTAAGAGCAATGATATTCGTTACCGTGCATGATTATCCCGGACTGTTTACATTATCGGGACAAATGAAAGGGAAGAAAGGTTGCGTTAGGTGCGTGGATAGAACTGGATATCTATACCTCACTTCATCCAGAAAGACGGTCTACATGAGACATCGACGGTTCTTGACAGATACACACAAGTATAGGAAGATGAAAGAACAATTTGATAACAAAATCGAAAAAGATACTGCACCGAAACCTTACAGTAGAAAACTTGTGTTTGAAATGGTCAAGAACATTCATATTGCTTTCGGTAAGGGAAAAAAGAGTAAAGGAATTAAGAGAAAGAAAAGTACATCTTCGGATGATACAACTGACATGGCTTTCAGGAAACAATCAATTTTTTTCAAGTATCTTCCGTATTGGAAGAATCTGGAATTTTGCCATAGTATTGATTTGATGCACGTTACAAAGAATGTATTTGACGGCATCATTGGGACCTTGCTGGACATGCCGAGGAAAACAAAGGATGGATTAAATTCACGTATGGACCTAGTAAATCTTGATTTGAGACCAGAGCTTCATCCAGTAGAAAAGGCGAACGGGAAGCATTACCTTCCCCCAGCCAGCTACAACTTGACGCTAGAAGAGAAAACAACAATTTGCGAATGCTTGCGTGGGATCAAAGTGCCCACAAGTTTCTCATCCAATATCCGCAAACTAGTCTCGATGAAAGACTTGTCTTTATTCGGTTATAATTCTCACGACTGTCACATGATGATGACAGTTTTCCTTGCCATTGCAATAAGAGTAATCAAACCTGAGCATATAAAAGTTGTCATCACACGTTTGTGTTACTTCTTCAATGCAGTATCGCAAAAGGTGATAGCACGTGAAGATTTAGACTATCTGAAAACATAAATCGTCGAGACAATGTGCAAGCTTGAGATGTGTTTCCCACCATCCTTTTTTGATATGCAAGTACACCTAATCATACATCTTGTTGATCAGATAAAAGCATTGGGGCCACTATATTTACATCATATATTTTTGTTGGAGAGATATTTAGGAGTATTAAAAGGTTATGTGCGGAACCGTGCTCACCCAGAGGGTTCAATTATGGAAGGATACACCACTGAAGAAGTGATTGAGGGTTGCGCTGATTACATCAAAGATGGAAAATCGATAGGTGTGCCTATACCGGTACATGAGGGTAGACTACGTGGGAGAGGCAAAGTGGGTAAGAAAACTTTTATTGTTCAAGATTACAAGAATGTACATCGTGCACATTTTGGTGTACTACAACAGCTCGCAATAGCTGAGTCGTACATTGAGGAACACCAAATTGAGCTTCGTGATAAAAACCAAGACCGCAAAGAGGACTGGATCATGAAAGAGCACAGAAGATGTTTCACTGAATGGTTAATGGACAAACATATATCATACGGAAACACTATAGAAGAGGCAACAATGAAGAAGTTAGCTTGTGACCCATCTGCTTTGGTAACATCATGGCAAGCATATGACATCAATGGATACACATTTTACACTAAAGAAAAAGACGGTAAGAGTGTTGCACAAAATAGTGGTGTTCGTGTTGAGGCTTATGATTCACAAGGGCAGAAGACCACATACTTCGGGTTCATAGAGAAAATATGGGAACTCGATTATGGCGAAAGAATGGTAATGCCCGTATTTAAGTGCCAATGGGTCAAACATCCTGATGGTTTGAAAGTGGACAATTACGGACTGACACTGGTAGACTTGAATAAAGTGGGTTACAAAGATGACCTGTGGGTTCTCGCCGATAATGTTGCACAAGTTTTTTATGTTCAAGATCCAGAAACTGAGAAGTTGCACGTAGTTGTTTCTGGAAAGCAAAATATTGTTGGGGTTGACAATGTGGGAGATAATGAAGAGGAATATAATCAGTGTGAAGAGATGTACCTTTTCACCGAACCAGAAAACATCAAGCGCGTAGAGAGAAGCATTAAAAAGAATTTGAAACCCTATATGCGAGAAGATGTCAATGCTGGAAAAAATGTATATAGCAATGCGAGATGATATATATTGTATATATTTGTATCTTCTGAAATCAACTTAGAACAATGTTGGTATATGGATTGTGTCCTTTTGCTTTGTGTACATATGCGTTTGGACTCAATGATTTGGAAGTTTGGAAGTTTGGTATTTCTTCAGATAATGATGTCTCGGGCGTGTAGCCGATTGAAGGAGGAGCGCTTGGCGTGGCGCAAGAACCATCCCCATGTATGTACATATGGCACACCGGTCACATGGTTGTATATACATATGTATATGTAATGGACTGATGAACTTAACTGTAGTTTGTTTTTCCGTGTTGTTTGTTTTTGGTATTTTCAATTTCTCCGCGTAGGGTTTCTCTGCGAAGCCTGAATCGGGAGATTTATTGAAGTGGCAGTGCATCGTCCCCGGTAAAGAAGGGGTAAGTCATGAAGAACAAGCACAATATAAGTTTAACCATCGTCCTCCTATTAATAAATTTCTTTTGCAGACTGAATGGGAAGATGGTTACTACCCCCTGACAATCTCCTTCTCTGAGGACTATCCCTTGGTGCCTCCAAGATGCGCCTTTCCAATTGGGTTCTTCCACCCAAATGTCCATCGTTCGGGAGCACTCTGCATCGGGATTCTTGATCAAGAGACTGTAAGATAGACCTATTTTGTTCATGTAATTATTACTTATAATTGTTGTCGAACTTATTTGAACTGGTTTCTTATATTGCTTAAATTATATTTCGTAGGGGTGGTGCAGTGCTTTTACAATCAAAACTATACTACTTGAAGTTCAACGTTTGCTGCATCAGCCAAATGTGCCTAATGTTGAAAATGATTGCTATAATCTACTTATCAAGGTTAGATGACACTTTGACTTAGTGACCAATGTAGGTTATTCATTCTTCCTTCGACATTTGTTAATTTAAATAATGTCAATATTTTCAGGATCCAGCGGAATATAAGAGACGTGTTCGGGAGCAAGCAGGACGGTACAATTTAGATTGATCGATGGGAGCTTCATCGTCGATCTACAATGAATGTAGCATGATTTTTGTTCAGTGTGTAAAGAAATTATCTTTGAACAATTGTAAAGCCTCTAATGGTGTATTATCACAATTAAGCCAGCCTCACTGGTGATCGAGCATTTCCTATAATGCATTACTATACTAGTATCCGCTAGCTCATCTGTGTTTTTTTTCTGATACAATTTTGCCTGCACGACTACATACGGCTGTGATATATAATTGCAACTACATCCCTGTAATTTCAATGAAAACCGCTTATGATAATTAAACAATGATCGCCACTGAAAATACATGATCTTCTCAGGCCGTTGTTAATCAAGAACCGGCTATGAAGTTCATGGCATTACAGACGTTTATTAATTAAGAACCGCCAACGAAGATCATGTATTTACTCAGACGGTTGTTCCTTAAAATCCATCTGTGAAGTTCATTGCATTACATATGGTTATTAATCAAGAACCGTCAACGAAGATCATGTATTTACCCAGACGGTTGTTTCTTAAAATTCGGCTGTGAAGTTCATTACATTACAGACGGTTAATAATTAATAACCGTCTGTGAAGATCATGTATTTACCCAGACGGTTGTTTTTTAAAATCCGTCTGTGAAGTTCGTTGCATTACAAGTGGTTCTTAATTAAGAACCGATTCTGAAGATCATGTATTTACCCAGACGGTTGTTCTTTAAAATCCGCATGTGTTGTTCTTTCATCACAGATGGTTATTATATCATTCGTCATCACAGTCGCATATTTTTAAGGACCGTCTGTGTTTGAAAAATTGAGGCGCCTGTAAAAATGCTTTTTGTAGTAGTGTGATGCTGAGAGTGACGCGTTTTTGTGTAGCCGATCCGCGGTGAATCATCGGATCTGATTCGACGGTGTACGTTCGTCGGTTGTCACCTTTTGGGCCAGCGCTGTGGTGGCCCGTGCCGCGTGGGCTTAGGCTTGCAACGTGGGCATGCGCACGGCAGGCCACGCTGCCATGCACATACGCGCTACTAAGCAAAAGACCACATGCGCTAGTGATGGTTGGGCCGCTTTCATTTTTTTTAATTATTTTTGGTTGCGAGCGCACCTCAGCTTT
The DNA here is from genome assembly GCA_036927565.1 of Tuctoria greenei. NCBI lineage: Eukaryota > Viridiplantae > Streptophyta > Magnoliopsida > Poales > Poaceae > Tuctoria > Tuctoria greenei. The sequence goes on from JAYESD010000002.1 coordinate 117,675,511, forward strand.
GTGAGCATGGTAAGAAAAGTGAAGCCATGTTCTAGTCTCATGCAGAGGCTGGCAGGCTTTTTGGGTACAGACATTCAGGCCATGGGTTCCACCGAGTTCTTGTGGTGGTGCGCTTGCTGATGGAGGCCACACCTGGCCTGTGCCGCTTTTTTCCTTTGGGCAACGTGCAAAAAGAATAAGATAATAAGTTTTTAAGACTGATGGACCACTTTTAGCTGCCGGTTTTCTTTAAGTTGATTTTCAGTGGGTTTTGGCACTTGGACCAAAATTAAAATTCAGCTTCGCAGAAACTTAGTGAAGTGACTGAGAATTTTAAGTTCCTTTAGTAAATTAAGATTAAGTGATTTAATCAGTATAATTAAGTTTATGTTTTGATTAACAACATTTATTATAATATATATATATTCTCAACTATCTGATTTTTATAATTAAGTTGCTATGGAGAATTAAGTATATTTAGATAAGTTTATTTTCAGATCTCTATAATTTGCAAATTAGAGTAATATTTAATATTTATGTAGAAAATTGATATTTCTCAGTATTATTAAAATAAGATTAATTTTCTACTATGGATAAATAAGTTCTAATTAAGTATATGTCGGTACCTTAAAAACCGTACACCCACTGAGATTACAAGGATCTCAGGGAAGGACGACTACTTGAATTGAAGATCCTCGGAGGCCCACTCGTCAGACATGACCGGACCTGCTTTTTCAACATGGTTAATCCCTAGGTCGCCACGTGTACTGCCGAACCGGAGCTACCGCCCACAAGGGAGAAGCACCGGACCAAGTACCGAAATGGCACCTCCGGACTTAACCCCTGACCGAGAGAAGCTCCGGACCTGGCACGTGTCAGGTAGCCTCGGAGCTTCCTGCTTCCCACAGCAAGCTCCGGAGCTGCCACGTGTCTAAACGTCGGAGCTGACAGCCTCTAACCTCCGGAAGACCTTGTAACGGCTCCGGATCTTCAAAGGAGAGCCAAGGACTTCAAGACCCGTTTAAATGTCATTAATGCCATATTAATGACACTTAAACGGACGATCTTAACACCTGTAATGGCACTGTCGGAGCCCGTTACAAGATCATTAACAACAATTAATCGTGTATCAATACTAGTAACCGCCGGGGCCACATGTCGGGCCAGGCCAGCTTGTAACGGTCTGTCTTTGTACTATAAAAGGACAGGCCGTCGATACAGACAGGGACACGCACACAGACGTGGAGATCATACGTGACAAACTAATACAACACCAACACACCCGTGGACTAGGGTATTACACTCAGGCGGCCCGAACCACGTAAATCCTAGTGTCTCCTGTGTTAAACCGCAATTCACCTTCTTGAGTCTCCGCGCGCCCACACCAAACTACAAACTCCTTCAACACTTTAGCAGTGTCAGGAGATCTGCCGACTCCAACAGTCGACAGTTGGCGCGCCAGGTAGGGGGCGCCTCAGATTTTCGAGAATGGTGAACTCCGCGGCTGGATCATCCAACGGCCAACCTGCTGCTCAAGCAATTGGGGGCAATCCCTCCAACAGGCAGCCATCAGCAGGAGCCTCGGCACCAGCAGGAGCCACTCTCCCACCACCACCATCTTCTCCGGCAAATCATGCTGGACAACGTGATGGTGCGCCGGCGTCACTGACTGCGTCGGCAAGTCATGACAACCCGGAACACGCGCTCCATGCAGCGCGTGCTCTTCTCCAACGACCACCACCTCCGGACGCATCTCGAGATGCAATGGAGCAGTGGAGGACCGATGTGGAGCATTTGGTCGCAGCAGCGGCCGAACGCCTCAACAACCAGGGTCCTCCTCCTTCGGGACGAGCCCCGTCGCAGCGAAGGACTTTGTCTGGAAGACTTGGTCCGCACGTCTCCAACAACAGGAGACGATCTGCGTCACAGCAGGTGACGTCTTTGCCCTCTGGGGCACGACGCACCCATACGGTATCCAGGCTTTCGACTCATGACCTCCGGGCGGAGCTTGATCGCCGATACCGCCAGCAAGATGGCCGTGTCCACATTGAGCGAGCTCGTGAAAGACGAGAAGCTCAGGAACTTTCTACTCTGGAAGGAGTAGGAGGAGGCTGTTCAGCCCTAGCCATGCACCTGCGTATGGTTAGATGGCCACAGAAGTTCCGGCCACATCTGCCGGAAAAATTCGATGGGACTGTCAACCCCGCTGAATTCCTTCAGATATACTCCACTGCAATCTTGGCAGCTGGAGGAAACGAGGCTGTAATGGCCAATTACTTTCCAGTGGCCTTAACCGGGACCGCTAGGTCCTGGTTTATGAGCCTTCCACCCAACTCTATCAACAGTTGGGAGGAGCTGTGCCGTCAGTTCACTGCCAACTTCGGGAGTTCATACACCCGACCAGGCACTGAACTGGACCTTTTTGCGGTCGTGCAAAAAGGGGGAGAATCTTTGCGGTCCTTCATCCAGAGGTTCTCTCAGGTACGCAACACAATCCCTTCTATCTCAAGCGCTTCTGTCATTGTGGCATTCAGACAGGGCGTACGGGACAAGAAGATGTTGGAGAAGCTGGCGATCAAAGAGATCACCAGTGTCATGGAACTCTTCAGCCTGGCAGACAAATGTGCCAGAGCTACGGAGGGCCGTGAAATGCACTCCAAACCAGCCTCGGAGGACCACAAGAAATCCTCCAAAGAAGAAGCCGCTACCTCCGGGGGTGGCAAGAAGAAAAAGAAGACCCACGGCAAGAAGAAGCCGTCGGCCGGTACATCCAACGTTGCAGCTGCTGCAACTCCTGGTGGCCGGGGGCCACGCCCCGAGAAGCGACCTCGACCGTCTTCCGAAGACGGTGGCAAACCCAAAGTGTGGTGTCCAATTCACAAAACGGGCAGCCACGGTTTGGAAGACTGCCGAGAGGTCCAAAACCTTGCTGAGTGCTACAGCAAGCGCCGGGAAGGGTCTCCTTTCCGACAGAGGGAAGGAAAACAGAAGGTCGACGAAGCTCCGGGTGAAGAGGAGTTAGGGTTTCAGGATCCCAAAAAGGTCCTGAAGGCCGTCTACACCTCCGTCGACGACGACTCTGACGTCTCTGACAACGAGCGTCAGAAAACCATGAACACCATTTTTGGTGGATCATGGGACATCACCTCCCGTCGCATCATCAAGACTATGCGGCGGGATATGGCCGCTGTAGCTCCTACAGCTAGACCGGAGCCACATCGAAAGTGGATGGACACATCCATCACTTTTGATGCTTCGGACTGTCCTCGAAGCATGGTCGGAGCTGGACAGTTACCTTTGATGGTATCTCCCACCATCAATAACATCCAGCTCCATCATGTATGGTGGACGGAGGTTCGGGGCTGAACCTCATAAGCTTTGAAGCTTTTACCAAGCTTCAGCTCCGGCCTTCGGATCTCCAGCCCTCTCGACCTTTCTCCGGAGTAGGTCCAGGGGCCATTACTCCACTCGGAGCTATAACTCTCCCCGTTACCTTCGGGACACGGGAGAAGTATCGCACTGAGAAGTTGGTCTTCGACGTCGCTCAGATCAACTTACCATTCAACGCCATCTTGGGTAGACCTGCCCTATACAAATTTATGGCAGCTGCACATTATGGATACCTGGTGTTGAAGATGCCTACACCAGTAGGCGTTCTCCGAATCCGCGGAGATCGCACTGCCGGAGTAACTGCTCTGGAGGAGCTCCATGCACTCACCACGGCGCAAGAGGAGGACTCCAGACAGGAGCAAGCTCCGAAACCCCCGAGCATTCGTCAACGGGGCTCAACCTCTGCACCCCGTGTGCAGCCAAGCGGCGACACCGACATTCCCGTCAAGGTCGTCCAAATTGGTTCCGATGCCGCTCAAACCACCCGTATATCGGGAGGGTTGAACGACAAATAGGAACTCGCGCTCATCACTTTCCTCCGGGCTAATGTTGACGTATTTGCCTGGCAACCGTCACAAATGCCTGGGATCCCAGGGAAGTGATTGAGCACAATCTGAAGATTTACCCCGATGCTCGGCCTGTGCATCAGAAGCCTCGGAAGCAGTCCGTAGAGCATCAGAACTTCATCTGACAAGAAGTGAAGAAGTTGCTCGAAGCCGGATTCATCCGAGAAGTCTTCCATCCAAATTGGCTGGCGAACCCAGTCGTTGTGCCCAAGGCCGGCGGGAAGCTTCAGATGTGCATCGACTACACCACACTGAATAAGGCATGTCCAAAAGATCCATTCCCACTACCTAGAATAGATCAGATAGTGGATTCCACCTCTGGGTATGAGTTACTGTGTTTCCTAGACGCATATTCTGGGTATCATCAAATCAGGATGTCTAGAGAGGATGAAGAGCATACTTCATTCATCACAGTAGATGGATTGTATTGTTACACAGCCATGCCATTTGGTCTCAAGAATGCAGCTTCAACTTTTGTACGAGCTATGTACAAAACTTTTGAAGAACTCATCAGAGACATAGTGGAAGTGTACGTCGATGACATCGTGGTCAAGGTCAAGAACAAGGAATCCCTCTTGGACACCTTGCAGGCCGTCTTCGACAAGCTGCAGGCCACCCGCACGAAGCTAAACCCAGACAAGTGTGTCTTCGGGGTTAGCTCCGGAAAACTTCTTGGTTTCCTAATAAGTCACCGGGGCATAGAGGCTAATCCGGCGAAGATAAAAGCCATTGAATACATGCGGCCACCAACCCGCATCAAAGACGTCCAAAAGCTAACTGGGTGTCTAGCAGCCCTCAGCCGGTTCATATCAAGACTGGCGGAACGGGCACTCCCCTTCTTCAAGTTGTTGAGGAAGTCCGGACCATTCCAATGGTCCGAAGAAGCAGAGAAGGCATTCCAGGAGCTGAAACAGTTCCTCACCACCCTACCAATTCTGGTAGCTCCAAACCCTGGTGAGCCTTTGTTGCTTTACATTTCAGCTACTGACGAAGTTGTCAGTATGGTTTTGGTTGCGGAGAGACCAGAACTACCCCATACTCAGGAATCCAGACCCCTTCAGGAGGGTCCGGAGGTCCCTGAAAGTGAGTCTGGGTCCCAGCTCCCAGACTCAAATCCACAAGAAGTCACTTCAGAAGACCCAGACCCCTCCGAGAGGGTCCAGGTCATTTCTGAAGAAGCTCCGGGTTCCTCCAGCCAGAACCCGGAGGTCCCCGAAGAGAATCTGGACTCCTCCGACAGGGTCCGGATCAATAGAGAGGAAGCTCCGGACCCCTCCGGGAGGGTCTGGACCATTCAACGCCCGGTATACTTCATCAGTGAAGTATTACATGATGCCAAGACTCGATACCTAGAGGTGCATAAGCTGCTTTATGCAGTTCTTATTGCCTCCAGGAAGCTCCGACACTACTTCCAAGCTCACAAAGTCTCGGTGGTGACCTCCTATCCACTTCGAGCGCTCTTGCATAATCCCAATTCAACTAGGAATATTGCAAAGTGGGCAGCGGAATTGGCTGAGTTCGATCTCGAATTCATTTCGAGACAAGCAATCAAGAGTCAAGCGTTGGCAGATTTCGTGGCGGAATGGACTCCCTCTCCATCAAACCGTGGGGGCCCCAGCGAGCAGAAGACGGAACATCAAGTTCCAACCTTCACCGAGCCTCACTGGACCCTTTACTTCGATGGCTCCATGCAGAAGCAGGGGGCCGGAGCTGGAATCCTTCTCCTTGCACCGACTGGGGAGAAGGTAAAATACATGGTACACTTTGATTTCAAGGCAACCAACAACATGGCGGAGTATGAAGCACTCATCTACGGGCTAAAGGTGGCACTATCATACGGTGTCAAGCAACTACTGGTCAAAGGAGATTCACAGATCATCATTAATCAGGTGAAGGGTGAATGCTCCTGCAATAATCTCCAGCTATCTGCTTACCTCCTTGAAGTCCAGAGGCTTCAGAAGGACTTTGAAGTCCTAGACCTCCACCATGTTCAGCGTGCCCACAACGCTGAAGCTGACGAACTCTCGACCAAAGCGTCAACCGGAGCTCCGGCTCCTGACGGAATCTTTGTCCGGAGGTTTTCAAAACCCACAGTTCAGCCTGCCGAACTGAACGAAGGGGGCGAGATCAGCATCCCGAAGCTGACGGTCCCGATGGCCCTGTTACCATGGCAGCCATCAAGGGTCGTAGGTGCTGCCGGAAGCTCCGAGCAACCCAGCACGCAAGACTCAAATGCTCAAGCCAGTTCCGATGCATGGATCTCGGAGATCCGGAACTACTTGAAAGACAACATCCTTCCTGACGATGATGTATCCGCTGATCGGGTAGTCTGATTGGCTAAAAGATACACGCTGGTAGAAGGGGATCTCTACCGGCGCGGTGCCAACGGCATCCTAATGCGGTGCATCACAAGGGAAGAAGGCTGCGAGCTCCTCGCAGAAATCCATGGAGGCGAGTGTGGGAACCACGCATCTTCCCGCGCGCTGGTCGGAAAAGCCTTTCGGCATGGCTTCTACTGGCCTACAACGCTCCAGGATGCCACTGAGCTGGTGAAGAAATGCGAAGCATGCCAATTTCATGCAAAGCAAATTCATACACCTGCTCAGCCCTTACAAGTGATACCTCCTACATGGCCCTTCGCTGTGTGGGGGATGGACATCTTGGGACCCTTCCCAAGAGCCGTCGGAGGTTACAAGTTCCTGTACGTCGCCATCGACAAGTTCACCAAGTGGCCGGAAGCAACTCCAGTTGTGACGATCAACAAGCAATCTGCTATCAACTTTCTGCAATCCATTGTAAGCAGATTCGGAGTCCCAAACAAGATCATCACTGATAATGGGACTCAATTCACAAGCTCCGCATTCCAAGGGTATTGCAAAGACCTCGGCATACAGGATTGCTACGCTTCCGTAGCTCATCCCGCCAGCAATGGCCAAGCCGAGAGAGCAAATGCAGAAATCCTTAAAGGACTCAAAACGCGCACCTATGAGCGCTTGAAAAAGCACGGAACCAATTGGATCGAAGAGCTTCCGCCCACTCTATGGGCCAACAGGACTTCTCCCAACCGGTCAACCGAAGAAACACCCTTCTTTCTGGTGTACGGAGCTGAAGCAATCCTTCCTCTGGAAATCACCTTGGGTTCGCTCCGGGTCCGGACCTTCGACGAAGCCGCGCAGGACCAGCTCCGGCGTGAAGACCTAGACCTCCTCGAGGAGGGAAGGTGCCAAGCAGCTGTTCGGAATGCCCGATATCGCCAAGCTCTACGGCGTTATCACCAGTGGCATGTACACAACTGACAGCTCGAGGAAGGCGATCTGGTGCTACAGAGAATACTATCCAGAGAAGGGTTAAACAAACTCTCCCCCGGCTGGGAGGGGCCCTTCCGAGTGATCAAAGTATCCCGTCCCGGAAGCGTTCGCTTGGCTACCGAGGATGGGACACCTCTCCCAAATCCTTGGAACATCGAGCACCTCCGTAAGTTCTATACTTAATTCCACGGAGGTGAGTCTTAAGTAACTTGAAATGTATGTTATAGAGTCATTGTACAGAGTCGGGTAGTTCCTCCGGGAGAGCAGCCGGACCTTTCCTGAAAGGTCTGCAAAGCTCATGCAGCACTTGTCACAGTCTCCGGACTAAAAGTGTGGCTAACTACCCTGGGTCAAACGAGAAACCAAGCATACTTAGCCTGGTTCCATACCCTAAGAGTGTACTTGTTTCCCCTGTACCCCGGACCTATAATGAAAGACATCTTCATGTGAAATAGACTCCACGTGCATTCATTTTGTGCAGGCTCGACATTTTTATTTTTCTCTTTCTTGTCTATAACAGAGACGTGCAATTCTTAAGAAATTTTAGTTTGACCGGTTTATATACGACTCGAGTTGAATTGTCAGATCTCTTGGATTTAAATGTCGTTTATGGCTAACTCGCCTGAAAGCCGCCAAGCCAATCTAGGGCCGGAGTGCGCTATCGACTTAGCCTGGTCAAGCACCCTAAGTACGCCACTCTACCTACACCCCGGCAGGTCAAAGTAAGGCGGGTCCATGGACAATTGGATCTAAGAGAAAAGACAACGCATCCAGTTGTATTTAAAATTGCGTTCAACTTAAAATTTTCTCTAGAATCGTAAGCCGCGATGAAATTATAGACAAGGAACAAATTTTACTATTTTTCTTGGCTTAAGTGTGTAGGAAAAATAAACTCTACGTTGATGGAGAAAAGCTGGAGCTAATGAAGCTCCGACTTCCCCAAGGGGGTCAACCGTCGGCGCTGAGTAAAAGATGGTGAGAAGACCCCGTACATGGAGTCTGTTGCCAACAAACCAAGTGTTGGCAAAGGTCATTGCCGAAGCTACTAAGCTCCAACACCTTGGAGTACTAACTATCGACGCTCTACGTGTTGATAGAGGCTATTGCCGGAGCTACTAAGCTCCAGCGATGGACAGTACCGGAGCTTCTAAGCTCCGACAACTTCAGGGGACCTTCACTATCAAAGACTTCGGACCTAAATTCTACAAGTTCGAAGCAAATTCGTCTTCAACAAAACTCAATATCCTTTTGGTACATGTTCACAATCAAATTGTGTACATCTACCAAGGGGCCAAGAGAAGATAAAGATGTTGAAGACAAAAAATGAAATTCGCAAAAATTTGGGGATTTCATTCATCTGGAGACAGGAGATTACATCTGGAGACAAAGGATTACAAAATTGAGGAAGAAGAAGAGAAAATACAAGCGAGAGCTAAAGAGATGGTCCTAGACCCTATGGAAGAACTCGCCGACCTTCTGGGCGACCTCCGATACGCTGGGTCGGGTAGCTTCGCCTTCTCCTTCGACGGGGCCTTCAAGCACCGGGTCCAGAGGAAATTGAGGGTTCCGGCTGGTGTAGCACGTCAGCACATATTCTGTGACGTTCCTCGCTAGGGATTGCCCCTCGACCTCCAGTTGGTCCACGATGACGTCGCCCACCTTGGAGAGCTTGCTGCCTGTTGCACTCAACGCTTGCAGCGCAAGGTCCGGCTCCGGCTCCGGATCATCCGGGTGCACGGGGCTGAAACCCATCGGCGTCAGCGCATCGTTGGCCTTGCCCAGGAACTCCCAAATCTGCAGGGAGTCCGCCGTCCTTAGGCTCTTCACCTCTTCCAAGGATCTCTTGGCCGCCGTCAGTTCGGAATTCTCACGGGCGAGGCGCTCAACTTCTTTGGCGTTTTGCTGAATTTTTGCAGCAACCCGCCTCTCAAGTCTTCCGAGCTCCTCCTCTCGGAGGTGGCTCTTGTTCCGACGATCGACCAGGTCCTTCTCCCTAGCCTCCACTTTCTTCTCCCGGGCAACAAGGGCACACTCGTATTCGTAGAGTTCCTGCCCTCGCACCCAGGTCTTCTCCTCTTCCTCGAGGCAGCGCTCTTCCAACTTCTTAGTGCGCTCCTCGAGGCCCTTGTCAGCCAGAGCTGCTTTCTCGGCGAGCTCCTCTTCCCTTCTCAGGATGTCATCCCGCAGCTCCAGGAGTTTTTGCTCTTCGTCTTCGAGCCGTCTCTCCCTCCCTTCAAGTGCCTCTCGGTGCTTGATGAGCGCTGCGTTGATGGCCTCAAGTTGCTCGAACCAAGCATTGGTCGCGTCGTTGGCAGCCTTGGCCTGATCGTGGAACTCTCGGGATTGAGCGTCGAGGGCATGGGTCATGCTCTCCCTCTCATCCAGCAGCTTGTCCCAGTACTCCAAGCGGATCTTCTCCCGCTTGATCCACTCCTTGTCGTCCGCTAGCCTCGACTGCGCCAGCTTAGTCTCGAAGTGGAGCCGATTACGCCACCGCCTAAGGGTTTGGCGCTCCTCTTCAAGAACCTTGCTGTCGTGGAAGAAGGCTAGTTGGACCTGACGTAAACTGGAGCAGGCGTTGTCGATAGACATCGATAGCGGGATGGGCTCCGGACCTGCTGGGGTCTCCTCTGCTGGTTCCAGCGGGTCTTCACATACAAAAATTGGGTCCCACTCTACGAGAGCGGAACCCTAAGCCTCCAAGGCGCTAGGGCCGTCCTCCGGGATGGCCTCAGTCGCCATCGAAGAAGGCCCCGCCGCCAAGTCTTCATTCGCCCCCTCGGGCAGGGGGCCGGCGACTTCGCTTAGGCACTCTGGCTCGGCCACAGGTACCATCGACGTCGTTGCCTCCGGAGTAGGAGCTACTACTGGCTCCGACCGGGACACCTCTTCCGAGGGAAGCTCGAGCTCCCTCGCCTCTTCAACCGCCGGCTCTGTGACCGGCGCTCCAACAACAACCGGCTCAGCGACCGGTACTTCGGAGGTAACCGACTCAACTGCCGGAACTACCTCGACTTCCGGCTCGCACGCCGGAGCTTCAATCACCTCCGGTTCAATTGACGGGGCTTCGACGAGTTTCGGCTCCGAGGCCGGGACTACTACTTCTTCCGGCTCTGCAGCCGGAGCTTCCACTACTGCAGCACCAGGACCCGGAGCTTCAACCTCCGAGACAAGTGCCGCTGGCGTGTCTTCACTCCTGTGGTCCGGCGCTACCACGGGAAGTTCTGGGTACGAGTCGAGGTTCATAACCACGACAGCCGGCGCCGGAGCTGTCGCAGCCTCAGCCTCCACCTGGGGCGGAACTGGGACAGGAGCAGAAGCTCCCACGGCCTCAGAAATCGTGGCCAAGGGTGGAGCTTCACTCCCCTTCTTGGGGACGCTGCAGAGGATGGATAAAGAGAATTAACAAACAATCGCTACAACTAAAAAGTTAACCAGGGTAAACATCAGAAATTACCTTGGAAGGCTCCCGCACCAGCTTGCGCGGAACCTTTTTCCCGGACGTTCCGGGTTGGCCATGGTCGGCGTAGGAGCTCCAGGAGGCCCCCCAGAACTCGCCGCAGCCACGGGAGATTCCCGGGTCGAGGCTCTCCTCGATCGGGAGGAACCCCTGGACCTGGAGGCTCCAACCGCCCCAGGTGCCGGAGTCGTACACCCGGAGCTAGCACCACCGGAGGGCTCCACCACGGAGACAGACGCGCTCCGGGAGGATCCCACTGCCGGAACAGTCTCGTTCCGGGAGGACCCCACCACGGGGACAGTCGCCACGGTGGCAGAAGATCTTCCCCCCTGGGGAGAAGGAGCCAAGGTGGAAGTAGCGGGCCTGACGGACCTTCCGTCGGCATGTCGCAGCTTCCTCTTCCGACTCTCCGGCTCCTCCGCCAGCTCCTTGCCCTTGCCGATGACTTCAACCCTCGGCTGTGGAGCAGGGACCGAGCCATCTTCGGGCACCCCGGGGATTGCCACCCGGGTGGTTGGTCTTCTCTCGACGACACCAAGGTCGTCAAGCGCAGGCATCGTTCGCCGGAGCTCTCTGCTGAACTCCACTTCCATGTTCAGAGGGAGAAAGGCCGACGGCGGAGTCAAGTAATCTCCGTCGATGTCGATGCCGTGCTGGAATTTCTTGAGGTGGAACTCCAAGGTCTTCCCCACCATGTTGGACTTCAACCCAGTCTCAACCCGATCCTCGTCCATCACGCTGTTGAGGGCCCAGGTGAGCTTCTCCCTCCTCTTCAGCGGCGCCCACCTGTTGGTCAGGAAGTTGCAGAACACCGCCTGGGGAGTCAATCCTCCCTCCACACATCGGCGGATCCTGGTCAGGACAGGGTCGAAAACTTCCGCCAGCACCGGAACTTCACTCCATATCGACGTGTCGATGCCGGGCAGACTGTCTGGCAGTTCCAACCGCTCATGCTCCTCCACCCTGACGACTATCCAATCTTTCTTCCAGTCATCCCACTTCCCGGAAGGGAACGACCGGAGGTACTTGAATGGGCACTTCTTGCGCTTCACGAAGTAGTAGAAGCCAAGGTACTCATTGCTCCGACCGGTGGTGTGAACGGTGAAGAAGGTTTGGAAGAGCTCGATGCAGGGGGGATGCCCACCCACATCTCGCAGAAGTGGACAAAGATGGACACGAGGAGAATGGAGTGAGGGCCAAGGTGGTATAGCTGCAGACCATAGAAGTCTAGCAGCATCAAGAAGAAAGAAGAAAACGGTGGGATCAGCCCCACCATGGCGTACGAAGAAAAGTACACCATCTCGCCAGCGCGCTCCTTCTCAAAGGGGAGCTCTCCGCCGGCACGGACCAAGCGGCTGAAGAAGTCCGAGGACCACCCCATAAGGGCCCGGACCTTCTTCAAATCGTTGTCGGTCTTCAGGCGACTCTCGCGCAGACCCAACTCCATCGCAGCACAGCTAGGCAAGAGAAGAGGAGCAAAGTACGAGTCGGGAGTTTGAGCGCAAGATCAGATGGGAGGCGTAAAGAACTCCCGACGGTGCGCGCTTTCCTTCTTAAATAAGCCCTCGCAACGCTTGGATGGAAACGGCAGGGGAGTCGAAGATACTACTCAAGGATTCAACCCAGCCGATGACAAGAGGGCCCGGAACCACCCATCAAGTCGAGGCTCTCACCCAGGCGAACGGTTGTCATCACGAGGCGGGAAACCCAAAGGCGGCGGCCTGACAGGGCGCGCGGAACCGATACAGTTTTCGTATCGGGAACCGGCGACCTTCAATTGCGTGAGATCCGCACGTCAAAGATCTTATCTGCCGCCTGAGGTGCGCCACGCGTCGGGATCTAACTGTAAAATCCTGCCAATGGCACCTCCGAAGACCCTTGAAGACCCAGTTCAAGAGTCGCAAGGATGGACCCACCTCGATGGAACGACTTCACCCCAGTGACCTTCCTCGGAGGTAGGTCCAGGGGGCCACTGTCGGTACCCTAAAAACCGTACACCCCCTGAGATTACAAAGATCTCAGGGAAGGATGACTACTTGAATTGAAGATCCTCGGAGGCCCACTTGTCAGACATGACCGGACCTGCTTCTCCAACATGGTTAATCCCTAGGTCGCCACGTGTACTGCCGAACCGGAGCTACCGCCCACAAGGGGGAAGCACCGGACCAAGTACCGAAATGGCACCTCCGGACTTAACCCCTTACCGAGAGAAGCTCCGGACCTGACACGTGTTAGGTAGCCTCGGAGCTTCCTGCTTCCCATAGCAAGCTCCGGAGCTGCCACGTGTCTAAACGTCGGAGCTGGCAGCCTCTAACCTCCGGAAGACCTTGTAACGGCTCCGGATCTTCAAAGGAGAGCCAAGGACTTCAAGACCCGTTTAAATGTCATTAATGCCATATTAATGACACTTAAACGGACGATCTTAACACCTGTAACGGCACTGTCAGAGCCCGTTACAGGATCATTAACAACAATTAATCGTGTATCAATACTAGTAACCGCCGGGGCCACATGTCGGGCCAGGCCAGCTTGTAACGGCCTGTCTTTGTACTATAAAAGGACAGGCCGTCGATACAGACAGGGACACGCACAAAGACGTGGAGATCATACGTGACAAACTAATACAACACCAACACACCCGTGGAGTAGGGTATTACGCTCAGGCGGCCCGAACCACGTAAATCCTAGTGTCTCCTGTGTTAAACCGCAATTCACCTTCTTGAGTCTCCGCGCGCCCACACCGAACTACAAACTCCTTCAACACTTTAGCAGTGTCAGGAGATCTGCCGACTCCAACAGTCGACAGTATATTAGCTTCCGCTGCTAAGTGTTAAGTTTATGACTTTCTAGTTAAACTTTTTCACCAACATGAGAAATTTATTAGAATTATATTAGTAAGCTTTCTTAAATATTTTGTTATAAGTTTGAGTGCCCAACCTTGTTTCAAGTAATTAGTAATTTATATAAGTTTTAGTATTTATCTAATTAGTGTAAGTATAAGATTAGTAAGATTTAACGTTGCAATTTTAAGTATTTAGCTATAAGTTCAAGTATTTAGTCATCATTGAAGTAGTTAGTCACTGTTTTAAGCTTTTAGTATTTTGGGAATTAGTGTTTAAGCATGAGGTAATTTTCTTATGTTTAAGTAAGATTTCATGTTATGAAAAATCTGAATTAGATAGTGAATAAATATCTGGTCAGCATAGTAATTTTATTGCGATCAACGTCGCTGATAGAATTTTACTATGATATTGTAATAAGTTAATATGAGAATTTTACGCTAATCTCTAAAAGTGCCGTAAAATTAATGTTTAATCTTATTAAGTAATAAATTTTGCCTCATATTAGTCTTTTATTAAGTAACATGATGATTCAATCATCATGATTAAGAGTTGTAAGACCTCATTAAGATTCAGATGTATATGGTGTACATATACATATAAGTTTAGTAAGTTCATTATTAAGCTTCCGCTGTTCTTGTAAGATGAATTAGTTTAAGTATTCTTCTATTTAAATTGGATCTAACATGAAGATTTATTTAGAAGAATCAATTTATTAAGTTGTCCCATTAATTAATTCAGTTCTAACAATTAAGCTTGTTAAGACTTAAGCTTCCGCTGTCATCTTTGGTGCGGTAAATTTATTGAGTAACCAACGTGAAAAATAAATTTACTATGTGTTTAAGTTTATTAAGATCTTTTGTATTAGTGTATGAAAATTATGTTGAGTAACCAACGTGAAAAACAAAATTTTCATACTTTAATGTTGTGTTTTGTCAAGTACCTTATAATCAAGACATAACACGTCTTTTAAGTAACTTTTAGTTTGTAAAGAAATTCATTGAGTAACCAACGTGAAAAACGAAATTTAATACGTTTTGAATGTCTTGTTTTGTCAAGTAAGTAAGGTGAAAGACAAAACACATATTTGTTAGTTGTTTAAGTAATTTTTAGTTCATAACGAATTTCGTCGAGTAACCAACGTGAAAATCGAAATTTGTTATGTTATGAATTTAGTATGTTTTGTCAAGTAACTATGTGAAAGACAACACACAACTTTTGTAGTTCGTTAAGATAATTAAGTTATTGTATATTTTGTTGAGTAACCAACGTGAAAGACAAAATACTCTATGTTGATTAAGGTAAATTAAGTTATTGAATATTTTGTTGAGTAATCAACATGAAAGACAAAATATTCTATGTCAATTAAGATGTATTGAGTATTGTATTTTGTTAAGTAACCGACGTGAAAAATAGAATACAATATTCTATTTAGTTGTGTATGTTTCATTAAGAATCAAATGTTTCATACACTTTGTAAATGAGACCGACTTTATTTAAGTAATTAAGTTTAAGATTAATTCAGATTCATTTTTGAATATATATTGTCTCAGATATTAAAAGTATTTCTCATGCCTTAAGTTTTATTTTAGTAATTAAGTCACTTCATCGGGAATTATCTCGCGTGATGAGAAAATGAGGTATGCATTTTGTATGTAATTTTACATTGAATAAGTTTTTCATGTCGATAAGATCTTAAGTAAATTGAAATTTTATGAGAGCATTCTCATTGATCATTAATACTAAAATAACTATTAAGAATTGAAGAATTTCAGTTAAATGTATCTTCAAATACGTATTTTTGCACTTGCTAGAATTGTTGTTTTATAATTTATTTAGTAGTCGTATATCATGATAGAATATTCTTGAAATGTGCAATTCAGTTATTAAAATTAAGTTATTTGACATGAAATTTGAGAGTAAGAAATTAAAATTTCATATTTTGACATTGTCAAATATGTTAAGCATATCATTTAGAATCATTTAACCATTAGAAAGAGGTGATGTACTCCCATTAGTATTAAGTGATGTTATTAGGATACTAAGTAAGTAATATATTTATCTCATGATAATAAGTATTGTAAATTGTCTTCGAAATTATGACACTATTGTATAGGTCATATTTCAAGGGGGAGGGTTGTAGGTTTATCACTAAGATGATGAGTGAGATCATTAAGTAATAGATTTTCACCTAATAGATTTTCACCTCACATTATTTATTTTAGTATAATGCTTTATGTGCATTGTAATAAGAATGATCTATACAATAAGGGGGAGTATAATATATATTATCGTCTAATACCCCGAATTAGAAATGTACGACTATTTCTTTACATTTTATTAAGTTTGATTTTATTAAGTTTATAAGAAGATATAACATAATTAAGGGAGTGATCTGGTAAGATGAAATTTTAGTATTTTCACTCTGTCTTTCTTTAATCGGTTTTAGATTAAATAAGAGGATGCTTATAAACATCGTATAAGTTATATATAATTAGGATTACCCAAATAATTATAAGTATGATACTAAGAATATAAGATTATTATTAAGAAAATAAGTTGTGTTTTTTGTTGGCTTTTTGATAAGATTTAATATCCTCATTTTGAAATGAGGTATTATAGTCTTCTTAACCAATGACTAAATCAGGGGGAGTTTGACATCTAAAGTTACTGATCTTGAATAAGTGGTTTGTGTAAGCACTTTATTTTTCAAGATTCATTCTTTATAATGTCTTAACATATTGTGTTAACAATGCTAGACATTGTTCTCATAATACCTGCTATTATTTTTCATCATTAGCGGTTGTTGAAGGTCTTAAACGACACTTCCCCCGGACCTGCTTAGAGAGCAGCCCGCTGAGGTTCTTTGGATTCACGAGGGCTAGTCCCAGGAGATTGAGCGTAACGAGATGATAAACACAGGGGTTTACGTGGTTTGGGCCGCCGGAGCGTAACACCCTACGTCCACGGGAGTGTTTGTGTATTGCCTTGCTTGAGCGTATATGAGTTTCGATCCCTTGTGAAGGTCGTCTGCAGAGTCCTTTTATAGTCCAAGGACTCTGCAGTCACAAGGTGGGCCCTAGGCCTCAACAGGTGGTCCCGGGGAAAGCCAAATCCTATACAAGATCTAAGATTAAATGCTATCTACTTCCCCTCGTCAGGAGCGTCAATGCGTCGTCCCGCCGCGTCGTGCGCCAGGGCTACACATAGTTGGTGATGATGGCGGTGCACGTCCCGCCCGTCTTGTCCTTGCGGCCCATTCATCCGTCTTGCGGCTTGGGTCTGTACCGGCTACTTGGACAAGACAGGACACTGGAGCCTTGACTTACGCATGCGCAACTCCGCTTCGCCTGGGAAAGGCGTGCGTACTTTAATGCCTGTTCGGGCAGCACACACCTTCCTTTACTGCAGCGTCCTACCGCACTGAGTTGGTCGATCGCACCGTGGTGGCGCCGGAGCCTGCCTCCGTGGGGAGTCGAGCACTCGATGGTACAGGCCACGTGGCGCATCCGGAGCCCACCCCTGTGGAGGGGTGGAGGCTCAGCCTTGCGGGCCATGTGGTAGTTCCGGTGCCTTTCCCTGCGAGGTAGCGGGCCTGGCCCTGAGGTTCCGATTGGCCACGTGGCAGCCTCGGAGCCCGCCTCAGCGGGGAGGCGAGGGTGCAATTCTGCCAGCCACGCGGCATCCCGGGAGCCCTCTCCGGCGGAGTGGTAGGATCTGGTCCTTCCCTCCACGACGTGGCAGCCTCGGATTCGGCCTCTTAAGTAGAGGCCGGGTCCTTAGCCGTTTTTTCCTTATGCGCGGGGGTACCCGGTCTGCGGGGTACCGACAGCGACCAATAATGATGAAGAGTGAAAGCAGCCTCATTTTAAGATCATAAATAGGCCAACAAAAGTGTTAAGAAATTCAAATGATGATGATCACACTTCATATGAATAAGTTGTGAGTGATTGTCACTCATTTGAATGACTTAAGAATTTTTTAGTTTTTTGATAGAGTCAAATTAGTAGACTGTAATGAGTCTATAAAAGGTAACATGACTCTAAAAGTAATAATAAAGTCTTTTTTAAGTAAGTGTCATCGTAATATGATAACAAGTAAGACATTCTTGAATAGAATACATTTGAGAATGTTTTAGATGATTTTAACCACGTGTTCTGTCATGAAAGTTAGTGAAGTGAGATATCTTAAAGTAAATCTATTCATGGATTGAAATAAGAGTATCTAAGTTAAAAATGACTCACATTCAATAAATTCACAATAGATTTTGAGTATTATAAGATATTGAGAAGGACAATTAGTGTTTGTTTTAAGACAATAAAGTTAAGTATCTGTCAGAGGATAATGTACTGCAGTAAGAAATAATGTTGATCAACTTAAGAGTAAGTATATTATCCTCATCGTTGTTAAGTTAAGATCTTGGTGAGTTTTCTTATTTTTTAGTGTGTAAGTTTCACCAAGATATAATAAGGGGATATTTAGACTATCAGATAATGCATATCTACTATAATCATAAATATATGTGGTATGCATAGATTAAATTCAAGTCTGCTCTTAAGGTCAAGGGTGGTAAGTATAGGAACGAATCAGAGATCGATCGAATAAAATCGATTCTATGTACTTCTGCTATCAGAAGTTTCTTTAAGTTTGCTCAATTAATGATACACCCTGACATAATTTAAGTTACCGGGATATTTTAGCATAAGTAAATTCAATCTAGCTATAGATCACTGGTTTAGAAATAATGAAAAGTTTTAAGGTTCTATAAGTGACTCAGGCCTCATGATAAGATGAGTAATAATTGACGTCTTTTAAATAAAGTTTTAGTAAGATTTAGTTTTACGAGGTGTGTAGCAAAATCCACAATCAATTGCTAACACTCGTATTTTGGAGTTTTATTGTGGAAAAGCTCCAATCAAGTGGTCACTACATCATGAATGATGTATGTCGAATGTTCTTTAAGCATGAGGCTGTCGAGCAGACACTATAATTATTTTAACTGGTTTAAGAGTGGTCGACAACATCAAAATACTTAAGTTGTTTTATATCAAGTGCAACAAGTCAAGTGTACTGCCAAACACATTGACATTAGGTTGCAAATGATAAAATTCAGAATCATACTATTGTTTTGAGCAAATCAGTGATAAGCGATTGCTTGCGGTACCGTTTACAAAAAGTTTTCCACCCAAGTGTTCAATGAACACAAAGTCGACATGAGTTTAAGGAAGAGCCTATGATCAACTGGATACTAAGAGGCCATTAAGTGTAAGATTACTTCTAAATGTGAGATGTATTGTGGTCGTTCGAGTCAGATATCACGTAACTGGCTATTCTTGATGCGACGTGCCCTATATGTCAAACATAAAGAAGCTAACACTAAGCTTAGAATTAAGAAAGTATAAGTTTTTTGATTAAGTATTAAGTTAGTCTTGATCTTTGGAGATCAAGGGGGAGAATGTTGGAGTTTGATCTCCACGGAAAGCGGTCTTTGGACCGTTTCCACCCTCACCCGACACTCTGATCGGGAGCGTCCATCACGACTTTGGTTGTGGGCCCCCTTTCGTGTTGCGCCACATATAAAAGAAGAGGTTAAGGGCATAACTAAGGAGTCAGTTAGTCTTAACCCGAACTCCACCAAAATCCGATCATTAAGGACGCAAAAACGAAGAGAAGACCCACAACAAGGCCGCCGCCATCTCTGGTCTCGATCTGCAGCGCCGCCACCCTCCTCGTCATCGGTCTTCTCCATCACAAAGGTACACATAGTTAAGGTTCGTCCAATCCTCTTCTCTATTGTTCATTTTCTACTCCATATTATGATTAGATATAGGTGTTTTGTTATTCACCACTTAATTTGCCTTAGATCCCGGTAGACAGACCACTAGGGATGATTAGTAAATTCAACAGGAGTCACATGGGAGGCGTCGGGCGACTGTGAACTGATGAGGGTGCCCACTGCTTGAATGCCGAGAGGAGAAAACGCCATTGTCGAGGTTTGGCGCGGAAGAAAATGGAGCAGGACATCGAGGAGGTAGACGAAGGCGCTGTGTCGCTTTCTGCT
This sequence comes from Tuctoria greenei, assembly GCA_036927565.1. NCBI lineage: Eukaryota > Viridiplantae > Streptophyta > Magnoliopsida > Poales > Poaceae > Tuctoria > Tuctoria greenei. The sequence goes on from JAYESD010000002.1 coordinate 117,695,115, forward strand.
GCTCGGTGAGGCAAGCACCAGTGGAAAACGTCAACGATGATGAAGCAGCAGTTGGATTGCACGGTGACCTTGAACTGGACGAGAGGTTGAACTGAGTAAGAAATGTTAACAAGGTGAGCAAACACATGCTGCAGATTAACGCACGAAGAAAATGGATGAAACTCCCACTGCCGTGGTGAAACAACCTGGAAGGAAGAGGGAGCGCCGAAGGCAAAGTCATCTGCCCAAGGTTGAATAACACAGCATTAGTTCTTGCTTGCAAGTTTGGAGTGGATGAGGAGGAAAAAGGGCTGAGAACAAGCTGGGAAAGATCTTTGCTGCCCTCACGTGGCTTAAGGCGGCAGGTCTCGGGTGCTCTGCACCAAGCGCAAGAAACAGAGAGCAGAGAAGGTTTTCTTTCTCTGTTCTGGCAGGTGGGCCCCACAAAGACTAACTATTCTTCTCTTCTCTTGTCACTAATTTTTCCCACCAGCATTTGTCCAAAAAATGCCAGATCTTTTCTGGTAGCCCAAATCAATTATGGAGAATTCAAATCTGAACTTAAATTCCCTATTTGACAAAGTTTCAGTTGAAATTCAATTTTGAACTGAATTCAAATGTATTGCACAGAACACCTTGGATTAAATAGCAATTGGTCTTCAAAAATTGTGAAACTTGACAGAGATACTTTTTGAATTATGAGGAATCCAATGGTGAGCTCAAATTTTAGATTTGACTTGATTTGAACAAGAGATAAATTTGAATTTTGAATTCACTATTGTTTAGGGTTTTATTTTTTTCATTTTCTCATTTCTTTTTTATTTCTTTTTCTCATTCAAATTTTTAATCCTCCTAACTGAACTACGGCTGACCGCATCAGACGCACCACCCGGGGAACAAGGGCCGCGACTTGTGAATGTCGGATGAAACCCGGGTCGCGGTTGTGATGTCCGGGCTTGGGGGCTGCCGCCCAATCAAGGGCCTGCCAAACCCTTGAACCTCACAGAAATATCCCTCCCCGAGCATTTCCCACGCGTCTTGCGTACCGCGACTCGCGTACGACGAAGGTTCTTAGCACCGCGACAAGATGAAAGGACGGGAAGGGAATCATGGCAAAAACGAGCCCGAGAGATCATAATGAAGGACTCACGATACGTCATGACTCAGGCAGTTACATGAAAAAGGAAAAGGTTAACATGCTATCTTGTTGAAAATAGATAAAAAACAGTAGGAAACGCCCCGAAGGCCCGACGTGTTACACGCATACCTAGGACGGGCTCTACCGTGACTCTACCCAACGAAGGACGTCATCAGGAGAAACCATGTCGGCGGCCATCGACGCTGCGACGGGCCTAACTGCATCTTCGATGGCATCGATCTCGACTCCCGACCAATTGGCTGCAAGGCCCTCCCTGATGGAGGCCTGGGCGCCGTATCGTAGGCCACCACTGACCGCCCCCGGATAGCACGCTCCCTCCGCTGCGAGGCTTCGAACGCCCGACTAAGTTCCCGGAGCCGCAAAACAAACTCCGACCGTCCACCGGGCGCACCAAGCATGGAGGTGCAAACTGCATGCCCTACCGCTCGAACAGCACTCAACTCCTTGTCCCGTGCGCCCAGCGAATCCTCTGTGCGCACGAGCTGAGAAGCGAGCTCTGCAAACACCCAGGCGTTAGACAAACGAAACTTCTCGCGACAGTCGTCCACCCATATTCAGAGAAGAGGAAGGAGTCATGAGGCTGACCTTCCGCCATGGCCCGGGCGGTATCGGCCTCAGTGCGAACCTCAGACAACTCGGCAGCAGACTTTTTCACCGTTGGCGCCAGCCGGTCCAGATCGTCCTTGCCCGTGGACAATAAAATAGTATCCTCCTTCAAGGCAAGGTCTTGGGCAGCCAGAGCCTGACCAATACGTTTGTATGCCTCCCTCGCCTCGGAGCGGGCAGCGACTGCCTCTGACCGGGCTGCCAAGGCGTCTGTCTGGACCCCCTCAAGTTGCTCCTGTACCGCCTAGAATTCGGACTCGAAGGAGCTCCGGCAGTCCCGAGCTTCACGAAGCAGGCACGACCTCTCGGCTGCCAACCGCGCCAAGCTCTGTGAAAGGAACCATGTCAACACGCAGTGAAGCACGAAACGAGAGTAAAGGTATTTCACCTGGCCATCGAGAATCGCCTCTCGAAAGTGCCCAAACGCATCAAAAACCTATTCGAGCCTTTCATTTCGACTGGCCACCAATTTCGAGCCGCGAACATACGTCTGCGACTCCGCAACGGAGCCGCTCCCAATCGGTCGAACTCTCGTCGATCGATCCAAAGGCCCCCAGGTTCCCCCCCCCCCCCCCCCCCCCCCCCACGGAGTCAAAGACCTCCGTTTGTTGGAGGACAGATGGAGCAAGGGCGTCAACAACCGGCCCGCCAGCCCTCGGAAACTGGGAAACGAATAAGACGAGAGTCACCGGCGGCGTCCCAACTGGCGTTGCCTACATTAGCACCGTCACAGATCCCGCCAGAGGAGATATGGGCAGGGTCCCGACCGCTGTCGCTGCCGCCGTCACCTCCTCCACGGCTAACTGTACCACCTCTGCCTCCTCCGCGGCTGTTGCCATCGTTGTCGCCTCCTCCACGGCTGTCGCCCTTGCCACCTCCACGGCTGTTGCCGTCGCTGTCACCTCCTCCACAGACAGTGCTGTTGTTCCCATCGAAGGGACTGCAAGTGGCGTCCCAATCACCGCCATCACCCCCTCCGCAGTCGACGCTGGTGACACCACCTTCGATGCCGACGACGCAACCGCGCTCGGCTCCACAACCACCGTTCCGACCGGCAGCGCCGGCTAGGCCATTGCATTGCCTTCTAACAGTGGAGGAACCCACTGCATCAGGACGAAGCCACCAGAGATCGGCGGCGGCTGGGACAGCCACCTACCTTCGTCACCTCAGGAATAGCCATCCCTGTCAGAAGAGCCGCACTCGCCGACAGCAAGGCGAGCAAGACTGTGGTCGCCTTCCGCGACAAGGCAGCCGCACCAGCCTCGTACTGCCTGCATCACAACAAGGCATAAAGATTTGTGAAGAAAGAACACCGAAGAGTCAAAGAGCAAAGACAAACCTCGACGAAAAACGGCGACCCACTTGCGGCTCCCGACTCGATGATGACCCAGCGCCCTGAATCACGGGCAGCGGGGGCGTCGTCCAGGCGTCTAAGTCACGAGCCCCGTAGCTCGACGCCAGAAGAGATGATGACCCCTGACCAATGTCCGCCCTTGCCCTCTTGGCATCATGGTGGGGGCCGAACATCGCCTCCCTCTTTCAACCACGGGTCCCAGGCCGGCAAGGCCGAACCAGCCTCTGTCCCAGACGTCTATGACCCGGAACTATCGTTCGAATCCGAGAGCTTCGACTACTAAGGGCTCGTTTGGCAAATTAATAGTCATATCCACGTGGGACATTACCCCGCTGTGGATTGGGTTGATCCACGCCGGGACACCCAATCCACGTTGGATTTCTTTACCAGATACTTAATATCCGGATCATTTGGGACGAGGGATATGTTCCCTGCAAAAGATTGTAAGAAGAAAATAGAGAAACAGAGACATCCGATCAGAGACGAAGCACATAAACTCAATAGAATTGAGTCCAAACATCGCAGAAATAAATGACAGGAGTGATGAAAAACTAAAAAAAATGATGAAACAATTTCTTACCATTGAAGTCTTGCGTCGAGCATGTGGTGTGCTTGCCATTCCCGCCTTGAGCTTGAACATGAGCATGCGAGACCCGAACACCAAGAACACCCGGCTCGTATCAACCAACCAAATCACTCGTCAGACGCTGCGGCAGTATCAGCGAGTTGGCGAAGCGCGCTGCAGAGGCGGTGGTGACGAGGAGGTACTTGCGGACGTAATCGGCCCCGCTCTTGCCGAGGCCGAGCGCCTTGTACAGCCGCAACACGCTGTTGTACAGCCGCATCTTGCACAGGAGAGCAGAGAGAGACCATGAGCATCAACGACGGTGGAGAAAGAAGGGGTCACGAAGAAGGATGTAGAATGGAGCGGGGCTTACGCGTTTTGCATCTGTAGGCCGTCCGTCAGCTATGGCTACTATGCAGGCTTGATCCTTCTCGTCGCCGGCAGCAGTGGCGGCGTCATCCATGGTTTCAACTTTATTATTTGCAGTGTTTGTGCCACGGTGCCGGCAGCGTGTGGTGGTCGTGCGGCCTCAACGCCCCGTGCGGTCGTGCCCTTCCCACCCTGGCGCGGACTGACGAGTTTTTTCTCTCCGATCACGAGTGACGAGTTTTCTCTTCCCGTTAGATTGACGAGGATTATTCCGATACACGCCTCAGCCAAAGATTGTCTTTTACCAATGACGGGAATCTCACCCCAAAGTGGATTTCATTCCACGAGAGACGGGAATTAGGGGTGGATCCACGCCAAACTACGGCTTCCCAAACGAAGCCTAAGGGAGACTTCGGCCCTCTCGCTTTGCGGCCATGACCTCCCTCTGCGCTGAATGGGGGCCGCCCCCCGACGGAGTCGTTGGGTCTTCTCCCGATCAATCCTGGCCTTCTCCTCGAAGGCACTCTCCGTCTTTGCCACCTGCTCCCCCTTGCCCTCCGGCAGCTTGGGGGAGTACGCAATGCTGGTAAGACCCCGTCGAGGGTGACGCTCCTGACACGCGGGGAAGGGACTGCCTGTAATCCTACGCGAGGCCCATCTCAGGAGCTTCGTCACCCTCTGCAAGACCTGGGGCAGTAACTCTTCTGGTGACTCTCTCGTTGGGTCCCCGACCGAGTCGTACTGCCACATGTTACGGGTATTGTCCCGGAGTGGCAAGACCCGGTGCTCGACAAGGACCTAGGAACAACCTCGCGGTTAAGCTCTCCCACTCCAGTTTCTTCACCTACGAAGACCCCCAAACCCAACGCTCCGAAGGCACTGGACCCTGTCGGTGAGGCTCGACAGGCTGGGTTCCGTGTTCTGGAGGTAGAACCACTCCTGATGCCAGTCCTTAGGAGAGTTCGACGATGGAAGATGGAAGCACTGAGGCTATCTGTATCAACGATGCAGGGAGAACAGCACAACGAGAGGATCGGGATACAAAATGGAAACGCTGAGGAAGTAAGTTGTTAACATAAGTACCTTTTGTACCCGCCCAACGGGGAGGTTGTGAGATAGCATTTCAGGACACATACGGTTGCCGAGGGGATCGTGGCCATTAGGACATGTTGCCTCGACAACCACATCGGTGTGGACCCGCGGACTGGAGCGCCGCAGAGCATACCGCGTGCCTCCAACTCCTCGTAACTGGGGCCATTCTGAATCGAAGATGTCTTCGGAAAAGGGTGATCAATTGAATTGGCCTGGCGGCCCACCTTTCTTCTGTCATACCGGTGCCGACTCCAAGTGGCGCGGTGCCTCCTTGTCTCCCGAAGCGCTACACTCATGTAGGATTGAAGAGCACGTGTAAAACTACCAGAGAGAGGTGAATGGGAAATTAAAAACTTTTCAGCGGAAGCTACGAAACACCCTCAGCAGAAAACCGATTTGTTAAAGAAACCGTATGTGCGGCTAATCTAAACTTGTTTAACCGTGACAAAACTAGAATATATTTTAGAGAATCAAGTCACGAAGAAGTCACAACAAGAATCACGAAAATCCGTCGAGAGAAACTCAAGTTATGATCGAAAGATCGAACAAAGGTCAATCTATTCTAACCGAGAAAAACAGTTCTAGAATACTGCAAAGAAACTCGTGTTGATCAGAAATCACAATTCCAATGACATTGAAATTTTCGCAGATGATAGAAAATTTAGATGTGAAGATAACCCAAGAAGAATCCTGTTAATTGGATCTGTAAAACTTGAGTTATGATAAAACCACCGAAGCAAGGTAGTGCTGTGCAGAAACTCGACGAGAAAGACTAGAAGAAAACAAGTCGGACGAACAAGACACAAAAGTTTCTTTAAACTACGAATTTTATTGATCAAAACTCACAAGGAACAGTCCCAAAGTCGAGCACCATAAGCTTTGGCCTCCCTTGCTTATATAACCAGCCGTTAGGCCAACCAAAACCTAACTAGGACTCTAATCCTACTCAATTCAAGAATCGAAACTTTCCATAACTGCCCAAGACTCTTCTTTACACAGATAAAAGCAATCTTAAGACTTCCAAACACCTTAGTAACATATCCCACATTCCTAAAACAACTCAAATTCGTGACCCACACGAAATCCTATCATAACCAACTCAAAACTTTCTATATTTGAGTCAAACATGATTCAGCCGCAGCCTGAGTCCATAACCTAGTCGATTGGACCTTTCCGACCAATTCTTTATGTCCACATCTCTTCATCACGCCTCGAAACCATGTAGCTACGTCCATGCACTCCTTGCACACGTGCAAACATCTTCCAATGACGTTCACGATACATTCATATGCATTGTTCTTGATTCAAACATGTTGTGCAACCTCCCGATCAACTCAACCACAATTCCTCCCGAACTTGGTTGTTGAACCTCATCTTCTCCCTAAGACTAGTTCAATGGATCCCGTCACTAGCAATGTTTTGAACTCAAGCAACACCTGCACATGAATAAACAACCAATACTTCCGAGCACAAGTCCTCGACTTCACTCTCGTTAGTCCAAAAATCACAACACCTTACGTGAGCACCTCACATAAACATGTTGCAAACCATAGCAAAAACGATATCAGCCATAACCACCAAAACATACCAAAAACTTAGTAAAAAATTACTAAGCAAACTTTCTATCAATGTAAAGCAAGTACGAATCATTGCAAGTTAAAAGCAGAACCACCGCAATCAAGCTCCGAACCTTGCCAAAGCTAACCGGACCTTGAACCGGAGCTTACCAAAACTAACAAGATGTAGCGCTGGAACTTACCAAACCTAGCAGGACCTAGAGCCGAAGCTAACCAAAGCTAGTCGGACCTAGCGCCGGAGCTTACCAAAGCTAGTCGGACTTAGAGCTGGAGCTAACCAAAGCTAGTCGGACCTTACATCGGACCTTGCCGGAGCTACCCAAAACAAGCCGGACCTATTGTCGGACCTTGTTGAAGCTCGGACCTAGAGTCGGACCTTGATGATAAAGGTGTTTTGGTAGTATTCAAAACTTTTATCGCCATAGCTAATATATTCAGCACACATAGGTCTCACTATCTCCCCCTTGATGAATGCATTGGCAACACCACTTAAAATCTAGGCTAATTCACATGAAAAGTTTTGAAAACAATTTCTTCCCCTTTTTGAAAATCAAATGAGATAGAAATAAATTTATCCCCTATACTTATTTCTCTTCCTTTGACAATGTATTCAGCAAGGTACAAAAGAGAAATTTTAATTTGTTATGAGCATATTATAACATATACATGTAAAACAAAGCTCATCCAAGTCATACTATCAAGTAACTTACACTATCAAAACAATGAGATACATAAAGTAGTGTAAGCCATGCTAGAGAGCAAATGTAATTTTCAATTTTAGCAAGTCGTGATCTCACAAACTTAACTATTTCAAAACCTGAAAGCATGACACTTGTTGCTGCATTTTATTCTTTTTCAAATCACAAATTTAGATCAAATGATATTTGCAAGAGATTATATGCGCATCTGCCTTATTCTAACCAACCAAGTCAAGCCTATGTCACTTGACAATCAGAAGCTTAAGGACATGGTTTTAGTCTTATACAACTTCTTCCAAGTTCAAATTTAAGTGCAATGATAAGCCATCTCAAAAGAAGAAGTGTGATGCGTGCATATTCTCTTGATCTTTTCTCAATTTATATTTGTTCATAAAACTCAACATGTGAGTTGATTACTTGATTAATTCATTATGATTAAAAGCACTTGTGATCCTGCAACAAGTTCAAAATAGCAAGAAAGTTCGATCATGACCAGATTTAGTGTAAGTAATTATTCCAATTACTGGTCTTGGAAAAACCTACAAAATGTATAACATGAGTAATGTAGTAAGAACTTTCAACATGTAAAAGGAATTACAAAGTCATATATGTATGAAATACTATGCTCATATTATTTTAAATTCAGATTCACACATAGACTTCCCAAGTTTCAACCCCCCCCCCCTCAATTTAAGCCATGAGGATGCATAACCCCTATTTCACTATGAATGTAACAAAACCAAGTGAAATCCAAAGGTCTTGGTGAAGCACAATGTTTCCTTTTTCAACATTATCACGGAGGAAGTGATACCTAATATCAATGTGCTTAGTTCTAGAATGATGCACGGTGTTTTTAGCAATACAAATGGCACTAGTATTATCACAAAATAGTGGAACACTATCTAGATCAACCCCATAGTCCTTAAGTGTTTGAACAATCCAAAAGATTTGTGAGCAAGCACTAGCATCAGCTATATATTTAGATTCGGCTGTGGATTATGCAACTGAGTTTTGTATTCTAGAGGACCAAACAACAAGTGAATTACCAAGAAAATAACAAGAACCGGAAGTACTTTTCCTATCAATCCTACAACCCCCAAAATCAGCATCCTAAAAAGCTTTCAAAGTAACAGTTGAGGAAGAAGGAAGAAAAATGCCAAATTCTTGAGTTCCATGTAAGTACCTGAGAATCCTTTAAACGACTTGACGATGTGAGGCACGTGGGGAAGCTTGAAACCGTGCACAAAGACATACGCTAAATTGTATGTCCAGTCTTGATGTCGTGAGGTACAAAAGTGATCTGATCATGCTTCTATATTCTTTTTGATCCACAGGTTCACCATCTTCATCAAGTTCAAGTGTCGGTGCTGTTTCCATTGGTGTCCGAAGAGGCTTGCTTTTGTCCATGTTGAAGCACTTAAGAAGGTCTCTTGTATACATCGTTTGATGCACAAAGCTTACCTCCTTAGTTTGCTTGATTTGCAGTCCCAAAAAGTACGTGAGTTCTCTCATCATACTCATCTCAAATTCTGAACTCATCCTAGCTGAAAACTTGGACACAAGATCATGAGAAGCACAACCAAAGATAATATCATCCACGTACACTTGAACGAATAATGAGTCAGTGCCATGCTTAAGCACAAAAAGAGTTTTATCAACCTTGCCCATGGTAAAAACCTTTTCAAGTAAGAAGGTTTTTAACCTACCATACCATGCTCTAGGGGCTTGTTTGAGACCGTACAAGGCTTTGGACAGTTTGTAAACATGATTAAGAAAATCTGGATTTTCAAAACCTGGTGGTTGCTTGACATAAACCTCCTCATCTATATAGCCATTAAGAAAGGCACTTTTAACATCCATTTGATATAACTTGAAACCTTTAGATGCAGCAAAAGCTAACAAAATTTTTATGGCTTCTAATCTAGCAAGAGGAGCAAAAGTTTCATCAAAATCTAGACCTTCAAATTGTGTGAAGCCTTGAGCAACCAACCTAGCCTTATTCCTAACCACAACCCCATCCTCACATTGTTTATTTTTAAACACCCATTTAGTTCGAATTAAAGTGTGATTTTGAGGTGGAGGTAAAAGTTTCCAAATATTATTTCTTTCAAAATTTTCTAACTCTTCTTGCATGGCAATAATCCAAGTTTCATTAGTGAGTGCGTGTGATATATCTTTGGGTTCAAAAGAAGCAACAAAAGTAGAATGAGCATGAGAATTGGGGTCGAAAAACCTGGATCTTGTAACTCGTTCATGCAAGCTTCCAATTATCTGTTGCGAGGGATGGTTCTTGTAAATCTGTAGGGGAACAGATGTCTCACAAACTTCTTCTTCATCAGGTTCATCACATATTGATGAGCTTGTGGCTTGTGGACGATCAGGACCAGCAAAGATGGCAGTCGGAGCTTGTTCAAAGTTCAGAGTTGGACATGTGTCAGCTTCGGAACAATCAGGCAATATCACCGACTCTTCTTCTTCTTCGAAAATACCCTCGCCCTGAGGATATGGATTCAGACTTGCAATGTTTGAGCTTGTACCTGGGCTAGCTTCATCAAAAGACACCTCACAAGTCTCCACAGTTTTGTTAGTGTCAAGTAAAAGCACACGGTAGCATCTAGTATGAGATGGATAACCAAGAAACATGCCATCAATGGACCCAAATTCAAATTTATCAAGATTATCATGTTTCTTAACAAAGCATTTGCAGCCAAAGACCCGAGAGTGTGTAACACTAGGCCTATGTCCAAACCAGAGCTCATATGTGTTTTACCTAGCTTAGCACGCAAGAAAACACGATTTAAGACATAACAAGCGGTTGCAATTGCCTCAACCCAAAATTTTCTAGTAGTTTGATATTCATCAAGCATAGTCCTAGCCATCTCAACTAAGGTTCTGTTCTTTCTTTCTACAACACCGATTTGTTGAGGTACACATGGTGAAGAAAATTTATGATCTATTCCATTTTTAGCGCAAAAGTGATCAAAAGATTGATTTTTGAATTCAGTTCAATTATCACTTCTAATTGCTTTTAAATATCCTGGGTGATCAATTCATAATCTAATAAATAAAGTTCTAAAGTGACTAAAAGCTTCATTTTTAGATGTCATAAAGTAAACCCAAGAGTATCTAAAATAATCATCAACAATCACAAGAACATGCCATTTACTTCCGAAGGATTGAACACGTGAAGGTCCTACGGTGTCAAGGTGCAAAAGTTGACCCGGTTCAGTTGTCATGACCATTATGAGAGGAGTATGTGAACCTACAACCATCTTAGCATGTCTACAAGAAGAGCACACAATTTATTTGTCCCCTTTAAGATTAGGCAACCCACGTATGCGATCAAGAGCACTATCTACAATGCCAAAGAAATAAGTGCTTTGAATCATTAGCAACTAGACACCTATGCGTAGAGGAAGACATATCAAAATTAGCTTTAAAAACTCTTCCAAACTGAGACATGTTAAAAATAAGCTCACTCTTTGAATTTACAACTTTGCAGCAATTTTTAGTGAAAATAATTTCTAGATTTTCATCTAGCAGTTGTGAAACAGAAAGCAAGTTGTACTTCAAATTTTAACAAGTGCCACATCCTTCAGAGTGTAGTGATCATTTACTCTAACCGAACCCTTAACAATTATAGAAGTTTAAGAATTATCGGCAAAAGTAACATTCTCTATACGTGACACAAAAGAGAGGGAGGAGAACTATTCTTTGTTACCGGTCATGTGGCGTGAGCAACCTGAATCCACAATCCAAATGTTCTCCTTCTTCAAGCGTGTAGCCTACATAGAAGAACAATACGTCGATGACTCAATACTGGGGTTAGTCAGAAAATATTTAGGAATCCAGTACTGAGTCACACGACGTGTAGCAGGAAAAACATGCGAAAGCTAAGATAAAACAACAGGTTTATGAGTCAAAGTTTGAGATTTTTTGTTCTTAACTACTGACCTATAAGGTGTTACTTGTGTAGCACGAAAACCAGTAGCTCCGAAGGCAAAAATAGAAGGTTCGAGGGTAACAATAGAAGGTCCGGAAGTAAAAACTGAAGCTCTGAAGGTAAACTTTGAGTGTTTTTGACTCATAACAGAAGGTTGCATGTTCCTGACATTCGGTTTAGTATGTGCAACAAATTTTGCATGAGAGTTATAAGATCTAGCTTGCATTTGTTTCCTTTTTATGTTGTTTAGCTAGTCTATAACAAAAATCTATGACATGACCATCTCTACCACAATAGGTACAATGAAATTTAACTTTGTGTTCATGTCTAGATGAGCATGCAGTATGTTTATTTGAACCCGAATGTGACAACACTCCTGCAGATTTAAAAGCCATCTCTTTTGGTTTAGGAACTGTTTTAATCTAACCACATCCTAAACTTTAAAATTTTAGGTGCATGTGCTTTAGCATGAGCATGAGAATCAAAACCTAAACCAATTTTATCATTGCAAGATTTGGATGAATTTAGTAGCAAGTTTAGATTTTTGTTCCCAATACAAAACTACACTAGTGACCTATTCATGTCATCTAAATTCTTAGACAATTCTAGGTAGTTTTCACATGAATATTTTTCTTTTAATGTGCAATTAGAACAATATTTAACTTCATGAGCACAGAAATCATGGTTCAATATTGAAATTTCATTCATAGCATCTTTTAGTTTCTTTTCAAGATCATTACAGGTAGAACAATGCAAATCAATTGTAGAACAAGAAGCATCTTTTAAGTTTCTATCATTAAGTGCAACAAGCTTTTTGTTCTTTTCAATCTCTAACTCAAGTTTATGAAGAGTGGAGGAGTGTGCACTTCTTAAGGAGGACAATTGTTCATATATTAAATCGCATGAGGAACAAGAATCATCACTAGGAATCAAGGTTTTCAAACGATTAATTTTAGATTCTAGTGACTCGATTTTAACAACATTGTCCCTAAGATTTTTATCCTTTTCTTAACAATAACAGTTGCACTGGAAATAGCATCACACATTTCATCACAAGTAGGACATACCTCTTCGTTGTCACTGTTGTGTTCTGCATCCTCCATACTTCATCTTGATTTGCCCGCCATGAAACACAAGTGAAAGCATCTAGGCCCCATGAGGTACGGTTTCGGTGATTAATGACAACCATTCGATATTACTAATGAATTTGTGAATGCAAGGTCCCAATAACATTCAATCAAATGAAATCAATATTACATTGGAGACCCATATAAAATCAACCAATGGGATCAAATCGAATCATACGAAGACAAGAAGTGAAAGCTCTAACTTGATACTTGAAGACTATCAAAACAACACTTCAATCAAGTGTCAAAGAGGTCACAAGTTCAATTTACAAAAGAACAACTCAAAACAACTCGAAGTCAACAGATTGAACACACCACATCATCCGATGTTTGTTGAGTTGACTGCATCGGTCGAGTTGTGTCAACAGAAGAAGAAGACCTCAGACAAATGCACTCACCGGATCATCCGATGTGAGTGGCTCAGTGACATCGGTTCATCATCACAGTTTGCAATACCATTGGACCAAGTGAAGCACCGGATCATCCGATGTGCAGAATTACATACATCGGTCGATCACTCCAGTAAGCTTCAAGATCAAGCAAAATTTTGGAGAAAGAGCCACCGGATCATCCGACGAGAAGACAGGTCAACATCGCTCTAACAACAGTCATATCTGACACAGTGACATCAGTTAATTTGGCTTTGACCGATGTTAACTGAAAGGGAGACATCGGATCATCCGGTGTTCGCAGAGAAGTGATGTCAGCCTACTTTTCCAACGGCTATTTCGTGGAGGCTGGCTATTTATACCCCTTCAACCTGTCAAATCGACAAGACTTGAAGACCAGACATACTCTACACATCCTAGAGCATTCAAGACATAGAGCTACCACTTTCACATCATTGTTCATCATTTGTACACCAAGAGATAGGCTAGAACTAGCTAGAGATAGTGCTTGTGTGCCTCCATTCTAGGTGATTGGAGTCTCTAGTGTAGTGAGAGCCATAAGGGAGTGTCCCTTGGTGTGTGTGACTTCCGGAGCTTGCCAAGAGGATTGTGGAAGCCCGAAGGATTCAAAGTGTACAAGGCTTGAGCTCCACCTTGCCAAGGTTGGCGAACGGAGAAGAATAGTGAAGACCCCCTTGTCTCGGTGACTTGGGAGTTGCAAAACCCTTCGGTGGGTGCCACAACGTGGATGTAGAAAGATCCTTGTGATCTTGCCGAACCACGGGATAAACTCCGTGTCCCTTGAGCGTTTGCATCCCTCTCCCTTTTACATTTATGCAATCTTCATTCCGCAACTTTAATTTACATTGATTGCATAGATTAATCGCATAGGGAATTGGGCTTTAAGTTGTTAGCTTTTAATTACCTTAAAATTTGAAAGAAAGCCCAATTCACCCCCCCTCTTGGGTGTTTCGATCCTTACAATTGGTATCAGAGCCTTGTTGCTCATTGGATCATTCTAGCTTCACCGCTAGAGAGCTTAAATGGCCAAAAATGGGGGTTCGGTTCCTACCTTCGAGGGCAAGAACTTTGCCTATTGGAAAGCACGCATGCGTGCCTACCTAGAGGCTATTGCTCCCGAAGTTTGGGAAGCAACCCATGCGGGATTTGGAGATCTCAATTATGTTGGTGATCAACTAAAATGGGATGCTAAGGCTAGAAATGCTATCTATGAATGCATAAGTCAAGACGTATTTGCTAGAATTGCTAGTAAAGAGAAAGCTTGTGAAATTTGGGCATGTTTAATTGAAATACATGAGGGCTCATCTCGTGTTAAAGAACTCAAATATCACTTGCTTAAATCCAAGTATGATGAATTCAAAATGCTTCCTCATGAGAATGTTAACCAAATGTTTTCTCGTTTAAATGTGCTCATTGAGGAGATTAACGCACTTGACATTGCTTCTCTTGGTAAGGGACTTATCAACCGCAAGATCCTCATGCTTCTACCCAAGCCCAAGTACAACATTATCAATTCAATGCTCCAAAAGGAATCACTTGACAACATTGAAGTCTCGGAGCTCATTGGAGAAATTCATGCTCATGAGATGAGCGTACTTGGAATGATGGAGGAGTCATCGTCAAAAACCATTGCTCTCAAGGCCTCAACCAAGAAGACAACTCCCAAAAAGAAGAGAGTGGTTGAGCCTAGATCAAGTGAAGAAGAGCAAGCAACAAGCGAAGAGGACGATGATGAGCTTGCGTTGATGATGAGGAAATTTTCACGTTTAAACTCCAAGATCGCAAAGAAGGGATACTCTTTTGATCCCAAGAAGAAAGCCTTCCTCCCAAGAAAAGATGAAAACAAGACATGCTTTAATTGTGGTGATCAAGGCCAAATATCATATGATTGTCCAAGACCGGACAAGAGGAAGGACAACCACAAGGGAAAGCATCGAAAGCTAGAAGAAAGTGATGAAGATGAAGAAGAGGTCAAGCCCAAGCGCTCCTTTGGAAAGAAGAAATTTGACAAAGGCAAGAAGACCAAGCTCTTTCCAAAGAAGAGAAGAGGGCCTCAAAAAGTCTTCATGTGCGAGGCCAATGAGTGGATCACGGATGAAGAATCAAACGACGAAGAGAGTGAAGATGATAAAAACTTGGCGAGCCTTGCCATCGTCGACAAGGACAACTCAC
The DNA here is from genome assembly GCA_036927565.1 of Tuctoria greenei. NCBI lineage: Eukaryota > Viridiplantae > Streptophyta > Magnoliopsida > Poales > Poaceae > Tuctoria > Tuctoria greenei. Next base: position 117,710,166 of record JAYESD010000002.1, read on the forward strand.
CTCTTCGTCCACCTCCTATCTGCCTCATGGCAAAAGATAACACTAAGGTACGTGACAACTCTAGCGATGATGATGATGAGCTCTCCCCCGATGAATTAGCATCTATGATTAATGAATACCATGTCATCATAAAAAGGGAAAAGAGCAAGGTTAAGGCACTTGAACAAGCTTGTGCTAAGCTTGAGAGTGCGAAGCTCGATTTGCATGACAAGTATGTAACCATACTTAAAGAGCATGACACGCTCAAAACACATGTCAAGCAAATCGAGGAGGAAAATGCTCAAATCAAGCTTGATCATCATGAGCTTGACTTAGCAAACCAAACACTCTTGGGAAAGCACAATGACTTGGTTCAAGAACATGAAGTGCTTAACCATGCTTATGAAGCAATTGAACTAAAAATGAAAAACATGAAAAAGGAAACCCTTGATGGCAAAGTATCAACTACTTCACATGCCACTAATATTTTGGATAAGTCTTTGCCTTTGAAAGCAAGCCTTAGGGAGAAGGAGTTGATGGATGAGATTGAAAGTCTCGGCACTAGTGTGGCAAGACTTTCTAAGGGGAAGGACAAGCACAAGGAAATCCTCTACCAACAAGCTAAAGGCTTCAACAAGAGAGGACTTGGATCCTTCCCGATGCTCAACAAAGGGAAGGTGCCCTCACCGGAGCTTAGGACGAGCTTCATCAAAGAAGTTGGTTCCTATTGCCAACATTGTGAGGTCACCGGACATCACACGAGGGAGTGTCCTCTTCCCAACTGTCCTTCCCCCAAATTGCCTCCTAACTACAAATCTACTTTCAATGATTACCACTATCTCTTGAGCAAAGTAGGTGGCTAGGTGAAGGCAAGGTTCATCGGCAAAGACATTAAGGGCATGAAGGGGAAGCTCCCCAAGCAACTTTGGGTCCCAAAATCACTTGTATCACACATACAAGGACCTAAGTTGGCTTGGGTGCCTAAACTCAAAAACTAACTTCATGTGTGTAGGTGAACTACAAAGCCCGAGGAAAGCATTGGGTACTCGATAGCGGGTGCACTCAACATATGACCGGCAATGATGGTATGTTCACCACCATAGAGAACCCCGACAATCATGAACAAGTCACCTTTGGTGACAACTCAAAGGGGAAGGTAATTGGTTTAGGTAAAATTGCTATTTCGCATGATTTGTCCATTTCTAATGTACTATATGTTAAGTCACTTAGTTTCAATCTACTTTCCATTGCACAACTATGTGATCTTGGACTAACGTGCACCTTTGACAAGAATGGTGTTGTAGTAACTAGTGAATCAAGCAAAGAACTAATCTTCAAAGGTTTTCGGCATGGACATCTTTACTTGGTGTACTTCTCCAACAAGGATGCTAGCTTGACCACTTGTCTTTTTACTAAGACAAGCTTGGGTTGGCTATGGCATCGACGCATTGCTCACATTGGGATGAGCAAGCTTAAGAAGTCGTTCAAGCTTGGGATGGTGACCGGAGTGAAGGATGTCACGTTTGAGAAGAACAAGCTTTGTAGTGCTTGTCAAGCCGGGAAGCAAGTTGCTTCACACCACCCAATGAAGACAATGGTGTCAACCTCCAAGCCGCTTGAACTACTCCACATGGACCTCTTCGGACCGTCCACATATCAAAGTCTTGGTGGTAATTTCTATTGTCTTGTTATTGTTGATGACTATTCTAGATATGCTTGGACCTTGTTTCTAGGTGACAAGGGTGAAACTCCGGAAGTCTTCAAGACCTTTGCTAAACTTGCTCAAAGGGAATTTCAACTTCCCATCATCAAGGTCCGGAGTGACAACGACACCGAGTTCAAAAACTACAACATTGGGGAGTGGTGTGATCGTGAAGGCGTGAAGCATGAGTTTTCGGCCACATACACCCCTCAACAAAACGGTGTCGTTGAAAGGAAGAACAAGACTCTCATCACCCTTGCTAGAGCAATGCTTGATGACTATGGCACGTCGGAGAAGTTTTGGGACGAAGCAATCAACACGGCGTGCCATGTCGCAAATAGGGTCTATCTTCATCGACTACTTCAAAAGACCCCATATGAGCTCCTCATTGGGAGAAAGCCCAACATCTCCTACTTCCGAGTCTTCGGGTGCAAGTGCTACATCTACCGCAAGAAAAGGCTCGGTAAGTTTGAAAGAAGGTGTGATATTGGTATCTTTCTTGGTTATGCGTCAAACTCAAAAGCATATAGAGTATTCAACCAAACCTCCGGGTTAGTTGAAGAAAGTTGTGATGTTGAGTTTGATGAGTCTAATGGCTCCCAAGAGGAGAGTTTTGGTCATGATGATATAGATGATGAGCCTCTACGAGAAGCCATGAAAAACATGACCATTGGAGACATCAAGCCCGAAGTTGAGGAGAGCCATGATCAAGGGGGAGCATCAAGTTCCAACATCAACACCTCCATGGCGCCTCAAGTTGATGAAGAAGAAGAGAAAGATGATCCATTGCCAATGCAAGATTCACAAGCCACACAACACCAACAACAAGAAGAAGAAGTCCAAGATCAAGTCCAACCACAAGACGAGCAAGATGCTTCACCACCGCCAAGTGCTTCACAATCACTAATGAGGCATGGACGCATCTCCAAGGCGCATCTGATTGATCAAATCATCGGAAGTCCGTCACGGGGAGTAAGTACTCGTTCTCGCCATGTCGCTTCGTTTTGTGAGCACTACTCTTTTGTTTCGTGTGTAGAACCCACTCATCTAGAGGAAGCACTCCAAGATCCAAATTGGGTGATGGCAATGCAAGAAGAACTCAACAACTTCACCCGCAATGAAGTTTGGGTATTGGAGGAGCGACCCAAGGACAAGAACGTCATCGGAACGAAGTGGGTGTACTGCAACAAGCAAGATGAGAATGGAGTTGTGGTCCGCAACAAGGCAAGACTTGTGGCCAAGGGTTTTTCCCAAGTTGAAGGACTAGACTTTGGAGAAACATTCGCTCCGGTCGCTCGGTTAGAAGCTATTCGTATACTCCTTGCCTTTGCTTCACATCACAATATAATGCTTTATCAAATGGATGTTAAAAGTGCCTTTCTTAATGGCTATATTAACGAGCTTGTTTATGTTGAGCAACCTCCCGGGTTTGAAGATCTGAGGAATCCTAACCATGTGTATAGGTTACACAAGGCGCTCTACGGGCTCAAGCAAGCACCTAGGGCGTGGTTTGAACGTCTAAGGGATTTCTTGGTCATGCAAGGATTCAAGATCGGGAGGGTGGACACCACACTCTTCACCAATGACATCGACGGGGATTTATTTATTTGTCAAATTTATGTTGATGATATCATTTTTGGCTCAACTAACAAATCTCTTAGCCATGAGTTTGGCACCATGATGTCTAGGGAATTCGAGATGTCAATGATTGGAGAGCTCAACTTCTTCCTTGGATTTCAAATCAAGCAACTTCAAGAGGGGACCTTCATCTACCAAGAGAAGTACACCAAGGACCTCTTGAAGAAATTTGAGATGGGAGATTGTAGCTCAAGAAGTACTCCAATGGCGACAAATTGTCATCTCGACGCGGACTTGGACGGTAAACCTATTGATCAATCTCTCTACCGTTCCATGATTGGTTCATTGTTATATCTTACCGCATCTAGGCCCGATATCATGTTTAGTGTGTGCTTGTGTGCTCGCTTTCAAGCGGCACCTAAAGAATCGCATAAGAAGGCGGTCTTTAGGATACTTCGGTATCTCAAGCATACCCCAAGTGTAGGTTTGTGGTACCCCAAGAACGCTAGTTTCCATCTCTTGGGATACTCGGATTCGGACTTTGCCGGATGCCGTGTGGACCGCAAGAGTACCTCCGGTGGGTGTCACTTACTTGGGCGTTCCCTAGTATCTTGGTCGAGCAAAAAGCAAAATTCTGTGGCTTTGTCCACCGCGGAGGCGGAGTATATAGCGGCCGGTGCATGTTGTGCCCAAATTCTATATATGAAGCAAACTCTTTTGGACTTTGGAATTAAATTTGGTTGTGTGCCTCTCCTTTGTGACAATGAAAGTGCAGTTAAGATAGCTAGAAACCCCGTTCAACACTCCCGCACTAAGCACATTGATATTCGCCATCACTTCTTGCGGGATCATGAGGCTAAAGGAGACATCACTTTGCAAGGTGTTAGATCCGAAGAACAATTGGCGGATATCTTCACAAAACCACTTGATGAGAAAACCTTTTCTAGACTTAGAAGTGAATTAAATGTGCTAGATGCATCTAACGTCATGTAAGTTGCCATGTTCATGTAAGGATGCATATCATATAGGTCTTGTCTAACTCCCAAAGGATAGGGGTGAGCTAGAAATAGTTTTCCATGAGGAAGCCTTTGGAAGGTTTAAACTTGGCAAGATAGATTTATTTTATGCCTTGCATGATCTCTGCCATATAGACTTGCACTCATTTAATTTCTTGCACTATAACTTGTTTGGCATTGCATACGGTAGATTGTCACAAAGGGGAACCCACCTCATGAGAAGGAGACTTGTTTAAAATACAATATCTCAACTCATATAAGGTGGAAAGAACAAAATGTTAGGTACGTTAATGCCTAGAGGAACATGCTTCAAAGAGATAGAAGTCTTCATACTCTACCTAACAAAGCATGGGCCTTACATTTTATTTGGACATTTTTCCTCCATTTTTCTCGGTGTTCCATTTGCATTAAGGCCTAGCCAAGCTATTGGCATATTAGCTTTTTGAGGGGTAAGGGGTTGCCCAAAAAGTCCTAAGACATGTGTTTCTCTTCGATTGTTTGTTTGGTCAAAGGACATATATGGGATGTTTCTGTTCTGTTGTCATCGGATTATCCGATGCCCAAGCCAATCCCTCATCGGACCAATAGGTGTTCAATCTTCAAGAGCCAGTTCAGTCAAAATTTCAATTGATCCGACGAGTTCATTCCGAAAAACATCGGTCCATCCGATGTTCACTCTTCTGGAGCTGTGGACAATTCAACCGATGTTTACTCCCTCTAACGTCGGATCATCCGGTGTCTACATCACTCTGTTGAACACCCTTACTGTTCTATTCAACCGATGATCAAAACCCTAGACGTCGATCCATTCGGTGTCAACAGCAATTCTTGAATATCCTTTCTGTGGCATTCGACCGATGCTTATTTCTCTTAACATCGGTCCATCCGGTGTTAAAATAACGGCTAGGGTTTGGGTCCCACTATTTAATCCCGCGCGCCGCCGCCTCTTTCTCTCTCCCCGATGCCTCGCTCGCCCGTGCTCTCGCCGCCGCCGATCGCGCTCAAATTGCCGCCGCCGACCACCGTCCACCGCGCCGCCGCCTCTCGCCAGCGCTGCCGCCCTTCTCCCTCGCGCCGCCGCCTTTCCCCAGTGCCGCCGCCCTTCTCCCTCGCGCTGCTGCCTTTCCCTCGCGCCGCGCCGCCGTCTCCACCGCGCCCAAGCACCGCCGCCGCCTCTCTCCACCGCCACAGCCGCCCCACGCACAAACCACTCCTCCCTCCATCGAAGCACCTCCACCCGAGCGACGTCGTCTTCTCCGGCCACCTCCCCGTCGCTAGGGTTTTCCGGCCCGTCGATCTTCACTCCCGTCGTCGACTCCGCACAAACTCGGCGATCGCAATGGCTCGCGACAGGAAGAACAAGGGCAAGGCCATCGCGGAGCCCGCTGCGAAGAAGCAGAAACTATCCAAGGATGAGAAGAAGGCGTTGATGGCCGCTCGTGCCGCCGAGGAGCGTGAGCGTGGCCGAGGAGGGTCCTTGAGGATCCGCGAGGCTCGTTCCAGGCAGCCTCCCGTGATCGACGACTCCGAGGCCGAAGAGGAGCCGGTTGAGCCTCTCGTCCGTCGGCGCTCAGCCCGGACGCGTGGGGGTCACACCGAGGCTGCTCCTCGTCCGAGACCGATGGCTGCCGACCGTCTTGAGGACAGGGAGGCCGAGGGGGCCATCTACGAGATGGACACGACATTCCGTGTCGGTGAGGGAGTCCGTCTCACGGACTACCGGAAGATGAAGGCCATGCAACTCCGGAAGCTCAGATGGAGTGTGTTGCTTGAGGAGTGGTACCCACAGCCCCGGGAAGCTATGGTGGACAGTCGGTTCTGGACGGTCACACAGGCGTCTCTCTACGAGACCTACAGACGCCGTGGCCACAAGCTGTTCCAACACAACTACATGGATTGGGTTCAGCTTGAAGTAGCCGCAGGGACAGAGATCAGGCCGTTCTTTGAGAGGTACAGGGGCCTGGTGCAGTTGCTGTCATATGAGCGAAGTGCTTACGTGGAGGATTGGGTCCGCGTGTTCTACGCCACCCTCTACGTCTCTGAGGGCAGACGATCCATTGACTTCATGTTCATGGGTCAGCGTTACCATCTGACGAGGCAGACATTGGGATAGCTGCTTGGAGTAGACTTGCACGACATCTGCATCCATGAGAGAGTCTACGGTCAGGCAGACCCGCCGAGGAGGCCGCTCACTGGAGGAGTGGCTCCTGCTCTGGAGGAGATAAGGTCACTGTTTGGACCCACTTTCTCTCCAGACCAGCCAAGAGTTCTGACCCTGTTGACTCCTGCAGCGCGCACGGTGCACCTTGCCCTGCGTCGCTCTCTCCTGCCGAGGTCCGGCTATCTTGAGGGGTTCACTAGCCTTCAGCAGACGATCCTGTTCTACATCATGAACGGGATGGACTTTGATATAGTGGATGTCATTATCTGCGAGATGGAGGATGTCATCACAGATGGAGTGGGCATGATGAGGCAGCTAGTATATGGGCACTGGATCAGCTACCTGCTCACTATGATGGTTCCCGAGGGGTCCGCCGCACACGACCGTCTCTCTGACGAGAGTGTGTCTCGGTTCGGACACTACCGAGCTCCAGCTCCAGGGGACCGCCGCCTTGGCCGCCCTGTTGAGCGTCAGGTCAGGGCAATGCTGACTGAGGAGGACTGGTCTGACCTTGAGAGAGAGGATGAGCGACTAGATGAGGCAGAAGCTCAAGGAGGAGATCTGCAGCACGCCTGGTCCAAGAGCGATACAGACGAGAGTGTCGAGGAGTACTTCCCTCCTCCTCCTCCTTCACCGAGGTAGCACGATGCAGAGGCAGGAGGTTCAGCTGCTCCACCACCGACTCCACCTCCTGTGTCCGAGGCGCAGGTGTCACAGCCGTCAGAGCTGTCGACACTACTCCAGCAGATGATAGAGCAGCACCGCCAGGACAGGCTCGCTACTGAGCAGGCTAGGGCAGAGCAGGCTGCTCACCTGGCACAACTTCAGAGGCAGCAGCAGGAGCTTCAGCTGGAGATCGCCCGACAGAGGCGAGAGGATACGGACCGGTTCACAAACCTCGTTGATCAGATGCACCGGCGTACCCTCGACCAGCAGCAGCAGACCCAGCAGGCCATGATGGGGATCCTAGGGTTGATCACCAACCTTTACACTCAGACCGGGATCGCCCTTCCTCCACAGTAGCCTGGACTGTGACTGGCTCTAGGTGTTGCTCAGGTGCCCACTACTCCTATTCCTTCGATCAGTATGTCACCACTTCTGGCACCCAGCGCACCGATTCACTCACCACTGCCGGCGATGACTCTGTTCCAGCAGACGCCAGCATCCGTGGTGAGCGCTCCACTTCCTCCAGCTCCACTGGCGCCTCCAGTACCTGCTTCCTCTCCTCCAGCACCGGCAGTGGACCCCCCAACTCCCTCCGCTCCGGCAGCTCCTACGATCGGCGACTCCAGCTCCGACGACTGCGACGATGACCAGTTCGTCATCGTGCCCAGCTCTCAGGGTCTGTAGGCTCTCTGACCCCTTTTTGGTGTCTTGATGCCAAAGGGGGAGAAGAGGTAGAGGAGTCAGGGGGAGTGGTAGTAGTAGTCTCAGGGGGAGTTTGAGTTTGCTCTTTGTATTCTCGTGTGTTTATCTTTTGTATTCGTGCTTGAGTACTCTTATGTAATTTCAATTAAGCACTCTTCCGCTTGTTACATTTGCTTATGTTATTAATCGATTGAGCTTTTCGCGCCATTAATTTCATTTGATTTCTACAAGCTTAATGTGTCCTATCTTGTATTCATTGCATATCTACTTGAGTATTGCACCATCAAATTCATTATTATTGCACTTTAAATTATTGTGTTGTCATCAATCACCAAAAAGGGGGAGATTGAAAGCATCTAGGCCCCATGAGGTACGGTTTCGGTGATTAATGACAATCATTCGATATTACTAATGAATTTGTGAATGCAAGGTCCCAATAACACTCAATCAAATGAAATCAATATTACATTGGAGACCCATATAAAATCAACCAATGGGATCAAATCGAATCATACGAAGACAAGAAGTGAAAGCTCTAACTTGATACTTGAAGACTATCAAAACAACACTTCAATCAAGTGTCAAAGAGGTCACAAGTTCAATTTACAAAAGAACAACTCAAAACAACTCGAAGTCAACAGATTGAACACACCGGATCATCCGATGTTTGTTGAGTTGACTGCATTGGTCGAGTTGTGTCAACAGAAGAAGAAGACCTCAGACAAATGCACTCACCGGATCATCCGATGTGAGTGGCTCAGTGACATCGGTTCATCATCACAGTTTGCAATACCATTGGACCAAGTGAAGCACCGGATCATCCGATGTGCAGAATTACATACATCGGTCGATCACTCCAGTAAGCTTCAAGATCAAGCAAAATTCTGGAGAAAGAGCCACCGGATCATCCGACGAGAAGACAGGTCAACATCGGTCTAACAACGGTCATATCTAACACAGTGACATCAACTAATTTGGCTTTGACCGATGTTAACTGAAAGGGAGACATCGGATCATCCGGTGTTCGCAGAGAAGTGATGTCAGCCTACTTTTCCAACGGCTATTTCGTGGAGGCTGGCTATTTATACCCCTTCAACCTGTCAAATCGACAAGACTTGAAGCCCAGACATACTCTACACATCCTAGAGCATTCAAGACATAGAGCTACCACTTTCACATCATTGTTCATCATTTGTACAGCAAGAGATAGGCTAGAACTAGCTAGAGATAGTGCTTGTGTGCCTCCATTCTAGGTGATTGGAGTCTCTAGTGTAGTGAGAGCCATAAGGGAGTGTCCCTTGGTGTGTGTGACTTCCGGAGCTTGCCAAGAGGATTGTGGAAGCCCGGAGGATTCAAAGTGTACAAGGCTTGAGCTCCACCTTGCCAAGGTTGGCGAACGGAGAAGAATAGTGAAGACCCCCTTGTCTCGGTGACTTGGGAGTGGCAAAACCCTTCGGTGGGTGCCACAACGTGGATGTAGGAAGATCCTTGTGATCTTGCCGAACCACGGGATAAACTCCGTGTCCCTTGAGCGTTTGCATCCCTCTCCCTTTTACATTTATGCAATCTTCATTCCGCAACTTTAATTTACATTGATTGCATAGATTAATCGCATAGGGAATTGGGCTTTAAGTTGTTAGCTTTTAATTACCTTAAAATTTGAAAGAAAGCCCAATTCACCCCCCCCCTCTTGGGCGTTTCGATCCTTACAACAAGTTTGTCAGATCATCTTCATCTTCATCACTTCCAATGTCTACATCACTCGAGCCAAGTTCTTGAAGTGCGGTGATGAAACTGTTTATCAGTCACATCCTGTAAAACCCTTCTTTTTATTGTTGATGTTGCCAGAAGAGAACTTGACTTATTCTGCTTTCCATCATGGGTAGAAGGACCTGAAAGGTTAGGGCAATCTGTACGAAAGTGTCTTGTCTTACCACATTAAAAGCATCGTTGAGGTCCGGAGCTTCCTCTCCTTCTAGTTCTCACATTTTGCAATGCTTTTGAGAACCGAGTAGAGATGAGTGCTAGCTCCTCTTTTGGAAATTCTTCAATCTGTTCCAGGGTTAGTGAAGATAGCAAAGCAAGTGTATTGCTAGATGAAGATTGGTCGAAGCTAGGCATATCACATTGAGAAACAAACACAAGAGACTTGTTGGGGTTCTTATGTGAGATTATGTTAATTTCATGAGTTTTCAATTTAGAATATAGCACATCTAATGTAAGCGTACTCATGACAGCAGATTCACGAATAGACGTGACTTTCATCTCCTAAATTGACATATCTAATGCACTTAACAATTGCCTAGCATTTTCAGCATCTGAAAATTAACATCGACACTACGCAAGTTGTTGAGAATTTTATTAAAGCAAGCAAAAAGGTCATCAATGGACTCATCGGGTTGCATCTCGAAGCGCATGTATTCCTTTTTGAACATATCCTGCTTTACCTCCTTGATCGTGTTGGATCCTTCGTGGTAGTCAAAAAGTGCTCTCCACACATCGTACACCGATCGGAGGTGTGCAACACGATTGAAGTCGCTCTGAGTTAGTCCTTGTATTATCAAGTTGCGGGCTTTGTTGTTGTTGTCGACATCTCTTAAGTTTGTAGTCGTGACTTGTTCGTTCAGCGGCACGTCGTAAGGCTTGTACACTTTTTCCCATATCGCAAAGCCCTTCGTCTGGATAAAAGCTTCCATGTGTGCCTTCCACACCTGAAAATCAATACCAACAAACACATAAGGTTTTGCCGAGTATTTCTCCACGAGGATTAGTCAAAAGCACATGCGAATCACAAAGATTAGATCAACCTCGCTCTGATACCAATTGTAGGATCGAAGAGCACGTGTAAAGCTACCAGAGGGGGGTGAATGGCATACTAAAAACTTTTCAGCGGAAGCAACAAAACACCCTTGGCAGAAAACCGATGTGTTAAAGAAACCGTGTCTGCAACTAATCTAAACGTGTTTAACTGTGAAAAAACTAGTATAGCTTGTAGAGAATCAAGTCACGAATAAGTCACAACCACGAGAATCCATCGAGAGAAACTCAAGTTACGATCGAAAGATCGAACAAAGGTCAAGCTGTCCTGCCCAAGAAAAATAGTTCTGGAACACTGCAAAAAAACTTGTGTAGACCAAAAACCACAAATCCAATGACCGTGAAATTTTTACACATGATAGAAAATTAAGTTTTGAAAAAAACCCAAGAAGAATCACGTCAATTGGATCTGTAAAACTCGAATTATGATAAAACTACCGAAGCAAGGTAGTGTTGTGCACAAACTCGATGAGAAAGATTTGAAGAAAACAAGTCGGACGAACAAGGTACAAAAGTTCCTTTAAACTAAGAATTTTATTGGTCAAAACTTAGAAGGAACAGCCCCAAAGTCGTGCACCACGAGCTCCAACTTCACTTGCTTATATAACCAGCCTTTAGGCCAACCCAAACCTAACTAGGACTCTAATCCTACTCAATTCACGAATCAAAACTTTCCATAACTGCTCAAGACTCTTCTATACGCAGATAGAAGCAATCTTAAGACTTCCAAACACCTTAGAAATGTATCCCACATTCCTAAAACAACTCAAATTCGTGATCCACACAAAATCCTATCATAACCAACTCAAAACTTTCCATATTTGAGTCAAACACGACTCAGCCGCAGCGTGAGTCCATAACCTAGTCGATTGGACCTTTTTGACCAATTCTGTACATCCACATCTCTTCATCACACCTTGGAACCATGTAGACACGTCCATGCACTCCTTGCACACATGCAAAAATCTTCCAACGACATCCACAATACCTTCATATGCACTGTTCTTGATTCAAACATGTTGCGCAACCTCCCGATTAACTCAACCACAATTCCTCACGAACTTAGTTGTTGAACCTCATCTTCTCCCTAAGACTAGTTCAATGGATCCCATCACCAGCCATGTCTTGAACTCAAGCAACACCTGTACAGGAATAAACAACCAATACTTCTGAGCACAAGTCCTTGACTTGACTCTCATTAGTTCTGAAACCACAACACTTTACGTGAGCACCTCACATAAGCATGTTGCAAACCATAGCAAAAACTATATCAGCCATAACCACCAAAACATACCAAAAACTTAGTAAAAGATTACTAAGCAAACTTTCCATCAATGTAAAGCAAGTACGAATCATTGCAAGTTAAAAACAGAACCACTACAATCAAGCTTTGAACCTTGCCAAAGCTAACCGGATCTTGAATCAAAGCTTACCAAAACTAACAGGATGTAGCGCCGGAACTTACCAAAGCTACCAGGACCTAGCGTCGGAGCTAACCAAAGCTAGTCGGACCTAGCGCCGAAGCTTACCAAAGCTAGTCGGACCTAGAGCCGGAGATAACCAAAGCTAGTCAGACCTTACGTCGGACTTTGCTGGAGCTACCCAAAACAAGCCGGACCTATCGTCGGACCTTGCTGGAGCTCGGACCTAGAGTCAGACCTTGATGATAAAGGTGTTTTGGTAGTATTCAAAACTTTTATCGACATAGCCAATGTATTCAGAATACATAGGTCCCACAACCCACAGGCCAGCGGGCCCAGATAAGATGGGTAAGTTTTTCAGCTCACTTTTGGGGCCAATTTTATGTTCAGGGTGCCTACCTGTCTGATAGATCATTGTGTTGCTACCCCAAATAAACATAGTGTGAGGGATAAAGGACTCGAGATGGCCGGCTTAAGTGCGTACTCGAGCAGTATTGCTCCCCCAACATCTCCAACTATTCCTACTTAGGTCTTAGCTTGGAGACTTTTTAGTTTCCCAATAAGGGGTGGGTCCCTGGGCCACTCGAATCTTTCAGGACCCGGGGACTATGATGATGACCCTGGGCGGGTTTATAAAATACGAGCATTCATGCTATGACAAACCGCCATCGATGGCAGTTAGTGGTTGATGCGTTCTAGATGCCCCAATAGACTGGGTCGGCTGGGTTTTACCTGGATTAATCTAGATAGCTCATTGAGTGCAGGATTTTTTGCCCTACCCTGAGACTTCCTGCCCTGCTCATCCCGCCGAGCACAAGAGCGGCTCGCCGGCGGGGTGCGTTTTTTGTGGCTAACAACCTGAACCTGTAAGAGGCTCGGTGTCTGCCATGTGATCTTGGCTAAAGATGGGGCGCTTGTGCTTCATGTTTTTGAGCTCTTATTTTTTAGGGTCCCCAGCGCGAGGGTAAGCTCAACCTACGACCAAATCCACGAAGACTCAAACGAAGGCTCGGGGCATACTAACGGAGTTATGTACCTATGGTACCAAACATATGGGACTCGGCGGTACTTGACTACTACACGGCTATAGATTGAAGCCCCCCGGTCGAGGAGAGAACCGCCACCAATGCCACGGCCACACGAGGTCAGAGTACCTAACCCGCCCAAGTCTCAACCGAGAGGTCGGCGAACAATTCTTCCCTGGATCGAGCCCGGGAGAGGCGAGTAGTTGAGGGCATTTATGACGGACGGTGAGCGCAGTAGCTTCGGCAAGGGGGAAGCACCCTTTGTGTGACCCGTTGCAGGATAAGCCTGACATCTGTTGTCAGAAGGGCGGTAACTTTACCCTGAAGGCGAAGCCTTGGAGACCATGAAGAAGCGAATATCAAAGCTTTCGACAGACTAGACACATAGAATGAACATTGTAAACCCGGCCCCACGATGAGGAATGTCGGATAGATAGGGTCACCTCACCCCCCTATAAAAGGACACCCAAGGCCTTTAGTGGGGGGGGGGGCAAAAATTCACTCTGTATTCGTGGTTACTATATGCATTTTACTTTCTGCATTACCTTATGCATTACTTACGCACTTTTCCCTTTGGTGCTCTTGCACCCTTTTCCTTTGATGCACTTGCTTTTGTGTTTTACTTTATTACGCGTGTGCGCGTTTATGTTTATGCATTACTTTAGTAGCTATTCTTACATTCTTAGAGTTCATATACTTAGGCCAGGCCCGCTTGTAATATGTTCTCTGGCCTTTTGATCTAACAAAGATCACGGAAGACTTCCGTTGGACGTACGACCCATTTTTGCCTGAACCAGGATAAATCTCTTGTTCTTTGCAGGCTAGCCATATAGACAAGAACGTGATTCAATAAATTGTACTAGTCATTTCTGAAACGCCGACAAAGCATGGTTGAGGTCGCATCGGGCGCTGACTCTTGCCTCAGGTGTCTCGCCTAATTTGAGTGCTGCTACTGTCGGGGCTCCTCACCGGTCATGTAGCTTGCACAACAAGGTGAGTTGGACCATGGAGTCCACGATTATAACCCCTCTAGGTCCTAGATCTTCAGCTTGAGGTAGGTGTAGTTTGAGACTGCCATGAACCGTGCGTAGCAAGGTCGTCCCAGGATGGCATGGTAGGAGCCGTCAAAGTATGTGACTTCAAATGTGAGGATCTCTGTGCAGGAGCTCATCTAACTCTCGCATGTGATTGGCAGATCGATGAGCCCAAGTGGTGTCGTTGTACACCGGTCATGATCCACTGGAAGAATCCTCAGACGAGACGTAGTTGAGAGCATGGGATCTTCATAAGGTCCAGAGTGGCGGCGTACAAGATGTTGAGGCTGCTTCCCCCGTTTATCAGCACTTGAGCAAATGCAATTCCCATGACCAGGTCAACCATCAGGGGGTATCGGTCGGGTTGCAGGATGTGATCGAGAGGGTACAATCTGTCGAAGGTGATGGCCCATTTCCGACCACCAAAGGTAAGTCAGGATATTCAGGCTGGCAGGCCTCTTCCTTCTAAGAACCTTCTCATGGGACTGTCCTCACTGATCACGAGGCAATCAATATAATCGTTTGGGTCAGGCTCATATAACTCGAAGCCCGAGGTGGCCGACCTATTCCTTTTTCTTTTCAGAGCGCCGAGCTTCTCGCCGAGGAAACAATGGAGGAGGATGCATTCCTTCAGCGCGTGTTTTACTAGGAAGGCATGGTGGATGCATGGTTTATTGAGCATCTTCTCGAAGTGGATGGTCTACCATTTCGCCATTCTTCCATCTTTGCATCGGTCGGCGTCCGCGACTACGTTGGAGCCTAGCGCCCTAGGGCCACCTCTGTTGGTGCCGAGCTGCTGCTCGCTTTCGTTTCAGTGGAGCGCCGGGCTCTTTTGAGTCCTGGGGCTACCGGGTCTCAGCTTTGGTGCATCGAATCCATCCGCTACCGTCCACTGGCTCGGGGAGAAGCGTGAGGCAAGGTCGAGTAGTTCCCTCATGTATCTTGGCTTGGCATGAGCAATCTTGGGTGTCGAGGACTTGCGGGCAGCCCCCGAGAGGACAACTCTGTTGATGTTGGCGTCGACAGCATCAGGGAGCTGCTGCACCTCCTGGAAAAGTCACTGTCAGTACCCTGCAGACCGGGTACCCCCGCGCACAAGAGAAAACCGCTAAGGACTCCGCCTCTACCTAAGAGGCCGACTCCGAGGATGCCACGTTGAGGAGGGAAGGACCAACTCCTACCTCCCCGTCGGGGGAGGCTCCCAAGCTGCCACGTGGCCGGCAGGACCGGACCCATGCCTCCCCGTAGAGGCGGGCTCTGGTGCCGCCACGTGGCCAATCGGGGCCTCATGGCCAAGCCCGCGCCCTCGCAGGGAAAGGCACCGGAGCTACCACGTGGCCTGCAGGGCCGAGCCCCCACCCCTCTATAGGGGTGGGCTCCGAACGCACCACGTGGCCTGTTCCGTCAAGTGCTATACTTCCCGCAGAGACAGGCTCCGGCGCAACCACGTGGCGGACGGCCAACTCAGTGCGGTAGGAAGCCGCAGTAAAGGAACGCGTGCGCTGCTTAGACAGGCATTAAGTACGCACGCCTTCCCGAGGCAAGCTGAGCCGCGCTTGCGAAAGTCAAGGCTCCAGTGTCCTGTCTTGTCTGAGTAGCCGGTACAGACCCGCGCCGCAAGATGGACGAATGGGTCACAAGGACAAGACGGACGAGACGTGCATAGCCATCATCACCAACTATGTATAGCCCTGGCGCACGACGCAGCGGGATGGCGTATTGACATCCCTGACAAAGGGAAGTAGATAGCAATTAATCCTAGATCTTGTATAGGATTTGGTTCTCCCCAGGACCACCTGTCGGGTACTGGGACCCACCTTGTGACTGCAGAGTCCTTGAACTATAAAAGGGCTCTGCAGACGACCTTGACGGAGAACGAAAAATTAGACCAAGGCTCATACACGCTCAAGCAAGGCAATACACAAACACTCCCGTGGACGTAGGGTATTACGCTCCGGCGGCCCGAACAACGTAAATCCCTTGTGTTCACCACCCTGCTGTGTTCGATCTCCCGGGACTAGCCCTCGTGAATCCAAAGAACCTCCGCGGGCTGCTCTCTAAGCAGGTCCGGGGGAAGTGTCGTTTACGACCTTCGACATTTGGCGCACCAGGTAGGGGGCTTTTTCCGCGTCAAGATCTCCACCAGCAGCAATGGTGAACGACCAATCCAACGCCGGTTCATCCAAAGCACAGTCACGGCGACAGACAGTGGCAGAGGATCAGGCGTCATCCCGCTCTAGGGCAGGCTACCGCTCTAGGGCAGGAAGGTCAGGACCTTCGCGTCACCCTGCAGTCACTTCGCCGACTGCGGGCCGACACGCCACTCCACGGCGTACTCCGGCCGTGACAGCAATCACAGCGCCACCGGCTGCAAGCCCAGAGAGTGCACTTGCGGCAGCGCGCGCTACTCCACAACCCTCCTGGTGGGGATGCTCCTCAGGGAGCAGCTCAATAGTGGATCAACGATGTCGACCACCTCGTCAATGCCGCACTCAACGTGCCTCCGCCGAGGGAGACACATGCCCAGCCGATGCATGTGTCATTGTCGCGAACGCCGACAATCGACCGGTGGACGGTAGACTCGCGCTCGACTAGGATATCAACAACAGATCTGAGAACCGGGCTGCAGTGTCGCAGGGTCGAGAGGACTGCCGAGTCACCATCGAGCGCCAGAGGGAGCGTCGGTGCAACCTCGAGGCAGATTACAGCGTGCCGGGCCCCGTGCCCCCGGCTCATGTTGTGCCTCCACCACACCAGACGTACGTCGCGCCTCCGCTACACTAGGCATACGTCGCGCCTCCAGCACAGGCGTATGCAACACCGGCCCAGCACCAGGTGTACGCAGGCCCGCCTGCTCACCCGGGGTATGCGCTGCCGCCACCGGCACCAGTCAGCCCCAGCCAAGGGTGTGCAGCGCTAGTGCCTCACCTCCGTTTTGTGGTCTGGCCACGAAAGTTCCGACCGCACATGCCGGAGAAGTATGACGGGAGCTTCAACCCGAGCGAGTTCCTGCAGATCTACACCACTGCGATACTAGCTGCAGGAGGCGATGAGGCCATTATGGCTAACTACTTCCCCGTCGTCCTGACCGGCCTAGCTCGGTCATGGCTCATGAACCTACCCCAGGGGTCCATAAACTCTTGGGATGAGTTGTGCCGACAGTTCGTGGCTAACTTCTGCAGTTCCTACAAGCGCCTCGGCACCGAGCTTGACTTCCACGCCGTTAGAAAGCGCGCCGGTGAGTCGCTGCGATCGTTCATCCAGCGGTTCTCCCAGGTATGGAACACCATCCCTCATGTTGCTAGCGCATCGGTTATTGTCGTGTTCAGGCAAGGTGTGAGGGACAAGAAGATGCTCGAGAAGCTAGCCATGCACGGGGTGCGTGATGTCTCCGAGCTGTTCTCCCTGGCGGACAGATGTGCTAGGGCAGCTGAGGGGCACAACTGGCACTCCCAGCCATCCTCAGAAGCAAGGGAATCCACCCCGACTGAGGAAGGAGCCTCTACGAGGAGCAGCGGCAAGAAGAAGAAGAAGGGCAGTGGCAAGAACTGGCCAAAGCCCGGAGCCCAGACGATGGCGGCTGCGGCACCCGGTGGGGCCCGGGCGTCGCGTCGAGACAAGCGCCCTAGGCAGTCGCCTGAGCCCGAGGAGCCCGACTTCAAGTGCCCGGTGCACCGTACAAATAGCCATAGTGCTAGCGAGTGTCGGGAAGTGAATAGGTTCGCGGAACGTTTCCGCGAACAGAAACAGAGGCAGCAGCGCCAGGAGGGCGCACCACCCCGCTAGAGGGAGGGCAAGCAGAAGGCTGATTCTGAGAAGGAGGATGACAGCGAGATGGGGTTCCAGGAACCCCAGCAGGCGGTCAAGGCCGTCTTCGAGGGTGGCGACTCCGACTCCAGCAGTGATAAGGAGCGCCGCAAGACCCTCCATGTCATCTACGGGGGAGCCACGGACCCCACGTCCCGAAATGCGGTGAAAACCCTGCAACGGGCAGTGCTGCAGTGGCCCCCGCCCCAAGTCCGGCTCCCCACCACAAGTGGATGAGCACGGCGATCAGCTTCGACGCTTCTGATTGCCCGAAGAACATGGCAGGGGCAGGAGTGCTCCCGCTGCTAGTGTCCCTGACCATCGCCAACGTGAAGGTCTTTCACGTGTTGATAGATGGAGGGGCGGGCCTCACTCTCATCTCCACGGCAGCTTTCCGAAAGCTGCAGCTTCCGATGTCCCAGCTCAAACCCTCGAGCCCGTTCTCAGGTGTCGGACCTGGGCAAATCCTCCCGTATGGTAACATACACCTCCCAGTGACCTTCGGGACCCCGCAGCATTACCGTACGGAGAGCGTTTTATTCGACGTGGTAGACGTCAACCTCCCCTTCAACGCAATCATCGGGAGGCCAGCCCTCTACAGGTTCATGGTTATATCCCACTACGGCTACCTCGTCCTGAAGATGCCGATGCCTTCCGGTGTTCTCAGGATCAGGGGGGACCGCTCAGCTGCAGTGTTAGCCTTGGAGCAGCTCCAAGCACTTGCAGCGGAGAGGGCTCCGGCCCTAGGAGGCTCGAAGGAGAGTCGGCCAGAGCAAGTCCCGACGCAGCGAGCCTCCACTACTGCACCCTGAGTGCAACCTGCCAACGACGACGACGTCCCCGTGAAGGTCGTCAGGATTGGCTCCGAGGCTGCCTAGACAACCCATATCGCGGGGAACTTGGACAGCAAATAGGAATGCGTGCTCATCACCTTCCTCCGGGACAGCGTCGATGTGTTTGCATGGCAACCATCACAAATGCCCGGGATCCCCAGGGAGGTGATTGAGCACCATCTGAAGATCTACGCCGACGCCCGACCTGTACAGCAGAAGCCCAGGAAACAGTCCATCGAGCGGCAGAACTTCATCCGTGAAGAAATTAAGAAGCTGCTCGATGCTGGTTTCATCCGGGAGGTTCACCACCCACGGTGGTTGGCCAAACCTGTTGTCATTCCCAAGGCTGGCCGGAAGCTCCGGATGTGCATGGACTACACCAACCTCAATAAGGCATGTCCAAAGGATCCATTCCCTCTCCCTAGGATATATCAAATAGTAGACTCAACATCAGGCTGTGATCTTCTGTGTTTCCTAGATGCGTATTCCGGTTTTCACCAAATACCTATGTCTAGGGAAGATGAGGAACACACTGCTTTCATAACAGTAGACGGCCTGTATTGTTATGTCTCCATGCCTTATGGTCTCAAAAATGCTCTCCCCACCTTTGTACGTGCAATGCATAGGACATTCGGGGACCTCATTAGAGACCTGGTGGAGGTGTATGTCGACGACATCGTGGTAAAAATCAGGGATAGCACATCCCTATTAGACAATCTAGCCCGAGTCTTCAGCAAGCTGCGCACGACACGCACGATGCTAAACCCCGACAAGTGTGTCTTTGGGGTCTCTGCAGGGAAGCTCCTTGGTTTCTTGGTATCGCACTGAGGGATCGAAGCTAACCCAGAGAAGATCAAGGCGATAGAGCTGATGCGGCCGCTGGCCCGCATCAAGGACGTGCAAAAGCTTACAGGATGTTTGGCAGCCCTCAGTCAGTTCATCTCAAGACTGGTCGAGCGAGCCCTGCCCTTCTTCAAGATTCTGCGGAAGTCAGGCCCCTTTGAGTGGACTGAGGAAGCTGAAGCGGCCTTCCAGGAGCTCAAGAAACACCTGACGACGCTACCCATTATGGTGGCGCCAGAACCCGGCGAACCGCTCTTGTTGTACATCACCGCAACAACGGAAGTGGTCAGCATGGTCTTGGTTGCAGAGCGGCCGGAGCTACTGCCACAACAAGCACCAGAAGGAGCCCCAGGGGGGAGGCCGAGCCTCAAGGCCCGAACCCAGAAGAGACCCCCCCCCCCCCCCCGCGCTGTAAGTTCCAGTGACCAAGTGCCTTACGGGTCCCAGCCCCCGGAGGCCCAGCTAGACCCTGGGAGCCACATTCCCCAGGATGCAGATGCATTGTAAGGAGCCCCGGACCCCCCAGGGAGGGTTCGGACCTCCCAACGGCTAGTCTACTACGTCAGTGAGGTCCTCCATGAAGCAAAAACAAGATACTTGGAGGTACACAAACTGCTGTATGCAGTGCTCATAGCGTCGAGGAAGCTTTGGCATTACTTCCAGGCTCACCGGGTTTCAGTGGTCACCTCCTTCCCACTGAAAACCGTACTCCACAGCCCCAATTCGAATGGAAACATTGCCAAGTGGGCAGCGGAGCTGGCTGAGTTCGAGCTGGAGTTCTTACCTCGACATGCCGTCAAAAGCCAAGCACTGGCGGACTTCTTGGCTGAATGGACCCCATCACCAAGCAACCCGGGGGGCCCAGACAACGGCAAAATGGTGCCCAAGGCTCCAGTTTTCACCGAGACCCCCTGGACGCTCTACTTCGACGACTCCTCGCAGAAGCAGGGGGCCGGCGCCGGGGTCCTGCTCCTCACCCCGATTGGGGAGCAGTTCAAGTACATGGTGCGCCTCGACTTCAAGGCGACAAACAACATGGCAGAGTATGAAGACCTAATCTTTGGGCTGAAGACTGCCCTGACCCTCAATGTCCGACAGCTTCTGGCTAAAGGTGATTCTCAACTGATCATCAAGCAAGCCAAAGGAGAGTGCAGCTGCAATGACCCTCAATTAGCAGCATATCTGCTGCACGTCCGGAAGCTGGAGAAGGACTTTGAAGTCTTGGACTTGTGTCATGTACCCCGAGCCGACAACTCAATCACAGACGACCTATCAACGAAGGCCTCCACAGAGGCCCCAGTGCCCCAAGGAGTCTTTGCAAGGACGTTACCGTGACCAACCGCCCGGGCAGCCGAACCGGGCGAAGGGGGCGAGCCCAGCACCTCGAAGCTAGCAGTCCCGGCGACCCTGCTACCATGGAGTCCGCCAAGGATCATATGCGCCACCGGGGGCTCCGAGCTACCGGGCGCCCAAGATCCAGAGGCTCAAGCAAGTCCCGATGCATGGATCTCGGAGGTCCGGGACTACTTGAAAGACAATATCCTTCCCGAAGAACATGCCCTGGCAAAAAGGATTGTTCGCATGGCTAAAAGGTACATGCTGGTGGAAGGGGATCTCTACCGGCGTGGCGCCAACGACATCCTACTGCGATGCATTACCCGGGAGTAGGGATGCAACTTGCTCGCAGAGATCCATGGAGGCGAGTGCGGGAACCACGCGTCCTCCCGCACGCTGGTCGGTAAAGCCTTTCGGCATGGTTTTTACTGGCTGACAGCACTCCAGGATGCCGCCGAGATGGTAAAGAGATGCAAGGCGTGCCAGTTCCATGCCAAGCAGATCCACACACCAGCTCAAGCGCTGTAGATGATCCCTCCCTCATGGCCACTCGCTGTATGGGGGTTGGACATCCTGGGACCCTTTCCCAGAGCCGTCGGAGGATTCCGGCATCTCTACGTCGCCGTAGATAAGTTCACCAAGTGGCCGGAAGCCGCCCCAGTTGTCACCATCAACAAGCAGTCCGCAGTAAAGTTCATCAAGTCGATCGTCTGCCGGTTCGGGGTCCCGAACAGAATCATCACTGATAACGGGACCCCGTTCACAAGTGCGGTGTTCCAGGAATACTGCAAGGACCTGGGGATCCAAGTCTGCTATGCATCTGTTGCACATCCAAAGAGCAATGGGTAGGTCGAGAGAGCCAATGCAGAGATCCTCAAGGGCCTCAAGACTCACACATTCTCACACCTTGAGAAGCATGGTGCAAATTGGGTGGATGAGCTTCCGTGTGTGTTGTGGGCTAGCCGGACATCAACCAGCCGGGCCACAGGGGAAACGCCTTTCTTCTTGGTGTACGGGGCAGAGGCCGTCCTCCTCCCAGAAATTACCATGGGCTCCCCCCGTGCCCAGAGGTACGACGAAGCCGCGCAGGACCAGCTCCGGCGTGAAGACCTGGACCTCGTCGATGAGGGACGAGTGCGAGCGGCTCTCCGAAATCCACGGTACAGGCAGGCGCTCCGGCGCTACCATCAGAGGACCGTGCGGAGTAGGGAGCTAAAGGTAGACGACCAGGTGTTGCGCCGCATACTCTCCCGGGAAGGGTCTAACAAACTCTCCCCCAGCTAGGAGGGTCCCTTCCGGGTAACAGAGGTTTGCCGCCCAGGATGCGTTCGCCTGGCTACGGAGGATGGACAGCGATTACCCAACCCATGGAACATCGAGCACCTCCATAAGTTCTACCCCTAGACCAGGGTTGGGGCAATGCTATTTCATTGTAAAGGTTACACATTGTCTCAGGACAGCACTTAGGATAAGGGGATAGGGCTCCGAGTGCACATTCCGCTTAGCCTAGTCCAGAACCCTAAGTAGGTGCACTCGACCCCATCTAACACCCAGGCCGGGTTATTCCCCTTGTAAAGTATGCTCCATCTTATGAGAAACCACAATGAAAGAATGTTGCCCTGCCTGGTATAGGGTTTGTCAATTCAGAAATTATCTTTAATTTTTATGATATTGCTGTAAGCCTGCCATAGCTCGTGATCTATCATGGGCGCTGTCATTTTTCCCTGCTTTAGCAATAGTGGGAGCCTTGCTGACTGGACTGCAGGTGGGGTGCTTGAGGTACCTGCAATGCGCCTGGGACCTCGGATGTTCCAATGCTCGGGGCCTGTGTCTCCAGATGGTCTCCCCCGAAAAAGGCTTACACCGAGCGGGAGGTCCAGGGCCACAGCCTGCTTAGCCTGGTCCCGTAACCTAAGCCTGTGCGCTCTGCCTCCCCAGCGCTACAGCCGAGTACTGGGGGCCAGATGGACCACCCTTGGGTAGTATGGACGACGAGTCCAAGGTGCAGGAGCATTGAATTACCCAAGCCCCACGAGTCAGCCCAGGATCGTAAGTCAAGTGACACTACAAAAAGAGCAGGGGTAAAGTGACCAGCGGACAGAATTACTTCTCCTTTTTGATCTATGTACAGGTCTTTGACGAAGTTGTTCCAGCAACCACCGTCAGAGTACCCGCGAAGACAGTGGGCACTGCCGGACTGGAGCTCCGGTGGCACCCCCAGGGGGCCCGCTGTCGACCTCTCGCTGAAGATGGCGGGCACCTCCGGACTGGAGCTCCGACGGCACCCCCAGGGGGCCCGCTGTCAACGTACCTGCATACTCAGCTACGGCAATGCAACCTATGCATCCTAGGCTCCCCCTGCACCCGTACGCCCTAAGCCCTAAGTGTATGACAGGTGTGCCCACAACAACTGGCCACGCCTGTCGGGGGGCCATACTTTGGGGGACGACAGGTCCTGTAAGTTAAGGAACAACAAGCAGCTAGAAGACATTGCTGGAAATAAAAGCAAGCTGAGTATAAAAGGGCACCACAGACAGATTTTTTATCACATAAATAAAGAGTTTGTCACCACAAGCCAGCCACAAGAACAAAACAGGAAGATAAAAACTTAAACAGACGCCTGGGGAGCCCTCAGCCGCTCCGCTGGAACCTTGAGGTGATGAGTGCCACCGCATCCGAAACATCAGACTTGGCGGCCTCTTCCCTCTCGGCAATGGGCCCCTCGAGGACCGGCTGCAGGGAGACGTCGGGGTACCAGCTCCGGTAGCAGGACAGGATCTGCGTCGCCACCTCCTTCACCAGCATCCGTCCCTCGGCCTCCAGCTGGTTGTCGAGGATGGCCCTCAGCGAGCGCATCCTCGAGCTGGTGGAGTCAAGCGCCGGGAACACCTGACTCACCTCCTGCACCGGCTCCCCCACGCGCGTCGGGCTGAAGCCGAGCGGCACCAGAGCCGAGTCGGCGCCGCTGAGGAACTCCCAGGCCTTCTGGGCCTCGGCAGAGCGCGCCGCCTGGAGCTCCGCCACCTCCTGCTGGGCCGCCAGTGCCCGGGGGCCGCCGTCCAGGAACCGCTTCTCCTTGGCTGCCAAGGCCCTCTCGCGCTCGTCGACCCCCGCCTCACGGCGGTTCAAGTCACCCTCCTTGAGGGCGAAATTGAACTCGCGGTCCAGGAGGGCCTGGTGCTCAGCGGACTAGGCCTGCTGCGCCTTAGACACGGCGGCTTCCGGACGGTCCAACTCGGCGGTGCGGACTCTCGCCCCTTCCTGCTGGAGGATGAGCCCGCGGCAGGTCTCCTCCACTTCGACCTGCTTCGCCGCCAGCTCCTGCTCCCGTTCGGCTAGAGTAGCCTCCCGGAGGGACAACAGGTGCTGAAGGTCCTCGTAGGCCTAGAGGCGGGAGCTGGCCTTAGCGTGTATGGCCTCGGCGTCTGCCTTCAGCTTCTGGGTGACGGCGTCCAAATGGGCGATGAGGTCGCGCTCCTGCTCGAGGATCTTCATCTCCTCCCGAATGACCGCCTCCTGCTGGGCCGCTCGGCTCTTCGCCAGCTGGGCCCGGGCCTCCAGGGCCCTCGCCCACTCCCGGAGCCGGTCGTCCTCGTCCTCGAGCCACCCTTTCTCTCGGGCAAGGGTCGCCTGGGCCTGCCGGAAGCCGGAGTAGGCCACGGCCATAGCTTCAGACAGGGGGAGAGGCTCCACCGTAGTAGCGGGCCCCTGCCTCCCCACTTCCTCAATATCGTCCTCCATTTGGAGGACCACTTGGGAGGCGGGGACCAGGGCCCCCTCCCGGATGGCAGCACCCGGGGCGGTGGCGCCAGCCGACGTAGCAGTGTCGGAGGGCGCGACAGCATCGGCCGACACGGAGTAGCCGGTGGAAGCGGAGTCGTTGGCGGGCGCGGCAGCGGTCGTCGGCGCGCGCGGCTGGGCTCCGGCAGCCGCTGCGGGGGTCTTGGGCACGGAGGCCCGAGGTACCCCGGCGGCAGCAGCCTGGTGCACCGGAGCAGGGCCCGAGGCAGCAGACGATCCCCGCGAGCCGGCTGGAGCGGCAGACCCCCCAGCAGAAGTGCCCGCGGGTGGTGGAGTAGCTGTGGTGGCGCTGAAATCAAGCAAACTCAGACCATAAGAGGTTGACAGGGTAGGCGCACAGCAAAGAACACCCAAGGTAAAATCTGAGCAGGCTTACCGGGGGACGCTGAAGTTCCACCACTTCCCAAAAGGGTTGGGGGGGGGGGGTTCGAACCCTCCGAACCCGCGGCGGGGGCCCTTGAGTGTGCTGGGGGCCCCTGTGGTGATGGTGCCGGCGATACCCCCGAGGTCTGGCACCCCTCCGAACGGAGAGGGAACGCTGGGGTCCCGTCGGCATTGAGAAGCCTCCCCCTCTTGCGCGTGGAGGACTCGGGCGGCAAAGTGGCGCCATCGGCGCCCCCTGCCGACGAGCGCGGCAGGGCTCCAGAGTCCTGACGAGGGGCAGAAGGGGCCGGCAGCGGCGACCGGGCGCGCTTCTTGGGGGACGGGTCTGGCACCAGAACCGGCACCTTCCCCTTCCCCTTGTCGGCGGGGCGACGACGCCACCCGATGGATGGTGCTGGGGGCCGCTCGAGGAGTCGTCACTTGAATAACCAACGTCGCTTAAGGGAGCCTCGCCTCCCTCAGCGTCATCGGCAATGTTGACCCCCCGGAACGGGTCCCCGATCTGGCGGCGCGCTAGCACAGACTCGTCAAGGGTCGGCATCGTCTTCAGCAGTTGCCTCCTCAACTCGGATTCCGAGCACAAGGGGCGACAGGCCGACAGAAGAGCCAACGCCTCAGCGGAGATTTCGTCGGGGCAGACCCGGGTCAACATGTCGAGCAGCTGCTGCTCGCCCAGGTCGGAGCCGGGGTCGGTCTCGAGCCGGGTGCAGTCCGACAGGTCGGTGAACATCGACGCTGGACGGGCGCAGTGCTGAAGCGGAGCTATGCGGCTGGACATGAAGTCCCTCAGCACCATAGCAGACGACAGCCCGTGGTCCGCCAACATCTGGATCCTCTCCAGCACCGGGTTGAACGCCTCCTCCAGCTCTGGGTGCTCCTCCCAGAATGATCGCTCGGAGTAGGGGATCCCGGTGGGGAGGCACATCCGGTCGTGGGCCTCAACGTTGGCGATCATCCAATCTTCACGCCACAGCTCCCACTTCGCAGAGTTGAAGGAAGCAATGTACCTCGTGGGGACCTTTGTCCGGCGCTGGAAATAGTAGGCGCCGAGGTGCTCCTTCGAACTCCTGCCGGTGGCCCTCAGTACAAAAAAGTACCAGAAGAGCTTCACCGACGGCATCACCCCCACGAACATCTCGCAGAGGTGAGCGAAGACCACCAGCATGGCGATCGAGTTCGGCGCGAGGTGGTGGACTTGGAGGCCGAAGGTCTCCAGGAGCATGACCAGGAAGGCGGATGCTGGCGGGACGAAGCCGGCCAGCACGTACGATGAGAAGAGGACCATCTCCCCGGCGGAGAGGCTCAGCGGGAGCCTCCCGGGACAAAGCCACGACTCCTGCTCAGGAGTATGCCAGCCGAGAAGTCGGCGCATGGGGGCCAGGTCAGCGAACTTGGACAGCCTGGACTTGGGCAAGATGCTCCCTATGAGGGTTGAGGGAGGAAGCTCTGGACGGGGAGACTGGGAACTAGAGCGCAAGAACTGGGCTTGAGGGAAAAGCACGAGCGCAGGGATGCAGAGGCGGGAGAAAGGACCCTCAGGGGGAAAGTTCTCTTTTTATGCACCCCTGCAGGCCAACAGGCGCAAAAGTGTGGATCGCCGCAGCCTCAGTAGAAGAGTAATGAACCCGTATGGACAATGACATGAGGGCCCGGGTCGCTCCACAAAGAAGGCGAGCCGGGCAGCTAGCTATGCGGGAGGTAACTCGGCGGTTTCCGAAAGGGCAAAAGCAGCGGAAGTGCAGGAGCCACCTTGGGAACCACCGCAGTTAAAGCACGATTGAAGGCAGGAGTCACGTCGCGCGGCGCCTGTTCAGCGCCTTCACTTACCGGAAGGGGACACGTCGCCTCAACGGCAGGGGCGTGTCCCCTGGGGAACTGCCTTGAAGTGGAATCAGAAGAGTTGTGCGGGAAGAGAAGGGAGAAGACCCCACCTGCAGTATCGACGACTCTCCTGAGGTGGACTCGGGGGCCACTGTCGGTACCCTGCAGACCAGGTACCCCCTCGCACAGGAGAAAACCGATAAGGACTCCGCCTCTGCCTAAGAGGTCGACTCCGAGGCTGCCACGTTGAGGAGGGAAGGACCAGCTCCTACCTCCCCGTCGGGGGAGGCTCCCAAGCTGCCACGTGGCCGACAGGACCGGACCCACGCCTCCCCGCAGAGGCGGGCTCTAGAGCCGCCACGTGGCCAATCGGGGCCTCAGGGCCAAGCCCGCGCCCTCGCAGGGAAAGGCACCGGAGCTACCACGTGGCCTACAGGGCCGAGCCCCCACCCCTCCATAGGGGTGGGCTTCGAATGCACCACATGGCCTGTTTCGTCAAGTGCTATACTTCCCGCAGAGACAGGCTCCGGTGCAACCACGTGGTGGACGACCAACTCAGTGCGGTAGGAAGCCGTAGTAAAAGAACGCGTGCGCTGCTTAGACAGGAATTAAGTACGCGCACCTTCCCCAGGCAAGCTGAGCCGCGCTTGCGAAAGTCAAGGCTCTAGTGTCCTGTCTTGTCGGAGTAGCCGGTACAGACCCACGCCGCAAGACGGAAGAATGGGTCGCAAGGACAAGACGGACGAGACGTGCACAACCATCATCACCAACTATGTATAGCCCTGGCGCACGACGCGGCGGGACAGCGTATTGACATCCCTGACAAAGTGAAGTAGATAGCAATTAATCCTAGATCTTGTATAGGATTTGTTTCTCCCAGGACCACCTGTCGGGTACTGGGACCCACCTTGTGACTGCAGAGTCCTTGAACTATAAAAGGTCTCTGCAAACGACCTTGACGGAGAACGAAAAATTAGACCAAGGCACATACACGCTCAAGCAAGGCAATACACAAACACTCCCGTGGACGTAGGGTATTACACTCCGGCGGCCCGAACCATGTAAATCCCCTGTGTTCACCACCCTGCTATGTTCGATCTCCCGGGACTAGCCCTCGTGAATCCAAAGAACCTCCGCGGGCTGCTCTCTAAGCAGGTCCAGGGGAAGTGTCGTTTACGACCTTCGACAGTCACCGTTGTTGAAGGTGGTCTTGAGCTTGGCCTTAGTCATCACTGTAGTGGCTTCTTCGGTGGGAACATCATCACAAGAACTCTTAGCGGGGTAACGCGACCCATTCCCAAGCAGTTTTCTTGACGCCAAGGGCCAAGCAAAGATCGGGGACTGAATCTCGCACCTGGGTCGGAGAAGATGAGCGGGTGGACGATGCAGTTCTGTCGGTAGCTTTCGTTTGGGTTGGGGCATCAGCCCCCGACCATCTGGAGCCATCGTTGGTGAGGTGTTGCGGGTGATGCCCATCTGCACGCCAATCGGCAGCGTGGTCTAATGGAGGTTGGAAGTCCCGACGAACCAGTTCGAACCAGAGTTGAGCTGGTATGGTGATCTGGCCTATCCGCTCGAAGCGTGGGGCGTCCACCGTGCTAGTTGGGCTTCATCACGATCAGATCTGATCATGATGATGATGATTCCCATCATCATGATCAGATCCGCTGAGATCGTAACTTCAAATCGCGAAATACCTCTACCCGGCGCACCAATTGTCAGGGGTATTTTATTGCAAGTTGAAGTTATATACAAAATTGGAGGTTTAGTCAAATTACCTGCATGTTGGTGATCACAACAGTAGTTGACTCTTCCTAAGTGTTGGTATTTCTTAACATCACAGATCATCTCCGATAGGAGATGAAATCCGCAAGCGCACGAAACATAACGTTGTAGCATTTCACCCAAGAGTATTTCCAATGGTACTGTATTTATCCGAAAGGAAGGCAGTGAAGTGAGATAAACACTATTCTTATGATCAATGTGTAGGATACTAAGTGCTTATCAGAACAGGGGTAAAATGATAATAGGTGTAGTGTGACACACACCTAACATTCTACTCTAAGGGTAAGGTTATCCTAGTGAGGGTTAGACTACGAGAAGGGGATGCTCCTACTATGCTTTAATTACTCGTATACATAGCCTAATAGAGTACATATGAATATGCTAATGGTGAATACTAATATTTAGTGGTCCAACATATCGAGCACGGGTTTGCCCCTGACAACATTAGGACGATTCTCGCCATGAGTCTGTGGCATAGCCGAATGTGGGGGATAACAAAGGACGGACAGGGTTGTCACCAGCTGCCGCCTCCCCCTACAAACCGTGGGTCTACGAAACATCCAACGCTACTTAACTATCTAAGCACCACACTTACATGTTAAGTAGATATCTTAAGAGCCTAGGTACAAGCACCATCCTAAGGCAATGACTAACATTAACATCATTGAAACCAATGTTGGAACCAGGCACAACATTACTCATATTAACACAATCATATTATACATAATTAGACTATAGTGATGGTGTATGATGTTTATGATAACATGATAAAGGCATTATAACAAGACCATAATAACATATACACTGAACACATACATGTACTCCACATCCAAACAAGGAACGCTTCATCCAAGTATATGAATAAGTAAATACTAATAATATTAGTATAAAGCATAATGTCACAAATACAGAAACGATACATGGGCCATACCTTTCCCAATTTGGACATGAGACTAGAGGCTCCTCTCTACAGCCTAACCACCACTAAGGAACTAGGAGAACTAGTGTATACAAGAGAGAATGCTTAAGTGGTGTGTGTGAGAAGTGAGGCATCCCCCTATTTATACATGGAGTAGAAGCGGTTCCTGTCATAATTAGCATGCGAATCAATCTTCACCACCTTCGGGGAGCCATGAGGAGCCAACACGTGGAGGAAGACCGAGTTTGGTGTCAGGGCCGAGTCGACCGAATAGTGAGGTCGGCTGACCTGGTCTTGGCCCCCCTTTAGATGTGCTTCCTTGGGGTGACTTCCAAGTGGGCCCTTATCCCCTTCTTAGGTGATACACTGTTGGATCTCCTCGGATACGCCTGGGAATGAGTCATGGATCCATGTGGTGCCACGTGACATCGCGTGATTAGCTGGGGTGGCACTTTTTAGGATTGCGCCCCTTATTCTCCATCATTTCTGCATATAAACTCTTGCATGCCCTATTTCTCCAAGTACAAGTGGAATTATGTTAAATATAACTATGATGTGTGTAAGAAATATTCGTTGCCTCGTATAATTGAGCTATATTGACGGTCAAAATTGGTATATAACGACCGT
Source organism: Tuctoria greenei (assembly GCA_036927565.1). NCBI lineage: Eukaryota > Viridiplantae > Streptophyta > Magnoliopsida > Poales > Poaceae > Tuctoria > Tuctoria greenei. The sequence goes on from JAYESD010000002.1 coordinate 117,740,422, forward strand.
CAACACTAAGCTACAATAGCAAAATATCAATAGCAATGGCGCCAAAATACTTTGCTAATAAATCCTAGGGTCAATGCAGGTAAGATCCCAAATGGCGAGCGCTGCGTAAGGTTCTAATGGCGCATGTGCTGCACGGAGGTGAGATTGTGAGGTTACTCAGGGAAGAGGGAATGAGCGTTATGTTACTCCCTTATGCGGATTACATAACTTGTTAGTAAAGTGTACATACTCTGTAGAGTATTAATCTACTCGAATAGTGTTGTCGCAGCCTTGATAGACTATGACATGGGCTCCTTATGATTAGCATTAGTGCATCTACTTAATGTCTGTGTGGCAAAAATGTCGTGATTTGGAAAGGGTTGGATATGTGCCAAATTCGTCGAACCGTGGGCTCGAGGGCTTGTCTGAAAGTGAGAGAACTGGCGAGATTGACTGAATCTCCCTCAGGACCATCTGAAAGCATCTAGGCCCCCCATGAAGTACGGTTTCGGTGATTAATGACAACCATTGAACTTTACTAATGAATTTGTGAATGCAAGGTCCCCATAATCACTCAATAAAATGAAATGAATATGTCATTAGAGACCCATATACAATCAACTTTTGAGATCAAATCAATGAGATAAAGACAAGAAGTGAAAGCTCTTATGTCTAAGTCACTCAACCATAAGTTGACAACATACAATGCTTGAAGATCATCAGAGAGGCTTATTAAACAAATGTCTAAGAGGTCATCTAAGAAAGACACAAAAGATTCACTCAAAACAACTCGAAGCAAACAAAATCAACTCACCGGATCAACCGATGATTTCAGAAATGTACACATCGGTCGAGTTGGTTCAACTGAAGAAGAAGACCTCAGAACAATGTACTCACCAAATCATCTGATGTGAATGGCTCAGTGACATCGGTCCATCAGTACAGTTTGCAATACCATTGGACCAAGTGTAGCACCGGATCATCCGATGTGCAGACTTACACACATCGGTCAATCACTCCAGTAAGCATCAAGATTAAGCAAATTCTGGAGGAAGAGCCACCGGATCATCCGATGAGAAGACAGGAGCAACATCGGTCTAACAACGGTCATAGCTGACACAATGACGTCAGCCAAAGTAATTAGACCGATGATAACTAAAGGGGAGACATCGGATCATCCGGTGTTCACAATAAAGTCCTGTGAGCCTACTTTTCCAATGGCTATTTCGGGAAGGCTGGCTATAAATACCCCCTAACCCTGTCATTTCATCAAGTCTTGATCACCAGAAGCTACCAACACATCCACAAGTGTTCAAGGCCAAGAGCAATCACTTCCACACCATTTCGATCATCTCTACACCAAGGTTTAGGCTAGAACTAGCTAGAGAGAGAGCTTGTGTGCCACCATTCTGGGTGAGTGGACTCTCTAGGTTAGTGTGAGAGCCTCAAGGGAGTGCCTTTGGTGTTGTAACCGTGAGAAGACTTTTGGAGATTGCCAAGGCGTGTGTGGAAGCCTGGAAGGTCGAAGTTGTACAAGGCTTGAGCTCCACCTTGCCAAGGAGGCGAACGGAGAGGAATAGTGAAGACCCCTCGTCTTGGTGACTTGGGTGTGGCAAAACCCTTTGGTGGGTGCCACAACGTGGATGTAGGAAGATCTTAACGATCTTGCCGAACCACGGGATAAATCCTTGTCTCCTCGGGAGTTTGCATCCTTCTCTTTCCCTTACTTTTATGCATTTTATATTCGGCAAAGTTTCTATCCACTAGAATGCATAGATAGTCGCGTAGGGAATTGGGCTTTAGAAATTAAGTTTCATTGCTTAGAATTTTTCAAAGAAAGCCCAATTCACCCCCCCCCCCCTCTTGGGCATTCGGTCCTTACAATTGGTATCAGAGCAAGGTTGCTCATAGGATCATTCTAGCTTCACCGCTAGAGAGCTAAAATGGCCAAGGTTGGGGGTTCGGTTCCTATCTTCGAGGGCAAGAACTTTGCCTATTGGAAAGCACGCATGCGCGCTTACCTTGAGGCTATTGCCCCCGAAGTATGGAAAGCGACCCACGCGGGTTTTGGAGAACATAATTATGTTGGTGATCAACTTAAATGGGATGCTAAAGCTAGGAATGCAACCTATGAATGTATTAGTCAAGATGTGTTTTCTAGGATTGCTAGTAAGGAAAAGGCTTGTGAAATTTGGGCTTGCTTGATAGAAATTCATGAGGGCTCTTCTCGTGTCAAGGAATTAAAATATCACATGCTTAAAGCCAAATATGATGAATTTAAAATGCTTCCTCATGAAAATGTCAGTGAAATGTTCTCTCGCTGGAATGTGCTTATTGAAGAAATCAATGCTCTTGACATTGCTTCTCTTGGCAAGGGACTCATCAACCGCAAGATCCTCATGCTCCTTCCCAATCCAAAGTACAACATCATCAACTCCATGCTCCAAAAAGAGTCACTTGACCACATTGAAGTTTCGGAGCTCATTGGAGAAATACACGCTCATGAGATGAGTGTACTTGGGATGATGGAGCAATCATCATCAAAGACTATTGCTCTAAAGGCCTCCACCAAGAAAACAAGCCTCAAGAAGAAGAAGGTGGTTGAGCCTAAATCAAGTGAAGAAGAACAAGCATCAAGTGAAGATGATGATGATGAGCTTGCATTAATGATGAGAAAGTTCTCACGCTTGAACTCCAAGATTACCAAGAAGGGGTACACCTTTGATCCCAAGAAGAAAGCGTTTCTACCAAGGAGAGATGATCGCAAGACTTGCTACAATTGTGGTGATCAAGGCCACATCTCCTATGATTGTCCAAAACAGGACAAAAGAAGAGAGAACTACAAAGGAAAGCATCGCAAGCTTGAAGGAAGTGGTGATGATGAAGAAGAAGCCAAACCAAAGCCAAGATCCTTTGGGAAGAAGAAACATGACAAGGGCAAGAAGGCAAGGCTCTTCCCAAAGAAGAGAAATGGCCCACAAAAGGTGTTCATGTGTGAGGCAAATGAATGGGTCACCGATAAAGAAACAAGTGATGAAGAGAGTGAAGAGGAAGAAGAAAGCTTGGCCGGCCTCGCCATCGCCAACAATGATGATGCACCTCTTCATCCACCGCCCATGTGCCTCATGGCAAAAGGTAACACCAAGGTGAACTACAAAGCCGGAGGAAAGCATTGGGTACTCGATAGTGGGTGCACTCAACATATGACCGGCAATGATGGTATGTTCACCATCATAGAAAACCCCGACAATCATGAACAAGTAACCTTTGGTGATAACTCTAAGGGAAAGGTAATTGGGTTAGGTAAAATTGCTATTTCAAATGATTTGTCCATTTCTAATGTCTTGTACGTTAAGTCACTTAGCTTTAATTTACTTTCTATTGCACAACTATGTGATCTTGGACTAACGTGCACATTTAGCAAAAATGATGTTGTTGTGAGTAGTGAAACTAGCCAAGACATAGTCTTCAAAGGATTTCGGCATGGACATCTCTACCTAGTGGACTTCGCCAACAAGAATGCTAGCTTGACCACTTGTCTTTTCACTAAGACAAGCTTGGGATGGCTATGGCACCGACGCATAGCGCACATTGGAATGAGCAAACTCAAGAAGTCATTCAAGCTTGGGATGGTGACCTGCATGAAGGATGTCACATTTGAGAAGAACAAACTTTGTAGCGCTTGTCAAGCCGGGAAGCAAGTTGCTTCACACCACCCAATGAAGACAATGGTGTCAACCTCCAGGCCACTTGAACTACTCCACATGGACCTCTTCGGACCGTCCACATATCAAAGCCTTGGCGGTAACCTCTATTGTCTCGTTATTGTTGATGACTATTCTCGCTATGCTTGGACTCTATTTCTAGGTGACAAGAGTGAAACTCCGAAAGTGTTCAAGACCTTCGCCAACCGCGCTCAAAGGGAATTTCAACTTCCCATAGTCAAGGTCCGGAGTGACAACGGCACCGAATTCAAGAACTACAACATTTGGGAGTGGTGTGACCGTGAAGGAGTAAAACATAAGTTTTCGGCCACATACACCCCTCAACAAAACGGTGTCGTTGAAAGGAAGAACAAGACACTCATCACTCTTGCAAGAGCAATGCTTGATGACTACGACACGTCGGAGAAGTTTTGGGCCGAAGCAATCAACACGGCGTGCCATGCCGCAAATAGGGTCTACCTACATCGCCTACTTCAAAAGACCCCGTACGAGCTTCTCATTGGGAGAAAGCCCAACATCTCCTACTTTCGAGTCTTTGGATGCAAGTGCTACATCTACCGCAAGAAAAGGCTCAGTAAGTTTGAAAGAAGATGTGATGTTGGTATATTCCTTGGTTATGCATCAAACTCAAAAGCATATCGAGTATTCAACCAAACCTCCGGTTTAGTTGAGGAAAGTTGTGATGTTGAGTTTGATGAGACTAATGGCTCCCAAGAGGAGAGTTTTGGTCATGATGAAATAGATGATGAGCCTCTACGAGAAGCCATGAAGAACATGACCATTGGAGACATCAAGCCCGAAGTTGAGGAGAGCCATGATCAAGGGGAACTTCAAGTTCCAACAACAACACCTCTATGGCACCTCAAATTGACGAAGAAGAGAAGGATGATCCATTGCCGACTCAAGACTCACAAGCACAACAACATCAAGAGGAAGAAGAAGTCCATGATCAAGTCCAACCACAAGAGGAGCAACACGCATCACCTTCGCAAAGTGCTTCACAACCACTTATGAGGCATGGACGCATCTCCAAGGCGCATCCAATGGACCAAATCATTGGAAGTCCGTCAAGGGGTGTAAGTACACGTTCTCGCCACTTTGCTTCGTTTTGTGAGCACTACTCGTTTGTTTCTTGTGTAGAACCCACTCACATTGAGGAAGCGCTCCAAGACCAAAATTGGGTGATGGCCATGCAAGAAGAACTCAACAACTTCATCCGCAATGAAGTTTGGGTGTTGGAGGAGCGACCCAAGGACAAGAACGTCATCGAAACGAAGTGGGTGTACCGCAACAAACAAGACGAGAATGGCGTTGTGGTCCGCAACAAGGCAAGACTTGTGGCCAAAGGGTTCTCGCAAGTTGAAGGACTAGATTTTGGGGAGACATTTGCCCCGGTCGCCCGGCGCGAAGCCATCCGTATACTTCTTGCCTTTGCATCACATCATAGCATTAGGCTTTATCAAATGGATGTGAAAAGTGCATTTCTTAATGGCTACATTAACGAGCTTGTTTATGTTGAATAACCTCCCGGGTTTGAAGATCCGAGGAATCCTAATCATGTGTATAGGTTGCACAAGGCGCTCTACGGGCTCAAGCAAGCACCTAGGGCGTGGTACGAACGACTACGAGACTTCCTCATCATGCAAGGATTCAAGATCGGGAGGGTGGACACTACACTCTTCACCAAGGACATCAACGAAGATTTGTTCATTTGTCAAATTTATGTTGATGATATTATTTTTGGTTCAACTAACGAAGCTCTTAGCCATGAGTTTGGCAAAATGATGTCTAGGGAATTCGAGATGTCAATGATTGGAGAGCTCAATTTCTTCCTTGGATTTCAAATCAAGCAACTTCAAGAGGGGACCTTCGTCTATCAAGAGAAGTACACAAAGGACCTCTTGAAGAAATTTGAGATGGGAGATTGTAGCTCAAGAAACACTCCAATGGCAACCAATTGTCATCTCGACGCGGATAAGGACGGTAAACCTATTGATCAATGTAACTACCGTTCTATGATTGGTTCATTGCTTTACCTTACCGCATCTAGGCCCGATATCATGTTTAGTGTATGCTTGTGTGCTCGCTTTCAAGCGGCACCTAAAGAATCGCATAGGAAGGCGGTCTTTAGGATACTTAGGTATCTTAAGCATACCCCTAGTGTGGGCTTCTGGTACCCTAAAGGTGCAAAATTCCATCTTGTGGGATACTCGGATTCGGACTTTGCCGGATGCCGCGTGGATCGCAAGAGTACCTCCGGTGGGTGCCACTTGCTTGGGCGTTCCCTAGTATCTTGGTCAAGCAAGAAGCAAAATTCCGTCGCCTTGTCCACGGCGGAAGCGGAATACATTGCGGCCGGTGCATGTTGTGCCCGAATTCTTTATATGAAGCAAACCCTTTTGGACTTTGGTATTAAACTTGGTTGTGTGCCTCTCCTTTGTGACAATGAAAGTGCGGTTAAGATAGCTAAAAACCCAGTTCAACACTCCCGCACTAAGCACATTGATATTCGCCATCATTTCTTAAGGGGCCATGAAGCTAAGGGAGACATCTCTTTGAGAGGTGTTAGGTCCGAAGAACAATTGGCGGATATCTTCACTAAACCACTTGATGAGAAAACTTTTTCTAAGCTAAGAAGTGAATTAAATGTGCTAGATGCAACGAACGTCATGTAAGAATGCACTTCATATAGGTCTTGCCTAACTCTCAAAGGATAGGGGTGAGCAAGGGTTAGCTTGGGATGGTGGTTCCTTTGGGTTTCCCAAGTTTTGGAGAGTGATTCTCCCTGAAGAAGCCTTTGAAAGGTTCAAACTTGGCAAGATAGATTTATTTTATGCCTTGCATGATGCCTGCCATATAGACTTACAATTTCTTGCATGATAAAATGTTTGGCATTGCATACGGTAGATTGTCACAAAGGGGAACCCACCTCATGAGAAAGAGACTTGCTTGAAATGCAATATCTCAACTCATATAAGGTGGAAAGAACAAAATGTTAGGTGCGTTAATGCCTAGAGGAACATGCTTTAAAGAGATAGAAGTCTTCATACTCTATCTCACAAAGCATGGGCCTTACATTTTATTTGGATGATTTCCTCCTATTTTTCTCGATGTTCTATTTGCCTTAAGGTCTAGCCAAGTTATTGGCATATTAGTATCTTTGAGGGGTAAGGGGTTGCCCAAAAAGTCCTAAGACATGTGTTTCTCTTTGCTTGTTTGTTTGGTCAAAGGACATATATGAGATGTTTTTGTTCTGTAGTCATCGGATTATCCGATGCCTAAGTCAATCCCTCATCGGATCAATAGGTGTTCAATCTTCAAGGGCCAGTTTAGTCAGTTTCTCAATTCAACCGACGCGTTCAATCTGAAAAACATCGGTCGATCCGGTGTTCACTATTTTGGAGCTGTGGTCAATTCCACCGATGCTTCCTCCTCCATCGTCGGACCATCCGGTGTCAACATTACTCTTTTGAACACCCTTACTGTGCCATTCGACCGATGATCAAAACCCTCAACGTCGGTCCATCCGGTGTTAACTGCACTTTTCTAGAAAACCTTATTGTATCATTCGACCGATGCCTCTCATGATCATCATCAGTCCATCCGATGTTAAAAATACGGCTAGGGTTTGGGACCCACTGTTTAAACCGGCCGTACGCCATTCTCTCTTCTCTCTCCCCGATCTCATTTGCCTCCGCCGCCGCCTTGCTCACCTTGCGCCACCTCCACCGCCGCCGGATGCTGCCGGCGCCCACCGGCCGCCGCCGTCCACTGGCCGCCACCGCCCGTCGCGCCGCCGCCTCCATCCGCGCGCCACTCACTCCACCACGCCGCCATTCACCAGCGCCGCTGCCACTCACCTCCACCACAGCGCCGCCGCCGCTCGCCTCCACCAAGCTGTCGCCGCCGCTCCACCGCAGCCGCCGCTGCTTCACCCAGCCACCGCCGCGCCTCCACCCAAGCGACGCCGCCATCTCCTCCCTCTACGGTCACCATCCCATCGCTAGGGTTTCCCGGCCCGTTGTTCTCCACGTCACCGTCATCGACTTCATTCAATCGAGCGATCGCAATGGCTCGCGACAAGAAGAACAAGGGGAAGGCTATCGCGGAGCCGGCCGCGAAGAAGCAAAAGTTGTCAAAGGAGGAGAAAAAGGCCTTGATGGCTGCTCGTGCCGCCGAGGAGCGTGAGCATGGCCGAGGGGGGTCCCTAAGGATCCGTGAGGCTCGTCCGAGGCAGCCTCCGGTGATTGACGACTCCGAGGCCAAGTAAGAGCCGGTTGAGCCTCTCGTCCGCCAGTGCTCAACCCTGACCCGTGGGGGTCATCCCCCGGCAGCTCCTCATCCGAGACCGACGCCTGCCGACCGTCGTGAGGACAGGGAGGCCCAGCGAGCGATCTACGAGATGGACACCACTGTCCATGTCGCTGAAGGAGTCTGGTTGACCCACTACCAGAAGATGAAGGCCAAGCAGCTTCACAAGCTCAGGTGGAATGTGCTGCATGAGGAGTGGTACCCGCAGCCTAGAGAGGCTCTGGTGGATAGTCGCTTCTGGACTGTCACCCAGGCATCTCTCTACGATACCTACAGGCGTCGAGGGCACAAGCTGTTTCAACACAACTATCTGGATTGGGGACAGCTAGCTTTGGCAGCAGAGACGAAGATCCGTCCTTATTTTGAGAGGTACTGAGGTTTGGTGCAGCTGATGGCATATGAGCGGAGTGCCTATGTGGAAGATTGGGTCCGCATCTTCTACGCCACCCTTTATGTCTCTGAGGGCAGAAGATCAATTGATTTCATGTTTATGGGTCAACACTACCACTTGATGAGGCAGACACTGGGATAGTTGCTTGGAGTGGACTTGCACGACACCTGCGTGCATGAGAGGGTCTACGGTCAGGCAGATCCACCGAGGAGGCCGCTCACTGGAGGAGTGACACCACCGCTGGAGGAGATCTGTTCTTTGTTCGGTCCTACTTTCTCTCCTGACTAGCCGAGAGTACCGGCCTTGTTGACTCCTACTGCGCACACAGTGCACCTTGCCTTGCGCCGCACGCTCCTGCCGAGGTCTGGCTACTTGGAGGGGTCACCAGCTTACAACAGACTATCCTGTTCTACATCATGAACGGGATGGAGTTCGACATCGTGGACGTCCTCATATGCGAGATGGAGGATGCGATCATAGATGGAGTGGGGATGATGAGGCAACTCGTGTATGGACACTGGATCAGCTACCTGCTCACTATGATGGTTCCTGAGGGGTCCACCGTGCACGACCGTCTCACTGACGAGAGTGTGACACGGTTCGGTCACTACCGTGCCCCAGCTCCTGGAGACCGCCGCCTTGGCCGTCCAGTCGAGCGTCAGGTTAGGGCTCGCCTTTCTGAGGGGGACTGGTCTTACTTAGAGAAGGAGGATGAGAGGCTTGCTGAGGCTGAGGCACAGGGGGAGGACTTGCAGCATATCTGGTCTGAGAGTGACACCGACGACAGTGTCGAGGAGTACTTCCCTCCTCCGCCCTCACCCAGGCAGCACGACGCGGAGGCTGGAGGCTCTACAGTGCCACCACCTACTCCACCTCCCGTCACTGAGGCGCATGTCACGCAGCCGTCAGAGCTGACGTCGCTCCTCCAGCAGATGGTTGAGTAGCAGCGTCTGGACAGGCTGGCAGCCAAGCAGGACCGAGCGGAGCAGGCTGCCCGTCTCCTTGAGCTCCAGCAGTAGCAGCAGGAGATGCAGCGTCAGATCACCCGTGAGAGGCGTGAAGACACTGACAGGCTGACGGGGCTCATCGACTAGATGCACAAACGCACCCTCGACCAGCAGCAGCAGACGCAGCAGGCGATGATGGGCATCCTGGGGTTGATCACCAACCTCTACACCCAGACCAGGATTGCCCTCCCGTCGCAGCTGCCAGGAGTCGCTCCACGACCTCCAGTCCTGGCTCCAGCTGCCGCTCCAGTGGCCCCAGTACCTTCTACGCCGATTCCCTCCTTCAGCATGTCTACTCTTCTGGCTCCTAGTGCTCCGATTCACTCCCCGCTGCCGGCCACGACCTTGTTCCAGCAGTCGTCGGCCTCCGTTGTCAGTGCCCCTGCTCCAACAGCTCCTCCATAGCAGGCACCGACGGTGGCTCCTACGGCTCCGGCAGCTCCCTCCTCCACTACTCCAGCCAGCAGCTCTGACGACAGCGACGGTGACCAGTTCGTCATCGCGCCCAGCACTCAGGGTCCTTAGGCGCTCGAATCCCTTTTTGGTGTCTTGATGCCAAAGGGGGAGAAGAGTTAGAGGAGTCAGGGGGAGTGTCTTAGTGTCAGGGGGAGTCTCTTTTATCATTTATCGTTTATCATTCTTGTAATTCAGTGTGTTTGCTACATTTGGTGTGTTTGCTACTCATTTGCTACTTTTGAGCTCTAATGAACTTATTTCCATGAGTTATTAATCGATTGGGCTCATTTGGTGTTTATCTATGTTTATGATCACTTTTTATTCACACTTGAGTTATTAATTGGTGCTTAAGCTTCAAGTGTGACATCCTGTATTCATTGCATATTCTTTTAAGTTTCATTCTATCAAATTCATTACTATTGCGCTTTGATTATTGTGTTGTCATCAATCACCAAAATGGGGGAGATTGAAAGCATCTAGGCCCCCCATGAAGTACGGTTTCGGTGATTAATGACAACCATTGAACTTTACTAATGAATTTGTGAATGCAAGGTCCCCATAATCACTCAATAAAATGAAATGAATATGTCATTGGAGACCCATATACAATCAACTTTTGAGATCAAATCAATGAGATAAAGACAAGAAGTGAAAGCTCTTATGTCTAAGTCACTCAACCATAAGTTGACAACATACAATGCTTGAAGATCATCAGAGAGGCTTATTAAACAAATGTCTAAGAGGTCATCTGAGCAAGACACAAAAGATTCACTCAAAACAACTCGAAGCAAACAAAATCAACTCACCGGATCAACCGATGATTTCAGAAATTTACACATCGGTCGAGTTGGTTCAACTGAAGAAGAAGACCTCAGAACAATGTACTCACCGGATCATCCGATGTGAATGGCTCAGTGACATCGGTCCATCAGTACAGTTTGCAATACCATTGGACCAAGTGTAGCACCGGATCATCCGATGTGCAGACTTACACACATCGGTCAATCACTCCAGTAAGCATCAAGATTAAGGAAATTCTCGAGGAAGAGCCACCGGATCATCCGATGAGAAGACAGGAGCAACATCGATCTAACAACGGTCATATCTGACATAATGACGTCAGCCAAAGTAATTAGACCGATGATAACTAAAGGGGAGACATCGGATCATCCGGTGTTCACAGTAAAGTTCTGTCAGCCTACTTTTCCAACGGCTATTTCGGGAAGGATGGCTATAAATACCCCCTAACCCTGTCATTTCGTCAAGTCTTGATCACCAGAAGCTACCAACACATCCACAAGTGTTCAAGGCCAAGAGCAATCACTTCCACACCATTTCGATCATCTCTACACCAAGGTTTAGGCTAGAACTAGCTAGAGAGAGAGCTTGTGTGCCACCATTCTGGGTGAGTGCACTCTCTAGGTTAGTGTGAGAGCCTCAAGGGAGTGCCCTTGGTGTTGTAACCGTGAGAAGACTTTTGGAGCTTGCCAAGGCATGTGTGGAAGCCCGGAAGGTCGAAGTTGTACAAGGCTTGAGCTCCACCTTGCCAAGGAGGTGAACGGAGAGGAATAGTGAAGACCCCTCGTCTTGGTGACTTGGGTGTGGCAAAACCCTTTGGTGGGTGTGTGACGCCCGGTTCCGGAAATGAACCAAGCTAACGCATATGTGTGCCCAGGATGTTCATCACACATACACGAGTGCAATCACAAAAGAGTATACAGAAAATTACCACAGAACAAGATTAATTATCAGATTTATTACACAAACCATATTATCCTCGAATACAAGCTCTAATGAATATTAATGACAAGTTCAACTAATGCAGCGGAAATAAACTAATTAAGCAACTAAGCAACTAAGCAGCATAAGCGACAGGGTATGTATGCGCAGCTCCAATCAACACCGCAGGCAAAGCTGACGGTAGACACGGCCTAGAACTCCGCATTATCACCATTAAAATCCCAGTCCTGACCTGCAACTGTTGGGGTGGGGGATTGCAAGAGTGAGTACATGTCGTAATCAGCAAGTGTGGAAAGTAGGACATGTGGCTTATTCAAATGACGACAATAATAATGGTAAAGTGCTGAAAAGTACAGTAAAACATTTGAAAAGCAATATAGTATAAGTATGTGAAGTAATCCCAACATAATCGTAAGTAATACCATAATACCAAACTGAATTCATTACCATCATCAATAAGTCCAGATTTCACCATTTCCAATAACCATATTCAGTACCAGAGATTAATCCATAACCATCCACAACCATTACCAAACCATAACCATCCCAAATCCCAATTTGCCTCTAATCATGGAAGTTGTCCAGGTGCTCATAACCGGGAGCACGGCTATCATGATAGTTTTAGTTAACACTCTGCAGAGTTTGTACCTCTTTACCCACGTGTTCGTGATTTCATCACCCTTCGGCAACTAAGAACCTCCCTTATGCCCATGACCCGTCGGTCACATTACACACTTCCGTTGGTGTGTGGCCAAGATATCACAAAATAGCCTTTACAAAGGGATTACTAGCCTATTTAGACCCCACTGAGGTTTCACCGGTGGCGATGTCTCCCGCAGAGCACATCTTCAACCAAGGGCCCCCTCTTGAGCCATTCGGATCCCAGGGTAGTCCCACCAATCATCAACAAACCCAATCCGACTACCCCTTCCCCGAGCATCCACAATGGTCCAAACAGCACTAGCAAAGCCCTAATTAATCAGCTACGCCGCACCCATACTTGGCCTCGTGGTGGCACTGTAGTCCTGGCTTATTCTCGCATGAACCGGTCCTTAGATCTAAAGCAAGCAACCCACCATAACATCCAACCCATCCACATACCAGGCTTGCTTAGATCATCCATTACCATACCATGTTTAACCAGTTCATGTTAACCATAATCTCATCCATGCATAATTAAATTGAGTGATATAGTTGTTTCCCATCCCAGTTGATTAAGCGAAGCAAAAAGGTAAAAACCCTTCCCGACTCTCTACCATAAATTCCAGGTGACAAGGGTGGTTTAGCAAATCTAGTAAACTTCCTACCATAGGATTTCCCATCAATTTGACACAAGCATGCAGTTTTGCAAACAAAACATTTATTTTAAAAACAGGATCAATATGCTTCAGGACACTTGCCTTGCTCTTGCTGTTGATTAGGGTCAAAGCCTTCAAACTCTTGATGTTGTAGATCCTCCGTGGCACTCTCTAGCACAAATCCGTCTAATCCACACAATAAACATACAAAACAAGAAACACAATCAAAGAGTGACAAATATTACTCAATATGACATGACATGCATGCTTAATGCAAATGCAAGGTAGAACTTGTTACTAGATTGATTTTAAAGATCACTAACTAGTTCTAATAGCTTTTAACAAGTTTATACAGGTTTGGATTCGATTAGATCAAATTTTAGAATCAATATAACACAATTTAATCAGAAAGATCGGACTGGTCCGCTAGGGACCGGACAAGTCCGCACTTGACGAGATCAGCAGATTAGGGTTTTCTAGATCGACGTGAATTTGGAGATTAAGGGTTGAATTCACATAAGGAAAAGAGAATAGAAGGTATACCAGGTGTTTAGAACTCCAATGAACCAAGAAACTTGGAGGGAACACTTGGATCTTGATGATCTAGGGTTGGTGATGAACTTGGAGATGAATTGGTGGTGAAGGACGAAACTTGGTGGAGATCTTGATCCTCCTTCGTTTCCTCCTCTTCTTCTCCTTGCTTGGGATCTTCTCCTCCCTCCCTGGTGGTGGCTCCCCACGAACTAGGGTTTGGGTGGGTGGAAAAGTGGCAAATAGATGTCAAACCAAGGGGTGGGGTTGTTTATATAGATGTGGAGGCTAGGGTTGGATGGATTTCGAGTTTAGGATAAGTAGAGGCCGGTTTAGAGTCCCACATGGGCTCTAAAAGAGTTGGGCACGACGTCCCTAGGCCCACTTGACGTGAAACCCAAGAAACAAGTCGTAAAACAAAAGGTCAATCTCGGAGTCACGAAATATCGGACAAGTCCGAACAGGACCGGACTAGTCCGAAGTCGTCCAGAGAGAAAATCGGACAAGTCTGGCCAAAAATCGGACAAGTCCGAATTTGAATAGAGAGGAAAAACGGACAAGTCTGCTGGAACACCGGACTAGTCCGGAAAAGTCCAGGGACTTAGCAATTTCCAAGGATTCATGGAATATCGGACTAGTCCGCACAAAATCGGACAAGTCCGAATTTTTCCAGAGCCAAAATCGGACTAGTCCGCAGCAAAAACGGACAAGTCCGTTTTTAGTCAAAGAGAAATCGGACTAGTCCTCAGTAAAATCGGACTAGTCCGCACTTTCCTGCGTTTTAAGTGCGGTTTTGCTCCAAATCAATTTTAAATGCTCCGAATCAATTTTAAACTCGTTCCTCTTGTTGTGGGCTAATGTTAAACATGTATATGAGTGCATGTAGGGCATGATGCATGAAAATGAGGGTGTTACAAACCTACCCCCCTTAAAATGAATCTCGCCCTCGAGATTCGACGCGGAAGAGAAGAGATAGGTAAATTCCTTCATGAGATCATCTTCTAGCTCCCAAGTTGCTTCTTTTTCGGTATGGTGCTTCCATTGGACTTTACACCATCGAATTACCTTGTTCCTTGTGACTCTCTCCTTGGTTTCCAAGATTTTGATCGGTTGCTCGGCATACGTCAAATCTTCCTCTAGTTCCAATTCTTCCATTGGCACTTGTTCTTCCGGTACTCTCAGACACTTCTTGAGCTGGGAAACATGAAAGACATCATGTACGTCTGAAAGATGAGCTGGCATCTCCAACTTATATGCTACTTCTCCTCTTTTGTCCAAAATCTTGAATGGTCCAATATAACGAGGTGTGAGCTTGCCTCTTATGTTAAACCTCTTATGACCCCTCATTGGTGACACCTTGAGGTAAACAAAATCTCCTATTTCAAAGGCTAATTTCCTTCTCCTATTATCCGCATAGCCTTTTTGCCTTGATTGGGCAGCCCTCAAGTTTCCACGAATTATTTGGACTTGTTTTTCGGCTTCTTGCAACACGTCCGGACCAAATACTTGAGTTTCTCCTGCCTCATTCCAGAATAAAGGTGTCCTACACTTCCTCCCATAAAGCGCTTCATATGGTGACATTTTCAAGCTTGCTTGGTAACTATTGTTGTATGAAAATTCTGCGTATGGCAAGGTTTTGTCCCAACTTTTCCCATGCTTTAAAGCACAAGCTCTTAACATGTCCTCCAAAATCTGATTGGTCCTCTCGGTTTGTCCATCCGTTTGAGGATGATATGCTGAACTAAAATTCAACCTCGTTCCCAAAGCTTCATGCAATTTTTGCCAAAATCTGGAGGTAAAATGAGAACCTCTATCCGAGACTATCTTCTTAGGGCCTCCATGTCGACACACAATATGCTCCATGTATATTTCGGCCAATCGTGCAGCTGTATACTTGGTCTTCACAGGGACAAAATGAGCTGACTTGGTTAAGCGATCCACAATTACCCAAATTTAGTCATACCCGGACTGAGTACGTGGTAACCCAACTATGAAGTCCATACCAATTTCTTCCCACTTCCATTCCGGAATCTTCAATGGTTGCAGTAGTCCGGCTGGCCTTTGATGTTCCGCCTTGACTCGTTGACACACATCACACAATGCAACATATTCGGCTAAGTCCTTTTTCATGCTATCCCACCAATAGCAAGTCTTCAAGTCCTTGTACATCTTCGTACAACCGGGGTGAATCGAGTAAGGCGAGTCATGGGCCTCCTTTAATATTGTCTCCCGAATATGCTTTACATTAGGCACAACGATTCTCTTTCCAAGCCATAAGGTACCATGTTCGTCTTTATCAAATCTGAATTCTCTCCCTTCTTCGATTCTTTCCTTGATTTCCTTGATCCCCTCATCTGTGGTTTGTGCCTCTCGAATTTCTTGCTCCAAGGTTGGGTTTAACTCCATCATCTCCATCTCATTTACAAACCCAAGGTTCAACCGTTCAAACTCCTTACATAACTCGAACGGTAACTCTCGAACTGTAAGTTGATGGCTTACTCCCTTTCTACTCAAAGCATCGGCCACTACATTGGCTTTTCCCGGATGGTAGTTGATCCCCAAATCATAATCTTTGATGAGCTCCAACCATCTTCGTTGCCTCAAGTTCAGATCCGTTTGTGTGAAAATATACTTCAAACTCTTATGATCCGTGTAAATTTCACACCTATGTCCAAGAATGTAGTGTCTCCAAATCTTCAATGCATGTACCACGGCTGCTAGTTCAAGGTCATGCGTGGGGTAATTCTGCTCATGTTTCTTCAATTGTCTCGACGCATAGGCGGCCACTTGACCTTCTTGCATCAATACACATCCAAGCCCTTGTCTTGATGCGTCGCAATAAATGTCAAAACTCTTGCTTACATCCGGCACTACCAAAACCGGGGCTGTTGTCAACCTCTTCTTCAACTCCTCAAAACTATTCTGACAAGCTTCAGTCCATTGGAACGCCTTTCCCTTCGTTAGCAACTCCGTCATAGGCTTGGCTATCTTGGAAAAGTCCTTGATGAATCGACGGTAATATCCAGCCATCCCAAGAAAACTTCTTATTTCCTTGACGTTTTGCGGTGGTTCCCACTTCAACACGTCTCTCACTTTTCCGGGGTCAACCGATACTCCTCCTCCTGAGATTATATGACCCAAAAATGGCACCTCTTTCAACCAAAACTGGCACTTGTTGAACTTGGCATACAATTGATGCTCCCTCAATTTCTGCAACGTAAGCCTCAAGTGTTCCTCATGTTCCTTCTCATCCCTCGAGTAGATCATAATATCATCAATAAACACCACAACGAACTTATCTAAGTACTCCATGAAGACCTTATTCATGAGGTACATAAAGTAGGCAGGTGCATTTGTCAATCCAAAAGACATCACGGTGTACTCATAAGATCCATACCGTGTCCTAAAAGCTGTCTTGGGTATGTCCGATGGTCTAATCTTCATTTGAAAGTATCCCGACCTCAAGTCAATCTTAGAGAAGACACAAGCACCCTTCATCTGATCAAACAAGTCTTCTATGCGTGGCAAGGTGTACTTGTTCTTGATTGTTACCTCGTTGAGAGCTCGGTAATCCACGCACATCCTTTGGGATCCGTCCTTCTTGTCCACAAATAGAACGGGCGCTCCCCAAGGTGAAGAGCTAGGGCGAATAAAACCCTTCTCTAATTGCTCCTGAATTTGTTTCTTGAGCTCTGCTAATTCCATAGGAGGCATCCTATACGGCCTCTTAGCTATAGGTGCAGTTCCAGGTATTAAATCAATAACAAACTCAATGTCTCGATCGGGTGGCATACCTGGCAACTCATCCGGAAACACATCCAAGAATTCGCATACAACCGGAATCTCCTCAATTGCGGCACCGTCCATATGATTCAATTCCAATTGCTTCGGTGCGGTTTGAGATGCTTCAAATTCTACGGTGATTCCTTCCTCATTGGTCAACTTCACCGTCTTTGTGGCACATTCAATAACTCCATTGTGCTTCCTCAACCAGTCCATACCAAGTATAATATCCAACCCTTGAGAATCTAAAACAATGAGGTTGGCGGAGAAGTCTACCCCCCTTATTCTAAGGCTTACTTTTGGACATACTATATTTGTCCTCATCTCTCCTCCAGGAGACTTAACCAATAGAGTAAACTTCATATGAGAGATAGGCAAACTATACTTGGCAACATACTTCGATGCAATGAATGAATGCGATGCTCCAGAATCAAATAACATAGTCGCGGGGTTGGAGTTGGCGAGAAACATACCAATGACCACGTCATCCGCTTGTTGAGCATCCTCCGTAGAAACATGGTTCACGTTGCCACGAGCAAAGTTCTGCTATCCACGACTTCCTTGTGGCTGTCCTCCATTAGGTCTTGGGTTTTGCCTCGATGCATTGCTTCCTTGACCAAGGCCCGACTTAGGACATTGATTCGCAAAGTGTCCAGCTTCTCCACAAGTATAGCACCTCTTAACTCCACCAGAATTATTGGGACGAGCTTGGTTTTGAGCATTTGCAGCAGGAAAATTGGCACGAGGCTCATAAGGCATTGGAGGCTTAGGTGCTTGCATAACAGGGCGCTATTGCACAAACTGAGTTGGGCGTGGTGCATAACCAGGGCGCTGAGCAGGAATAGAGGAGCTGTAATGAGGCGCATTGGGCGGCGCAAAGCGAGGGCGCACATTACTTCCTTGTTGCTGTCCTTGATATGGTGCCTTCCTCTTGATTTCTTGCTCCATCTCACGGATCTTGTTCTCAACCACAATTGCTTTGTCCACAAGCTTCTGAAAATTGACATAATCACAGTTGAGCAATTGCACTTGGATCGTATTGTTCAATCCCCTCATGAACAAGTATTGCTTCCGGCTGTCCCGGCTAACATCCTCAGACGCATATCTTGAGAGTTGAGTGAACTTATTGAGATATTCACTCACGCTTGATTTTCCTTGTCTCAAGTTCTCAAATTCTTGCCTCTTCAAGAGCATAACACCTTCCAGCACATAATGAGAACGGAAACTCTCCTTGAATTCCGCCCAGGTAATTCTCTCTTGGTTCTCATGAGCATTGCAATAAGAATCCCACCAATCTGCAGCTGCTCCAACGAGTTGATGAGAAGCAAATAGCACCTTCTCCCGGTCACTGCATTGGACAATGGCTAGCTTCTTCTCCACGGACTTGAGCCAATCATCCGCATCCATAGGGTCTGCGGCTTGAGCAAAGGTTGGCGGCCTAGTCCTCATAAACTCTCCCAACCGGTTATGAGGAGGTGGGGGTGGCGGTGGAGGCATGTGGGGCTGATTGTTGATATTGCCAGCCTGCAGCTGTCCCATAGTCTGTATCATGGTCTGCATGAGTTGGTTTTGCATGGCCAAAAGCTGCTCGATGTTGATAGCTCCCTGAGTAGATCCTTGCCCATTGTTATTCTGAGGCACTCCATTGTTCACCTCTTCATCATTGCCATCCCTCTGGTTGCGAGTCCTCACCATCTGAAGAAAAGCAATAGGTAAGAATTAGAAAACGTCCCCAACTATATGCATCAAGGGATATGAAACTAAACAGCTAGCTACACTAGCCTAGGTGGACATGGCAATGCTAAAGCATCCCAAAATCCTCTATTAAGCACACAAGCAACCAATATATATAGCAAACAGCACTCCAAGAAAAAAATACATCGATTCCTGAGTGCTCCTATGTGCTCTAAAGTGTCCATTCTATCTAGGCTGCGTCCTACGGTCAACCTGTGGCTCTGATACCAATCTGTGACGCCCGATTCCGGAAATGAACCAAGCTAACACATATGTGTGCCCAGGATGTTCATCACACATACACGAGTGCAATCACAAAAGAGTATACAGAAAATTACCACAGAACAAGATTAATTATCAGATTTATTACACAAACCATATTATCCTCGAATACAAGCTCTAATGAATATTAATGACAAGTTCAACTAATGCAGCGGAAATAAACTAATTAAGCAACTAAGCAACTAAGCAGCATAAGCGACAGGGTATGTATGCGCAGCTCCAATCAACACCGCAGGCAAAGCTGACGGTAGACACGGCCTAGAACTCCGCATTATCACCATTAAAATCCCAGTCCTGACCTGCAACTGTTGGGGTGGGGGATTGCAAGAGTGAGTACATGTCGTACTCAGCAAGTGTGGAAAGTAGGACATGTGGCTTATTCAAATGACGACAATAATAATGGTAAAGTGCTGAAAAGTACAGTAAAACATTTGAAAAGCAATATAGTATAAGTATGTGAAGTAATCCCAACATAATCGTAAGTAATACCATAATACCAAACTGAATTCATTACCATCATCAATAAGTCCAGATTTCACCATTTCCAATAACCATATTCAGTACCAGAGATTAATCCATAACCATCCACAACCATTACCAAACCATAACCATCCCAAATCCCAATTTGCCTCTAATCATGGAAGTTGTCCAGGTGCTCATAACCGGGAGCACAGCTATCATGATAGTTTTAGTTAACACTCTGCAGAGTTTGTACCTCTTTACCCACGTGTTCGTGATTTCATCACCCTTCGGCAACTAAGAACCTCCCTTATGCCCATGACCCGTCGGTCACATTACACACTTCCGTTGGTGTGTGGCCAAGAGATCACAAAATAGCCTTTACAAAGGGATTACTAGCCTATTTAGACCCCACTGAGGTTTCACTGGTGGCGATGTCTCCCGCAGAGCACATCTTCAACCAAGGGCCCCCTCTTGAGCCATTCGGATCCCAGGGTAGTCCCACCAATCATCAACAAACCCAATCCGACTACCCCTTCCCCGAGCATCCACAATGGTCCAAACAGCACTAGCAAAGCCCTAATTAATCAGCTATGTCGCACCCATACTTGGCCTCGTGGTGGCACTGTAGTCCTGGCTTATTCTCGCATGAACCGATCCTTAGATCTAAAGCAAGCAACCCACCATAACATCCAACCCATCCACATACCAGGCTTTCTTAGATCATCCATTACCATACCATGTTTAACCAGTTCATTTTAACCATAATCTCATCCATGCATAATTAAATTGAGTGATATAGTTGTTTCCCATCCCAGTTGATTAAGCGAAGCAAAAAGGTAAAAACGCTTCCCGACTCTCTACCATAAATTCCAGGTGACAAGGGTGGTTTAGCAAATCTAGTAAACTTCCTACCATAGGATTTCCCATCAATTTGACACAAGCATGCAGTTTTGCAAACAAAACATTTATTTTAAAAACAGGATCAATATGCTTCAAGGACACTTGCCTTGCTCTTGCTGTTGATTAGGGTCAAAGCCTTCAAACTCTTGATGTTGTAGATCCTCCGTGGCACTCTCTAGCGCAAATCCGTCTAATCCACACAATAAACATACAAAACAAGAAACACAATCAAAGAGTGCACAAATATTACTCAATATGACATGACATGCATGATTAATGCAAATGCAAGGTAGAACTTGTTACTAGATTGATTTTAAAGATCACTAACTAGTTCTAATAGCTTTTAACAAGTTTATACAGGTTTGGATTCGATTAGATCAAATTTTAGAATCAATATAACACAATTTAATCAGAAAGATCGGACTAGTCCGCTAGGGACCGGACAAGTCCGCACTTGACGAGATCAGCAGATTAGGGTTTTCTAGATCGACGTGAATTTGGAGATTAAGGGTTGAATTCACATAAGGAAAAGAGAATAGAAGGTATACCAGGTGTTTAGAACTCCAATGAACCAAGAAACTTGGAGGGAACACTTGGATCTTGATGATCTAGGGTGGTGATGAACTTGGAGATGAATTGGTGGTGAAGGACGAAACTTGGTGGAGATCTTGATCCTCCTTCGTTTCCTCCTCTTCTTCTCCTTGCTTGGGATCTTCTCCTCCCTCCCTGGTGGTGGATCCCCACGAACTAGGGTTTGGGTGGGTGGAAAAGTGGCAAATAGATGTCAAACCAAGGGGTGGGGTTGTTTATATAGATGTGGAGGCTAGGGTTGGATGGATTTCGAGTTTAGGATAAGTAGAGGCCGGTTTAGAGTCCCACATGGGCTCTAAAAGAGTTGGGCACGACGTCCCTAGGCCCACTTGACGTGAAACCCAAGAAACAAGTCGTAAAACAAAAGGTCAATCTCGGAGTCACGAAATATCGGACAAGTCCGAACAGGACCGGACTAGTCCGAAGTCGTCCAGAGAGAAAATCGGACAAGTCTGGCCAAAAATCGGACAAGTCCGAATTTGAACAGAGAGGAAAAACGGACAAGTCCGCTGGAACACCGGACTAGTCCGGAAAAGTCCAGGGACTTAGCAATTTCCAAGGATTCATGGAATATCGGACTAGTCCGCACAAAATCGGACAAGTCCGAATTTTTCCAGAGCCAAAATCGGACTAGTCCGCAGCAAAAACGGACAAGTCCGTTTTTAGTCAGAGAGAAATCGGACTAGTCCTCAGTAAAATCGGACTAGTCCACACTTTCCTGTGTTTTAAGTGCGGTTTTGCTCCAAATCAATTTTAAATGCTCCGAATCAATTTTAAACTCGTTCCTCTTGTTGTGGGCTAATGTTAAACATGTATATGAGTGCATGTAGGGCATGATGCATGAAAATGAGGGTGTTACAGGGTGCCACAACGTGGATGTAGGAAGATCTTAACGATCTTGCCGAACCACGGGATAAATCCTTGTCTCCTCGGGAGTTTGCATCCTTCTCTTTCCCTTACTTTTATGCATTTTATATTCCGCAAAGTTTCTATCCACTAGAATGCATAGATAGTCGCGTAGGGAATTGGGCTTTAGAAATTAAGTTTCATTGCTTAGAATTTTTCGAAGAAAGCCCAATTCACCCCCCTCTTGGGCATTCGGTCCTTACACCATCAACGTATAATATTGACTCAACTTCCTCGCCCTCTTATTTTGAAACTCTTTTCAAAGAGAACCCTGCATAAAAAAATACTTTTCGACAAAACTAAGTCGTATGATCTCTCCTTGCTACAAGCCCAAATGCATGAAACACCTCCCATTGAGTAGTGTTAGGACTTGCTGAGTACCTTCCATACTCACTTTTGATTTACATGTGGTTTTATCAAAGGAGGAAAAAACTAAAGTGTGAGAGGATAATGATTTGATATAGTCCGATTTCCCAAGTGTGCCTGTTGGGCATGACGTCTTTCTGCTCTGTTGTCTTCATGGATTTTAATCTTTTGATGATCATAACCCGACCACATTAATTGTAATCTAGATCATGTTTGTAATACTTATATTTGTTATTAATGAATAATTGTTTTATAAATCTCAATCTATTTTGTTGTGCGTAATAACTACTGATCTAGAGATTGGTACGAGATGCACAAGGGGACTCCTCATAAGCCAGGTCCTGACAGAGTGGTATCAGAGCCATACTTTGTCATAGGAAAAAAACTTAGAGTCATCCTATACATGAACACATATTTTGAAAATGTCTGCATCAGCCATTCAAAGATACGATCAGTCAACCAACCTTCTGGCCAACTCAAGAGAGTACATGAAAGATAAAGGAACTGTTGGGGTCCTAGAACCCGTGCGAGCGAATACCACATCTAGATTGAAAGAGTTGGCCACAGTGAACGAGTGAGGGCCCTACCGATAAGGCCTCTCCTAGCAAACTGTCTAGACAGACAAAGGAATGGGCCCCCCGACCCCCCGCTAGGCATGATTCCCTTGTGTTCACTCAGTCGGGCCTGACCACGGGGCCAAAGCATGCCTCACAGGTCCTCGCATGGGAGACCATGCTGATGCAGCTGCCAACTCTCTACACGCCCTATTCCATCCCACCGTGGACGGCACGCCGCACTGGGCACTGATAGTAGATGCGACGAGACGAGGCAGGCGCAACACTAACGGGTGCAGCAGTTCAAACCTGCCCCGAGGCCTGAATAGATAGGAACGAATATGTAATATCCCTCCTCCCATATGAGTAAAGTGGGATGTAGACGCTACGGAGAGGGTTTGTTCCCGCCTATAAAGGAGGTCGAAGCAACCAGATAAGAGACATCGGAGAAAAGACCTCTAAGATCTCTACTCCCTCATGTAAATCCCCCACCATTGATAATGAGACGGTGCAACCTCCGAACTGTACATTGGGCACCCTGCCCGAACCAGTATCCATCCATTCTCCTAGCTGCTAGGCCGCCTCGAGGCAGAATGCTCGGCGCAATTGATACTCCTCGGCAAATCGAATGCCAATAGTTAGCGCACTAGATAGGGGCACTGTCGTTCATTCCCGCCTCGATGGCTCCACTGAACACCGACGGAGCGGATGCCGGCATCAGCGTCCCATCCTTCATCCCCACCCCAAAGCTCACCTCCAAGCGCCCGCAGGCCAAACACCAGTGCGAGCGTGCCGGCTCCATCTCGCCACCAGTACTGGCCACCATCCTCGCCCCGAGGCCACTGCTGAGGTGTCAATAGGCAACATACTGGCGCGATCAGCCGGGTGCAATGGTGCTGTACGATCCATCCCCGTCCTTCGTGAGGAAATTTGCTCCAAGCATCGACAGGTTGAACACTGGCACCGGCACCTTGCCAACACCACTTGTGTAGCAAACAACAGCTGACTCGATTTGGTGGACAAATCTCCAGCACCAAGACTAGGTTGACGGTCGATCCTGGTTTTCTAAACTCAAACGCACCAACTAGCAGCGCAGCTTGAAAACTAGGCACCGATTACCAGCGCGGAACTGTGATGGTTTGATTGCCCTCCGTCTCCAAAGCTGAGTGGATTTACCATTCATGCGATTTGGTAGATGAGGCATCAGCCCGCGGACAACAACCACAAGACGGTCTGCCCTGCCATCTCCAGCCAGGAGAGGGCAGATGGAGGACGGGCACCCCCACGACGACTGACCGCCTTACTTCACCAATGACCACCGCGCTGATGACCGTTGCTTGCTTCGCGTCCGGTGGGCTCATCGCAGCAGCAGCGGGCCCGACACTCGAGGAATGATCAGGCTCTACGCCAGCATCGAGAAGCTCGACTGCATGTACGTGCAGCTAGATGCAAAGCCTAGTGCCAATAGTCAAAGGATGACATTCAAGTGGTCGCCCCTCAGCCACGGAGCTACGAGCGGACCGAACTGCTTGCCCCACGGCACTCAGGGGTTTCCTACCAGCAAAGGAGTCCAGCTTGAATGACAGAGAAACCGATGCCGAGCAAGTCACTCCTCGAAGCTCGGCACCGGACCAAGCCACCCACACCACAACGATCAAAAAGCCACCAGCCGACTAAAGGTTGGATGTGCAGGGACTGGAAACCCAAGAAGGCAAGGACTACATGACTAGGTAGCTTCCCAGGATGTGACTTGACGAGTGGGCTGAACCGCTCATCCCGCATCACACGGGGGCCACAAGCTGATAATGTCAATGTACATACATGTAAACCGAAGGGAATCATCCTGATTTGTCATGTATGAACCCTTGATATGTAATGACATGATTTGATTACACATGAAATATCGCTCATTTTCTCGACCATTCGTAAAACCCACCTCATGAGAATCCGCCCGCATCTACAACGTCCAGAATCCCGCCTCAGCACAGGGAGCTCATTCCCAAGTCACATCGAGCCCTCAGTGGCACGAGCATAAGAGTGCGCCCATCCAACCTGTACTAGGATACGAGCACATCGAGCCAAGGCACTCCTCGGCAACCGACATCTACGTAGGGTCCAGCCACGAGGGCCCTCCTTCCCCGACACGACGAGGGCCCTCCAACTGACCGCCGAGTTTGACGACTACCGCAGGTGACTGCCGAGCTAAACAACGAACGCAGGCGATCGACAACCATGCACAACGCCCGGAGGAGGCATCC
This sequence comes from Tuctoria greenei, assembly GCA_036927565.1. NCBI lineage: Eukaryota > Viridiplantae > Streptophyta > Magnoliopsida > Poales > Poaceae > Tuctoria > Tuctoria greenei. Next base: position 117,765,696 of record JAYESD010000002.1, read on the forward strand.
CTCTGAACCCATGTAATTCAGCTAACCATCTCCTTTGTTTGTAGGACTCGGCATGAGCCCAGGCCTTGCAAACACGGGGAGCACACCCCACGACTCCCGTGACCCCGAGTTGCGAGTCGAGGTAAGGCAGGTAAGCACCATATTCGGTATTGGGAACATGCACGTCCTCGGTTTAAAGGATGGACGATGGTGCGGCCTCTCATAGGGGGCTACATCTTGGGTAGTGAAGACCCTTGACGTCCCCAAACTGTCCATATTCAAATCCCAGCTTGGCTGTTTCATGGTAGCCCCACGAAGGGTGGCAACGAGCCACCCAAGACCTCTAAAGGCTCAATTTGTGCGGACGTCTAAAGCAGGGTCTAACAAAACATGGGCACCGCACCCCGATCATACGGTCTGTCGAAATCGTATGTATGGTTCTATCCTCCTAGCGACGGGGGGGGGGGGGGGGGGGGGTTCACTTGGACCTAACCGCTAGTTAGCTCGACGGCCTAGCGGGTTCGGCTACCGAGGTAAACTCTTGATACCAACCCCTTCGGGCCATTGACAGCTCGCGAACGGTGCGCGAACACTCACCACATTGAAGGACGAGATGCCCGACCAGCGACAATCAACGCTGAATAAGAAGGCGAATCCATGGATCCTCTCAAGCCTCCGGGCCTGCGAGCGCAGACGTGGAGCCAAAGGAGGACTGCGTGACATGAGGAGTTGGACTCCTGACCCCTCCTACCTCCAGCCTAAGAGGATGAATGCCTCGGGCTCTCCGCGTGCCTCAAAGACCAAAGTCAGCCTCCACCGCGACAAGCGCTCAACGAAGGAGGCACGCATAATGTGCCCAGGCCAGCGCGGTTTGACCCCGACTGGCTCTCAATGTCAGGTGCAATGTGATGCCTGCCCGTGCGATAAGCGAGCTAAGTCCTCTCTGCACCTTTGCCGAAAGAAACGAAGTTCAACTCATCAAATGTGAGCGATCTGACCTTGAGGCTGTGCTCGAACAGCAACCTCGAGCCCGATCCTGAAAGTTGGGCCTGGGGGCTGCCACCCGTCTAGGATCGGTTGGGGCCTTGGAACCCTTTGGTCTAAAAGCATCCACCTTCGTTCAAAGTAGTTCGAGCCTTACCACCTACAGCCCGTGAGTAACGAAAACTCAAGGGACACAAATTTGGTGCGAGGTCAATCAGGCGAAAACTGGACAAAGGGGGAAATGCATTTTTTCATTAAAAGGGTCCCATATTTCATAATGAGTTGTTTCTTTACATAATGAAGTGCACATCAAATCCTTGAAGGTGCTCTTCCTATGTAGGCTTTACCCGCTGAATTAGGGAACTTCGACGTGCAAGATGTCCCTGAGCCCTGTCAGGCCCCAAGGTCAGCCGTCTCGGCGATTTCGTGTTCGTCCCCGATGTGCAAATTCTTCGTCGACTGCCAAGCCCGGCTTCCTGGCTGTTGTTCCTTCCAAATCTAAGGAATGTAGGAAAGTTGAGGCAGCCGACGCCCTAACCTCTATAAGGGGCTCGGCACCTCTAAGAAAGAAAGGCCACTGATCTCCCAAAGGGAGATCGTGGGCCTCTTCCATCACCCTTTGGAGAGAGGATGGCACCGAGGCCCGTCGGGGTGGGCCGGAATGCGGTGGCGCCCAACATATTTCCCAATTAACCACCATGCCACGAGGGAAGAACTAGTACACACTTGGCATCGCCGTGCATCTGGATCAAGCCAACCAACCCTCCCTTCGAAGGAGGTCAGCCCGATGAGGCCCACTGAGGTGGGTCGGGATGCCAAGGCATCCGACTTTCCTCGTAACCCCATCCACGCTGTGAAAGAGAGGTTGGTACAGTCTTGAAGGAGCTCTATGTCCAGATCGATCTGGCCCCCTATAGAAGCCTCCGACCAGTCTCCTCGATGACAAGGCTCTGATAGATGTCGACGCATTTTGGGCTTCCAAGTAACTCCACCCCTGCGAGCGAACATCCAGTCGAGGACTCCCCAGTCGAGACAACATTTTCAAACGGCCAGTAACAAATTTCTGGCCGCCGCATTCTCATCACTAGAGAGACTATGAGGAGGAATACCAGAGGAAAGGGAGGAGCAAGTTTTCCTCTCCTCACAGTTGGCTGAAAAGAAGATGGAAGTGGTGTGAAGACGAAGCTCTCGAAGGTGTGTTTTTGTAGCCCCGCCGGGGAATCGAGGGGGTGGAAGCGGCAGCTGAGGCGTGTTAAAGCGCCTCGTAACTAGTGTTGTGATTAGGGGATCGGGGCGATCGAGGATTAACTTCCACCTGCCTTCCCACCTCCTCAGAGACCGCGCCGCAATAATGGCTAGCGAAGATCGTGGATGCCCATGATCCGCTCCGCTTCCTAACTCCTCAGAGACTGTGCCCGCATGGGAAGGTGCATTGCTCATGGGCGACGGAGCGTGATCGAAGGGCTAACGTGAGCCACAATGACTCTGCCGCTGGGTTACACGAGAAGGCATGGGTCCCGATCCAGATGTGGGGCCTGCCATGTCCCTGGTTAAAAGGTTGGCCCACCAGAGGTTTTGAGACCACCCGGGGCAAACAAGAGCAAGGGACGAGCGTTCGAGGGATGTGCCAGAGGAAATGTCCAGGATGAAAGGAAACCCCAGATGCCTCCAAATCGCCATATCTAAGTTCAAGAATCGACGATCCTGCAGCAACCCCCTGAAGGGTTGGCATTGAGCTCCTCGAGCCCCCGAAAGGCCTGGGACCCGCATGGACATACTGAGTGAGATTGCATGAGGCGAGGGCGTCGAGCCCTAACCTCAACTGCCCGTCAAAACTGGGTGTTGGGTTCCTATCGTCTTCACATTTGGGGACGACCGGGCCTCACTCGGGTTACCTCAATGAAAAGGTCATGAGGGTTGTGCCTCCCAAATCTCTCACGCTGAGCGGAGTCCATTGAACGTAGGTGCCAAGCCCCGATCTTGATTGCCTGTTGAAATTTGGTGTCGGGTTCCGTTCGCACTCAAAGTTGAGGGTGCGCGGGTTCATTCGGATTAACCACAGAGCCAGCTCAAGCAAGGTTGGGGGCTCTGCTGTCAAGGCAGACCTCCCGAGCCATCCCATCACTACCAAGGAGCTTTACCGATACGAAGCGCGCGCCTAACATTTGCAACCGCGATACCAGCACGTTTTCAGCCCTCGACCGAGCAGGCCGCTCGGCCAGAGACTTAGGGGCTACTGTTCGAGTCCTGGAACCCGAGTGGCCAAAACCCACGTTTGGATTGGCCAGTCATGAGCAAGCCCCAATGAAAGAGTCAGGGCCCTGCCAACAGAGCTTCGCCTAGCAAACAATCTAGGCAGACAAAGGATCTAGCCCCTCGATCCCCCGCTGGGAAGGGCTCCCTCGCCTTCAATCATCCGGGACCTGACCACAGGGCCGAAGCGCGCCCTCCGGGTCCTCGCATGGGAGACAGTGTAGATGCTGCTGCCAACTCTCTGCACGACCTATGCCATCCCACTGTAGACGACACACCGCTCTGTAGGGGTGGGCGTTCGGGGTTCCCCGATATTTCGGGTCGGGTAATTCGGTTTTTTTTTAATTTCTGATTTTAAAAATCGGTACCCGAAGTTGTACCCAAATTTTCGGTTACCCGACAGTTCGGGTTCGGTTTCGGGTTACCCAAATTACCCAAACAGTAACATAACAATACTAAAATATGTAAAAAAAACAGCAACCAAAACAACAATAAAATCATATTTCAGCAATAAAACTAAATTTCAGCAGCATTACAGTACACTTCATAAAAATATTGTTAGTTTCACACATCAACAAAATAACAATGGTCTTGAATAACATTACAGGAAACGTGATCATTTGCGATGACTAGTTTTATTTGTGACGGCCAGCTGTCGCAAATAACTTAAATTGCGACGGCATGTCTGTGGCCGTCGCAAATAAGAAGGCCATCGCAAATAAGGACTTATTTGCAACGGCCCTAGGACTAAATTGCGATGGCCAACCAGAGGGCCATCGCAAATAAAGGAGCCGTCGCAAATAAACCTTTATTTGCGACGGCTGCAAAAAGTGCCGTCGCAAATAAGGTTAATTGTGATGGCCATAATATAAGGCCGTCACAATTAACAGAGCCGTCACAAGTAAGAGCTAATATCGGCCCCATCGACCCCCGACACCTCATTCTCCTCCACGCCCCGCGCCCCCGCCGCCGCCGCCCTGCCGCGCCCGCCGCCCCTGCTCCCGCCCCTCCCCCGCCGCCCTTGGCCCCCCGCCGCCACTGGCCTCTGCGCCCCCGTCCCCGCCGCCCCCACCGCCCCTGCTTCCGCCGCTCCCCAGCCGCCCCTGCCCCCCCCCCCCCCCCCCGCACCCGCTTCCTCCGTTCCCCAGCCGCCCTCGGCCCCCCGCCGCCCCCGGCCCCTGCGCCTCTGGCCTCTGCGCCCTCGGCCCCCGCCGCCCCTGGCCCCTGCGCCCCCGGCCCCGCTGCCCCTGCTCCCGCGGCGCCCCCGGCCCCACCGTGCCCCCCGTGCCTAATGTCGTCGCGCCCCCACCGCCCCCGGCCCCAGACAACAGCGTTGCCGGTCTCCTCCAACGCCTCCGCCGTCCGTCCGATGTCGTCGGCCCGCTGCTCCACGCCGCACAAGTAAAGTAGGCATTTAGTAGTTAATTTCTAGATAATTAGTTGTCAATTGTTAATTGATGATTAATTGTTATGCTATGTTGTTGTTAATTGTTCTTGATGATTAGTTGTTATGCGAATTAATTGTTAGGTTGTTGTTAATTAGTTGTTAATTCTCATTAATTGTTAGTAGTTGCTAATTAGGTTTGAATTGCAATTAATTGTTAGTTAGTTGTTAATAGTGGACTATTCTAATTAATTATTAGTTAGTTGTTAATTAGTTGCTAATTAGATCTTAATGTTACTATATATGCTTAGGTTTTATTTAATAATGTTTAAGATTTGTATTATTGCTCCCGTTTATTATTTTGTGATTAAAATACAGTTGCTTATGTTTTTGTTAATATTTTTGATGCTTATGTATTATATATAGAAACGGATAAACAAAAGGGCCGTCGTATGTATATGTAGCGTATATACGGCCCATAAGACCCAACCCTAACCTTCATTCGAGGTCAGGCAAAGAGAGAACGACGCCGCTGCAGTGTGGGTCACGATCGTGACCCGTGACTGGTGACATGAGGTGAATCGTTAGGGTTAAGTGTATATGGGCCGGGCGGCCCATTACTAACCCTAAAAGTATGTAACCAGGTATCTCTCAGCTGCAAGACCCCCAGTTTACATCGTGTGTGTTTGTGAGTACGTATAAGACGATGAAAACTCCGAAACCGTATGTTGCGAGTATGTGTCCTAGACTCGCAACATCCATAAGGCAACAGGTTTCCCAGCTAACCAGTTGCCCCCCTTTGTACTTTAAGAACTGCACTGGATAGGGGGTGTGGTGTTAAATAGGCGGCGTTATGCTGTCGAAATTTCATGATTTGTGAGACGGATGATAATCAAACATTGATGAATCGTTAGGGTTAAGTGACCAACTCGGAAATGGATGTAGAATTGTCATCTAAGACCAACTTTCCTCTCACTCTTTCTCTAGTTCTTTCCTCTCTCTTAAATGACTTCAAAATGAAAATGAGCAACGTAACCTATCCTGTATACACTAACGACAATTTCTTTCACGTTAAACTGCAGAGCCAAACATGGGTGAAGACCGCAGTTGGATGTATACTGGCTGGAAGAGCAGAACTGGTGGTCACTCGGATGAGTAGTACATCAAGTTAGATAAATTTTTGGATCGAGTATTTTTGTTGCCAACGGCAGATAGGTGCAGTGCCCATGTACAAAATGCCGGAACACCAAGTTTTTAAGAAGATGGGAGCTTTTGTTTCACTTATGTCGAAACGGTTTCACTCCACATTATGAAGTGTGGACCTTTCACGGCAAGACTAATTCTCGAGTCATAGCAGAAGTGGATGAGGATGATGATATAATAGAGGTTGATAGGATGGATGAGATGCTAGAAGCTCTGGAAGCGGAGGATCCTCTTACAAATGAGGCAGAGGAGTTCTTTGAGGAGTTGAAGAAATCACAAGAGTCGTTGCATGAACACACAGTTGTGACCATACTTGCTTTCTTAACCAGATTTATGGCAATTAAGTCCAAGTACTTTTTTCATCAACTGCTACAATGATCTCATGAAATTGATCTGCGGTATCCTTCCACAACCTCACAAAGCGCCACCAGATATGTATTAGTCAAAGATCAAGATATCTGGTCTTGGTATGAAGTATGAGAAAATTGATGTGTGCCCAGACAACTGCATGCTATTCTGGAAAGAGCACGCCAATGAGAAGATGTGTTTGAAATGTGGTAAACTGAGGTATGTCAAAGTTTTTAATGATGTTGGCGATAATGTGATGACAGATGTCACACATAAGCAGCTTCGTTACTTGCCTATGACACCTCGGTTGAAGCGGTTGTCTCTTTCAAAAAGAACAGCAAGACACATGAGATGGCACGAAGAAGGTAAACGTGAGAACAAAGAATTCTTGACGCATCCGTCCGACGGTGATGCATGGAAGGCGCTAGACCGTTTCGATCCAGACTTTTCTCGTGATGCGAGGAATGTTCGCATCAGATTAGTGATAGACGGATTCTCACCATTCAGTACGAATGCCACGCCATACTCCTGTTGGCCCATCTTTGTCATTCCGTACAACCTGCCACCTGCTCTTTGTATGAAGAACGAGTTCATGTTTCTCAGCCTCATTGTACGAGGACCTGATCATCCCGGGTCACGTCTCAACGTGATGTTGAAACCGTTGATCGAAGAATTGAAAGTCTTGTGGATAGGAGTTGAAGCGTATGACAGTTACAAGAAGCAGAAATTCAACCTTCGAGCTGCTTAACTGTGGCCCGTCCATGATTTTCCGGCATATGACATGTTTTCCGGATGGAGCACTCACGGTCGCCTGATGTTTCTGATATGTGCTTCAGACACGGATTTCTTTCGACTAACTCATGGAGGCAAAATATCTTACTTCGATTGTCACAGGCGTTGGCTTCCCTCGAATCACATATTTAGGCAGCAGAGGCATGTCTTTCGAAAGAACACTGTTGTGACTAAAAGACCACCGAAGCATCTCAACGGGTCAAAAATTTCTGATATGTTGGACAAACTAGTGCCTGATGAAGGTCGTCCTGGATATTTCGTAGGTTATGGAGAGGTACACAATTGGACTCACATATGTGGACTTTGGGAGCTACCGTATGCGAAGTCGTTGATTCTAATGCACAACTTTGATATCATGCATCAGGAGCGTAACATGAGCGAAAGTATCATACGCACTTGCATGGATATGCCTAGCAAAATGAAAGACAATTACAAAGCTAGACTAGATTTGGCAGACATTTGTCACCATCCAACTCTTGAAATCTCTGAAAGTGGTGGGAAGCCGCATGCTTCTTTCTATCATCGATCGAAAGAAAAGAAAGAAGTTATGAAATGGATGAAAACTTTGAATTCCCAGATGGTTACGCAGCTAGCCTGAAACGAGCCGTAAATGTGAACACAGGAAACCTCAAAGGGTTGAAGAGTCATGATCATCACATTATAATGGAAATACTCTTACCTGTTATGTTTCGAGGCTATATAGATGATGCGGTGTGGAAGGTTTTAGCCGAGCTCAGCTATTTCTATAGACAACTTTGTTCTAAAGAAATCAAGATAGGGATGATGGATAAGTTAGAGAAGGAGATACCCATACTTTTATGTAAGATGGAAAAAAAATTTCCACTAGGTTTCTTCAATCCAATGCAACATCTGCTTATCCATCTTCTATTCGAAGCTAAAGTTGGCGGTCCTGTGCAATACAGGTGGATGTATCACATTGAAAGAGTGCTACGATATCTGAAACCAATGGTTGGCAACAGGGCAAGGGTGGAAGGGTGCATCGCTGAAGCATATGCTCTTAAGGAAGTAGGATACTTTTTGAGTGTCTGCTTTGCGGAAGAAAACAATATCAATACTTCGGCGATGCAATACAATATGGAAGAAACACCTCATTTAAGCGACCTTTCCATTTTTCAAACGAGAGGCACTACCGTTGGTAGCTACATGACCTACGTGCTATCCGAACATGACTGGACTGTTGCTTTACTCTACATGTACGCAAATATAGAAGGCATGCAGGAATACTTCGAGTAAGTGTTTGTCCTACATTTATGCTAATCGGCATATTTTGCTACACATGTATTCTAAAAGATGTTTTTTCATGTTGAGCGACTTCCACAGACAATGTTGGCCACATAGGCATCAACCTACGGCCGAACAAGTAGAAGGGATGCGAAAAGAAGGAATAAATGGGGGGCAAAGTTTCCTATCCTGGTTTCGAGATTATGTAATACTCTCTCGTCTTCTATGTATTATAAGTTACTATTATTAAAGAAGTGTTATATTAACTTACAATCATTTTTGACAGTGTCGGACTCACAATGCCCATGAAGATTTGCGGCAGCTATCTTATGGATTGGTGAATGTTAGAAGCTATGGTCGATGTGACGTAAATGAATGTGGCCAAGAGGGGGGTGAATAGGCATTTTTGATTTTTTGTTGGAACCTGCAACACTTAACAAAGTAATCAAATCCCGAGATATCGGACTAGTCCGGTAGAAAGCGGACAAGTCCGGTGCGTGCGGACTAGATTGATCAAGTTTGATCGATTACTTCGATCCTAGGATGTATGCAGCGGAAATATACTTGTAATTGGAGTGCCACACTACTATGAACTAGGATATAGCACAAGTTAATCTTATATTCAATGTTTCAACGTAAAGTAAACAAGATTGATTGAAACCCTAGATATATATGAAGAGTAAGAACAATGGGCGCAAAGTAAGAACACAAGCTCTTTATCCCATGGTTCGGTTCTCACAGAGGCAACATACATCCACGTTGAGGAGTCCACAAAAGGACCGGGTCTTCTCCAACCCTACACTCGTCGGATCGCCATGGAGACTAATCGTTTTCACTAATCACAAAGGGGAAATAACCGAATTCAAGGGGCCTTCTCACAAGTATAGGACTCCCCAAGATTACAAGATGAACACCACCAAGAACACACTCTTAAGATTACAATGAAAACCACGGGAGTGTGTTAGGGAATCAAACCAAGGGCACAATGAGTGAAGAACCATGTCTCTCCTTGGATCCAAAGTGAATCCTCAAAGGATCAAGCTTTCTTGTGTTGGATTGTGTGAAGAGATGAGTTTCTAGGCTCTTGGAGGGTGTGACGGCGTAGGGTGTTGAGAGTGATGAAAGTTGGTCCGTGCACACCTATTTATACGGGGTTCCCAAAAGTTACCGTTAGGGTTTAGAAAGATCGAACTAGTCCGTGGTGGACACCAGACTAGTCCGGTGTGCTGCGTGTAGGAAACCCTCAGTGTCCTGAAATATCGGACTTGTTCGGCTAAGAGCGGACTTGTCCAATTTTAGTCAGAAAGGATTTTGGACTTGTCCGTGTTGATATCAGACTTGTCCAGTGTGGTGATGCCCTAGGTGAATATATGACAAGTCCGCACTTTGGAGGACTTGTACGATTTTAGTCAGAGGCATTATCGGACTAGTCCAGACTTTTTCGGACTAGTCCAGTGCGGACAAGTCCGCAGAGGCTGGACTTGTCCGAACCTGTCCAGAGAGGATATCAGACTAGTCCGTGGTGATATCGGACTAGTCCGGTCTGTGAAAATTGGACTGTGTGGACAAGTCCGCATTGTGAGGACTTGTCCGATCTGGTATAGAAAAGATATCGGACTAGTCCGGGGTCAGTCGGACTAGTCCGGTCCTGTATAATTTTGTGCAATGTGTGAGATTATTTGTCCTTGAGCTCTTGGGGTGTGTTTCCTTAACACACTCCATACATAATGATCTACTACACTTGTTTCTTGAGCTCTTTTCCGCATTGCTCCTCATTCTACTTTCTTTTTGGTGTTTTGTTCATTCTTTCATTAGAACCTATGCTCATCTCAATAATGTGGTTAGAATATCATTTGCTTGTCATAAATCTACCAAAACCCACAAGGGATTCCTAGATGCACTTTCAATCTCCCCCTTTTTGGTGATTGATGACAACCAATTGAGATTTCACAAAATATGATAAAAAGTTGAGATTTTCATAAAGTGTGCACATATGAGTTTGAAACACATTAAGCAATGAAAACATAATTCATATGTGCACTCTTTATGGTGGGATGCAAAACTAAGTATGTATAAATGATAATCATGATGAGAATGACACAATTGACATCAACATATCAACAACAAGCATATATGTCATTTTTAGAGCAAAAAAAACACGGATTTCACAATTACCTTCATAAGCAGTTCATAACATTGCATCACAAGACCAAAAGTACCAAAAGAGCATAATATAAGTCTTACAACCCGCAAAGAGACAAAAGATACAAAAGATAGCTCTCCTCGCAGCCTACAGCTAAAGCCTAAGACTCCCCCTCCATCTCTCCCCCTTTGGCACCAAGGCACCAAGAAGAAGGAGAGGAGGGACCTAAGGTCTTAAAGCCTCGCTGTCGGTCCTCTCATCATCTTCATCTTCATTTTCGGGCTGAGGAGGAGGAGGAGGAACGGTTCCACTCAAGTCCTCAATGCCAAAATAGGCAAGCTCAGAGGGAGTCAATGGCCCGAGCTCGGTGAAATCAGAATCTGAGTCATCACAAATAACTGGAGATCTAATGGGATCGATCTCCAGCTTCTGGGAAATGTGATTCACATTCTCCTTGACGTACCTCATATCAGCCTTCCTCCTCTTGTTTATCTTATGAGAGTTCACTTCTGCCTTCTTGCAAGAGGCAAAAATAGCTTACAAGTACTTTAAGATGCCACTTGGTGACCCCTTTTGAGGAGGGGCCCTAGTGGCGGGAGTAGCCCTAGCATCTCCACTAGCTCTCACTGGAGCCTCTGCACTAGAAATAGGAGAAGGAGCAGCTTGAACACTTGCTTGTTGACGCTTCTAGGGGCTCAAGGGGGTGTGGTCCACATCCTTGACGAACTCGATTCCTGTGACCTTCTCAATCATAAACATCAGGTAGGGGGCATAGCCACAGGATCTGTTCGGCGTGCAGGAGATATTGACCATGTCATTCCAAATGTAGTCAAAGACATCAAACTTTCTGTCTTTGCTTATGACCTTCATCAAGGTGCTGAGATACCCCTGAACACGTCCAACATCCCCATCCTTGGGGGCAATGGTCTTCCTGAGGACCCGGTTGAGCACCACGAAGAAAGGCTTCATGTTCTTGGTGGAAGGACGATTGAAATTCAAGTTGGGGTCATAAAGAAACTTCATCTTGTCCTTCTCAATGACACCAATGTTGTGAATGATCAAGTTGTCATTGTTGGAGCTATCAAAATGTAGCAACCTTGCAAACTCGTCATAGGTGATGGTGTACTTGGATCCATGAGTCATCCAAGTCACCCGCTCTTCCTCATCGCTGGCAAAGTGGCATGTCGCATAGAAGTGAGCAATGACCTCGTCGTTCCAATTGTTCCGGAAAGCAAAAAGGTCCTTCAAACCATGCTTCTCGACTGACTCGACCACCTCAACAAAAGGTGAGCAACCCTTCCTCTCAAAGTGGGCCCAATCTATCCATTGGCTGCGCACAACTGGTGTCTTCATTGGGAGATAGACAGACTTGTAAAAGTCTGCATGGAAATTACTCCAGAACCTCCCATCAGCAACTTGCTTGGGTCAGCTGTAACAATCCACATTTCTGATCTTTCCAGCTGTGTCGCTGCCCTTGCCATTGAATTTCTCCTCAGCGGGATCCAGGGCCCCTTCCCTTGGAGCTGACATCTTGAGGGGGCCAATCGGGCCCGTGGCAATCCCCTTTCCTTTGCCCTTAGCTTGGTGAGAGGTTGCCGAGCTAGGGCCTGCTGCAGCCGCACCCTTAACTTTTGACGCAGGTTTCTTCGCGAGAACCTTGCGTCTAATCTACAGTGGGGAGTGTGCCGGCTCGGACGGGCGCTCTTGGCACTTCTTGCCTTGGCCCGTCGGGGACTGAAGCAGGGCTTCTTGGTCCATCTCAGCCTCGAAGTCAGAAATTTCGTCGTGTGAGCTTGACATTGTCCTGAGAATGGATTTCACAAGGTATTGATGAGAATAGATTACAAGGAATTGCATTGAGGAATAGGATGTTAGGGTTGAGTTCAGAAAAATCGGACTAGTCCGGTGTACAGGCACGGACTAGTCCAGGTGACCGGACTTGTCCGTGCATGGACCGTACTAGTCTGATATTCAACCTCTAAAACCCTAACTATGAGACAAATGGTGATTCCTAATGCAAAAATAGCTTAGCATCAATGTAATACATCAAGGAAGCATGTATTAGGTGAAGGAAACTAGGCTATTTGATCAACAACGAAGGAAATCACTAATTCTAGGGTTGGGATGAGATTTTACCAAAAGTCCTTGATTCTTGGAGATGTAGGGGTTAAAGGAGCGGCCAAGTCCGTGGTCTTCAATCCCTATGCAAATGAGGTCGATTTCCACCCAAACTTGAGGAGTTTTGATGGAGGAATCACCAAATCATCATGGGGAGCTCGAGCGAGGAGAGAGAAAGCTTGAGGCAAGTGTGGGGGTGAGGAATATTAGGGTTTGGCGGCAGCTAGGGTTATGGAGACGAAAAATTGGACTTGTCCGAAAAAGTTCGGACTAGTCCGAACTTTTCTAGAGCCTATATTGGACTAGTCCGGGTTCGATCGGACTAGTCCGGACCTACAATCACTCTACGGACTAGTCTGCAGGGGCGGACTAGTCCGTGGTCACCAGGGAAGAAATTCTTAGCCCATTCGTATATATTCGAAGGTACTTATTAAGAAAATAGGGAGGCAAAGGAAATCAACTCATCTTGATGAATATGATCAGTAAGCATTCAACAATCAAACAATGATCATTATTCACCAAGATCTAGTAATTGACATAGTTTTTTGGAAAAAAATGAGAGAGATGATTTTCACAACACAATCAATGAATTTTGAAGATATTCAGGTATACAAGATTTCAAGCCACATTCCGAGCATCAAGGATATTTAGTTCATTTCGGAGCACGCCAAAGCATTTTTCATCAAGTGGCTTGGTGAATATGTCTGCTAGTTGTTTTTCGGTGTTGATATGTGAAATGGCTATATCTCCTTTCATTGAATGGTCTCTCAGAAAGTGATGTCGGATGTCTATGTGTTTTGTTCTAGAGTGTTCAACTAGATTATGAGCAATTTTGATGGCACTCTCATTATCACAAAGGAGTGGAATTTGGCTCATATTGTAACCGTAATCCCTTAGAGTTTGTCGCATCGAAAGGAGTTGTGCACAACAACTCCCGGCTGCAACATACTCCGCTTCGGCTGTGGATAAGCCAATGGAATTTTGTTTCTTGGAGGACCAAGAAACTAGGGATCTACCTAGGAATTGGCATATACCGGAGTTAATTTTTCTATCTACTTTGCATTCGACATAATCTGCATCGGAGTAACCAATGAGATTGAACTTGGAACCATTGGGATACCAAAGGCCTAGGTTGGGTGTATGAAATAAATACCGCAATATTCTCTTTACGGCTGTCGAATGACACTCTTTTGGGTTGGCTTGAAACCTTGCAGACAAACATACACTCAACATAATGCCTGGCCTAGATGCACATAAGTAGAGTAGAGATCCAATCATGGAGCAATATACCTTTTGATCGACGTTTGATCCATCTTCATTGAGATCCAAGTGGCCATTTGTTGCCATGGGAGTCTTTATAGGCTTCGCCTTGTCCATTCCAAACCACTTGAGTATGTCTTGAGTGTACTTAGTTTGGCTTATGAACGTCCCTTCCTTTTGTTGCCTCACTTGGAATCCCAAGAAGTACTTTAGCTCTCCCATCATAGACATCTCAAACCTATTTGTCACAATCTTACTAAATTCCTCACAATAAGATTTGTTAGTTGAACCAAAGATAATATCATAAACATAAATTTGACAAATAAAGAGATCATTGTCAAAGTTCTTTATAAACAATATATAATCTACTTTACCGATCTTAAAACAATTTGCAATTAAGAAATCTCTAAGACACTCATACCAAGCCCTAGGAGCTTGTTTGAGGTCGTAGAGAGCCTTACGCAATTTAAAGACGTGGCCGGGGAACTCTTCATCTTCAAATCCGGGGGTTGCTCCATATACACCTCCTCCTTGATTGGTCTGTTAAGGAAGGCACTTTTCACATCCATTTGATAGAGCTTGAAATCATGGTGAGTAGCATATGCAAGTAATATTCTAATAGACTCAATTCTAGCTACGGGAGAAAATGTTTCATCGAAATCAAAACCTTTGACTTGTGAATACCCTTTGGCCACAAGTCGTGTCTTGTTCCTTGTCACCACCCCGTGTTCGTCTTGTTTGTTGCGGAAGACCCATTTGGTGCTGACGATGTTGAACTTGGGTCGTTTGAGTAGTTCCCACACCTCGTTCCGTTTGTAGTTGTTGAGTTCTTCTTGAATGGCCACTACCCAATCTAGATCCTTCAATGCATCCTCAACCCTGTGTGGTTCCAAAAAGGATACAAACGAATAATGCTCACAAAAATTATCTATGCAAGATCTAGTAGTTACTCCCTTTTGGATGTCACCGATGATGTTGTCGATTGGGTAATCCCTTTGGACGCATTGGTGTACTCTTGGGTGTGGCACTTGCGATCTTGAATCTTCATGGCCATCTTCTTCTCCCCCTAGATGGTTGCCCTCATTGACTTGTTGATCATTTTCGTCCTCTTGAGGTTGATCTTGTATGGAAGCTCCCCCTTGATCATTGGCCTCCTCTTGTGGTTCATCTTCCTCATGCATATGTAGAGGTGGTTCTTGTGATCGAACTTCACCCAAAGCCATTCTTCTCAGTGCTTGGCAGGGAGCTTCTTCTCTTTATAGCACACATGGATCAACTTGCTCCTTTTGGGAGCCGTTAGTTTCATCAAACACTACGTCACGTGCTACTTCAACAAGTCCGGAGGTCTTGTTGAAGACACGATAGGCGTAAGAGTTTGAATCATAACCAAGCAAGAAACCTTCATCGGACTTCGAAGCGAACTTTGAAGTCCTAGGCTTCTTGTTCAAAATATATCATCTAGAACCAAAAACTCGAAAATATGAAATATTAGGCTTGTTACTAGTGAGTAGCTCATATGATGTGTTCTTGAGTAGTCGATGAAGGTAGAGTCGGTTTATGGCGTGGCAATCGGTGTTGTATTCATCGAGCATTGTTCTCGCCATCTCTATGAGGGTTCGTTTCTTCCTTTTGGCAACTCCATTTTGTTGAGGGAAGTAAAGTGTTGAAAACTCGTGCTTTATGCCTTCTTTGTCTAGGTACTCCTCATCATGGGTGTTCTTGAACTCCGTTCTGTTGTTGCTTCGAATGTTCTTGATTGTCAATGAAAACTCATTTTGGGCTCGCTTGAAGGACTTCTTGAGTGTTCCTTGTGTTTTTGTCTTATCATGTAAAAAGAAAACCCAAGTGAAGTGAGAAAAATCATCAACAACTACTAAGCCATATTTGTTACCGCCGATGCTTATGTAAGCAATTGGACCGAATAGGTCCATGTGAAGTAGCTCGAGCGGTCTTGTTGTAGCCATGACGTTCTTCGCGGGATGAGGTGCTCCAACTTGCTTCCCGGCTTGGCACGCGCTACAAGGCCTGTCTTTCTCAAAAACAACATCCTTCAAACCTCGGATGTGATCGCCCTTGAGGAGTTTTTGAAGATTCTTCATACCAACATGCGCTAGCCGTCTATGCCACAGCCAACCCATGTTGGTCTTTGCAATCAAGCATGTGTCAAGTTCGGCTTTATCCTTTTTGAAGTCAACAAGGTAAAGTGTTCCCTTTAACATACCCTTGAATGCAATGGAACCATCACCCCTTCTAGAGACAGTCACACCCTCATTAGTGAACAAGCAATTATAATCTTTGTCACATAATTGAGATATGGACAGCATGTTATAATCTAAGGAATCAACATGTAACACATGAGAAAGAGTATGTTGAGATGATATGGCAATTTTACCGGTACCGAGCACCTTTCCTTGACTATTGTCTCCAAAATAGATGCCCTCGCTCGGATCCTCGTTTTCTTCATACTCAACAAACATCCTTCTTTCTCCGGTCATATGGTTGGTGCAACCACTGTCTAGCACCCATTTCGATCCACCAGAGGAATAGGCCTACAAAAACAAATCATGCGTTGGTTTTAGGTACCCAAGCTTGCTTGGGTCCTTGGAGGTTAGTTCCAAGAGATTTGGGCACCCACACATGAGACTTGGTGTTCCCATGGCGTGGACCAACATAACGAGCATAAATTTTACCAAAATTACTTCTCATTAAAATATAAGATGCATCAAAGGTTCTAAATAGCAACCGTTGTTGTTTATAAACAGAACTAGTACGGGTCAACGGACTTGTCCGGAGGTTCGGACTTGTCCGTGCCAATGTCGGACTAGTCCGGTGTTCCTGTGTGTTGATTTTGTTGGACTTCCTAGCTTGAGTGTAATTTCCCTTCACAAAGACAATGCTCTCCTTGTTATTCTTATGGATTCTAGCATTTTGCTTTCCACCATAGGAATACCCAATGCCATATTTGACATTAGGAGGTCTTGTGGCCAAGTATGCACTACGTGCATATTTGACCTTCTCCTTGTCAAATATGCCACCTTGGGCAGGATGCTTATTCTTGGTAGAGGTTGACTTGTCTTTCAAGCTAGTGTCAACTTTACCACATGGACAAGTAGAAGCAGTTTCAGTTTTAAGGGGTTGAGAAGGCGAGCTTCAAGAGGATGAAGGGTCACTTAACTTGAGTTACTCAACTTGTACCTCAAGGATCTTGTTAACCTTGATTAGGTTAGCAAGTTGTCCTTGATTGTAGCATTTGAGTCGCTTAACTCCAAGCAAGCTTCCTTGCTTGAAGCTAACTCAAGCTCTAGTGACTTGCTTCGCTCCTTTTCAAGTTCAAGGAGCTTGTCAAGTTCAAGATATTCCTCCTTTGGGGAGATAATCATATCTTCTTGATGGTTTATCAACTTCTTCTTCTCAACGAGCTGATCAAGTAGAAATTTCATTTTTGCAGCTGTTTTCTTATCTAAGCCAATGAGCATATCTTCATTATCACTAACAATTTCACTATCACTAGAATAGCAATGCAAGGAAGAGGATTTGGTTGTTACCTTTCGTTTACCTTCCTTTGCCATGAGGCAAGTGCCGTTCCCCTTCCATGCGCCAAGAGTGGGGAAGAGAGTGGACTTCTTGGATGTCTTCTCGATGGCTATGCTAGCCATCTCCTCTTCTTCTTCGGATGAGGACTCATCATTTGAGTCCCACTCCTTCCCTAGATGCACTTGTTCAGCTTGCTTCTTCTTCTTGAAGAATTTCTTAGGTTTAGGCTTTGTTTCCTTGGTCTTCTTATTGTTTTCTTCATATGGGCAATCAACTATAAAGTGGTCATATTCACCACAGTTATAGCATGCCCGCCTCAACTTCGATCTTGATTTTTCCTTGTAGTTCCCTTCACTTGATTTAGCCCCTTGTCTTTTCTTCATCATTCTTTTGAATTTCTTCATGAATCGTATCATGTCATCTTCATCCAAGTCACTGCTCTCATCGTTGCTGTCCTCTTCTTGTTGAGCTTCTCGAGCTTCTTTAGATAAGGGCTTGAGAGTGGACTTTAAAGCGACCCCTTTCTTATTTGCCGAGGTGAGGTCAGCAATCTCTTTGACATGCTTCGCCTGCTTTTCCATCATCTCAAAATTGATGATCTTCCCAAGTAGCTCATCCGGGGTCATTTTCTTGTACCCGGGGCTTTCTCTAATCATCGAGCATAAGGTGACATTGCAAGGCATGAAAGCTCTAAGGATGAGCTTCACCACCTCGTTATCGTTCCGCTTCTTTATTTTGTATGCTCGAACCTTGTTGATGAGTGTCTTTAAGCGGTTGTACATGTCTTGCGGTGACTCATCTTCTTCAATGGCCAATCTTCCCAATTCACCTTCAATCATTACAATCTTTGCTTCTCGCACATGACAATTGCCTTCATGTGCGGTTTGCAATGTATCCCATATCTCCTTTGCAATATCGAGTCCATCCACCTTTGTGAACTCGTCCCGACTAAGTGATGAGGTGATGACTGCAGTAGCTTGGGCATTTCGATGGATTGCTTGCTCTTGGCTAGGTGTGAGCTCCTCATCATCATCGGGGGTATCTATTTATGTAACCACAATGTGCCACAAGCTTGGATTGAGTGAGATCAAGTGCATTTTCATGTTTTGCCTCCACATTGAGTAGTCATTGCCATCGAGGAGCCTCTCCAATTTTTGGTTCTTTTCTTCTTCAACCTTCTCTTGGTTGATGCTCTTGTGTACGTCCTTCATGTCCGACATGTTCTCTTCGAGCAATTAGTCTCCTTTTGAAGAGTCCTGCTCTAATACCAATTGAATATGGCCTAGAGGGGGGTGAATAGGCCTTTTTGATTTTTAGTCAGAACCTGCAACACTTAACAAACTGATCAAATCCCGAGATATCAGACTAGTCCGGTAGAGTGCGGACTAGTCCGGTGTGTGCAGACTAGATTGATCAAGTTTGATCGATTATTTCGATCCTAGGATGTATGCAGCGGAAATATACTTGTAATTGGAGTGTCACACTACTATGAACTAGGATATAGCACAAGTTAATCTTATATTCAATGTTTCAACGTAAAGTAAACAAGATTGATTGAAACCCTAGATATATGTGAAGAGTAAGAACAATGGGCACAAAGTAAGAACACAAGCTCTTTATCCCATGGTTCGGTTCCCACAGAGGCAACCTACATCCACGTTGAGGAGTCCACAAAAGGACCGGGTACTCTCCAACGCTACCCTTGTCGGATCGCCACGGAGGCCAATCCTTTTCACTAATCACAAAAGGGAAATAACCGAATTCAATGGGCCTTCTCACAAGTTGAGGGCTCCCCAAGATTACAAGATGAACACGACCAAGAACACACTCTTAAGATTACAATGAAAACCACATGAGTGTGTTAGGGAATCAAACCAAGAGCTCAATGAGTGAAGAACCGTGTCTCTCCTTGGATCCAAAGTGTATCCTCAAAGGATCAAGCTTTCTTGCGTTTGATTGCGTGGATAGATGAGTTTTCTAGGCTCTTGGAGGGTGTGACAGCGCATGGTGTCGAGAGTGATGAAAGTTGGGCCGTGCACACCTATTTATATGGGGTTACCAAAAGTTACCGTTAGGGTTTAGAAAGATCAGACTAGTCCGTGGTGGACACCGGACTAGTCCGATGGCTGCGTGTAGGAAACCCTAGGTGTCCCAAAATATCGGACTTGTTCGGCTAAGAGCAGACTTGTCCGATTTTAGTCAGAAAGGATTTCGGACTTGTCTATGTTGATATCGGACTTGTCCGGTGTGGTGATGCCCTAGGTGAATATAGGACAAGTCTGCACTTGGAGGACTTGTCCGATTTGAGTCAGAGGCATTATCGGACTAGTCCAGACTTTGTTGGACTAGTCCGGTGCGGACAAGTCCGCAGAGGCTGTACTTGTCTGAACCTGTCCAGAGAGGATATCGGACAAGTCGGTGGTGATATCGGACTAGTCCGGTCAGTGAAAATTGTACCGTGTGGACAAGTCTGCCTTGTGAGGACTTGTCCGATCTGGTACAGAAAGATATCGGACTAGTCCGGGGTCAGTCGGACTAGTCCGGTCCTATATAATTTTGTGCAATGTGTGAGATTATTTGTGCTTGAGCTCTTGGGGTGTGTTTCCTTAACACACTCCATACACAATGATCTACTACACTTGGTTCTTGAGCTCTTTTCCGCATTGCTCCTCATTCTCATTTCTTTTTGGTGCTTTGTTAATTCTTTCATTAGAACTTGTGCTCATCTATACAATGTGGTTAGGATCTCATATGCTTGTCATAAATCAACCAAAACCCACAAGGGATTCCTAGATGCACTTTCAGTAAATGGCTTTTGATTCCGTACAACTCATTTTGAAGCTCTTCGTCCTCTCGCGACAACATCAAATTCCGGTGTTATGACGAGAGCAATTGACACTCAAGGGAATTTAACCGATTATTATGGGATCATTAACAAAATCCTTGAATTTACTTTTACCGAAAATAAGACCCTTCGAGTTGTCTTCTTTGACTGTGACTAGTTTGATCACACTCATGGAACTCGAGAAAACCAATTTGGAATGGTGGAAGTGAAACATAAGGACCGACTACAAGGTTACGATACATTTTTTCTTGCGCTTGGTGGGTGGAACAAGTGTATTATCTACCTTATCCATGCACGAAGTTCAGTGTTTGGTGGGTGGTATATAAGGTGAATCCTCGTGAGTAGTTATATACTCCTGGGGATGATGGTTACCATGATAGCAAAGACATTGAAGAAGTGTACCAAGAAGAAGAGTTGCCGGACACTTTTATTGTCAAGCTTGGTGCAGGACTCGATCAATTAGTTGGAGATGTTGAAGATGTTGAAGATGTAGAGCCAGATGATATGCGAAAATAGAAATTAGAACAGGCTACGATGGAAGATCGTTGGGCTGGTTTAAGGAGTAGGGCACATGATAATGATGTTGATGAATTTTGAAATTAATTACAAGTAATGTTTTTTTGAAGATAGTAACATGAATTTTGTATATCTTATTTGCATATTTACTGATTATCTATTAAAACAGGATGGCATCAAAGCAGGGTAAGAAGGTGCCGCCGACGAGGGGGTTCTACCCCTCTAGACCTGAGGACGCTTTCGCTGGTGCCTCGTCGACTGGGAGCAGACACTCTCAGCTGCTGGGGCACGTTCTGAGCAGCTCTAGAGCTTCGTCACAGGTAAATTTCACTTGTTTTTGACAAATTCTTTAAATTCAATTTCACATTAAACTTACTTATGAATCATTTGAATGTTGTAGTCCTCACTGGCTGACACAGAGGCTGTGGCGCCAGTTGACCTTGGCTACCCTTCGGCCAGCCAGCCCTCGACTGGCGAGCCTTCTGTTCCTGACCCTTTTGACTCGGCTGGTGACGAGCCTTCTGGGTCACCTGACGTAGCACCCAACAGACACGGAGGACGAGGAGGTCTCACTTTGTCAGTCCTCCATCGGTCCCTTCACAGAGGATCGTGATTCGTCCAGTCGGAGATAGGTAATAAAAATTATAGTGTTCAATTCTGGTTTCTTTTGGTTACTTAAGTAATGAATCAATAAATATCTTGTAGGGATTGGGACGACACGTCTTTCACTGGTGAGAGACACCAAAGACCGGTGAACGGTGTTATCGGGTCCTTAGTGCATTTGCACTATCCCGGGGCCATCGATGGGGTGCCTGCTCTTTCGTGGGAGGACTACGCACGCGTCCATCACCAGGAGCACGGCAACCTTCAGGAGGCCGTATGGGCCGGTTTTATGGTAAGTATGTTAAAAATAGTTTCTAAGTTTTAACTCTTAAATTCTTTTAATGAACATCTCTTAAATATATTCTTTATCACAGGCAAGGTTTACTTTAGAGGACCCGAACGACCCTCGCCTGGTTGAGGATGCGAGGAGAGTGTTTCACTACAACACAGCAAAGGCACTTCGACAAGCTTTGTCGAACGCTCGTGTTCAAATTATTAATGAGCACTTGAAGGCGAACCAGCACCACGTGCTACACTTCCGGCAAGATAGCGAGAGGCACCTGATGGAGGAGGAGTATGCGCAGGTATGTGGGGTGTAGTAAGTATTTTTCTGATAATTTCTTCGATGGTATTTTTAACGATCTACAACTATGCACAGGGCCACATGAGCTGGTTGCGGGGTCGGACCGATGCATTTCTGGCCCTTTGTTGGTACTGGGCTAGCGATGAGATTGAGGCTAAGTCCGGGAAGGCTCGAGAGTGCAGAGGGGTCGAGGGGAAGAGCAGGCACGGCCAAGATAACCACTTGCGTTTAGCTAAACACATGGTAAGTGTATGTAACTTATGTTTATATATTCATAATATATTGTTCGTACTAACACGTATTGACAGGAGCGCGAGACGGGGGGTGCCGCCGACTCCAGCTGGGATCTGGAAGAGAGGTCACAGGGACCCTTCTCAGCCTCAGGGGTGCAGTCAGGCTGCAGCTGAGCAATTGGTAAGTTTAGAAATCATTCATATTAAATATAACTATATGGATTGTTGAAGTTACACGGTTTCCTTGTTTTGCAGGCTAAGTACGGGGAGGAGGCTAGGAAGATACACGGCGAAGATTTCGATTGGGAACGTGAACCAATCGATCCTCAAGCTGCGTATGCAAGCGGAGGTGGAAAAGCACACGAAAGGTGAGTTTATAAGTCATTTTATCATTTTCAATTCAAAGTATTCAAGATATTTCAATTTCATATTACTGAATCTCTTTTTTATAGGTTCGCCATATTCGACGGAGTTATTGACTCGAGGGTGGAGAGACCTGCGAGAGGCAGCTCCACACATGCTTCTTCAGTGGGCACGACAAATCGTTGTGTCTCGCAGAGGGACATTGAGATGCAGTCCCTTCGACAAACTGTAGAAGAGAACCTCAGGCGACAGGAGGTGGCGGAACACCAAAGTATCGCGATGGAGGCCACGATCCATTCCCAGGCAGCAGCGTTGGCACATATGCGGGAAGCAATGGAGGTAAAAAAATGAAAACTAAAGTTCTCATTAATTCAGTGTAAATGACTTACTAATAGGTAACATTTAATATTTGTAATGACAGGCCATGGCTCGGGCGCAAGGTCTAGGGATCTAGCTACCACCACTACCGGTCCTTCCAGGCGATCCTTCTTCTGCAGGTAGGGTAATTTTCTATGTCAACCTAACAATTCTAGTTTTAACTCAACTTAACCAAAACAAAGCAAGGAAATGGAGTGACAGTGAAAGATAGATAGAGTGAGAGATGAACTTAGAAGAGGGAGGAAAATAGAGAAAAAACGATTGAGATAGAAGAGAGAGGAGATAGTTAGATAGAAGAAAAGGATTAAGATGTAAGAAAGAGAGAGATAGAAGAAAGAGTGAGAGATAGTTAGATAGAGTGGGAGAGGAATGACGAGAGAGAGGGAGATTGGAGATAGAAGGAGAGGAAGAGAGAGGGAGAAAGGGAGATGTAGATTGAGATAGAGGGAAAATGATAGCAATAGAGAGATAGAGAGAGAGGAATGAAAGAAGAGAGGAAGAGAGGGGATATAGATGGAGATAGAGGGAGAGGGAGGGAGAGATGTTGATGCATTTATATTCTAACTATAAGTTTCATTAATTGCAGGGATCTGTAACGGCTGCACAAACTCCGTCGCCGTCGCTACCACCACCTCGAATGAGGCGCGACGAAGACTTTGACTTCGGAGGTGGCTTCGGAGGTCAGATGGGCGAGTGAGCCCTTGTTTGGTTTGTTGATGGTGATGCGATATATCGACGATGTGTTGTGATGTGTTTTGTGACTGTTATGATGTGTTCTGGACTGTTCTTATATATTGTCTAGTCTGTGATTCTGGCCATTGAGCCGGGTAGTATTTTCAGTTTTTAAAAAATATAAAAAACCTTATTTGCGTCAGGTTTTTATGCAGTACCGTCCCAAACAAGGTTCCAGGCCATCGCAATTAAGCCTCTGTAATTTGCGACGGCCTGGCCATCGCAAATAGCCGCATGGGTCCCGTAGGAGGACAAGTGGGGCCCTACCAGCTGAATTTTTTTGCGACGGCCCGACCGTCGCAAATAGGAACTAAATTGCGACGGCCTGGCCGTTGCAAATACATTGGTGGGGCCCACTAGCCCCCGGGCAATAACTTGCGACGGCTTTCGCAGGCCGTCGCAAATAGCCTTAATTGCGATGGTGGCCATCGCAAATAAGCTTAATTGCGACGAATTGTTTGCGACGGCCAAAAACTGTCACAAATAAGGGAAGCCGTCGCAAATAGCTTATTTGCAACGATAGTTTCCTTATTTGTGATGGCTCTGGCCGTTGCAAATCATCGGGATTCCTGTAGTGTAAGTGGAAGTTTATATGAACAATTGAAATTTACATCAACAAACTAACAATGCCTATGCCCCTGTGCTTAACATGTAGAAAAAAAATGTCTCAACCAACATATATACTCACACCTATAAAATCCCCACTGCAGCCTGCAGGAACACAAATTTCAGCATTGATTATCTTTTTAGACAATGTCAAGCACTGGTTATTGTATCTCTTATTGGGTATTTCAAGTAGTTCGGGTATTTCGGATACCGGGTTCAACTACCCGAAATACCCAAATTTAATTCAGGTTTTGGGATAGTTTACCCGAAAATTGTGTTCGGTTTTCAGGTTATTCGGGTTCTGGTTCGGGTTCGGGATTTTTTGGGTTCGGTGTTCGGGTTCGGGTTTTTTGCCCACCCCTACCGCTCTGGGCACTAAGGCACTGACAGGAGACGCGATGACACGGGTCAGGCGCAGCGCTGATGGGTGCAGCAGTTCAACCCCGCCCGAGGCACGAACGGATAGGAACGAATATGTAATAGTCCGCCTCCCATATGAGGAAGGCAGGAAGTAGCCGCAACAGAGAGGGTTTGTCCCTGCCTATAAAAGGGGACCAAAGCGACCAGAAAAGAGACATTGGAGAAAAGACGAAAGAAAAGAGGGAATCACCCCCTCCACTAGAGCACTAGGATCTCTACTCCCCCATGTAAATCCCCCGCCATTGACATGAGAAGGTGCGACCTCCGAACTGGACGTAGGGTAGCTTGCCCGAATACTTATACATCCATTGTCCTAGCTGCTAGGCCGCCTGGATGCAGAAGACGCGGCGCTATCGATACTCATTGGCAAACTGAACGCCTTCCTGAACTGACTACTGGTCGAAAAGCTACTTGAAGAGTCATCATCATCTATCAAGAGTGATGTCATGATCAGCTGAGAACCAATCGGATACAACCCTACGTGCTTAGCCATAGCCGTAGAACCTTATAATGACTGTAGCCTCCATGAGTGGAATGACTTTAGGGTATAGTGTCTTAGAGCGAGTCACGATTAGAATAATGAGTAATATAGGCAATAAGTTTGTAATCTAGTTATGCTTGGAGTGATCCGCTTGTATTCAATTGGTTCTTTGATTGAGTCAAATTGTGTGCTCTAAAACAAACATATCAACAATAAAATGAAAGAAGATAAGTTGAATGCTTAATAAAGTAAATACATATCGTTTACGTGTATATATATACCTGTACATGTATTCTTATAAAGTAAATTGCATCAATAAAATACATAATATAAAAATTAGACATTATATAGGTACATACACACGTGAGAGTAGTAATAGCAACCAAAAACAAACTCACCCTCTCCAGTCCCTGTCCAATTCGCATAATAAACCTTAAGGGTCATGCCCCGTTCAAACTCACCATGAGCATACGACTCATGCGGAAACCACTCCTCAATCCAAAGTACTCCAAAGGCAGTAAACCCTCAAGTAAATAAATAAACAATAATACCCACACTAATGAAAAAAAAGGTAGTTCAAATCATATTTAAGTGGGGTAGGGTTTTGACAGACCTAACAGCCCTTAAGCCAAACGACATTGACAGTATTCTCATGGATTGGTTGACACACCGTCAAGGACTTATACCTTGTGTCAACTGTAAGACTACTGCAACTAGTCATGCTGGGATATGGATGTGAGAACTGTCGCATGAGCACACGATGGAATCCATAGCACGTAGTTTGGAAGCTATGCCCATGGGAAGAGTGCCAATAGTAAGCGCATGCTCAAATGTACCTCCAGGAGAACTATTAAGAATTCCACCGGACAAAGACGTGAAGTTACTGATCAGCCTAACTCCTGGAGCGATGTTGATAGCAAATTGACACGGGCTCCAATGAATTGACCAAACATAAGGAATAGATCCATGAGTTATAGGAAAAGATTTATCCCTCTGAATTGCCCACCTTAGAGAGTTCCAGTGCTGTTATCAATGGGAATCATGACAATCCGAGGATGTGTATTGACTACTGAACAACGGAAAAGTTCACGGAAATACCTACCACCTCGAATCGATGACTTGATTAACCAGTCGATGGGAGTTAAGTACACCTACACCATCGACTTGAGGTTAGATTAATACGAACTCAAGATCATAAAACACTTACATCATGAAGCCAGCACTCTTAATTCGATATGGCCAATACGAGTTTCACAATCATGCCCCCTTCACTGATCTACTCACCGGCCTGCTTCATGAGTATGACAGTCAAGATCGCAATAAAGAAGCTGGCAATGAGCATTCCTTGGATACATCCTAAAGTGGAAGGTATAGTGGTGGACCTGCAAACCCTGAAGCCGTCGTTGATTGGAAGCAATCTACAAATGTCACCTGTGTAAGAAGCTTCCTCGGACTAGCCAAACACCAACAGTGATTTATTAAAGAATCCCCAAAGATCGCGAGATTTGTGGCGAACCTCACCGGGAGGGATAAGATATCAGAATGGATATCAGCCTGCAACAACTCTCGAGGATCAGTAGAAAGTAGATAGCAACCACAGTGTCAACACAACCGAGTCTAACCAAATACTTTTGGTGCATTAGGAATCCTTCCACCCAATGGACAAATAGATTCGGTAGTTGGTAAACCAATTTAGAGATGGCAATACCCTTTACCCTGAGTGGATGAGCATAGAACCTTATGGTACGAGAATGAAATGTGGGTACAAGCCACAACCAGAGTTAGCCAACAGTACTGCTGTAAGAACTCACCCACCATGGGAGTGACTGCTTGTAGCCTATGGAGACACCAGTACGGAGTGCAAACAATGATACAAGGCATGATGGCCCATCGTCGGGCATAACATCTAAGAAAATGGGAGACATAACATACTGCCCCAAGGATGTCAGATAACCACCCAGATTCGTGGGTCTCCACTCAAAAGAAGCACTCGAGAATATCTGAGGAGCAAGTATTGTCCAACGTAATGGACCGACAATCTGGTGTTAGATAGCGAACGGGCCTATGGCCCGATGGCTAGGAGTGCCGGCGTTGTGCCCAACCGGAGGGGGTTCGAACCCCCGTCTCGCACCTTCGATGCCTCTGGTGCCGGAAGCAGCCGGCCTACCAGAGGAACATAAAAAAAAAGACAATCTGGTGTTAGATATCATGAACTAGTTGTTTCGACTACTGGGTGTGGTGGCACGAAAAATATGAAAGCCGCAACACAGTGATGTCGATTTCAATGGAACAACCATATTGAGACAATGAAGATAAACCTTAGGAAATAAATCTCTACCTACTTGAGGCAAGACAAGAGTCTCGAGGACGAGATTCTTTTTAAGTGAGGTATATCTGTCACAGTCCGAATCTTCATCACAAAAAAAAATCACTCCGATTTAAAAAAATTTAAACAAATCCTGAACAAACATTAATAATTAATAAAAATTGAGGTGAATGAGTGTGCAAATACAAACATGTATCCATTTAAAAATGAATCTGACTATAATTAGATCCGAAATAAAACAAATACATGTGAGCTCACAACTAATTAAGATAAGCAAATTAAGGAGAACAGTCCATTGATAAAATACGATAGAAGCTTAAGCTGATTTAAACCCTAAAACGAAAATCAATAAAAGATGAACTCAACTCAAATTACGAGCTTAAATTATAATGACTAAAATAAAAGCAACTAAATAAATAGAGTGATAAAACCCTATATCAAAAGTTGAGCAAATAGATTGAGTGTAAACCAAATTCAAATGAAAAGGCATATCTAAAAGTTAGTGCAAACCTACCCGAATCTATTTTTTTAACCGGACATAATAATTAGATAATAGATATAAGTAGCATATATATATATATATGTATATATATATATATATAAACAAATAATTCAACCTCCTTGGAAATATTTCCAAACAAAAATATCTACAGAAAATGAAATGGGGACAAACTAGTTGAATCAAATCCAAATTGAAATTCAAAATTCACTCAAATGGAATGGAAAAAGGAATACATTATGGAAATAAGGACAGAGGGCGCAACTCACTTCCACTCTCCTCTCCGCCCAGCCTGCTTAGCCTCCCTTCCCAAGCGTGGACCGTCTCATCCTCCTCCCGCCTTGGTCCGTCCGCATGTCGCAGCCCACGCTTCCCCCGCCCTCTCGCGTGCATCCGTGCTCGCGGCCCAGCCGTGCGGCCCAGTGCCTCTCTTCCCGGCCCACTCCACCACCTCTCATGTGCGCGCACAGCCCGCTCCACCTCTCGCCTCTTCACGCGCACATGGAGCAAGGCCCAACCCAACGTGAACCGTCTCCATCCCCTCCATCGTCCCCGATTCAAGCCGATCGGAACTCCGAGGTTTTCATAATAGGACGCCGGCGAGGTGCCGTCTGCTCTGCACCGCGCCAGCTCGCACCACCTTGTAACCACGGTGATCTAGATCTCCAACACAAATGATACTCACAACAAAACACCAACGAGATCACCGATCCAACTCAGAGAAACACGAAACACCAAACAAACATAGCAACCAGAACAGCGATACGAGGCTCCAACGAGGAGACACTCGATCTCTCCTAGCTCACTCCTTAATAGTATTTAGTATGTGGTCCGATACAAACTTGGGAAACAAGATGAGCAGAGGAGGGATGAGAGGAGGAAGAACAGTGGGTTGGAAGGGGATAACAGAATTCAGTTCATCGTCGTGTGCCAGTGTCTTTCCCCCAGTTCTGTCTTATAGTGCTTGCGTGTATTCATGGGTTGCCGGCGATTGGGCCACTCTCCTCGTCAAGGCCCATCACTTGAATGCTGCTCCTTCCCGCGTCTTCATTTCCCGCGCCCGCTGTATCGCTCTGCGATAAGTCTCGATTGGTGACAGCACCTCCTTCCAAAGATGTAGCCTGTCCCCAGGCTGCAGCCGACGTGTAGCGCTGGCGAAGAACAGAATAGTCATCTCAGGTAGCTGCAGAAGCTGGAAGACCAGACCACTACACAAGAACATGAGTGACAGCTGCATTCCCCTTTTTAACTCTTGCATTCCCCTTTTTAACTAGGCACCTGTCGATGATGAGCACATGAACAATGTCAGCAACATCAATCGAAGGAACTGTTGGCAATGTAGAATATACCGGTGTATGGTCAGGTATGAAATCCTTGAGCTGAGAAACATGGAACACGGGGTGAATGAGACTTGTCGCTGGGAGATCCATTTTGTAAGCAGCTGGGCCGATCATCTCAAGAATGGTGTATGGGCCAAAATACTTGAACGCCAATTTGAGAAACTCCCTACTGACAACCGACTGATGAACATAAGGCTGTAATTTCACCAAGACTTTGTCTCCCACCATGAAGGACCTATCAGACCTTTTTATCAGCATAAGTTTTCATTTTGTTTTATGCCCAACAAAGTTGCTCCCTCAGAAGTTCAGAGAAAAGTTGGTGTTCTTTGAGCAGTTCAGACACTTCCGAATTCTGAGATTGAGCCAGAGAGGGAAATAGACCAGGGGATGGCTCAACACCGTAAAGAGCTTTGAACGGTGAGCATTGTAAGGAGAAATGGAACGATGTATTGTACCAGAGCTCTGCCAGTGAAAGCCAAGGAGACCATTTCTTTGGAGCCGTATGAGTTGAGCACCTCAAAAACATCTCGATGCACTGGTTCACTCGCCCAGTTTGGCCGTCCGTTTGGGGGTGGTACACCGAGCTCAGCTGTAGATCAGTGTGTAAGAGCTTGAACAACTCGATCCAGAACGAGCTGGTGAATATACAGTCCCTATCCGAGACAATGCTTTTGGGAACACCATGTAGTTTAACCACTCGATCAAGAAACAACAGAGCAATCATAAGTGCAGTGAAGGGGATTTTGACAGGTATGAAATGTGCGCATTTAGTAAAGCGATCGACCACCACAAGAATCACAGTAAAGCCATGAGATTTGGGCAATCCCTCAATAAAGTTCATCGAAATGTCGGTCCAAGAACTTGTACGCACTGGCAGAGAGCACAACAGGCCAGGGTATTTGCACAAGTTGTGATTTGCTTGCTGGCATGCCAAGCATTGCTGGATAAAAGTGTCCACATCCTGTCTGATCCCTTTCCATGAAAAGTGTTTACTGAGTCTGTTGTAAGTGGCTTGCACCAGAGTGGCCCCAAGACCAGAGGAGTGGAATGCTGATATTAACTTGGTCTGCGGGGCAGTGTTAGCACCAACCCATATTTTCTGCTTAAGCCGGATGAGACCATCAGTTAAGGAATATCCCAAGTCATTTGGACTCTGAATAGCCAGCTGTTGTAACAGAGCCTGAGCTTCAGCATAATTTTGATAAGAGTTCAAAACCTCTTGAATCCACACTGGTACCACAGCTGAAATGGCATTGAGACTTGCTGGTTGGACCACCCTTGATAAAGCGTCAACCGCTTTGTTCTCAGACCCCTTCTTATAACAAACTTGAACTGTAGTCCAGACAGTTTACGCATGGCCCTTTTTTGCATCTCGGTGGACAGTGCTTGATCTTGTAGATAACAGAGAGACTGATGGTCAGTCTTGATGAGGAATGACCCTCTTTGGAGATATGCCCGCCATTTATCCACAGCCATTAAAACAGCGAGGAATTTTTTTCATACACTGGCAGACTCTGATTTGCAGTACTTAATCCCTTGCTAAGTATGCTACAAGGTGGCCTTCTTGGGTGAGGACTGCCCCAATGCCCGTGTCAGATGCATCGGTCTCTATGGTGAAACTCTTGGAGAAGTCAGGGAATGCAAGGACCGGGGTGGAAACCACAGCTGACTTGAGCTTGTTAAATGCCAGTTGAGCTTCACTGGACCAAGTGAAAATCTTATATGGAGCAATTTATGCATAGAGCGAGCCAGAGAATCATAATTTTTTACAAACTTCCAATAATAACCGGTGAGTTCCGGAAAACCACGAAGCTCTGTAAAATTCTGTGGAATAGGCCAAGATGTCATTGCTTCAGTATTCGATGAATTGGTTGCCACTCCATCCTTGGATATTATGTGTCAAAGATAAGCAATCTGTTGTCTCGCATATAGGCACTTTCTGAACATAACATGTAGCTGATGCTTCTACAGAGTGACAAACACCAACTCCAAATGCTCTAAGTGATCATTCCAGGTTCTACTATAGACCAAGATGTCGTCCATGAAAACCAACATGAATTTCCTCATGAAGTCAGCAAATATAGCATTCATCAAGCACTAAAATGTGGTCAGTGCATTTGTCAAGCCGAAGGGCATGCCCCTGATCTGGAAATGGTCGTGGTACATTTTGAATGTAGTTTTGTGCTCATGAGAGGGGAGCATACGGATTTGATGAAAGCCAGATGTGAGGTCTATCATGGAGAAATACAGAGAACCAAATATCTCGTCGAAGAACTCATCGCTGATGGGCAGTGGGAACTTGTTTTGTAATTGTTAGAGAATTCAATCTTCTATAGTACCCATGGCGTTCTCAAGGCTGGTAGGTGACGTACCGACAGTATGGGTACGGTGCTGTTGCGTGATGAGGCGTCGACGCTCAGATAAGGATGAGATGGTGTGGCGGTGGTGCTTGAGGTGCCGGCGGAGGTGGAATCACAAGACCCATAGTGGTCGCTGGTGTTGAGCGGTCGGTTGCTCAACCTAGTGGAGATCGAGCACGACGCGGATGCACTTCGAACGGAATGGCGTTGAGGTGGGCTGACAGCGAGGAGGATTGGGACACCGTTCATGTGGAGGACCGACGAGGCAGATCGGGGTGTTGTCAGATCGGCGACGTGGCTTGCCAGATCTGCGCTGGTGTGCTCTCCCTCCTCTGTGTGCGCATCTTGAGCTCCGCGGCGAGGCATGGACACTGCGAGCTTGATGATGAGGCAATCTGATGCGTTGGGGTACCCCTCCCAACGTGTGGTGAGCTGACGAGGGTGATTGTGGTGGCGACGGTGATTTCTGGGGTGGAGGTGATCAGATTGGGTGGATTGCTCGCCACAGAGAGCCTGAGGTGGTGATCCACTTCCTGTCCCGTGACAGTATCCTAGAGCAGCAACGGTTAGGCCCATGGGCGGTCGCAACGACAGATCTCGTCGGCGGGCCTCGTGGATGTCTGCAATGGCGGATCTGGGCAGCAGGGCATAGGGTTCCTACGACGGCGGATCTGGGTGGCAGGATCGCGAGGCGCCTGCGACAGCGGATGTGGGCAGCGGGGGCTCACGGGTGCCGACTTCTACCGATGGTGATGGTCTTGGTCAAGTAGGGGGTTAGCGGCTCGGCCTTCGTGGTGTAGCTATTTGGCGGTAAGTATTGTAGGTGGGTCTAGGATTTCACCGTGCGTCTGGTTTGTGACGTGGTGGTTGTGGGTTAGTTGCAAACATCTATGCCCTGTGGCGTCGTGAGTTGAGCGATTGCTGGTTCTAGAAGTTGGTAGAGATGAAGAGAGACTCACATACAGTTGTCCTTGGGGTGGGGGGGGGGGGGGGCTTGAGTACGGGTGAAAACCCTGACAGCAACGACACATGCGAGCATCGTGTCCTGTTGAGGTGTTGTCGTGGTACCTGCCTCCTCCCTTACATCCCCCGGTTGAAAACCTTGGTAGCGACAGTGGCATCTTGATGTTGTATCCCTTCTTGGAGGTGTCGTTTTTGGAGGATGAGCACTGTATGAATCTTGTTGTTGTCTCTAACCAGCAACTAGGTCTGTGATGATCGTTCGTCTTTATATATTCACAAAGCAAGTGAGGTTTGTGTCGTCGGATGGAAGATGTGGCATCATCCTTTCTGTTGTACAGTTTTCGGGCCCGGTTTTCCATAAACTGGGTCACTTTTCTTCTTATTAGATATTATGTGGGAGCTCCTCCTTACGAGCTTTCGAAAAAAATATTCTATAGTCGACAAAAAAACGCCAGAACTGTCCTTCTTTTTCACCAATAGGGCGGGAGATGCAAAGGGACTCAAGCTTGGTATGATCACCCAAGACTTGAGCATTGCTTCAACTTTGCGTTCAATTTCAGACTTCTGCTCTAGTGTATAAAGATAGGGCCTACTGTTTACTGTTACTGAGTTAGGGAGCAGTGGAATTGTGTGGCCATAGACCCTTGAGGGTGGCAAGGTGGCAGGCTCAGCAAAAATTTCAGCATACTTTTTAATGAGGTCCTTTATAGGCTAAGGTAATTGTCTGATTGAGTCTTGATCAGTGACAGCAAGAAGATGTGGCAATGGTTGCCCTTACTACACTTTTGGAGATGTTCCCCTGACATTTCTTTTAAAACTTTATCTGCAGAAGACTGAATACCAAAGAGCTTAATGAAAGAACCATGATGCTTGAATTCAATCCACTTCTCCTGCCAATTACAAGTCATTGGACTGCCAGTTTGTAACCAATCCATGACTAATACCATATCATGACGGCCAATGTCCAAGAGTTTGACAATATGTGTAAACGTATGGCCTAGGACCCACCATTGAAACTGTTGGTGATATGCCCAAGAGGCAATCATAACAATTTGGGTTAAGGTCTGTTGGATATTTAATCCATAAGCAATTAGGGTACTAATGGGTCTACGACCTAAAAGCCCATTAGTACGCCTATGAATACGAGGGATGGGGTTAGGGGCTAATGACTCCACCACGTGACAGCCCTAGCCGCCACCCCTCGCAGGCCTCATGTCGAGACCCTTGCCGCGCAGGCGGTGCTAGCACACCAGCGCACGGCGTTCCTCCTTGTACGTGTGGACTCCGTAGAGGCGCTGCTGCTACTGCTGCGCTGATCGGCTACGACGATTGTGATTGTCTACTTGCTGCTGTGACGAGGATGAGGAGGAGACGAACGAGATCGTCTGCTTCCCCTACACCAAAGCGCGTCTACGTTCCATTGCGATGCGCGTCTAGTGGTAACGATCTATGACATATGTACTCGCATGTTTCCTGGGTGATGCGGTAGAGTTGCAAGAGTAGTGTACCGCCGATTTCCCAAAAGAAACCCTTGTACTTCATGTGAGCAGAGGATAGCTTGCCCATTAGCCACCCTGATGTGCACTCATGGTATAGGAGAAACTGAACAATGTAGTAATGTGGCCAAACTAGAGTTAAGAAAAGAGTGAGTACTGCCTAAGTCAATAAGCACCACCAAAGACTTGTTAACTAATGCCTTTAACTCAGTAGAGGAGAACATAGGAGTCCTTGACAGGGCATATAATGAAATGTCAGTGTCAGGTGCTACCTGCTGGATATTTGTAACACCCATATTTTCGAAACAAGTAAAATGCAAATCAAATAAGATTAAGAGTAATTAAATAAAGAATAAGTATATAACCAAATAAAAATAAAAGAAAATTATCCCTTTTAAAAACATTGTAATCTAGAAAACATGTTTAGAATGCATTTCTTATCTGTGCATTTGGTGTGAACTTGAATTCAAATTTGATAGAAAATTCATTTGAAAACATGAAGGCAAAAGTCGAAAGAAATGAAAAGAAAAGAAAAAGGAAAACGTCAACCGTGGGCCTAAAAACTCACCCTGCAGGCCACCCATCCATTTCCCAGTCGGCCCAACCCGCAACACCCTTTCTCCCACTCCTCTCTCTGACACGCGGGCCCAACACGTCATCTTCTTCCCCCAACCGCCGCTGTGCCCACGATCTCGCCCATCCGCGCGCGCTGCGCGACAGCGCTGGCAACCGCCGCCCCTCACCTTGCAACCGCCACCCCCGGCGGAACCGCCTCCTTCCCCCCTATTTAACCCTAGCCGCAACCCCATTCTCCTCCATTTCCCATCACTCCGAAACCCTAGCCCAACCGCTACCATGGCTGCACCGCCCAAGCTCAATGCCTCGCGATTCCCTGGCGTTCCGGCCATCCCTGACGAGCCATCGAGGTTGGCCACGCCGCGCCACCCCCGTAGGGCTATTCCAGAGCGAATTTCATCGCCGGAGCCACCACCCCGACGTCGCGGAAGTCCAAGCCGCGCAACTTGCCATCGCTGGCTTTCCTCCGGCCATTTCTTCTCGTGCGCGTCACCCTATGTGAGTTGCCCGTCCTCTCCTCTCCCCCCTCCTTTTCCCATCGACTTTGGCCACCGGAGCACCCTCCCGGCGGTACACCAGCGAGAGTCCGGCCATGGCGCTGTCGCCAAGGGCCACCGGCTGCTGCTCCCCCCGTCGGGCCTCCCTTGGCCGTCGGATCCGAAATCAATGGGCCCGATTAGATCAGTGAAGGGGTACGCCCCCTGGTCCACGGTGGACCCTGTACTGCACCCACACCCACAGTCCACAGACCTGTAGACCCAGTCCATGCCCTTTTCCTTAAGAAAAATAAATAGGAATAAGAAAGAAAATAGAGATTTGCATTTAAGCCCTTGCAGTTTAAGTTAAAATTAACTATAGGCCCCTGATCTTATGAAAACACCCCTAGCCATTATGTTAATTATGTAAATAATCTGAAAATATATAAACTTGCATTTAAGCCCTTGTAACTTTATAAAATACTACTTTTAACCTCTGTCCTATATGGAAAAATTACAAAACAACCCCTGGACTTTATAGAAATTAGTTTATACTTTATATTATCACTGTTTTTATAGGAAAATTCCAATAAGTATAAAAAAATTGCAGAAAAATATATTTTGTACAAAGAAAATGCTTTTAAGTGATAAAATAAATATAGAAAATATAGGAAAGATGGTTATAAATCTTTTATACTGAAATAAAATTGTAGAATTCATATAAAATATGTTTTGACAAGAGAAAATTTAATAACAATGCTTTTATCTATAAATAAATATTAAAAATAGAGAATAAATATGGAAATAGTAGGAAAACTATTTATAAAATGTTTTATGCTGAAATAAAATCTATAAAATGCATATAAAATATATTTTGGCTATAGAAAACTCATTAAAAATATTTTTATCCTGTAAATAAATACTAAAAATGGAAAATAAATGGTAAATGCATTTCTTTAGCTATGAAAAATAATAAATCACTTATAACTCCGATTTAAATCATAATCATAACATATTTCAATTATAATATTTGTATTGCTTGTGTGGTGTATTGTTATTGATTGTTTGTATTTCTCTTTTGACGGTAGTTTACACGCATTCGTGTCACGATGAAGAAGCAACACAAAGAATATGGAGATCAAGAGTTCAATGAAGAAGAACTGAGCAACTATTTATACAAAGGCAAGTGCCCTTGACCATCTTGCACCTTTTTAAGAGTTTAGTTAGTTGCATGCTAATTAATATGAATCCTATGCTATGTCCTATTGTTTTACCTTATTACCTTGTCGCTTGGGGTATGGAAGGGTGGTAATTGAGATTTACTTTACGCTTAGCCATGCAAAGTAGATGGGGTGCAAAAACATTGAATCACATTCATTACTCATGACTTATGATTATGATCATGATGTGTAAAATGAATTGTAGTGGATAGGAATCTGGCGGGTTGGTTTGAATGGTATGGTGCAGTACGCATGAGACCCGGGATTGGGGAATGAACCTTATCGGATTCTAAGGACCAGTTTATTGAGTAGCCACTAAGCTATACAGTATCGCCACAAGACTGAGTATGGGGCAACTTGGTCAATTAATTAGGCCACTCCCGGCTTAGTGCTGGTAATTGGACGGTGTGGGGAATTGGTTCAGTGTATCTGCCTTGGGATCCGCATGGCTCAAGAGGAGGCTTCTCCTGGCGGAGGTAAAATGGACTCTAAGAGCCAGAGCGGTGAAACATCAGAGGGTCGGTTACTAGTCACGAGGACCTTTGTAAAGACCTCATAGTGATCTCCTGGCCACACATCTTAGGAAGTGTGTATTGTGGTTAGTCGCCACTGGCAACAGGGAGGTTTAATTAGTCCACCTGGCAACAGGGGATGAAATCACAGCTTGTGGGTAAAGGATACATTCTCTGTAGAGATTGAAAAACTGTGTCATGACAGCCGTGCTCATGGACAAGAGCGGCTTGGTGTCGAATTGATAATTAGTAAATGGTTCGAATAGTGGTTGGAAATGGACATTGGGATTGGTTCTTTATTTATTATTCTGTTATGGTTGGGATTATTCATCTATATGTAGGTTGCTCATGAAAGCTAAAATTAGGTTTAATGCTTAGTGCTTAAACCACTATAAGCCTTTCCTTTGATTTGGCCTTCATGTCATTTATTTCCCACACTTGCGGAGTACCACGAGATGGTACTCACACTTGCTTTGTTGTACTTTTGATATGCTGCTCAGTGAAGAGAAGATCTAACGAAGGCAATGACAAGTGAAGACGGTGCAAAGGTCGCGTTGCTGCTAATCGATTTGCCTGTGGTTGCCCTAGAGTTTTTCCTCTTCCGCTGCTGTTTCAAAACTCTTTTTAAGGTATAAATGTTGTTTGCTTTCGATATAGAACTGTTAAACTTTTTGTCATACATGTATGGTGAAACTGATCCTGGCATACATGTATTTTGCAGCTGGTTATATTCTTAATAAAACCAGGTGTGACAAAGTGGTATCAGAGCTATATATTGACTCTAGGCACGTAACCTTAGCTAAAATTGATTTATTAAACTTTCCTTTGACCTCGTTTATGAAGATGAAGACTTGACTTTATCGACAGAGCTTGAAGATCGACTTATTGAGGACAATGCGAAGGAAGAGGAAGACTCTTGAAGATTATCACACATCACTTGCTTAGGTCCCTTTGGTTAGGAAGTGAATCTCATGCCTTCCTCACAACGAATTAGAACATGTTGCTTGATGTATTGCAATAGATTAATAATAATAATAATAATAATAATAATAAATTATAGCATTTGTCTGTTTAAGGGGGGTAGCCGACCCACTTGAATCTCGAGGGCGAGATTCCTTGTAAGGTGGGTGGGATCGTGACCCTCAAATATATAAAAAGGAAAAGAAACAATACAAAAAAATATAGTAATCATGACAATGCATTTGAAATGGAAGACTTTAAAAAAATTTAAACCATAGTGCACATTTAAACCAAGTTCAAAATAATAATAATAAGAAGAAAAAGAATAAGAATGTAGAAGAACATAAAAATAATATGTGTG
Organism: Tuctoria greenei; assembly: GCA_036927565.1. Lineage (NCBI taxonomy): Eukaryota > Viridiplantae > Streptophyta > Magnoliopsida > Poales > Poaceae > Tuctoria > Tuctoria greenei. Next base: position 117,803,785 of record JAYESD010000002.1, read on the forward strand.
TTGTTGTGTGATAATACTTTAAATTTAACTAAATCAACATATTTCATCACAATTGCTTATTTGTAAAAATGAAAGGTTTAATTTTTAAAGAATACGTTTGAATTCAAATGAAATTAAGGTATGACAAGAAAATTTAACCAGGACTCATAACACTTTGTTAAAAATTACGATAGCATTGATAATGAAGTCTACATATAAAATAATAATAGTAATAATAATAGACTAAGATATAAATTATTGTGGTAATAGAAATGTTCTTAAATCAATTTAGGGAATAAAAATATATTAATAGCGTTTTATGTATTCAGTTGTGTGCAATTCTAGACTCCTAAAAGTGCTAGAAGAACATTAGGAATAAAACAGGAGGTAAATTATTTTTAAAATGATAATATTAATAACTTGTTGATGGGTAATAAGAAAAACCTAGTCCAACCCTCTTGAATCTCGAGGGCGAGATTCCTTGTAAAGGGGTGAGATTGTAATAACCATGCCTTTAAAAATAAAAAAATAAGAACATACATTCATCCTGTTAATGAATCTAATTGAAATAATTTAAAATTAAAATCATGGTGGAAATTTTGGCCAAATAAGAAGTTTTAAAGGGAGAGTAGAAGTAAAGAGGATAAAAATAATAGAGGCTAATATGTGATAGTATTTGTATTTTAAATAAATTAGACATCTTTCATCAAAAGTGATTATGTGCAAAAAAATAATATATGGAATTGTTAGAAAATAGGTTTGAATTCGAATAAAATGGAGAAAAAGAATAGATCTCGTAACACTTGTATTTTGCAATAGTGAAATATGTTATAATAATTGCAATAATAATAATAAAGATTATGTAATCATCAAAATATTGCATTTGAGTGTAAGATTTTAAGTTTAGAACCACATTAGAAATGTTGGCCAAATTTAAAAAAAATTGAAAACAATAGAGGAAACTGAAGTACAATAGAATAATAATAATAATAAAATAAATTATGTACAGTATTGTGTGATAATATTTTTTTATGTAAATCAAGTAGGCATATTTTATCATGAGGAATTACGTGTAAATATAATAATAATAATAATAATATAAATTCCAAAATACTAGGTAAAATACGTTTCAATTAAAATAAAATGTAAAGTGGCACCATTTTAGAACTGGTAATAAAACAATAAATAAATGCATTAAGGGAAAACAAAATAGTAATAACAACTTGCACATTTGTGTGATAAAGAAATATTCTCTTAAACCTATTAAAAACAATTTCATTGTCTTGCAGTTTTGTGTTTGTGTGACGTTTTAAACCTCAGGAAGTTTTAAAATTGTGAGACTTATGTGTGCTGAATACATAGGCTTTGAAAATAAAAGTTTTGAATGCTGCCATAACCTATTTTTAGCAAATCCGACTCTAGCTCCGAGTTTCTGCAAGGTCCGACAATAGGTCCGACTTTCTTTGTCTAGATTTGACATGTTTTTGGGTAGCTCCGGTGAGCTTTGTCTTTAGCTCCGGCATGTCTTTGATAGCTCCGACATGTCTTTGTTAAGCTCATATATGTTTTTCTAGGTCCGACTTATGTTGGTTGGCTCCGACATGTTTTTCCAGCTTTGACTTTTGGGATGACTAGTTTCGACTAGTTTTGGTTAGCTCCGACGCTATGTCCAACTAGATTTGGTTAGCTCCGGTGTTAAGGTCCGACTAGCTTTGGTAAGCTTCGGCGCTAGGTTGTACTAGCTTTTGTAAGCTCCGGCTCAAGCTCCGGTTAGCTCTGACAAGGTCCGGTGCTTGATTGCAATGTTCCTGTTTTTATCTTGCAATGTTTTGAACTTGCTGTATATTCTTAGAAAGATTGCTTAGTATTCATTTGCTTAGTTTTTGGTGCATTTTGGTTGATATGGCTGATATCGTTTTGATATGCTTTGCAACATGCTTATGTGAGGTGCTCACGTAAGGTGTTGTGTTCGGAACTGACTTGAGTCAAGTCGCGGACTTGGGCTCGTACGGATTGGTTGTTTATTCATGTGCAGGTGTGCTTGAGTTCAAGACATGGCTAGTGACAGGATCCATTGAACTAGTCTTAGGGAGAAGATGAGGTTCAACAACCAAGTTCGGGAGGAATTGTGGTTGAGTTGATCAGGAGGTTGCGCAACATGTTTGAATCAAGAACAATGCATATGAAGGTATCGTGGACATCATTGGAAGATATTTGAACGTGTGCAAGGAGTGCATGGACATGGCTACATGGTTCTGAGGTGTGATGAAGAGATGTGGACGTAAAGAATTGGTCGGAAAGGTCCAACCGGCTAGGTTATGGACTCAGGCTGCGGCTGAGTCGGGTTTGACTCAAATATGGAAAGATTTGAGTTGGTTATGATAGGATTTCGTGTGGGTCACGAATTTGAGTTGTTTTAGGAATGTGAGATACATTCCTAAGGTGTTTGGAAGTCTTAAGATTGCTTCTATCTGCGTATAGAAGAGTCCTAAGCAGTTATGGAAAGTTTCGATTCGTGAACGGAGTAGGATTAGGAGTCCTTGTTGAGATTGGGTTGGCCTAAGGGCTGGTTATATGAGCAAGGGAGGACAGATCTCGTAGTGCACGACTTTGGGTTGTTCCTCTTGTGTTCTATTGAATAAAATTTGTAGTTTGAAGGAACTTTTGTGCCTTGTTCGTCTGACTTGTTCTAGACAAGTTTTACTCGTCGAGTTTCTGGACAGCACTACCTTTCGTTGGTGGTTTTATCATAACTCTAGTTTTACAGATCCACTTGACGTGCTTATTTTTTGGTTGTCTTCACAACTTGATTATCTATCATATGTCAAAATTTTACGGTCATTGGATTTGTGGTTTCTGATCTACACGAGTTTCTTTGCAGCATTCCAGAACTGTTTTTCTCGGGTAGAACAGATTGACCTTTGTTCGATCTTTCGATCATAACTTGAGTTTCTCTCGACGGATTTGAGTGATTCTTCTTATTTTTTATTTTTGACTTGATTCTCTCTGATATATATCACTTTTTGTCACAGTGAAACATGTTTAGATTAGTCTCACACACGATTTCTTTAATAGATCGTTTTTCTGCCGAAGGGGTTGGGATTTAATTGTTTCCGCTGCGTAAGATTTTTTAAATCTACCATTCACCCCCCCTCTGGTAGCTTTTCACATGCTCTTCGATCCTACAATTGGTATCAGAGCCACGGTGCTCCAATCATTGTGATTTTCACGTGTTTTTGACTAATCATCATGGTGAAATACTCCGTGAAACCTTGTGTGTTTGCTGGTATTGATTTTCAGGTTTGGAAGGCACACATGGAGGCTTTCATCTAGGCGCAAGGCTTTGCAAAATGAGAGAAGGTGTACAAGCCTTACGAAGTGCCACCTAACGATAAAGTTATGGCTACAAACCTACAGGACGTCGACAACAACAACAAAGCCCGAAACTTGATCATCCAATGACTCACTCAGAGCAACTTCGACCGCGTTGCACATCTCTGATCAGCATACGATGTATGGAGAGCACTTTGTGACTATCACGAAGGATCCAACATGATCAAGGAGGTAAGACAAGACATGTTAGATAAAGAATACATTTGCTTCGAGATGTAACCCGGTGAGTCCATCGATGATCTCTTTGCTCGCTTTAACAAAATTCTCAGTAACTTGCGTAGTGTCAACGTTAATTTTTCTGATGCTGAAAATGCTAGGCAATTGTTAAGTGCATTAGATATGTCAATTTTGGAGATGAAAGTCACATCTATTCATGAATCTACTGTCATGAGTACACTTACTTTAGATGTGCTTTACTCTAAACTCAGAACTCATGAAATTGACATCTTATCATGTAAGAACCCAAATAAGTCTATTGCATTTGTCTCACAACGTGATATGCCTAGCTTCGGCCAATCATCATCTTGCAATACTCTTGCTTTGTTGTCCTCACTAACTCTAGAGCAGATCGAGGAATTTCCAGAGGAGGAGCTAGCACTTCTCTCTACTAGGTTCTCAAAAGCATTGCAAAATGTGAGAACTAGAAGGAGAGGAAGCTCCGAACCTCAACGATGCTTCGAATGTGGTAAGACAAGACACTTTCGTACATAATGCCCTAACCTTTCAGGTTCTACTTCCCAAGAAGAAAAACAATCAAGGACAAAGCACTCCTCAACAAATGATAAGAAGAAGAAGAAGAAGATGGGCTTTACAGGTCGCCAACTGGTGAATAGTTTTATCTTCGCACTCCAGGAACTTGGCTCAAGCGACGTGGACATTGGAAGTGGCGAAGATGAAGATGATTTGGCCAACTTATGCTTCATGGCGGGCAAAACAAGATAAAGATCAAGTCAGGAGGATGCAGAACAGAACAGTGACGACGATGAGGTATGTTCTACCTGTAATGAAATGTGTGATGCAATTTCTTGTGCAACTATTATTGTTAAGAAAAAGGACAAAAATCTTAGGGATAATGCTGCTAAAATTGAATCACTAGAATCTGAAATCAACCATTTGAAAACCTTGATCCCTAGTGATGATTCTTGTCCCTCGTGTGATTTAATTTATGAACAATTGTCCACATTAATAACTGCACATTCCTCTACTCTAGACAAACTTGAACTTGAAATTGAGAAGAACAAAAAGTTTTCTGCACTCGACATTGGAAACATAAAAGATGCTTCTTGTTCTACAATTGATTTGCATTGTTCTAGTCGTGATGATCTTGAAAAGAAACTAAAAGATGCTATGAATGAAATTTCAATATTGAATAATGCTTTACGTTCTCATGAAGTTAAATATTATTCCAATTGCAAATTAAAAGGAAAAACTTCATGTGAAAATTGCCTTGATCTGTCCAATAAACTTGATAACATGCATAGGACATTAGATCGGTTTTGTAATGGGAATAAGAACCTAAACTTGTTGCTGAATTCTTCCAAGTCTTGCAATGATAAAATTGGTTTAGGTTTTGATTCTCATGCTCATGCTAAGGCACATCCACCTAAAATTGTGAAGTCATTAGAAAGTGGTTTGATTCAAACAGTTCCTAAACAAAAAGAAGTGGTTTTCAAATCTGCAGGAGTGTTGTCTCATTCGGTTTCAAATAAAAATATTGCTTGCTCATCTAGACATGAACACAAAGTTAAATTTCATTGTACCTACTGTGGTAGAGATGGTCATGTCATAGGTTTTTGTTATAGACTAGCTAAACAATAGAAAAGGGAAATAATGATTGCTAGATCTCATAACTTTCATGCAAAATTTGCTGCACATATTAAACCGAATGTCAGGAACATGCAACCTGCTGTTATGAGTCAAAAACATTCAAAGTTTACCTCCGGACCTTCTGTTTTTGCCTCCGGAGCTACTGATTTTTGTGCTACACAAGTAACACCTTATAGGTCAGTAGTTAAGAATAAAAAAACCTCAAACTTTGACTCATAAACCTGCTGTTTTATCTCAGCTTTCGCGTGTTTTTCCTGCTGCACGTCGTGTGGCTCAGTATTGGATACCTAAATGCCTTTTGACTAACCCCAGAATTGAGTCATCGACGCATTGTGCTTCTATGTAGGTTACATGCTTGAGGAAGGAGAGCATTTGGATTGTGGATTCAGGTTGCTCACGCCACTGACCGGTAATAAAGAATGGTTCTCCTCTCTCTCTTTTGTGTCACATGTAGAGAATGTTACTTTTGAAATCACGTGTAGAGAATGTTGTACACACCAGTTGTGACGAGCCCATTGTCAGCCTCTGTCCCCGCTAGGATCAGCTAGATCCACCGTTAGATGTACACAGAAACATGTAACATGTGTTTCTTAATATAAGAAAATTCTCGAAAAATCTCTAAAAAACATTGATTGATTGTAGAACATATTAAGTGTGATTGATAGAATAATGTAATTGTAGATATTGTGGTAAATAGTATTGTCTTACCTAAAATGAATCAATAATTAAGAAATTGAAAAGAAATCATGTTTAGGCTCTAAATTGATAATCATTTTACAAATAATTATATGGAGTTCCCTAAAATTATATAATGACTATTTGAACAAAAAAATTAGTAGCACAAATAAACTTTAGAAAATGCGAGACTTATTATTTACCTAATAAAATCATTCAATCAACTAGGAAAATTAGGAAAGCCATATTTAGTCTCCCAATCTGATAAACCCACTACAAATAAATATCCAAAGAGCATTAGGAATAATAATTGGCATTTATAATGTAACTAAAATAGTATTCAACCAATATAGGATAGGGAATAGTAAAATAATTATCCTCCTTATAGGAAATTGATTAAATTACTAATAGTTAGTGGAAAGCCTAAATAAACAAACTCCCTCACAGATAATTTCCTCAAAAATCCCTAGAAAGTATTGCTAGGCATATATAACATAATGGAAGTAGAAATTGCTAATATAAATATAGGATAGGGAATTGATTATCATTCCCATAGGAAGATCAATTGAATAATCATACTTAGTAAAATACACATAGAAGCTCACGATTAAAGAATATCTCCACAAATGACCACCTAAATATTCCTAGGAACATATAATTAAGACTTTAGAATAGTAATTGACTAAAATAAAATATAAGATAATGAACTAACTAGCATCATTATAGAAAAGTAATTAAAGAGTTATTGGATAATAAAAACTCACATGTAAGCTCTAAATAGAATAGACCCTTCACTAGTAGTTCCCCGAAGTCCTAATAATCATATACTAAAGGAATTTCATAATAAGTTCATAATCTTTAGAGTAAATTAAGAAAACAATAAGTTAAAAAAATGGAATAAGTTGATAAATCAGACACTAGCATTCACTAAATAAGTTACTTTAAGTTCAAACACGTTACCACTCACATTAGTGGAACTTTAGTGAATACACTACTATGAATATAGGGTAAATTATGATAAGAACAAGTGAATTAACCTTGATGGTCATCAACTATGTGAACGATTAGAATCCAAAGAAGACCTTGCGAGACCACAAACTGGGAAGTCACGTCACTCATAATTACATAAACACATTATTGGAAACCTATAGCGTAATAAGATTAAGGATTATGCAATCAAATTAAGAAGACCAATAATACAATTAAAGCCTTTCAATGACCAATTAGTTGACCGATGAAATAGTAATATTTTCAAATAAGCCACCAATAGAATATGTATTCCTTGATAAGCCTTATAAGAATCTTAATAACCACGTTATCGTATGATTATTTGATTTACTAGAGTTTATTTAGAATTTTTTGATATTTACCATGAATTAGTATTTATTCACATAATTACGTACTGCAGTAGTCGGAGAGCTCGCGAAGACATCTCAATACTCGGATGTCGAATAAGTCGACAAAGGCTGTAAAGACAGGCTCTAACTCCTTGATCATATTTCACCTATATTTTGCAATCGCACCTGTTGACCTGTTTTCATTGCATGAGGTCTATCTATTTTAAAATGTTGTATGCTATGAACTACTTAAAATGTCATAGTATGAGCTTTGTTGATGACTGGCTATCGATGTTAGCTAGTAGCCAACGATAAAAAGTAACACGATAGTAATATTAGTTACTCGTATCAACGACTTGAAATAGGACACTACTTGAGTTATTCGATAATAGTAATGACTATCACAATCCTCTTCTTGATCTTGACAACACAACTCACTTGACAACTCAACAGCTTCGTCACGGCACTATAGCAGTGATGTGAGCACCCCCTTGTTAGTATATTTCTTAGGAACTCCTGCAATGTTCACATTATGAAACACTACACAGTGCTCATATGGTTTGTGAACTGTGTGAAAGGTGTTTGCTAGTGTGAGTTAGGATATGGATGGGTCATTAATGAACTGATTGTGTGAAGTGGGGGCTGGTCGAGGCGGGTATGGTGAAAGCGTGAGATGATGATGATTAGATTTAGTCTTATTTCCCAAGTCTGACTGTTAGGCATGTGTAAGGATCGAATGCCCAAGAGGGGGGGTGAATTGGGCTTCTTTTCAAAAATTAAAGCAATACAAACTTAACTACTAAAAGCCCAATTCCCTATGCAAACAACCTATGCATTCAAGTGAATAATAAGTTTGCGGTATATGAAATGCATAAGTGTAACGAGAAAGGAAGAGTGTGCAAACTCCCAAGGAGATACGAAGACACGGTGATTTATCCCGTGGTTTGGCAAGATCATCAAGACCTTCCTACATCCACGTTGTGGCACCCACCAAAGGGTGTAGCCACTCCCAAGTCACCAGACCGGGGATCTTCACTAAGAGTCTCCGTTCACCATCTCCGGCAAGGTGGAGCTCAAGCCTTGTACAATTTTGATCTTCTGGGCTTCCACAACTAACTTGACAAGCTCCGGAAGGATCTCTCCAATCACCGACTGTTACACAGTGAATGCAATCACCAAGAGACACTCCCTTACAGCTCTCACAAGACTAGAGACTCCAATCACCAAGAATGGAAGCACACAAGCATCATCTCTAGCAAGTTCTAGCCTATCTCTTGGTGTACAAGTGGTGTAAATGATGTGGAGGTTGCTCAACGTCTTGAATGCTTGGTAATGTGTAGAGTAGCTCTGGGCATCCAGACTTCTCGGAATGACTGGTTGAAGGGGTATAAATAGCCAGCTTCCACGAGATAGCCATTGAAAAAGTAGGCTGACATCACTGTTCTGCAAACACCGGATGATATGATGTTCTCCCTTCAGTTGTCATCGCTCGAATACAAATTAGCTGATGTCACCGTGTCAGATATGACGGTTGATCGACCGATGTTGTATACACCTGTACATCGGATAATCCGGTGACACTTGATCCAGAATGGTCCAGAAATAATGCTTACTGGAATGATTGACCGATGTGTTATAATTGTACATCGGATGGTCCGGTGTTACACTTGGTCCAGGGAAATTGCTTACTGGAATGATCGACCGATGTAACACTTGCTTCATCATTGGATGATCCGGTGTATACCCAAGACTGAGGTTTTCTTCTGCTCAGAGCCAACTTGACCGATGTAGTGTTTTCTGGATACATCGGATGATCCAGTGAGTTGATTTTGTCTGCTTCGAGTTGTTCTAAGTGATTCTTTTGGAATTTGTTCGAGTGACCTCTTAGACATTGGTTTGAAATGTTCTTCTGATGATGACCAAGTCTCGAGTGCTGTCAATTTTGATGGAATAAATTTGACATGTGTGCTTTTTCTTTTAGTCTTCATGAAAATCGATTGACCTCGTAAAATAGTTTGTTGAGGGGTCTCCAATTGTATCCAATGAGCAGTAGATGATATAAATATATAGTCCATTAAGTGTGGTGAATTATATGAGAGACCTTGCATCCACAAACTTATTAGTGATATCCAACGGTTGTCATTAATCACGGAAACCATACCTTATGGGGGCCTAGATGCTTTCAATCTCCCCCTTTTTGGTGATTGATGACAACACAACGAGTAAAGCATAACAGTAATGAAATTAAGAATACGATACTAAAAAGGATATGCAACAAGTACAAGATCCAGCACACAAAACTCGAAGGCTCAAAAACGATCAATAAAACATGAGAGAATTAAGTGGCACACGTATACTTAAAGATAGCAAAAGAATAGCAAATCTCCCATATTACAAAAGCTCCCAAAATAGATACCCCCCCTACAACTAGGACTCCACCTAGGACTATGCTATCCCTCCCCCTGACTCTGACTCTTCTCACCCTTTGGCATCAAGAAACCAAAAAGGGAAGTCGAGTGCCTAAGGATCCTGAGCGCTCGGGGCGATGACGAACTGGTCACTATCGGGGGTGCTATCGTCGGAGCTGCTGCCTGCTACTGCTGAGGCTGGAGTGGAGGAGATCGGTGTTGTGGGAGCTGTTGTCGGTGCTGAGGGTGCATGCTGAGTCTGGACTGCCGGTAGCGGGGCACTGACAACTGAAGTCGGAGTCTGCTGAAAGAGTGTCGAAGCCGGCACGGGAGAGTGAATCGGTGCGCCTGGAGCAAGCAGTGGTGACATGCTGATAGTCGGTATCGGCGTGGTCGGCACTGGAGGTGAGACTGGTGCTAGAACAGGAGGACCTGGAGCTAGACCAGAAAGCTGTGAGGGCAGGGCAATCCCAGTCTGAGTGTAGAGGTTGGTGATCAACCCCAGGATGCCCATCATGGCCTGCTGCGTCTGCTGCTGTTGGTCAAGAGAACGCTGATGCATCTGGTCAATCAGTCCAGTGAGCCTATCAGTGTCTTCTCACCGCTCACGGGCTATCTGACGCTGCATCTCCTGCTGCTGCTGCTGCTGGAGCTCCATAAGACGCGCAACCTGCTTAGCTCTGGCCTGCTCAGCTGCAAGCCGATCCTGTCGCTGCTACTCAACCATCTGCTGAAGTAGAGAAGTAAGCTCGGATGGCTGAGAGACCTGTGCCTCGGACACCAGAGGTGGGGTAGGAGGTGGTGGTACAGTTGAGCCTCCAGCCTCCACGTCGTGCTGCCTGGGTGAGGGAGGAGGTGGGAAGTACTTCTCGACACTGTCACTAGTGTCACTCTCTGACCAAATATGCTGAAGATCCCCTCCCTAAGCCTCAGCATGTGCTAGGATCTCGTCTTCCTTTTCTAGGTCTGACCAGTCTTCCTCTAAAAGTCGAGCTCGGACCCGACGCTCAACTGGGCGGCCAAGGCAGTGGTCTCTAGGAGCTGGAGCACAGTAGTGTCCGAACCGAGTGACGCTCTCGTCGGTGAGACTGTCACGCACGGCGGACCCCTCTGGAGCCAATAGGTAAAGCAGGTGACTGATCCAGAGGCCAAACACAAGCTGTCTCATCATCCCAACTCCATCTGTAATGACATCCTCTATCTCACAAATAAGGATATCCACGATGTCAAACTGCATCCCGTTCATGACATAGAACAGGAGGGTCTGCTGCAAACTGGTGAAGCCCTCAAGATATTCGTACCTGGACAGTAACGTGCGGCACAAAGCAAGGTGAACAGTACGTGCAGCCGGAGTGAGTAGAGCAGGTACCCTAGGCTGGTCAGGTGAGAAGGGCTAAGCAAACAGTGACTGAATCTCCTCAAAGGGTGGTTCCACACCTCCAGTGAGCGGCCTCCTCGGTGGGTTAGCCTGTCCATATACTATCTCGTGTAGGCAGGTGTCATGGAGATCCGCGCCTAGTAGTTGTCCCAAGGTTTGTCGAGTCATATGGTGATGCTGGCCCATAAACATGAAGTCAATGGATCTGCGGCCCTCTGAAACGTAGAGTGTGGCATAGGAAAATCGGACCCAGTCCTCCACGTAGGCACTCCGCTGGAAAGACATCAGCTCCACTAGCCCTGTGTACCTCTCAAAGAAAGGGTGAATCTCAGTGCCGGCTGCAAGTGCGAGCTGATCCGAGTCAAGGAAGTTGTGCTGGAAAAGCTTATGGCCCCGACGTCTGTAAGTCTCATATAGAGACGCCTGTGTTAGGGTCCAGAAGCGGCTGTCCACAAGTCGCTCTCTGGGCTGCGGGAACCACTCCTCAAGCAGAATGCTCCATCGAAGCTTCCTGAGCTGCTTTGCCTTCAACTTCCTGTAGTCAGTCAGGCGGACACCCTCACCAACCCGGACATTGGTGTCCATCTCAAAGACGGCTCTCTCGGTCGCTCTGTCCTCCCGAAGCTCAGCTGCAGAAGGTCTCTGTCTCGGGGCTGCAGCTGGATGACCTCCACGGGTCCTGACTGAGCGCCGGAGAATAAGCAGCACCTCCTCAAACTCCTCTGTGTCCTCTGTCGAGACTCCCAGATCCTCAGGGATCCTCTTCGGCCACGCTCATGCTCCTTAGTGGCGCGATTGGCCATCTCAGCTTGTCGATCTTGCTTCATCTCTTTCGACAGCTTTTGCTTCTTAGCTGTCGGCTCCTCAATGGCCTTTCCCTTTCCTTTCTTGTCACGGCCCATCTTGAGGAGAAGAGGGATGGCGACGAAGATGCGATCGAAGGCTAGGGTTGACGACGATGAATGGCGAATGTGTGACGGCGTGTGGCCGGGCGAACCCTAGCGGCGAAGAGGGGCAGCGGCGCGATGGGGAGCACGGCGACCGTTGAGGGCGGCAGCGGCGTTCAGGGAGCATGGCGGCGGCCGGAGTGCAACGGCGCTGAGGGCGGCAGCGTGGTGGCACAGAGGGCGGCGGCGCGGCGCTGAGGGAGCGCGGCGGCGGCCGGAGCGCAAGGAGTGGTGGCGCTGGTGGCGCAGAGGGCGGCGGCGGAGCAGAGGGCGGAGGTGCGGCGCTGAGTGGGGCGGCGACGGCGAGTGGCGGCAGGGCAAGGGGCGCGGAGCGACGTCGGTGGAGAGCGACGGGGAGCGCGGCGTCGGGGAGAGAGAAGAGAAGAAACGGAGAGGCGCTAAATAGGTGGGGCCCGAACCCTAGCTCAAATTTTAACATCAGATGATCCAACGTCAGATGAGAGGGTGCATCGGTCGAGTGGTACAATAATGATATTCCAGAGGCACCTTCAGCATCAGATGATCCGACGTGGAAATGATTATCATCGGTTGAATTTGGCACAACTCCAGAAATGTGAACATCGGATGCTTCGATGTTTCTCAGAATGAACGCATCAGTTGATTTGACTTCCTGTCTGAGCTGACCCTTGCACTTAAGCACAAACTGATCTGATGATGCTTCTGCCCTAAGCATCGGATAATCCGATGACTACAAAGGACCAACAACAGCCCATATATGTCCTTTTACTTAAACAAACAAGGGGGAACACAAGTCTTGGGACTTTTTGGGCAACCCCTAACCCCTCAAAAAGACTTTAACGCTAGTTGCCAATAACTTGGCTAAGCCCTAAAGCAAATAGAACACAAGGAAAAAAACAAGGAAATAATCCAAATAAAATGTAAGGCCCATGCTTTGTGAGCTAGAGGATGAAGACTTCTATCTCTTTAAAGCATGTTCCTTTAGGCATTAACGCACCTAACACTTTGTTCTTTCAACGTCATATGAGTTGAGATATTGCAATTCAAACAAGTCTCTTTCTCATGAAGTGGGTTCCCCTTTGTGACAATCTACTGTATGCAATGCCAAACAATTTTAATGCGGGATATTAAACGTGAGTGCAAGTCTATATGGAAAGCATCATGCAAGAAATAAATTAAATCTATCTTGCCAAATTTGAACCTTTCAAAGGCTTCTTCAGGGAGAGCCATTCTCAAAGTCTTGGAGATACCCAAAAGAACCGCCATCCCAAGCTAACCCTTGCTCGCCCCTATCCTTTGAAAGTTAGACAAGACCTATATGTGATGCATTCTTACATGACCATGGAAAGTTACATGACATTCGATGCATCTAGCACATTTAATTCACTCCTTACTCTAGAAAAAGTTTTCTCATCAAGTGGTTTCGTGAATATATCCGCCAATTGTTCTTCAGACCTAACACCTCGCAAGGAGATGTCTCCCTTAGCTTCATGGTCCTGCAAGAAATGAGGGCGAATATCAATGTGCTTAGTGCGGGAGTGTTGAACGGGGTTTTTAGAAATCTTGACCGCACTTTCATTGTCACAAAGGAGAGGCACACAACCAAATTTAACACCAAAGTCCAAAAGGGTTTGCTTCATATAAAGGATTTGGGCACAACATGCACCGGCCGCTATATATTCCGCTTCCGCAGTGGACAAAGCAACGGAGTTTTGCTTCTTGCTGGACCAAGATACTAGGGAACGCCCAAGCAAGTGGCACCCTCCGGAGGTACTCTTGCGATCCACATGGCATCCGACAAAGTCTGAATCCGAGTAACCCAAGAGATGGAATTTAGCAATTTTGGGGTACCACAGGCCTACACTTGGAGTATGCTTGAGATACCGAAGTATCCTAAAGACCGCATTCTGATGCGATTCTTTAGGTGCCGCTTGAAAGCGAGCACACAAGCATACACTAAACATGATATCGGGTCTAGATGTGGTAAGATAAAGCAATGAACCAATCATGGAACGGTAATTAGATTGGTCAACAGGTTTACCGTCCTTATCTGCGTCGAGATGACAATTTGTTGCCATTGGAGTACTTCTTGAGCTACAATCTCCCATCTCAAATTTCTTCAAGAGGTCCTTGGTATATTTTTCTTGATAGATGAAGGTCCCCTCTCAAAGTTGCTTGATTTGAAATCCAAGGAAGAAGTTGAGCTCTCCAATCATCGACATCTCGAATTCCCTAGACATCATTTTGCCAAACTCATGGCTAAGAGCTTCGTTAATTGAACCAAAAATAATATCATCGACATAAATTTGACAAACAAATAGTTCTCAATTGATGTCTTTGGTGAAGAGTGTAGTGTCCACCCTCCCGATCTTGAATCCCTGCATGATCAAGAAATCTCGTAGTCAGTCATACCACGCTCTAGGTGCTTGCTTGAGCCCGAAGAGTGCCTTGTACAACCTATACACATGATTAGGATTCCTCGGATCTTCAAACCCGGGAGGTTGTTCAACATAGACAAGCTCGTTAATATAACCATTAAGAAAGGCACTTTTCACATCCATTTTATAAAGCTTTATATTATGATGTGAGGAAAAAGCAATAAGTATACGGATGGCTTCTAGTCGAGCGACCAGAGCAAATGTTTCTCCAAAGTCTAGTCCTTCAACTTGCGAGAAACCCTTGGCCACAAGTCTTGCCTTGTTGCGGATCACAACACTGTTCTCGTCTTGTTTGTTGCGGTACACCCACTTTGTCCCGATGACGTTCTTGTCCTTGGGTCGCTCCTCCAACACCCAAACTTCATTGCGGATGAAGTTGTTGAGTTGTTCTTGCATGGCCATTACCCAATTTGGATCTTGGAGTGCTTCCTCAATGTGAGTGGGTTCTACACATGAAACAAACGAGTAGTGCTCACAAAACGTAGCGAAATGGCGAGAACGTGTACTTACTCCCCTTGACGGACTTCCGATAATTTGATCAATCGGATGCGCCTTGGAGATGCGTCCATGCCTCATAAGTGGTTGTGAAGCACTTGGCAGTGTGTGTTGCTCTTCTTGTGGTTGGACTTGATCATGGACTTGTTCTTCTTCTTGATGTTGTGTGGCTTGTGAATCTTGTGTCGGCAATGGATCATCTTTTTCTTATTCGTCAACTTGAGGTGACATATATGTGTTGATGTTGGAACTTGAAGCTCCCCCTTGATCATGGCTCTCCTCAACTTTAGGCTTGATGTCTCCAATGGTCATGTTCTTCATAGCTTCTCGTAGAGGCTCATCATCTATTTCATCATGACCAAAACTCTCCTCTTGGGAGCCATTAGTTTCATCAAACTCAACATCACAACTTTCCTCAACTAAACCAGATGTTTGGTTGAATACTCGATATGCTTTTGAGTTTGATGCATAACCAAGAAAGATACCAACATCACATCTTCTTTCAAACTTACTGATCCTTTTCTTGTGGTAGATATAGCACTTGCACCCGAAGACTCGGAAATAGGAGATGTTGGGCTTTCTCCCAATGAGGAGTTCGTACAGGTTCTTTTGAAGTAGTCGATGTAGATAGACCCGATTTGCGGCATGGCACGCCGTGTTGATTGCCTCGGCCCAAAACTTCTCGGACGTGCCATATTCATCAAGCATTGCTCGTGCAAGAGTGATGAGAGTCTTGTTCTTCCTTTCAATGACACCATTTTGTTGAGGAGTGTATGTGGCTGAAAATTCATGTTTCATGCCTTCACGATCACACCACTCCCCAATGTTGTAGTTCTTGAATTCGGTCCCGTTGTCACTTCGGACCTTGATGATGGGAAGTTGAAATTCCCTTTGAGCACATTTACCGAAGGTCTTTAACACTTCCGGAATTTCACTCTTGTCACCTAGAAACAGAGTCCAAGCATACCGAGAGTAGTCATCAACTATAACAAGACAATAGAGATTACCACCAAGACTTTAATATGTGGACGGGCCGAAGAGGTCCATGTGGAGCAACTCAAGTGACTTGGAGGTTGACACCATTGTCTTCATCGGGTGGTGTGAAGCAACTTGTTTCCCGGCTTGACAAGCGCTACAAAGCTTGTTCTTCTCATATGTGACATCCTTCACGCCGGTCACCATCCCGAGCTTGAATGACTTCATGAGCTTGCTCCTTCCAATGTGAGCGATGCGTCGATGCCATAGCCAACCCAAACTCGTCTTGGTGAAAAGACAAGTGGTCAAGCTAGCATCCTTGTCGGAGATGTCTACTAGGTAGAGGTGTCCATGCCAAAACCCTTTGAAGATTAGTTTTTTGCTTGTTTCACTAGTCACAACAACATCATTCTTGCCAAAGGTGCACGTTAGTCCAAGATCACATAATTGTGCAATAGAAAGCAAATTGAAACTAAGTGACTTAACATACAACACATTGGAAATAGATAAATCATGTGAAATTGCAATCTTACCCAACCCAATTACCTTCCCCTTAGAGTTATCGCCAAAGGTGACTTGTTCATGATTATTGGGGTTCTCTATGGAGGTGAACATACCATCATTGCCGGTCATGTGTTGAGTGCACCCGCTATCGAGTACCCAATGCTTTCCTCCGGCTTTGTAGTTCACCTACACACATGAATTCAATTTTTGATTGTAGGCACCCAAGCTAACTTAGGTCCTTGTATGTGTGATACAAGTGTTTTTGGGACCCAAAGTTGCTTGGGAAGCTTCCCCTTCATGCCCTTCATGTCCTTTCCAATGAACCTTGCCTTCACCTTGCCATCTACTTTACTCAAGAGACAATAGTGATCATCAAAGGTAGACTTTTAGTTAGTAGGCAATTTTGGAGAAGGCCGGTTAGGAAGAGGACACTACCTTGTATGGTGATCGGTGACCTCGCAATGTTGGCAATAAGAACCAACTTCCTTGATGAAGCTCGTTTTAAACTCCGGTGAGGGCACCTTTCCTTTGTTAGCCACTAGGAAGGATCCAAGTCCTCTCTTGTTGAAGGCCTTTGCTTGTTGGAAGAAGATTTCTTTGTGATTGACTTATCCCTTAGATAGTCTTGCCACACTAGTGCGGAGACTTTCAATTTCATCCAACAAATCCTTCTCCCTAGCATTCTCTTTCAAAGGCAAAGACTTATGCAAGACATTAGTGGCATGAGAAACAATAGATGCCTTATCATTAAGGGTTTCGTTCTTTATAGTTTTCAATTCTTGATCAAGGACTTCATAAGCAAGGTTAAGTACTTGATGCTCTTGGATTAACTCATTGTGCTTTCCCAAGAGTGCTTTGTGTGCTCCGTCAAGCTCATGATGATATAGCTTGATTTGAGCCTTATCCTCCTCAACTTGCTTGACATGAGATTTGAGCGTGTCATGCTCCTTAAGTATGCTTTCATACTTGCCAAGCAAATCGAGGTTAGCACTCTCGAGCTTAGCACGAGCTTATTCAAGAGCCTTGACCTTACTCTTTTCCCTTTTAATGATAGTGTGGTATTCATTTATCAATGAAGCTAAGTCATCGGGGGAAAGCTCATCATCGCTAGATTCATCACATACCTTGGTGTTACCTTTTTCCATGAGGCACATGGGAGGTGGACGAAGAGATGAATCGTCATTGTTGGCAATGGCAAGGCCGGTCAAGCTTTCTTCTTCAGCTTCACTCTCTTCATCACTAGATTCTTCGTAGGTGATCCATTCATTTGCCTCACAGATGAACACCTTTTGTGGACCTTTTCTCTTCTTTGGAAAGAGTTTTGCCTTTTTGCCTTTGTCATGCTTCTTCTTCTCAAAGAATTTTGGCTTAGGCTTGACCTCTTCTTCATCATCCTCGCTATCCTCAAGCTTGCGATGCTTGCCCTTGTGGTTCTCTCTTCTTTCGTCTGGTTTTGGATAATCATAGGAGAAGTGGCCTTGATCACCACAACTATAGCAAGTCTTGTTGTCATCTTTTCTTGGTAGAAATGCTTTCTTTTTGGGGTCAAAGGTGTATCCCTTCTTGGCAATCTTGGAGTTCAAGCGAGAGAATTTTCTCATCATCAATGCAAGCTCATTATTGTCATCTTCACTTGATGCTTGCTCTTCTTCACTTGAGCTAGGCTCGACCACTTTCTTTTTCTTGAGATTTGTTCTCTTGGTGGAAGCCTTTAGAGCAATTGTCTTGGAGGATGATTCCTCCATCATCCCAAGCACACTCATCTCATGAGCGTGAATCTCTCCAATAAGTTCCAAAACTTAAATGTGATCAAGAGATTCCTTTTGAAGCATGAAGTTGATGATGTTGTACTTTGGCTTAGGAGGGAGCATAAGAATCTTGCGGTTGATGAGTCCCTTGCCAAGAGAAACAATATCAAGAGCATTAATTTCCTCAATGAGAACATTCAAGCGAGAAAACATTTCATTGACATTTTCATGAGGTAGCATTTTGAACTCATCATATTTGGCTTTAAGCATGTGATACTTTAGTTCTTTAACACGAGAAGAACCCTCATGAATTTCAATCAAGCAAGCCTAAATTTCACAATCCTTTTCTTTGCTAGCAATCCTAGCAAACACATCTTGACTAATGCATTCGTAAATAGCATTTCTAGCCTTTGCATCCCACTTGATTTGATCACCTATATAGTTATGCTCACCAAACCCCGCCTGGGTCACTTCCCAGATAAGCACGCATACGTGCTTTCCAAGAGGCAAAGTTCTTGCCCTCAAAGATGGGAACCGGACCCCCAATCTTGGCCATTTTAGCTCTCTAGCGGTGAAGCTAGAATGATCCAATGAGCAACCTGGCTCTGATACCAATTGTAAGGATCGAATGCCCAAGAGGGGGGTGAATTGGGCTTCTTTTCAAAAATTAAAGCAATAAAACTTAACTACTAAAATCCCAATTCCCTATGCAAACAACCTATGCTATCAAGTGAATAATAAGTTTGCGGTATATGAAATGCATAAGTGTAACGGGAAAGGAAGAGTTTGCAAACTCCCGAGGAGACACGAAGACACAGTGATTTATCCCTTGGTTCGGCAAGATCATCAAGACCTTCCTACATCCACGTTGTGGCACCCACCAAAGGGTGTAGCCACTCCCAAGTCACCGAGACCTGGGATCTTCACTAAGAGTCTCCGTTCACCATCTCCGGCAAGGTGGAGCTCAAGCCTTGTACAATTTTGATCTTCTGGGCTTCCACAACCGACTTGGCAAGCTCCGGAAGGATCTCTCCAATCACCGATTGTTACACGGTGAATGCAATCACCAAGAGACACTCCCTTACAGCTCTCACAAGACTAGAGACTCCAATCACCAAGAATGGAAGCACACAAGCATCATCTCTAGCAATTTCTAGCCTATCTCTTGGTGTACAAGTGGTGTAAATGATGTGGAAGTGGTTGCTCAACGTCTTGAATGCTTGGTAATGTGTAGAGTAGCTCTGGGCATCAAGACTTATCGAAATGACTGGTTGAAGGGGTATAAATAGCCAGCTTTCATGAGATAGCCGTTGGAAAAGTAGGCTGACATCACTGTTCTGCAAACACCGGATGATCCGATGTTCTCCCTTCAGTTGTCATCGGTCGAATACAAATTAGCTGATGTCACTGTGTCAGATATGACCGTTGATTGACCGATGTTGTATACACCTGTACATCGGATAATTCGGTGAACTTGATCCAGAATGGTCCAGAAATAATGCTTACTAGAATGATTGGCCGATGTGTTATAATTGTACATCGGATGGTCCGGTGTTACACTTGGTCCAGGGAAATTGCTTACTAGAATGATCGACCGATGTAACACTTGCTTCATCATCAGATGATCCGGTGTATACCCAAGACTAAGGTCTTCTTCTGCTCAGAGCCAACTCGACCGATGTAGTGTTTTCTGGATACATGGGATGATCCGGTGAGTTGATTTTGTCTGCTTCGAGTTGTTCTAAGTGATTCTTTTGGAATTTGTTCGAGTGACCTCTTAGGCATTGGATTGAAATGTTCTTCTGATGATGACCAAGTCTCGAGGGATGTTAATTTTGATGGAATAATTTTGACATATGTGCTTTTTCTTTTAGTCTTCATGAAAATCGATTGACCTCGTAAAATAGTTTGTTGAGGGGTCTCCAATTGTATCCAATGAGCAGTAGATGATATAAATATAGAGTCCATTAAGTGTGATGAATTATATGAGAGACCTTGCATCCACAAACTTATTAGTGATATCCAAAGGTTGTCATTAATCACCGAAACCATACCTTATGGGGGCCTAGATGCTTTCAACATGGCGTCGTTTTGCTCGTCTTCATGGATTTTAACCTTTTGATGGTCATGTTTGTAAGATTATTATTTGTTATTAATGAATAGTTGTTATATGGATCTCAATCTATTCTGTTCTGCGTACCAACTACTGATCCAGAGATTGGTATGAGATGCACAAGTGGACCCCTCAGAAGGCGGGTCGTGAGTGCAAAGCGGAATTAGCAAACCGATTAAAGATGTAAAATGTTCTGGATCAGCGAACTGTGGGAGGTAAAATGAACTAAATGATAGTTCAGCACTTATTCGGGCTTTGGCTAAGTGAATATTTTTTTTTCCTTAGAATATTAGGAGTGTGCATGTGCCGTCGTGTTTAGCACGTAGTTTTCGGTTGTGAAATAAAGTATAATGAAAGACATAACATGTACTGGAACGTCTCGTAACATGGATGAATATTTCCATGTACAAAATGAATTATCATTCTCTGCACTCGGTTTTTCAGTTTTAAAATTTCCAGAATGCTGACAATTGTCAAAGTGTTGCAACGACACTTCCCCCCGTAGTACCAAATGTAGCCCGCAGAGGTTCTTGTTTCGGTTGGGGCACGTAGAGATCAAGAACAAGATGGTGACATGAGAGATTTACGTGGTTTGGGCCGCCTGAGCGTAATACCCTACTCCACGGGGTTTATGTTGTTGTATTGAGTGTCGCTAGTATGCGCAGTGTATGGCTTAACTTTTAGTTGTCCTTTGTATCGTGCGGCTCAGTCCTTTTATAGTCCAAGAATTGACCGTTACATCATTTGCCGGGCCCGACATGTGGCCCTGGCATGTTTAATAGCCTAATACACTTTCTATGAGCATTAAACATGGTTAATAGTGTGATAATTTGCCTTAATGGTTGCGTTACCTCTATTAACAGTGCTCTGATCGTGTGTCATTAATACGACATCACTGACACGTAATCAGGTTTCGTAACTGCCATTTTAACTGACCCTCGAATGTCCGTGCTGAAGGAGATCTGCCAATGTATTCGTTGATGATGAAGGTCTGGAGGCTCTACACGTGGAAGCTTTGGAGCTTCCACTTGTGGGGAGGTAGCTCCTGAACCGCTATACATGTGTCAGCACTGGAGCTTCCCTCTGTTGGTGGTTAGGTTCGTGGTTGTTATACACGTGTAGATCGCAGAGCTTCCCTGTGTTGGGAGTTAGCTCCGGATTTACATTACACGTGTCAATCCCCAGATCTACCCATATGAGGGTTGCGGGTACGGTGTAATATGACATGTGGGGCCTGAGGAGACCTTCAACTTTGACGGGTAGAACTCACTTGCACTTCCTGCGGTATCATAGGGTATCCGTTACGCAGGGTACCGATTATGGCCCCCAGGCCCACCTTTGGGAGAAACCCTTTGGGTTAAGTTATTCTACCAAAGGTGGGGCCATCCTTGATTCCCGCACTTTGACTTCAAAAGTCTACTAATGTGTCGTTGGGGCGATGGTCCAGGGTTAAACCATCGCTGCGTGGCTTGTTTTGAATGCGTCAGGTGAGATCTTTGAGTGCAGATCTCACGCAATTGAAGATCGCTAGTTCCCAATACAAAAATTGTATCGGTTCCGAGCGCCTTGTCAGGTTGCCGCTTTTGGGTCTCCTGCCGCCAATCATGACAACGGTTCACCTGGGTAATAACCTCGATTTGTTCGTCGGGGTGGCACCAGAACCATTCGTCATGGGCAGGGTAGATTTTTGAAATGTGACCCCACTCTTGTTGCGGTTTCCATCCAAGCGTCGCGAAGGCTTACTTAAGAAGGAAAGTATGCACGGTTTGAGGACTCTTTACGCTTTTGATCGAACTTGCGCTCAAAGCCTCCCAAACTTCACCTAGATTTCTCTTCCTTCGCTCCACTTTGTCGCGATGGAGTTGGGTCTTCCCAAGAGCCGCCTCTAGAGCAAGGACGATTTGATGAAAGTCCAGACCTATATGGGGTGGTCTAGTGACTCCTTCAGCCACCTGATCCTCGCCTGAGAGCTCCCATTCAAGAAGGAGCGTAATGGCGACGTGGTGTACTTCTCTGCGTACGCCATGGTGGGATTGATCCCACCTTTTTCAACCTTTCTTTTAATGCTGCTGGACTTTTATGGTCTCCAGCTGTATCATCCTGGCCCCCATTCTCTCCTGCTAGTGGCGACCTTTGTCCACTTTTGCGAGATGTGGGTGGGTTTCCCCCCCCTGCATCGAGCTGTTTCGTACCTTCTTCACCGTCCACACCACCGGCAAGGGGACTGAGCTTCATAGCTTCTACTATTTCGTAAAGCGCAAGAACTGCCCCTTCAAGTACCTGAAGTCATTCCCTTCCGGCAAATGGGATGACTGGAAGAAGGACTGGGTCATCATTGCAGTGGAAGAGCACGAGAGGTTGGAGCTGCCCCAAGGACTCCCCAACGTTGAAACCGATACTTGGAGTGTAGTTTTGGAGCTATCAGATGCCTTTGATCTCATCCTGACCAGGATCCGAGAATGCGTGGACGGTGGAGTGACCCCTTAGATTGTCTTCTTCAATTTCCTAGTAATAGGTGGGCTTCGCTGAGAAAGAGGGAGAAGCTCGCCTGGGCCCTCAACAGCGTGATGGATGACGACCGGATTGAAACCGGTCTGAAGTCGAACTTGGATATCGAAGCTCTAAAGCTTCATCTCAAGAAATTTCAATATGGGATAAATGTCGATGGTGATGACTTGGTTCCACCGGTTGCTTTCCTTCCTCTGAACGTGGAGCCAGAGTTCAGCACAGAGCTTTGGAGGAAGATGCCAACGCTTGATGACTTTGGTGAGGTGGAGAGGCGTTTGACCTCCAGGGTGGTAATCCCCGGAGCTTTTGAAGGAGGGACGGGCTCTGCCCCGAGCCGGAGGGTTGAAGACATTGGCCAGGGCAAGGGCAAAGAGCCAGTTGAACCCTCCAGCCAGAAGAGGAAGCTGAAGCATGCTGATGGGAGGTCCGTCAGGGCTGCTCCCTCTACAACAGCTCCTTCTCCCCGGCGGAGGAAGTCTTTTGTTGCTGCACCTTCTCCGGGGCAGGCGTCTTTAAGAGGCGCCAGCTCTGGGCAGTCAACACTGGCTTGAGTGCCAGCTAAAAGCTCCAGGCCTGGGAGTTCTTCTGGGTCAAGAGAAGCTACGGCTGAGAGGACTCCGACTACCGCAAGTGGTCCTGAGCTGAGGTCCAAAGTCGTTGTCTCACCAGACTTGGTTGTCTCTGGCTCCAGGCCTCAGAAGAAGAGGTTCCGAGGCGACTGGGGCGGTAGCATCCCTAGGTAAGCATCGAGTGCTCACCTTAAAATGCTAGTCTTGTTTTTGCCGTGTATTTAATCTTCTCATCCCTTTATTTCAAGGGTACCAAAGAAAGGGTCAGGAACTTCGGCATCTGTTGCAGCGACCGTGGCTGCGCATGCTGAAGCTCCAGCTTCGACCATTGAGCCTCCTCCTCAAGTGGTGGCAGAAGTCACAGCAGCTGCGGTGCCAGCTATCGTGAACTTGGATTCAGAGTCCTCGCCGGAAGCTCTTGTGATAGCGCCGGACCACGGGGGAGAAGTTGAAGATGTACCTCTGGCAACGGTGTCGGAGGATGATACCCCAGTACCGGAGCTAGAGATGTTAGAAGCTCCGGCCTTTGAGCCGGAAGTCATCGAAGCCATGGCCGCTGAGCCAGAGGCAATTGAAGCCCCGACCATTGAGCCAGAGATGGTTGAAGCTCCGGACCCCATGCCAAAAGTTGCTGAAGATTCGGTGGCTGAGCCTGAAATGCTTGAAGCTCCGGTCGTTGAACCGGAAGTTACTGACACGTCGCCGTCTGAGCCAGAGGTGGTAGGGGCACCGGATGAAACCCCAGCCGCTGCCCCGGAGATAGCTATCCCAGAGGTAGTTGGACCAGAGCCGGAGTAGCCTGAAGAGGCAGTGACAGGTCCTTTGCCCTCAGAGCCGGTAATTGAAGACCCGGAAGCAACGCCTTCGGCTTTCGGTCCAGAGGTGGGAGTTACCCCAATGGGTTCTTCCTCTCCTGCTGCTGATGAGCTTCTAGAGAGCGGCCCTAGTGCTGCAGGAGCTCAGGGGACCACCCTTGTAGAGTGGGACCCAATTTTTGTGATGGAGAATCCTCTGGAGCCAGCAGAGTTGATTCCAGCAGGTCTGGAGCCTATCCTTCTAGCGTTGTCCATAGACAACGCCTGCTCGAGCCTTCGACAAGTCCAGCTTGCCTTCGATCATGAAAGCAATGCCCTAGAGGAGGAGCGCAACACCTTGAGGCGTTGGCGTAACAGACTCCACTTCGAGACCAGGCTTGCACAGACAAGGCTAGCTGACTAGAAGGAGTGGATCAAGAGGGAAAAGGCCTGGTTGGAATACTGGGACAAGCTGCTGGAGGAGAAGGAAGCCGCCATCAGGGCGCTCGATGCTAACTCTAGGTAAATCCTTGAGCAAGCAAAGGAGAGGCGTGATGCTGCTGATGAGCATCATGAAAATCTCAATAAATTGAACGAGGTCCTCCTGAAGTGTCGAGCGGACCTTGAGACGAGGGAAGAAAAGCTCCTGGGGCAGCAGGAGGATGTTGTGAAGAGGGAGGCGGAGGTCACCCAGAAATTGACTCTGGGTGAACAGAATTTGGCAGATCGCGGAAAAAAGCTAGATCTATGGATCAAAGAGGAGAAGGAGAAGTACTGGAACCTGGGACAGGAGCTCCCGAACAGAGAATGTGATGTTGCCACTAGGGAAGGGAAGGTGAGAGGCAGGGAAAAAGACCTGGCGGAAAGGCGGATCCGCATCCACCTCCAGGAGACGGAGCTGACCGATCGCGAGAAGCAAGTTGCTGAGAATATGCAATGGCATGCCAAATTGGTCGAGCGCCTCGCTCGGGAAGGTTCGGAGCTTGCGACCGCCCGGAAGTCACTGGAGGAGCTATGGAGCTTGAAGGAGACTGAGTCCATTCAAGTGTGGGACTTCTTGGGGCGAGCCAACAATGCGTTGATGCCACTAGGCTTCAGTCCTGTATGTCCGGACAATCCAGAGCTAGACTTGGACCGAGCACTGGTGGCCCTCAACGCTGCTGGCGGCAAACTCGACGTGATGGTGACGTCATTGCGGACCAGCTGGAGACAGAGGGGAAATCTCTGGCTACAAATGTTGCAGAGTATGTGCTGACGTGTTATGTGAGCTGAGATCCCCAATTCTCCCTGGACCCGGTGCTCCAAGGGCCCGTTGCTGAAGAGGAGGACGCTGCCAAGGACAGTGTCCAAGAAGTTGCCAAGAAAGTCTCCACTTTTTTCTACAGGACTTAGTACTTCCGGTAGCTAGGACTTTTTCCTTTTGCCTTCTGCTGTAATCCTAATTTTGTAATCCAGTGATTTGATTTAATGACATACACTTTGCTATGAAACTTCATTTTATTGTTTTTTTGTCTTCAATATAACGTGCTCTGTCTTGTTGGCCCCCTGGTATATGTCCACAATTGAAGTGTGTACATGTACCAAAGGATTTGATAGTACATTGATGACTTGAACTCTTCACACTTGTAGATTTTAGGTCCGAAGTCTTCATTTCCGACGCTTCGAAGGCAGGCCCCCTGGGATTGGCAAAACATGGTAGTTTCGACAGCACCCACCATCAACGTACAGAATGTCGATGGCGGGACCCCTGAGATTTATCGGAGCCTGATAGGTTCGGTAGGGCCCAATGTCAACGCACAAATCTTTTGAAGGTAGGCCCCCCAGGTGTTGTCAGAGCTTCGTAGCTTCAAGGTCACCCACTGTCAACATATTAAACGTCGATGAAGGGCCCCCTTGGAGGATGTCAGAAAATAGTATCTCCAGAGCTGTCCACCATTGCTATGAGTTTTTGTTTTTCCTGCACATTAAATACAAGAAAAGAGTAAAATTCATCCTCTTGTCTATAAATCATTTGTGACTAATTGTTCTTATTTGATTTTTAAATCCAAAGCAACTCGATATAGTAACAAGCATATTGATATAATCTTTCCGGACCCATATGCTTTTTTAGTACTCACCCTACTTAGGCCTACCGGGGTGTAGGTAGAGTGGCGTATGTCGGTGCCTGGCGAACCGTATACCCCTAGGTACAGGGATGAAAGCACGTTGGGCCCCACCGCCCACAAGGGCGAGATCTGACATGGGCCCCGGGTGCCGTGCGGCAAGCGGTGTAGCAGCATCTCCATCGAGGGAAAGTCTGGCGCTACCACGTGGCTTGCAGCGCTGGGCCCACCGTTTTGTCGAGGAAAGGTCCGGCATGTTCGCTAGGTCAGTGGCCCCGGACCTCCCCCCGTAGGGAGAAGGTCCGGAGAACCCACGAACCCGGTAGTTCCAGACCCGACCTGTCGGACCCAGACAACTCGGCGAGGGAAGGTCCGGGAGCTGCCACATGTCAGGCAACACTGGGCCTGGGCCTTCCATCGTAAGCGGCAGTAAAGGGAGGCTTGCTCTGTGCGCCTAAGCTAGAAGGACGTGCACGTTCCCTATGTAGGCGGGAGCTTGCACTCATAAGTCAAGAGTACAGTGGCCGTTCTTGTCATGACTGGTCAGAGCTGAACTGCTATGTACAACGGACCAATGAGAGGCCGCGACAAGATAGACAAGACACGGCCGCCCATGATGAGGGGCTATCTGTAGCCCTGCAGCAGGGCATGGCCAGGCGGCACATTGAAACCATTGTCAGGGGGTAACATTTACTCCAAAATCTTAGGATGGATTTGGTTACTCCCGGGGCCACCTGTCGGGCCCTGGGCCCCACTTGTAAGTCGCTTGGCCTTGGACTATAAAAGGACCGAGCGGCCGCGGATCCAGACATACTCTCTCAGACCCAAGCAATACTACACACAAACCAACATGGAGTAGGGTATTACGCTCAGGCGGCCCAAACCACGTAAATCCCTTGTGTTCATCATTCTCTGAGGTTGATCTTGTAAGGACTAGCCCCTCGAATACACATCGAACCTCCGCGGACTACTCCCGAGTAGGTCCGAAGAGGTGTCAATTTAGACACCTTGACATTTGGCGCGCCAGGTTGGGGGCTTCTCCTGCATGAATCTTCACCAGCAGTATGGTGAACACCCGTTCCAACGCTAGTTCCTCCAGGCCATAGCCTTGCCAGCAGGTGGCACGTGAGGACCAAGCTTCATCCCACCCCAGAGATGGGTCCTGCTCCAGGGCGGGAGGATCTGGGCCGGCGCGTCGCCGAAAAGCCACCCCACCGGCTGCAGGTCAGCACAATGTGGCACGGGGGACCCCTGCCGCGACAGCCGTCACAGCACCACTGGCGGCAAGCCCAGAGAGTGTGCTTCTTGCTGCGCATGAGTTGCTCCACAATGCACCAACGGCAGGAGCCCCCCAAGGGGCAACACAACAGTGGGTAAACGATGTCAACCATCTGGTCGTTGCTGCACTCCAGGCGACTTCGCAAGGCAGAAGGCGAGCGGCAGAAACATTTGTTTCATTATCGCGTACGCCTACCGTCGACCGGCGGACTGCCGATAGCCGCTCAACTAGGCTTTCGTCGGCTGACCTACGGACAAGGTTGCAGTGCCGCCGCAGGGGCGACGAGGACTGTCGGGTCGTCATCGAATGACAACTGGAGCGGCACCGCAACCTTGAAGCTGACTACAGCCTATCGGGTGTTGGGGCCCAGGCGCACGACGCTCTCCCGCCGCGCCAGGCGTACGCGGTGCCTCCCGCGCAGCACCAAGCGTACATGACGCCCCCTCCGCACCAAGTGTACGTTGCACCTCCCCCACCGCAGGCATATGGTGTTCCTCCGCTACACCAAGCGCCAGCCGCAATACCCCAACAACCGGCATACGCAGCGCAGCCAGCTCATTACGGCCATGCAGCACCGAACTTGCCGCCCGCAAGCACAGGTAGAGGGTGCGCAGCCTTAGCTCCCCATCTGCGAAGGGTGGTGTGGCCCCACAAGTTCCGGCCGCACACACCGGAGAAGTATGATGGAAGCGTCAACTCGAGTGAGTTCCTGCAGATCTACTCCACCTCCATCCTAGCCGCTGGGGGCGACGAGGTCATCATCGCCAACTACATCCCTGTGGTTCTGGCCAGTCCAGCCCAGTCATGGCTCATGAACCTGCCTCAGGGATCCATCACCTCCTGGGAGGAGCTGTGCCGGCAGTTCGTGGCGAATTTTGGAACTTCGTATGAGCGCCCCGGCATGGAGCTCGACCTCCACGCTGTTAGACAACGATCGCGAGAACCGCTGTGAGCCTTCATCCAGCGATTCTCCCAGGTACGAAACACCATCCCCCACATCTCGAATGTATCTGTCATAGTTGCGTTTAGGCAGGGTGTGAGGGACAATAAGATGCTCGAGAAGCTCGCCACGCATGACGTGCATGATGTGTCCGAGCTATTTGCCTTGGTAGACAGATGTGCCAAGGCTGCAGAGGGGCGTAACTGGCATGCCCGACCCTCCTCAGAAAGCAGGGAGCCCTCACAGTCTGAAGCGGAGGCCGCTATCAGAGGTGGCGGCAGGAAGAAGAAGAATGGGGGTCACGGCAGGAGTAAGTCGAGGCCTGGAGCTCCTATGGTGGCAGTTGCGGTACCTGGCAGAGCCGGAGCTCGCGATAGGATAAGGTCCTGCGCCCGTCCCCTGAGAGGGATGACGCTGACTTCAGATGCCCGGTGCACCGGACCAATGGTCACAGTGTAAGTGAGTGCCGGGAAGTCAAGAAAGTCGCGGAGCGTTTCCGCAAGCAGAAGCAGCAGCGTCAAGAGAGCGAGCCCTCCCGCCAGAGGGAGTGTAAGCAGAAGAGTGACCCTGCGGAAGACAAGGACGAGGACATGGGGTACCAGGAGCCTCATAGAGCAATGAAAGCACTATTCACGGGTGCCGGGTGCTGACTCGGACACTAGTAGCGACCAGGAGCAGCGAAAGCTCCTCTACGTCATCTAGGGGGGGGGGGGGGGGGGGGCTCGGACCCTGTGTCTCAAAACACAGTAAAAGTCCTGCGACGCGCCGTGGCGGCAGTGGCCCCAGTGCCAAGCCCGGCTCCCCACAATAAGTGGATGAACACGGATATCAGCTTCAACGCTTTGGACTGCCCAAAGAACATGGCAGGAGCAGGAGTGCTCCCACTGCTCGTGGCCCCAACTATCGCCAACGTGAAGCTCCATTATGTGCTGATCGATGGCGGGGCCGGCCTCAGCCTCATCTCCACTGCATCCTTCCAGAAGTTGCAGATACCTATGTCTTGACTCACGCCTTCGAGCCCGTTCGCAGGCGTGGGCCCAAGGCGGATTGTGCCTAGTGGTAGTATCCACCTCCCGGTTACCTTTGGTACCCAAGAGAACTACCACACGAAGAATATCCTATTCGACATGGCGGATGTTGAGCTTCCCTTCAATGCCATCATCGGAAGGCTGGCGCTATACCAGTTCATGGTCGTAGCTCACTATGGCTACCTGGTCTTGAAGATACCAATGCCATCCGGAGTCCTCAGGGTCCAGGGGGATCACATCGTAGCGGTGTCAGCCTTGGAGTAGCTCCAAGCACTCGTCGCAGGATGGACCCCGAACCTGGATGATGCAAGGGAAGGCCAACACAAGTCAAGGCCCGTCCCAATGGACCTCCACCGCAGCTCCGTGCGTGCTGTCTGCCGAAGATGACGTCCTAGGGAAGGTCGTCAGGGTCGGCTCTGAGGCTGCCCAGACGACCCGCATAGTGGGTAACCTGGACAACAAATAGGAATTCGCGCTCGTCACCTTACTCCGGGACAATGTAGTTGTGTTCGCCTGGCAACCATCATAGATGCCCGGGGTCCCCTGGGAGGTGATTGAGCATCATCTGAAGATCTACCCCGATGCCCGCCAGGTACAACAGAAGCCCTGGAAGCAGTCCGTTGTGCGACAAAACTTCATCCAAGAGGAGATCAAGAAGTTGCTCGATGCCAGCTTCATCCGGGAGGTCCACCACCCTCGGTGGTTGGCCAACCCTGTTGTCATCCCTAAGGCTGGCGGGAAGCTTCGGATGTGCATCGACTATAGCAACCTAAACAAGGCATGTCCAAAAGATCCCTTCCCGCTCCCCAGGATAGATCAAATTGTAGACTCTACGTCAGGTTGTGATCTTTTGTGTTTCCTAGACGCGTATTCTGGTTTCCATCAAATACCTATGTCCAGAGATGATGAGGAACATACTGCTTTTGTAACAGTAGATGGCCTGTATTGTTATGTCTCCATGCCTTATGGTCTTAAGAATGCTCTCCCTACCTTTGTACGTGCGATGCATAAAACATTTGGGGACCTCATTAGAGACCTGGTAGAGGTGTATGTCGATGTCATCGTAGTCAAAATCAAAGACCGTGCGTCCTTCCTGGACAACTTAGCGCAAGTCTTCAGCAAGCTGCGCCTTACGCGCACGATGTTGAACCCCGAAAAGTGTGTCTTCGGGGTCTCTTCTGGGAAGCTGCTGGGATTCCTGGTTTCCCACCGGGGGATCGAAGCCAATCCAGAGAAGTTCAAGGCAATAGAGTTGATGCGGCCCCCGACACGTATCAAGGATGTACAAAAGCTCGCAGGTTGCCTAGCGGCCCTTAGCCGCTTCATCTCAAGGTTGGCAGAACGGGCACTTCCCTTCTTCAAGATTTTGCGTAAGGCATGTCCCTTTGCCTAGACAGAAGAAGCGGAAGCAGCATTTCAGGAGCTCAAGAGGCACCTGACGTCCCTTCCAGTTATGGTGGCGCCGGAGCCCGGAGAGCCCCTGCTGCTGTATGTTACAGCAACAACTGAAGTGGTTAGTATGGTCTTGGTCGTAGAGTGATCGGAACCACATCAGCAGCATACACGAGAAGGAGCGTGTAGCACAAACACTAAGCCTCCGGTCCCAGACCAAGCCATGGACCTCTCTCAGGAGGGCTCCGGGAGCCAAGAAATCGCCAGCCCCCAGCCCCCAGAGTATGATGCGGGTCCCGGGAACCAGGAACCCCAGGACCTGGATCCAACGCGGGGAGCATCGGACCTCTCGGACAGAGTCCGGACCAATCAAAGGCCAGTCTACTACATAAGCAAAGTCCTCCATGAGGCAAAGACAAGGTATCAGGAGATACATAAGCTGTTGTACGCTGTATTGATAGCATCGAGGAAGCTCCGACACTACTTTTAGGGCCATAAGGTCTCAGTGGTCACCTCCTTTCCACTGAGAACGGTCCTCCACAGTCCTAATGCTACCGGCAACATCGCCAAGTGGGCAGCTGAGCTAGCGGAGTTCGAGATCGAGTTCCTTCCTCGGCATGTGGTCAAAAGCCAGGCCCTAGCAGATTTCCTGGCTGAGTGGAATCCATCGCCTGGCAACCCCGAAAGCCTAGTCACGGAGACACAGTGTCCGGGGCACCGGTTTTCATTGAAACCCCTTGGACACTTTAATTCGATGGTTCTGCCCAGAAATAGGGGGTCAGGGCCGGAGTGGTGCTCTTAGCTCCGACGGAGGAGTAGTTCAAGTATATGGTGCATCTTGGCTTCAAGGCCACCAACAACATGGCAGAGATGAGGCCCTCATCTACGGGCTGAAGACAGCACTAACCCTCAACGTCCGCAAGCTCCTTGCCAAAGGTGATTCCCAGCTAGTTGTCAAGTAGGTCAAAGGGGAGTGCAACTGCAACGACCCCCAGCTGGCAGCATACTTGCTGCACGTCAGGAAGCTGGAGAAAGATTTCGAGGTCCTGGATCTGTGCCATGTACCCCGAACTGACAACTCAGTTGTAGATGACCTGTCAACAAAGGCCTCCACAGAGGCACCAGTTTTGGAAGGAGTCTTTGCAAGGACGTTATCGCGACCAACCACCCGAGCTGCCGAACTGGGTGAAGGGGGTGATGTTAGCACCTCGAAGCTAGCAACCCTGGCGGCTCTACAGCCATGATGCCCGCCAAGGTTCCTGTGCACCTCCAGCAGCTCCGAGCAGCTGGGTGCCCAAGAACCAGATGCTCAAGGAGGTCCTGATGCATGGATCTCGAAGGTCCGGGACTACTTGAAAGACAACTACCTTCCTGAAGAACATACCCTGGCAGAACGGATTGTGCGGATGGCTAAAAGATACACGCTGGTAGAGGGGGATCTCTACTGGCGTGGTACCAATGGCATCCTACTGCGTTGCATTACCCGGGAGGAGGGCTGCGACTTGCTCGCAGAAATCCATGGAGGTGAGTGCGGGAACCATGCATTGGCCCACACGCTGGTCGGCAAAGCCTTTCGGCACAGCTTCTACTGCCCCACAGCACTCCAAGATGCCGCTGACATGGTTAAGAGATGCAAGGCGTGCCAGTTCCATGCCAAACAAATCCACACACCACCTTAAGCGTTGTAGATGATCCCTCCCTCGTGGCCATTTGTCGTGTGGGGACTGGACATCCTGGGACCTTTCCCAAGAGCCATCGGAGGATTCCGGCACCTCTACATCGCCATAGATAAGTTCACCAAATGGCCAGAAGCCACCCCAGTCGTCACCATTAACAAGCAGTCCACAGTGGAGTTCTTCAAGTCGATCGTCTGTAGGTTCGGGGTCCCGAACAGAATCATCACTGATAACGGGACCCAATTCACGAGTGTGGTGTTCCAAGAATACTGCGAGGACCTTGGGATCCAAGTTTGTTAGGCCTTTGTCGCCCATCCCAAGAGTAATGGGCAGGTAGAGAGGGCGAATGCCGAGATTCTCAAGGGCCTCCGGACTCATACATACTCAAGCCTCGAGAAGCATGGTGCAAACTGGGTGGATAAGCTGTCATATGCACTGTGGGCTAGCCGAACATCAACAAGCCGGGCTACGGGAGAAACGCCCTACTTCCTGGTGTACGGGGCGGAGGTCGTCCTTCCCCCAGAGATCACCATGGGCTCCCCTCATGTTCGGATGTACAACGAAGACGCACAGGACCAGTTCTGGCATGAAGATATGGACCTCGTCGACGAGGGACGTGTACGAGCTGCCCTCGGAAACGCACTATACAGGCAAGCGCTCCGATGCTACCATCAGTGGACCGTGCGCAGTAGGGAGCTCAAGGTGAACGACCTGGTCCTGTGACGTCTGCTTTCCCGTGAAGGGACAAACAAACTCTCCCCCAAGTAGGAGGGTCCCTTCCGGGTTACAGAGGTTTCTCCCCCAGGGTGTGTTCGCCTAGCTACGGAGGATGGGCAACCGGTACCCTGCCCATGGAATATCAAACACCTCCGTAAGTTCTATCCATAACCAGCGGAAGGGCATTCTATTTTTCTTTTGTTATAAAATCGCCATAGTGTCTAGAGATAGCACTTGGGTTAACTAAGGCCAGGGAAATGAGCTCCGAGTGTCTGCCTTGCTCGGCATGATCTAGTACCCAGAGAAGGTATACTCAGCTCCTTGTTGCCCGGGTCGGGTCGTTCCTCCTGTAAAGTTTGTTCTCTCCTATGAGCGTTATAATGAAAAAGTTGTTTGCCCTACCCTGAAATGCCTTGTTCATTTGAAATTATCTTTAGTTCTTATGAATGATGTCACACATTTGCCATTAGCTCTTCACCTAGCGTGGGTGCGGCCAATCTTCCCTTCGTCTCTACAATAGTGGGAGTGTTGCTGTCCGTTTACTGGCAGGTCACTTTGGATAACTGCTCAAAGCCCCCCACAATGGCAACGGATCGTAAGACAAGCGACACTAACTGAGCGTAGGTAAAAGATTGACTGGAGAGCGAAATTACCTTTTGTCTTTCATGTGCACAGGTTCCTAAGGTACAACGCTAAATAAAGCCATTCCCATGATTCCGATGGCGAATGGACACTCCGCCTAAAGTAGGCTCGGAGGCCCACCGTCGGCACCCTCTACACCAACAATGGGCGATGCCGGAGCTCCTGAGCCCCAGCAATTGCAGGAGACACAGTATCGACGTCCTACCGAGATCATGGGTGTTGCCGGAGCTCCTAAAGCTCTGACAACCCCAGGGGGCCAAGCGGTGCGTGACGTCTCCTACGAAGGTCATGGGCGTTGTCGGAGCTCCTAAGCTCCGACAATCCCAGGGGGCTAACGGTGGCGTCCCCTGAGAAGACCATGGGTATTGCCGGAGCTCCTAAGGTCCGACAACCCCATGGGGCCTAACGGTGGCGTCTCCTATGGAGACCACATGTGTTGATGGAGCTCCTGAGCTCTGACGACCCCAGGGGGCCGATGTTCCCGAATCAAGTTCTAGTTCCATTTAGTACATGTACACAATCAGAATTGCGTACATGTACCAGGGAACGGGACACAAAAATATCAAGAACCGAAGATCAAGAGGACTTCATTCATTAAAAGATTATCTTACAAATTGGAGGCATACAGGGGGGAGCAAGAAAAGAAAGGCCTAAGTCCTACGGATAGCTGAGGCAACGGCTTCGGAGGCCTCCTGAACACTCTCCCAGGCAGTGTCCATCTCTGACTCGGTCGGCCCTTCGACTGCTTGACTTAGGGGGAAGTGGGGGTCCCGACTCCGGTAGCACGTTAGCACGTATTCGGCGACAGTCTTGGTCAAGGACCTCCCCTCCGTCTCCAGCTGGTCCGCGACGACGTCAACCACTACGTCGAACTTACTGCCAACGGAACCAAGAGACGCCAGCGCGTCGTGTAGCTCCGGCACCGGCTGGACGTACAGGGCTGAAGCCAAACTATGCACGTGCTCTGTCCGCCCGCCCCAGGAAGTCCCACACTCGCTCGGACTCGGCCGCTCTTGATACCTGCAACTCTTCCAGAGCCCTCCTGGTTGCCGCCAGTTCTGCACCCTCCTTTGTGAGGCGCTCGGCCTCCTTGCCGTGCTGCTGGATGCTCTTGGCTAGCTGTCGCTCGCGATCAGTGAGCTCCGACTCCTTGACAAAGATACGGTTCTGACGCTATGCCAAGTATTCCTCCCGGCCCCGGATAGTATTTTCCCTAGCAGAGACGTCGATCTCCCGCTTGTTGAGGCTTTGCCCCCGTTTCCAGATCCTGTCCGCCTCAAGCTTGCACCACACTTCAAACTGCTCGCAGCGGTCCGCCAAGCTCTGCTCACCCGCCGATAGCTTCTGGGAGAGCTCCTCTCTCTCTGGCTCAGGTCCTCTAGCTTCTCGGCGGGGGCAGACTCCTCCAAGTCGAGCTCCTGGCGGCGCTTCTGGAGGGTCTCATGCCAGGCAGTTAAACCACCTTCGCGCTGGTCCGCCGCTCTGTGGCATTCAACAGCTTCTTCATAGATCTTTTGTGCCTTCTCATCAAGAGCCTTGAGAGTAGCCTCTCTCAGGTTGAGAAGCTCACCATGTTCGACCAGTCGGGTTTTCTCACCCTTGGCCCATTCTTCATGTTGGCGGAGCCTTCTACGCTCCTCCTCCAGAGCCTTGAGGTTGTGCTCAAAGGACACGGCAACCTGCTGCAAGCTGGAGCGAGCGTTGTAGATGGCATGTTCTAAGGGAATGGGCGCCGGACCGGATAGGAACGCTCCTTCCCCCGTCTCCACCAGGATGTCCGCCGTCAGCCGGGAGGGGCTACCCTCGAAGGCGGCGACACTTGCGGGCTCAAGACGCCTAGGCCTCCGCCGGACCCTCCGGTGCAACCGCAAGTGCTCCTGGTTTAGTCCCTAGCGCTCCCGGCTCAGCCTCCGATGTGAGAGAAGCAGGACATGTGCCCGGAGCCTCCATGGCTTGAAGCGTGGACGCGGGCGCACTGGACGCTGCTGACTGAGCACTGGAGCCTCAACCACCATCAGAGTGGGAGCGGGTACTTCGACAACCGCCGGGTCGGTCACCCCAACCTCCGCAGTAGTTGGCGTGGGGGTTGGCTCTTCGACCACTCCCGGCTCACCGACCGAAGCCCCTTCCGTGTCTGGCATGGGGGCCGCCTCCTCAGCTACGTCCGGCTGAGGCACCAAAATCCCCTTGAAAGATGGCGCGGGAGCCGATCCCTTGGGGGCCCCCGGCACCAGGGGCGGACCTCCCGAAGACACCTGATCCAGCTGGGGCACCAAAATATCCTCGGAAGATGGCGTGGGAGACGATCCCTCGGTGGCCCCCGACACCAGGGGTGGAGCTTCCGCCGACTCCTGAGTCGGTCCAACGCTTGGCACCTCCATCGGGGCATTAGGGGCCACTGGCTCCGGCACCGGAGCCCCAGCCGTCCCCACGTCAATAGCCAAGGCCCTCGATTCAGGCGCAATCGCACCTGGGGTTGGAGCCGCCCTCGTGTCGGCTGGAGCCTCCACATTCATCTAGGCAAGTGCAGGAGTTGAAGCTGAAGTGCCTACCTGCTCAACCTCCCGGGTCACCAGAGGTGTGGCGGTCGTCCCACCTTTCTTTGAAGAACTGCACAACCAAGATAGAAATGTTAAAGGGTGACCTTTACCTGAAGAGATATCAAAGTAAGAAGCTCGGTTGCTTACCTTGGGAATCCCCAAGTACCGCGGAGACAGAGCCGCTTCTGGGCAGGGCCGGAGCTGGAACCCAAAGGACCCGATGCAGCCGGAGCCTCAAGCCTCCTTGGAGCTTGGACCAGAGCCAGAGCTGGAACCTCCCTGGCCGGAGTGACCCCTGTTTGAGGGGGACCTCTGGAGCTCGGTATCATACTTGGCGCCATAGTTGGAGGTGGCCCCCCGAAACCGGTGCCCGTCAGAGGTCCCAGAACTGGATGAGATGGCCCCCCGGAGGTACCGACGTGACTTCTGTCACCCCGCACCAGTTTCCTCTTGCGGCTGGAGGGTTTCACCGGGGCTTCGCCCTTGCCGGAGCTGGCGACTCCATCTCCCTGGCATGGGGGGACTGGGGCTGATCCCCCGGAGGTCCCAGAATGGTGGTTGCTGGAGGAGCCTGCCTCGTCGTGACTCCGATGTCATCCAATCTTGGCATCATCTTCTGGAGCTCCTGGCAGAACTCAGGATCCAGGTTCAGGGGTAGAAAAGACGCTGGATGAGTCAGGGACTCAATTGAGATATTGGGCTTGCTCTGGAACTTCTTCAGCAGCTCCTTCAGTGCTTCATCCTTCCCTTGGGTGTCGGCATCACGCGGCGTGAATGTCCACGCCGTCCATTCCCTGAACTTCAGAGGTGCCCACCTGTTCCTCAGAAAGTTCTCGAAGACCATTTGGGGGGGTTACGCCGCCGGTGACACAGCCTTCGATCCTAGCCACAACGGGCTTGTACGCTGCCGGCAGCTCCGGGACCTCATTCCAGAGGTCAGTATCCACGTTCGGAAGGCTCTCAGGCAGGTCTAGCTTCTCGTGCCTATCCACAGTGATGATTACCCACTCCTTCTTCCAGTCGTCCCATTTGCCGGGGGAGAAGGTGTCCAAGTACTTGATGGGACACCGCTTCCGCTTCATGAAGTAATACAGCCCAACCATCTCGTTCCCCTTTCTGGTGGTCTGCAGCGTGAAGATGTTCCGAAAGAGCTCTAAACTGGGCAGGACCCCCACCCACATCTCGCAGAAGTGGACGAAAGTAGCGACCAGTAGAATTGAGTGGGGTCCGAGGAAATGTAGCTGGATTCCGTAGAACTCCAGCAAGGTCATTAAGAAGGACGAGAAGGGGGGAAGCAGGCTGACCATGGCGTATCCTTGGAAGAAAACCATGTCATCGGCATTCTTCTTCTCGAAGGGAAGCTCCCCGAAGCGGATCTTGTCGTTGAGGGAGTCGTGGGACCACCCCATGTACACTCGGACCTGCTTCAGTCCCTTCTCTGTCTTCATCTTGCTGGCGGGGACGCCCAACTCCATGGCAGTGAGGTGGAGCAGACAGAGGATGGCCGTGCAAGGGCTAGGACTCAGGGTTGGAGGATGCGAGGAGGCAGTAAGGTCTTAGGCGTAGGTGCGAATGGAGGCGTGAAGAGCGTGGGGCCTGTGCTAGTACCCTGCTTAAGTATGCGGTCGTGGCGTTTGGAAGGAAACCGCAGGCACCAAGATGTTGGGGCTACCCGCACTATGACTGGTGGGTAAAGAACTTGAATCGACGGAAATGCCGAGTAGCCGCCTCAAGGTAGCCGTTTCCGTAGGCGAGAGTTTAAAGCTCAAGGGCGGTGACTTGATGGGCGCGCAGAACCAAAACAAATTTCGTATCGGGAACCGGTGCCAGTTGATGGCGCAATATCTACGGACAAAGATTTTGTCTGCCGCATTGAAGGGAAGTCCTTAAAGTCGCGGCACGAAGATTCAAAATGGTCCCACCTCGGGTATAACCACTTTACCAAGGAAGTCCCTCCCCGAGATCGGCCCGGGGGCCACTGTCGGTACCTGGCGAACCGGGTACCCCTAGGTATAGGGATGAAAGCACGCTGGGCCCCATCGCCCACGGGGGCGAGATATTACATGGGCCAAGGGTGCCGCGCGACAAGCGGTGCAACAACGTCTCCCATCGAGGGAAAGTCTGCCGCTACCACGTGGCCTGCAGCGCTGAGCCCACCGCCTTGCCGAGGAAAGGTCCAGCGTGTTCGCTAGGTCAATGGCCCCGAACCTCCCCCCATGGGGAGAAGGTCCGGAGCAGCCATGAACTCGGCAGTTCTGGACCCGACCTCCCAGACCCGGACATCTCGACGAGGGAAGGCCCGGGAGCTGCCAAGTGCCAGGCAGCACTGGGCCTGGGCCTTTTATCGGAAGCGGCAGTAAAGGGAGGCTTGCTCAGTGCGCCTAAGCTAGAAGGACGTGCACGTTCCCTAGGTAGGCGGGAGCTTGCACTCATAAGTCAAGAGGACAGTGGCCAGTCTTGTCATGACTGGTCAGAGCCGAACTACTATGTATGGCGGACCAATGAGAGGCCGTGACAAAATAGACAAGACACGGCCGCCCATGATGAGGGGCTATTTGTAGCCTTGCAGCAGGGCATGGCCAGGCGGCACATTGAAACCATTGTCAGGGGATAGCATTTACTCCTAAATCTCAGGATAGATTTGGTTACTCCCGAGGCCACCTGTCGGGCCCTGGGCCCCACTTATAAGCTGTTCGGCCTTGGACTATAAAAGGACCGAGCGGCCACAGATCCAGACAAGCTCTCTCAGACCCAAGCAATACTACACACAAACCACCGTGGAGTAGGTTATTACACTCAGGCGGCCTGAACCATGTAAATCCCTCGTGTTCATCATTCTCTGAGCTTGATCTTGTAAGGACTAGCCCCTCGAATATACATCGAACCTCCATGGACTACTCCCGAGTAGGTCCGGGGGAGATGTCAGTTTAGACACCTCGACAACGTACTTAGGGTGCAGGACCGGGCTAAGTCGATAGCACACTTCGGATCTATATTGGCTTGGCGTTTAGGCAAGTAGACTATAAAGCATGTTTAGATTCAAAGAGATCAATAATATAACTTGTAACACATATGAATAACTTGGGCAAAAACTAAAAAAGAATTGCACAACTTCATTATAGACAAGAAGGTTAAAAACAATAATTTGATGGATCGAGCCTTGTACAAAAAATGCACGTGGAGTCTGTTTTCACACAACAATGTCTTTCATTATAGGTCTCGATTACAGGGGAGACAAGGACACACTTAGGCTGCGGGACCAGGCTAAGTGTGCTATACATCTTGTACTAACCCAGGGTAGGCAGTTACACTTTTAGTGCGGTGACTGTATGAAGTGTACTTAAACTTCCCGGACCCTCTCGGAGGGGTCCGGATGTTCTCCCGGAGGACCTACCCATGTCTGTTTAGCGACTCTATAACAAACATCGTGTGTAATTACAGACTCACCTTCGTGATTCTAAGCATAAAACTTACAGAGGTGCTCGATGTTCCAAGGATTAGGAAGTAGAATCCCATCCTCAGTTGCCAAGTGAACGTATCCGGGTCGGGATTCTTTGATCACTCGGAAAGGACCTTCCTAGCCGGGGGAAAGTTTGTTCATACCTTCGCGAGTTAGTATCTTCCGAAGCACCAGATCGCCTTCCTCAAGTTGTCGGTTGCGCACATGACTTTGATGATAGTGCCGGAGCGCCTGGCGATAACGCGCATTCCAAACAGCTGCTTGGCATCTTCCCTCATTGACGAGGTCAAGGTCTTCATGCCGGAGCTGGTCCTGCGTGGCTTCGTCGAAGGTCCGGACCCGGAGGGACCCCAAGGTGATCTCCGGAGGAAGGACTGCTTCAACTCCGTACACGAGGAAGAAGGGTGTTTCTCCAGTTGACCGGTTAGGTGTTGTCCTGTTTGCCCACAATGTGGACGGAAGCTCTTCAATCTAGTTGGCTCTGTTCTTTTTTGGGCGCTCGTACGTGTGCGTCTTGAGTCCTTTTAAAATTTTTGCATTTGCTCTCTCGGCTTGGCCATTGCTTGCTCGGTGAGCTACTGAGGCGTAGCTGAGTTGGATGTCGAGGTCTTCGCAATATTCTTGGAATGCAGCACTTGTGAATTGGGTTCCATTATCAGTTATGACTTTGTTTGGAATTAAAGAACTTGATTGCTGATTGCTTGTTGATTGTCACAACTGGAGTTGCTTCCGGCCATTTAGTGAACTTGTCGATGGCGACATACAGGAACCTATAACCTTCGACGGCTTTTGGGAATGGTCCCAAGATGTCCATGCCCCCACACAGTGAATGGCCATGTAGGAGGTATCATTTGTAGTGACTGAGCCGGTGTGTGAATCTGTTTTGCATGGAACTGACACGCTTCACATTTTTTACAAGCTCAACCGCATCCTGGAGTGCTGTAGGCCAGTAAAAGCCATGTCGGAAGGCTTTACCGACCAGCGTGCGAGAAGAAGCATGGTTCCCACACTCGCCTCCATGGATTTCCGCGAGGAGCTCGCGTCCTTCTTCCCTTGCAATGCACCGCATTAGGATGCCATTGGCACCACGCCGGTAAAGATCCACTTATACCAACGTGTATCTTTTAGCCAATCTGACAATCCGGTCAGCGGCTACACTATCTTCAGGAAGGATATTGTCTTTCAAGTAGCTCCAGATCTTCGAGACCCATGCATCGAACCTTACTTGAGCTTCTTAGTCTTGCGTGCTGGGTTGCTCGGAGCTTCCGGTAGCACCCACGACCCTTGGTGGACGCCATGGTAACAGGGCCACCGGGACTGCCAGCTTCGTGGTGCTGGTCTCGCCCCCTTCGCTCAGTTCGACAGGTTGAGCTGTTGTTCTTGAGAACCTCCGAACAAAGACTCCGTCAGGAGCCAGAGCTCCAGTTGAAGCTTTCGTCGAGAGTTCGTTAGCTTCAGCGTTATGAAGACGCTGAACATGGTGGAGATCCAGGACTTCGAAGTCCTTTTGGAGCCTTTGAACTTCAAGGAGATAAGCCACTAGTTGAGGATTGTTACAGGAGCATTCACCTCTGACTTGTTTGATGATGAGTTGTGAATCTCCCTTCACAGACAGTTGTTTGACACTATAAGATAGTGCCTCTTTGAGTTCGTAGATGAGAGCTTCATACTCTGCCATGTTCTTGGTCGCCTTGAAATCAAGGTGAACCATGTACTTGACCTTCACCCCAGTCGGGGCAAGGAGAAGGATTCAAGCTCCGACCCCCTGCTTCTGCACGGAGCCGTCAAAGTAGAGAGTCCAGTGAGGCTCGGTGAATACCGGAACCTTGGGTTCTGGTTTCTGCTCACTATGGCCCCCAGGGTTTGATGGAGAGGGAGTCCATTCCGCCACGAAGTCAGCCAAAGCTTGACTTTTTATTACTTGTCGTGACACGAATTATAGATCGAATTTGGCCAGTTCCGCTGCCCACTTTGCAATGATCCCAGTAGAGTTAGGGTTATGCAAAATAGCACGCAGTGGAAAATAAGTTACCATTGATATTTTGTGGGCTTGGAAGTAGTGACAAAGCTTCCATGAGGTAATAAGAACTGCGTAAAGCAGCTTATGCACCTCAAGGTATCTTGTCTTGGCATCGTGTAGCACTTCGCTGATGAAGTACACTGGGCGTTGGACGGTCTGGACCCTTTCGGAAGGACCTGTAGCTTCTTCTCCATCGACTCGAACCCTCAAGGAGGGGTCTGGACCTTCACGCTGCGCTTCTTGGACCCTCCCGGAGGGGTCCAAAACTCCTTCTTGTTCGACCTAGACCTTGCTAGAAGGGTCCAGATCATCTTGGCCGACTAGGTGAACTCCCTCAGGTGAATGAGGTTGATCTCCTAGCATTTCGCCTTGCGGTTCTGTCTCTGGGGGCTGGGACCCGTACACGCCTTGAGGTAGCTCCGGACCCTCCCTGAGGAGTCTGGGCTCCTACACTGGATGTGGCTCTGGTCTTTCTGCGACCAGGACCATACTGAGAACTTTGGTGGCTGCCGAAATGTAAAGCAATAAAGGTTCACCAGGATTCGGAGCTACCAATATCGGTAGTGCGGTGAAGAGTTGTTTCAGCTCTTGAAATGCCTTTTCTGCTTCTTCTAAACAATGAAATGGTCCGGAATTCCTCAAGAGTTTGAAGAAGTGAAGTGCCCGCTCTGCCAGTCTTGAGATGAATTGGCTTAGCGCAGCTAGACATCTAGTTAACTTCTGGACATCCTTGATGCAGACTGGGGGCCGCATATCTTCTATGGCCTTGATCTTTTCCGGATTTTCTTCAATTCCTCGGTGAGTCACCAAGAAACCTAGAAGCTTCCTGGAGCTAACCCCGAAGACACATTTGTCCGGGTTCAGCTTGGTGCGCGTGGTACGTAGCTGGTCGAGGACAGCTTGTAAATTGTCAAGGAGTGACTCCTTGTTCTTGATCTTCACGACGATGTCATTGACGTACACCTCTACCAAGTCTTTAATTAGCTCTCCAAATGTTTTGTACATAGCTCGCACAAATGTTGAAGCAGCACTTTTAAGACCAAAGGGCATGGCAGTATAACAGTACAATCCCTCTACTGTTATGAAGGCAGTATGCTCTTCATCTTCCTTAGACATTTGGATTTGATGATATCCAGAATATGCATCTAAGAAACACAATAGCTCACACCCGGAGGTGGAGTTGACTATCTGATCTATTCTAGGTAGTGGGAATGGATCCTTTGGACATGCCTTATTTAAGGTGGTGCAGTCGATACATATCCGAAGCTTCCCGCCAGCCTTGGGCACCACGACTGGGTTTCCCAACCACTTAGGATGAAACACCTTCCGGATGAAACCAGCTTCGAGCAACTTCTTGATCTCCTGTCAGATGAAGTTTTGCCGCTCGATGGATTGCTTTCGGGGCTTCTGGTGTACAGGTCGTGCGTCGGGATAAATCTTTAGATTGTGCTCAATCACCTCCCTAGGGATCCCAGGCATTTGTAACGGTTGCAAGGCAAACATGTCGACATTAGCCTGAAGGAAAGTGATGAGCGCGAGTTCCAATTTGTTGTTCAGAACTCCCGATATACGGGTAATTTGAGCAGCATCGGAACCGATTTGGACGAATTTGACGGGAATGTCGGTGTCACCGCTTGGTTGCACATGGGGTGCGGAGGTAGATCCTTTATGACGAATGCTCGGACGGTTCGGAGCTGGCTCCTTATCGGATGCTTCCTCTTGCGCTGTGGTAAGCGCATAGAGTTCTTCTAAAGCAATGACTCCTGAGATGCGATCTTCGCGGATGTGGAGAACGCCCGCAGGTGTTGGCATCTTCAACACTAAGTAACCATAATGAGCGGCGGCCATGAACTTGTACAAGGCTGGCCTGTCCAAAATGGCGTTGAACGGCAGACTGATCTGCGCGATGTCAAAGACCAACTTCTCAGTTCTGTAGTTCACTCGAGTCCCAAAGGTCACTGGGAGTGTGATGGAACCGAGAGGAGTAATGTTCCC
Source organism: Tuctoria greenei (assembly GCA_036927565.1). Taxonomy (NCBI): domain Eukaryota; kingdom Viridiplantae; phylum Streptophyta; class Magnoliopsida; order Poales; family Poaceae; genus Tuctoria; species Tuctoria greenei. The sequence goes on from JAYESD010000002.1 coordinate 117,847,643, forward strand.
CGGACCTACCCCAGGGAAAGCTTGAGATGGGTGAAGGTCCGAAGGCCGGAGCTGAAGCTGAAGCTTAACGAAAGCTTCGAAGCTTATGAGGTTCAGCCCTGAACCTCCGTCCACCATTACATGGTGGATTTGAATATTGTTAACGGTAGGTGACACCATCAATAGGAGTTGGTCAGCTCCGATCATGTTGCGGGGACAGTCCGAAGCATCAAAAATGATGGGAGTGTCCATCCACTTCTCATGAGGCTCCGCTCTAGCAGTGGGAGCTGCCACGGACATGTCCCGCCGAATTGTCTTGAGGATGCGGCGAGAGGTGATGTCGCAAGAACCACCATAAATGGTGTTCAGGGTCTTCTGGCGCTCGTTGTCAGAGACATCGGAATCATCGTCGATGGTGTCATAGACAGCTTTCAAGATCTTCTTGGGGTCCTGCAAACCTAGCTCCTCCTCAGCCGGAGCTTCGTCGACTTTTTGTTTTCCTTCCCGTTGACGGAAAGAAGTTTCTTCCCGGCGCTTGTTATAGCGCTTGGCAAGGTTTTGGACCTCCAGGCATTCTTACAGGTTGTGTATGTCCGTCTTGTGGATCAGACACCACGCTTTGTAATTGTTTCTGTCTTCTGACGAAGGACGAGGTTGTTTCTCACGGCGTGGCCCCCGACCCCCCGGAGCTGCAGCGGCTGGTGCGTCGGCCGACGGCTTCTTTTTGCCGTTGGGCTTCTTTTTCTTTTTGCCACCTCTGGATGTAGTGGCTTCAATCTTGGTGGATTTCTTGTTGGCCTTCGGAGGTGTTTAGAATGCATTTCACGTCCCTCCGCAGCTTTGGCACATTTTTCTGCCAAGCTGAAGAGTTTCGTGACACTAGTGACTTCTTTGGTCGCCAATTTCTCCAGCATCTTCTTATCTCGAACACCCTGTCTGAATGCCATGATAACAGAAGAGCTCGAGATTGAAGGGGTAGTATTACGTACCTGAGAAAACAGCTGGATGAAGGATCGCAGTGATTCCCCTGTTGTTTGCTTTACAGCAAACATATCCAGTTCAGTGCCAGGTCGGGTGTAAGTACTCCCGAAATTGGCAGTGAATTGTTGGCATAGCTCCGCCCAACTATTAATGGAGTCGGGTGGAAGACTCATGAACCAGGACCTTGAAGTCCCAGTTAGAGCCACTGGGAAGTAGTTGGCCATCACAGCTTCATCGCCGCCCACTACCAGTATAGAAGTGGAGTAGATTGGAAGGAACTCGGCGGGGTTGACAGTCCCATCGAAATTTTCCGACAAGTGAGGCTGGAACTTCTGTGCCATCTGACCATACGTAGATGCATGGCCAGGGAAGAAGAGCCTCCCCCTACTCCCTGAGGAGCAGAGTTGTCTCGAGCTTCTCGTCTATCGTGAGCATGCTCGATGTGGACGCGGCCGTCCTGCTGCCCGTAACGGCGATCAAGTTTTGACCGCAGGTCATGAGTCAGAATTCTGGTGATGGTGTGGTTGCATCGTGCCCCGGGAGGCAGCGAAGTCACCTGCTGGGATGCAGCACGTCTCCTATGCTGCGAGACTTGTGGACCAAGTCGGCCAGACAAGGTCCGTCGTTGTGATGGTGCTCGCCCCGAAGGGGGAGTACCTTGATTGTTGATGCCAGTGGCTGCAGCTGCAACCAAATGGTCAACATCACCTCTCCACTGTTCCATAGCACCTTGGGGCGTCCCTGGAGGCTGTGGATGTTGTAGGAGAGCTTGCGCGGCAATGAGCGCGTGCTCAGGGTTGTTGTTTGTCGATGCAGTGATCGACGTAGATGTCCTATCTTTTCGTCCTGCATTATTTGCTGAAACAGATGGCGGCCGTGGTGCCATAGTGCCTGCCGGAACAATGGCACCTGCTGGCTGCTGCACGTTGGAGGGATTGCCTCCAGCAGGTTGTTCAACGTGATTGTCGTTGGAAGATCCTGTGGCAGAATTCACCATCTTAAGATCTAGAGCCCCCCTACCTGGCGTGCCAAATGTCGAAGTGTAGCTACGACACTTCCCCCAGTACTACCAAATGTAGCCCGCGGAGGTTCTTGTTTCGGTTGGGGCACGCAGAGATCAAAAACAAGATGGTGACACGGGAGATTTACGTGGTTCGGGCCGCCTGAGCGTAATACCCTACTCCATGGGGTTTGTGTTGTTGTATTGAGTGTCGCTAGTATGCGCAGTGTGTGACTTAACTTTTAGTTGTCCTTTGTATCATGCGGCTAAGTCCTTTTATAGTCTAAGAACTGACCGTTACATCATTTATCTGGCCCGACATGTGGCACTGGCATGTTTAATAGCCTAATACACTGTGTATGAGCATTAAACATGGTTAATAGTGTGATAACATGCCTTAATGGTTGCGTTACCTCTATTAACAGTGCTCTGATTGTGTGTCATTAATACAGTATTAATGACACGTAATCAGGTCTTGTAACTGCCGTTTTAACTGACCCTTGAACGTCCGTGCTGAAAGAGATCTGCCAATGTATTCGTTGATGATGAAGGTTCGGAGCTCCACACGTGGCAGCTCTGGAGCTTCCCCTTGCGGGGAGGTAGCTCCGGAACCGCTATACACGTGTCAGCACCGGAGCTTCCCACTGCTCGTGGTTAGGTCCGGGGTCGTTATACACGTGTAGATCGCGGAGCTTTCCTGTGTTGGGAGTTAGCTTCGGATTTACATTACACGTGTCAGTCCCCGGAGCTACCCATATGAGGGTTGCGAGTCCGGTGTAATATGACATGTGGGGCCTGAGGAGACCTTCAACTTTGACAGGTAGAACTCTCTTGCACTTCTTACGATATCATAGGGTACCCGGTACGCAGGGTACCGACAACAACAATTGAGAAAAAATGTTATAACAACTTGGATCCTCTTTGGAACCAATCCATTTATAGCGAACACAAAGAAACGTAAACCTTATTAGCTCTTTGACCGTCACCTAATTCAGTATCCATATTATGATGCTTCATTTTCAAAACTATACCTATCCAATTGAAGTTGGTTACTGTCACATATTAGGGCATGTTTGGATGATGGCTAACTTGTCTAAGTCTAAGTTTAACCACTTGCCACACTTGTGGCGTGCCTAAGCTAACTAATGTTAGCATGTATTTGAATTGTTACCATAACCTAAGCTTAGGCGCGCTTAAGAAAGTGTAGCATGTGTTTGTTTTGTTACCATGACTAAGCTTAGGCAAATAGCTAAACTTAGCATGTGTTAGGCAACTTTTTTTGAGCGCCACAGTTGAGGCAGTTTTTTGTTAGGCAATGGAAGCAAAAGTTGCCTAACTTTTGTGGCATGCCTAACCTTAGTCAACAATCAAACCCTCTACTAAAACAGTGTGGCATGTCTAACATTAGGCTTAGGCAAGTTAGGCATTGAACCAAACAACCCTTTAATTTTTCTAAATAAGTACCTATATTTTTTTGAAAAACATAGTAGGCATTCATAAACTATGAGCACTCAACCCTAATGAACATGTTTACGAAGTTATCATGCGCACCTCAGTATTGATGGGGCATCATTTATCACTAAAAGAGTATAATTATCTGTAAATACAACACTCAGTATGAGTCTGGACTCAGGCCCGGGTGGAAAAGTTTAGCCACGTGGAACCTAATCAACTGGGCTATGTTCAGTTTGTATAAGTACCTATGATTTTTTTAAATAAAGTGACAGTTGCTCTGCCTTAGCATTATAGAAGGAGAAAAAGTTTAAACAAAGTTAAAGACTTACAAACAGCAACTTAGGTTGCCCAGCACAGAAAAAAGGAAGGTTCCTAAACAAGAGAAAAAAACAAACATTCTGAAGAAAAGTAAGGACAGCTATGATTTAGGGGCTGTTTGGTTTGTTGCCAACAATAACCTTACCAAATTTTGGTTGGGTTTATTGTGTTTCTACCCTAGTTTCAACTCTAATTGTGATTTTACCCTTGAAAACTAGGGTTTGTGATTTTACCCTTACTTTTTCAAAATGAAGTCACCGTTTACCCTCCGTTCCTAACACCGTTAAATCTGATTAGACTAAATGATTTAATAAAATTAAATAAACAATTGACAAATAAAAAAGTCAAAACTATTCAACTTTGTGCTAATTTATGCAAAGAAGCTTTTTAGAAGATAAATATCAGAATTACTGATTTTTGGAAATTTTGTATTCAAATTCAAATTTTTTTAGAAATTTGAAAACAAACAAATTTAAGTGAAATTCAAATAAATTCAAAGAATTCAATGATATTCAGAATTTTTGAAATTTCAAATTCTAATTTAAAATTCCAAAAAATATATTCCAGTTTCCAAAAATTTTGTTTTAAATTAAAATTTTCGGAATTTCAAAATTCAAATTTTCAGAATTTCAAATATAAAATTTTTAAAATTTGGATGAATTCAAAAAAATTACCAAATTATAAATTTCACATCCAAACAAATTTTTAATGAAATATATCTTGTTCTGTAATACTACTAAATACATCTTCAATATGTTAACATGATAAGGGTATTTCTGTCTTTTTCTCATATTTAACACCGTTAACTATCTTTAACGGAGTAGGGGTAGAATTTTGTTTCATTTCAAAAAACAGGGGTAAAATTACAAACCCTAAATTTAAAGGGTAAAATCACAATTAGACTTACAAATAGGGGTATAAACACAATAGGCCCATTTTGGTTTGCCCAAGTGATTTAGCTTCCATTTAGTTTATGTCCAAACATTGGTGATGCATTCAAAATTTTGACAGCTCCAGTACAAATAGTTGACCAAACATTGGCGACCAGATGACTCGCCCGCAACGGCTGCCAACGCTCCCAACAAGCGAAAAGGACGTAGCAGCACATCATTAGTTGCACGTATTGCAAGATAAACGGTTTGCAAACTTTAAACTAAAATATTTGAAAAACCGTAAATTCAAATGAAATTTCGTTTGCACCATGAAATTCTTTGTAATTAAATCTACGAAATAAGATCTTACTTGACTACATTTCATGAAAAATAGAAATAATGACATGTGGACCCCACACGTCATACAAACAATTGTGATTAACGTTGGTAAAGTAACAAACCAAACATTCATTTACCAATGAATTGGTGTTACCCGCGATTTGGTGTTGCCAAATTTTGGAAAGGTAAATGATAGTAACAAACCAAACAGACATTTAAACTCCCTTTTCGGACGTGAGTTCCAGCAAGGGACCATAATGGTCACTGCCTTGAGCTTCTAGTGAAAATCTTCTCTTATCATTATGACCACTTCATGTGGCTCCTTCTCCACCCCTTAAAGGATTCTTCTATTTCATTGTTTCCATACATTCCACCATGTATAGAGTGTCATGGCCGCTCTCTTTCTTCTATCTTCCTTTGGCTTTGAGTGCAGCCCCATTGAAGGTGGTGGCCACGTCTTGCTGTGGTCCCTCCAAGAGGAGCTTGCTTTCCTGCAGTCCGAACCATTGCTCAATTTGTCTCACTACCTGATTTGTAAAGGTGCAGCCTATGAGCAGGAGTCGCACGGTTTCGCACTCACAAAGGCATAGTGGACAAATGATGCCATTCTTCCATCCTCTTTTTTCTAAGTTGTCCGTTGTGAGTATTTTTTCATGCATAATTGTCATTTGGCTCTACTAAGGCTCTCCACAGGATACGTGATTGGAACGGCACAGTGGTTCTCACGAATTGCGCCGTGTACACTGTTTTCGTTGTTGTATATCCCGCTACTGTTCCATTTCCAAGTGATCTTGTCGTGTGCCTGTTCATCCAAAATTTTAAGCACCTATGATTGGGATGTGTGTGTTAAACATTTAGTTGAAACGTTCACTGTATTTCAAATTAAAGCACGTCCTTTTCTGACACCTCATGCAATTTCTGGAGCAAAATTTAGAAAATTCCATGCTTGGCCATTCAAGGACACCTTGTTATTCCTGGAAAGAATGTTGTGGCGCATATAGCGGCAATAGCTATGGACACTATGTTTTACGGGCAACTATCTCGTGCCAATAATAATCGAACCTGTAACAGAGCACAAGCTAACAGCCGTTGCATTTCCAGCCAATGTGTCAATTCATGGCGGGTTCATTAATCACTTTCTGGGCATAGCAGTCTCCAACTCCACATTATCATACTCCCTCATTTCTTAAAAGATTGTTACCTTTAGTTAAAAAAATGAATTAAAGATGATAGTTTTTTAAGAAAGAAGGGAGTAAAAGGTACAAGTACAATAGTCATGTTTGGCATATGTACGCAGAGTTTCTTTTGCGACAATAACATCCACAGCAGCGACTGCATCGCTCCGTCTATCGCCTACAATTCGTCATGCACAGTGACACGAACAAAAACCAAGCAGAGGCTGGGGAAAGATGCATTTCACTAATTGCTGAAATACGATTGAAGCTGCACCATAAACGTCGACATGCCATCATCACGAAACCATGATTGGCCATTGAAGTTGTTGTGTTGGTTCGATCTCACAGTTGCACATCATTCAGGAAAGGATGGCGTCCCAGTCGATCTCACGGAGCGCGACGCCGTCGGTCTCGTCCCACGGCGCCCCTGAGAAGTCAGGCTGCTGCATCTCCGACGGAGGTGCATTCATCCCAGAGGATGAAGACCCCGTCGAGGAGACGTCTACACCGTCGACGGTTGTCGTAGTCGTCGAGACTTCTGAACCCGCGTTCTCGGGTGAGGATGAAGCAACAGGCGCCGGCGGCCCGGACGTCGCGGCGTGAAGCTTGGCGTCGACGGTCGGGTGGAGCGGCGGCGCGAGATGCCGGCCGCCCTGCCTCAGCTCGGGGAAGTTGAGGCGCGCGGCGTCGCCGCGCAGCCGGAACGCGGCGCCGTCGTAAGCCAGAGCGGCGTCCTCGGCAGTGTCGTACGTGCCGAGCCACAGCCGCGTCCGGTTACGTGGCAGCCGGATTTCGGCGACCCACTTGCCCCAGAGACGCTGCCGCACGCCGCGGTATAGCTTCGCCTTAGGCATCAAGACGCCGTAGTACCTCTTCATCGCGCACGGTGCCGGGCCGACGCGGTAGCAGGACGCCGCCTGCGCCGGCGTGATCACGTGGTAGTATCTGGCGCCAAGGACCGTGGCCGGGCTCTGCTCGCTGTCGACAACGAATGGCATGGCTGGAGTAGTCTGTGCAGGGGCGGCTAGCGCGTGGATTAGCGCTCTGTACTCCACGGCGCCTAATGGCAGTGGCGAGGCAAGAGGCTTACTGGCAGCAGCAGCCTCATCGGCATGAAATCGATGCGGCTGGCGATCCATGGCTGTGGTCGTGGTTTGTTGTTGGGTCACTCAAGAAACATGCTAGAATCAAGTAGAAGTGTTTTGACAAGTTAATTTATACTTTTGGCTTATTTGGATGTCTTGGAAGTGGAGTGAGAATCTGCAGCAAATGTTTAAGGGAGGTTTTATATACATAGGCACGGAGGCAGTACTGAAGAACGGGGAACTGCCTACTGTCTTGCTGCGCGACGTGGCAAATATAGGTGGCCAACGGGCCGTGCCGGGCCAGCTCGGCCCGAGCCCGGCCGGGCTCGTGCCTTAAAAGCCTTGGCCCGGCACGGCCCGGAAAAAAATTGTGTCGTGCCGGACTGGCCCGCGTGCCAGGGGTTTAGGCCCGAGCATGGCCCGAATCCATTTTAAGTGTGTCGGGCCTAAACGGGTCGTGTCAGGCCGGCCCGACCTGTGACTCGTTCTAGTTAAAAAAATACAATAAAACATCATTTTGATCGTGTTAGCCCGCGGATCGGCCGTGCCGGCAAGCCCGACGGGCCGGACATCAAGGCCCGGGCACGGCCCGTGTTGTGCTTCGTGTCGGCCCGGGCCTGAATTTTTTGGGTCGGGCCGTGCTCGTGCCGGACCATTTTGATCGTGCTTCGGGCTGACCCATTTAGCCCGGCCCATTTGGCCACCTCTAGTAGCAAACGGAGGTGTAGAAGTGTGCCAATAACACTTCTTCCTGTACTACTATGAAACAGTCCGCGGAGGTTCTTTTTTAGGTGGAGCGAATTCTCTATATCTGCGAGCTAGATGAACACGAGGAGCGTAATACCCTACATCCACAGGAGTCTGTATGTTATATTGCGTATGTATGAGTATGCGAGACACCGGTCTCTCATGAGTGAGTTTGTGTTCAGCCTTGCTCCGTCGGTGGCTGCTCGGTCTTTTTATATGCCAAAGGCCGACAACTTACATTATGACCAGAGCTCGACAAGTGGATCCGGGTTAGTTAGTCTTGAAAGCGCATTAACGTGGTCTTAAAGGCACGTTAATGGGTCTTGATAAAACATTAATGTGATCTTGATGACACGTTAATGAGTTTTGATAGCGTATTAATGTTATCTTGAAGGCGTAGTCTTGATGACGCATTAATATTGTCTTCAAAGCGCATTAATGTGGTCTTGAGTGCACACGTTGCCTTCACGAACTGTGGGACACGTGGCAGCATCGGAGCCCTCCAGTGGGGAGGTCGGGTCTGGAGCTGCGGAGCATGTGGCAGAACCGGAGGCACCATTGGCAGGGAAGCAGGTCCGGAGCTACAGGACATGTGGTAGCACTGGAGCCACCCTTAGCAGGGAGGCAGGTCCAGAGCTGTGGGACACGTGACCCCCGAAGGTCCGGTCCTGCGGAGCACATGGTAGTGTCGGAGCCCTACTCGGCGCGGAGGTTGGGTCCGGAACCGTGAGACATGTGGCAGCACTGGAGCCACCTTTAGCAGGGAGGCAGGTTCGGAGCTGGGGGACACATGGCAGCACTAGAGCCACCCTTAGGTGGGAAGCAGGTCCGGAGTTGCGGAACACGTGGTAGCCTCTGGGTACCTCCCCTGTTGGGTAGTGGGACCCAGCATATTGTCTTTCTTGTATGCGGGGTACCCGATCTGCACAGTACCGACAGTGGCCCTCGGGCCCATCTCGAGAGAGGCGACGATTTCGTAGGTGGGGCCACCATCATAAATGTTAAGAACGTCGACGGTGGGCCCCCTGGGAGGTGTCTGTGGCGGAGCCTGAAGAAGGGTGAACTACGATCTGCACAAGAGTGACAACAGAAAAATATTGATCATTAGTTACAATCTTTCTGCCCTCAGTTTTGTTGTGGCTTACAGTCCTTAGCCGGGCTACGGAGCCTGAGTAATTCGGTGTGATAGTATACGAATACTAGTTGCTGCCTCACCTAGGAACACGTGCTGTTCGGGCCCGTCTTACTTTGTCGCAACTCCAGAATGGTAGAGTGTGCATACTTAGAGTGCAAGACCAGGCTAAGTAGGAAACACACTCCAGACCCTCCATCGGCATTGATTTTTCAAGCGGGTAGTCCATTCAGCGAGCACGAGATCCAAAATGAGAAAACTACCAAGAATATCCAGACACATCACCGTTACTACAGACTGCGCGTCTGCAGCTGGATAGTACAACTCCAACTATATGTGAACATAAAAATATAATAGAGCGAAAAGGAGACAATATGCATAATATTAAAGTATAATTATATGAACATGGTGACAGTATCCAGATTATATTTCTTGTTGCGTCTAGAAGCATGTGCCTTTCAGTCCCCGGTACTGAACTACAGTGCCGTGGAGGAAGAGTGTGCTGGCTTAGGATCACAGAGCACATGCTTAGAGTGCAAGACCAGACTAAGCAGGCTGCACACTCTTGACCTCCCACGGGGACGTTTGGCCCCCAGTCACTCGTAGCATTAGAAAGGTAGAGTGTGCATCCTTAGAGTGCAGGACTAGGCTAACCAGGTAGCACACTCCGGACTCCTTGTACTCAACCGCAAGAAAGGTAGAGTGTGCATACTTAGGATGAAGGACTAGGCTAAGCAGACAACACACTCTGGACCCTCTATTGGCATTAGCTTTTCATAGGAGTGACCGTTGAGCGACATGGGACTCCGAGCAAGAAAATAACCAAGGACACTAGATACTTCACAGGTACCTGGTGGCGTCATTGTTGCCGTGGTCGCAAGTAGTCGTCGTGTGGTGACCAAAGTATCCAGACTTAGGGTGCAAACCCAAGCTAAGCAGGCTGCACACTTTGGACCTCATATTAGCGGCGTCATTATTGCAGTGGCGGTAGAAAGCCGTCACGTTGTGACAGCAGTAGCCATCGGAACCATGACCGTGTGTCCATCGGATCAGCCCACTATGGAGCGGGAAGTGGTGCCATCCTCCCTGCTCCCTTCATGGCGGGAGGGTCGAGAGGAGCCAACAATGGACTTAGGATTCACTATCATGGTGAGACTCATAGATCCAAAAAATTGCCCCTACCTGGCGCGCCAAATGTTTAAATATGCTAACGACACTTCCTCTGGTACTACTATGAAGCAGTTCACGGAGGTTCTTTTTTAGGAGGTGCGAATTCTCTAGATTGAGCACAAGTGATTTACGTGGTTCGGACCGCCAGAGCGTAATATCCTACATCCACGGGAGTTTGTGTGTTGTATTGCGTATGTATGAGTATGCGATAGTCTAATCTCTCATGAGTGAGTGTGTGTTCAACCTTGCTCTGTCGGTGGCTGCTCAGTCCTTTTATATGCCAAGGCCAGAAGCTTACATTATCACTAGGGCCTGACATGTGGTCCCGTGTTAGCTGGTCTTGAAAGCGCATTAACGTGGTCTTAAAGGCACGCTAATGGGTCTTGATAGAACATTAATGTGGTTTTGATAACACGTTAATGAGTCTTGATAGCATATTAATGTTGTCTTGAAGACGTGGTCTTGATGACGCATTAGTGTTGTCTTGAAGGCGCGTTAATGTGGTCTTGAGTGCGCATGTCGCCTTCACGAACTGCGGGGCACGTGGCAGCATCGGGTCCCTCCAGCTGAGAAGTCGGCTCCGGAGTTGCGGAGCACATGGCAGCACCGGAGCTATCCTTAGCAGGGAGGCAGGTCCGGAGCTACGGGACATGTGGAAGTACCGGAGCCACTCTTAGCAGGGAGGTAGGTCCGGAGCTGCGGGACACATGAACCGAAAGTTCGGAACCGCAGAGCACATGGCAGTGTCGGAGCCCTCCTCGACGTGGAGGCCGGGACCGGAACCACAAGACACGTGGTAGCACCGGAACCACCCTTAACAAGGAGGTAGAGCTGCGGGATATGTGGCAGCTCTGGAGCCACCTTTAGCAGGAAGGCAGGTACAGAGCTGCGGAACACGTAGTAGTCTCTGGGTACCTTCCACTCTTAAGAGGTAGGACCCAACGTCTTGTATTCCTTGTACGCGGGGTACCCGGTGTGCAGGACACCGACGGGAGGGATGAAGCTTGTGTTTTGGATATGTTTGTTAGCACCACGCAAAATCAAGATTCACTCAAATGGGTATTGTTAGTATCGCTTCCTAGCTAATTAAGCGAAAGATATTGCAGACTGCCGATCAGTGGTAACACGATGAAGTGCGCTAATACCTGTGATGCGATGGCGATGTGTTGGCCGCCAATGCATTTTGATTGACCCAAAGGGCTACTATTGTTTCTTGTTGACATGAGGTGACTTGATCCATTGATAAGGAATGTAGGCCAACAATTCAATGCTTCAACCTCAACCAGGAATACAAAAGGCGATAAACCACAGCCCTTTTCCTCTTGTTCGTTTGTTATTCTATCTTATATTCTTTCCTCGCCATTTTCGTGTAGTATGTTTTTTATTGAATAAAACTTGTGTACCAATTAGAAGTGTGAGATACGTTTTTCTACATTTAGATGTGTTGCATATTCGTAGCTATGCATGTTATGCTGGCCAAACGCAGATAGATGTCTTGCGTATATGGGTCTCTAAAAAATGCAAATCTGGATAATAAACGGGAGAAATATACTTTCTCATTCAAGTGAGTTGACTAGAAGTTTCAGTTTAATATGAACAACAGAAAGATAACCTTTTTTCACTAAATATTGAGATAGGGGTCTTAAAACATTGGAAAAAAATCTATACAGAAATTTTTCTTTTTGTTAACATTGTTTTCTGACTAACATGATAGCAAAAAATCAAATAAACGTAGCTTGTGTAAAATTATACAGAACATGAACAGTAGAAAACATGGACTGTTGTCGGAAAAATTCAAGTAATATTTTCGTTAACCTTCATTTTTAGTAAAATGTCCATTAAACTTTATTATTAGCCAAGATATGAAATCAAACCATAAGCAGTAACTTCATGCTATCCCAAATTCTGTCTACAACCATTATTAGTTACTCCCTCCTTTCTTAAAAGATTGTCACCTTCTAGTTCATTTTTGAACTAGAAGGTGACAATCTTTTGAGAAAGGAGGGAGTACAATATAATCACCGCTCCAATTCAATTAATCCAAAAAAAGGAATCGTCTAAAATTAGTTATCCATCACGATCCGCCACTTTGGAAAACGGTAGGTCCATCTCTACATCCCGTCATATTTGCCCAAATGTACAAAGTGGTGACAACCTTCTTAATCTTCAGCCAAAATAAAGAGACGACAGGGGGGTAAACTTTTAAACGCAGCTTGTGGCATCGGTTCATCAGACCAGGTTTTAACAAATGCATGATCAACTTGTGGTCACCAGGCAGCCCTACCGGATTCCAAAAAAATAAGGGATAATGGCGGATTAGGCGATGGGCTAACAATTCTAGTCACATTTTGCACACGAAATGGTTAGTTTCTCATGTCGCATCAGCATTCAGCAGCAGCCTGGGTGATGCCATGGAGGCAGCGCTTTTTCAGCGTTCTGAATAATAAAGGGGAAAAGCGCGATTAAAGAAGAGAGGAGATAAGGGTTATGAAATGTTGAAGGGGCAGAGGAGCGATACAGCAGTGCGTCAGGCAATCAAAGGATTACGTGGTGTAGTGGATTTGATCAGAAGGTTGATTGTGATTGCATGGACGGATCAAACATCTAGACCAAATAACCATATTTCCATTAAGGAGAATGGCAAATCTATCTTGATGGTCGACTCATGGTCCCACGACCATCCCATAATCCAGTGGATCTTAATTATCATTAAGAGAAGAAAATTGTTTATAAGTTCTTGGAAAATAAGAAGAAATACATATGTCCCTTTTCCGATAACGAGATGAGCATGCTTTTCAATAAGAGAAAAGGCACATGTATCTTAATACACCAGGTTTTATTGATGATTAACAATCCAACCTAGAAGAAACTTCTTGTCGGTGCAATGGGAAAGGGGCTCCCCTTTCACGCCACCTGGCCACGCCACTTGTACCGATTGGACTCCAGCTCGGGGAGGTTTCGGTTCTTCCATCGACCCAGTAGTCGGGGATCTCTTTTTAGGGCTCCTGACTCCATTAACTAGACGAAGATACTACAAAAAACGAGTAAAAGAGTGTCGACATTATAGGCGTCTGTTGGCTATTAAATTATAGGCGTCTGTTGGCTATTAAAATCGACATTCTTACGTTATAACCGTCGATGTACCGTTGCTTTAGCCGACGCCCTTCTTTGACATTTTTAAGTTCTAAAACCCTCGGCCTTGACACATTTAAGGAGTAAAACCGTCGGTTTCAGCACCCGATGCCTTTATTGGTTTAAAGCCGTCGGCCCTCATACTGACACATTTATCGGCTTAAAGCCGTCGGCCAATGCTGCACTCGACGCTTTTACTTTTTTTTTTGTTTTTTACCCCGCCAGAAATCTTTAGTTTTTTCTTTAGTTCCATATCTCAGTACGAACACAGGCACGAACAAGATGAACACAATATCAACAGGATGAACACAACCACGAACAGGGGCATTATACAAGCATGAACATGAGCTCCATATCTCAGTACCAAAAAGATGAACACAATAGGGGCATTATACGATGGCATGTGTCTCAACAATCTATATCTCTCTCACACAGAACAATCTCTATCTCTCACACAAAGAACAGATGCTATGATCAGATCTCGCGAAGATCTTTACTCAAAACGGACGCTAAGGTCAGATCCCAAGAAGAACAAACACGGAGGTGACATCGAGCGGAGGCCACATTGAGTCACGATAACCGCGGTAGCCGCCACAAGCGGATCTGGGCCACAGTAGGTGCTACGACGGCGGCCCACGCGACTACGGGGACGATGCGACACTGGGCATGGGAGGGAAGGTGTCGGAGCAGGGCGGATATGAGTCGCGCCAGCCGACACGAGGTTGCGTCGGAGCAGGGCGGGGGCGGCATCACCTCTGGGCCAGAACTGGTGCCGTCGGGGCGTGTGCGAGGGCGGCGGTTGTGGGAGGCATCGTCGGATCCCACGCTGACTGATGGACGGAGAGGGCAGCGGAAGGAGTGGGCGACGGACAAACAGAGAGGGTGACGGACGGGCGGTGGCTGGTGGTGGACGGACGGAGAGGGCGACGGGGCCAGGTTCGCAACTAGAGAAGTGGGCAAGTGAGGAATGAAGTGAGCGACAACTGGTTTTGGAATTGTGTGGCTAGGGTTTTGTAAGTGGGAATATAAAAAGAGGAAACCGCAGGTACAACCATTGATGGGCAAGTGTTTGGCCTGAAGTCTTTAGTCCTGCAGGTACAACCATCAGTGAATTAAGTGTAGCAGACGGCTATAAAGTTAGAGCCATTGGTACATTTGCATGCCCTGACGCTTTTAATTAAAGTTGTCGATTTGTGTTGGAAGGCCAACGTCTTTAACTATTTTTGTCGGTTATATTATTACTGACGCCTTTAGTGTGTTTATATGTGATGGCCCCAATGTTTATTATAGTCCCTGACGCCCAATTGCTCGTTTCCTGTAGTGAGAACTGATAGGACAGGAAGAGTAAGGGGCGGTTTCGTTCTTTCATCGACCCAAGCGGGTTCAGAACTAAACCACCCTGAGCTCGGACCGTCTCCGACCTTATCAGGTCGGGAGTCACCTGGATAGGGGGTCTAACTCCATTGATCATGTGAGGGACGGATGTGAGAGGGCGAGTTGAAAGTGCATCTAGGCTAATCCACATGGGTTTTTATTATTAATGATAACACTTAAGGAAGTAATGAGCTTTACAAGTGTAAGCACAGGTGATTGAAAGATGGACAACATTGGATGCACTCAAAAAGGAAAAAGAGAAGGAAAATGCGAAGAACTGGAAGGATGGAATTTGAGCTTTTAAATTCTTTGTGTCGAGTTCATCTACTTACCTTGAGTGTGTTCAATGAGTCAAGTGTTGAGAATCTCCTAAGAGCTCATAGTCCAAGCGAGACTAGAATGAGAGATGAGTTGAGACAGTCCTAAGGACAGGGCCAAACTTGTCCCGACTGGAAGGTCGGACTAGTATGACCAAATCGGACTGATCCAATGTTAGGCGGACCAAGAGTCTCTATATGAGTTCGGACTTGTACTTTGAGGACACACTAGTCTGTGGTGAGTGTGTCTGTGTCCTTCTAAGACTAAGTCCTGAAGGACTGGACTAGTCCGCCCTCGTGGGCCGAACTAGTCCGCTCGAACAGGCTAGTTCGTTTCTGTCCGGAAAAGTAGTTCCTGACTGAGACCGGACTAGTCCGTTCCTTGTCAGACTAGTCCGCTGAGGACTTGGAGGTGGCTGTGGGACTAAGTCCTAGACGGTCGGACTTGTCCGCCCTCAGGGGCTGGACTAGTCCGATGTGCTAGACTGGTCTGTTCTCAATCGGAACAAACAGTTTTGTATGAGATCAGGCTAGTCCGTTAAAGGACGGACTGGTCCGTGGTTTGGTGACCATGTGAATTCAAAAGGTAGTAGGGGACTTTTTGGTTGGTCAAGGGTGATATCACTGGTCC
This sequence comes from Tuctoria greenei, assembly GCA_036927565.1. Taxonomy (NCBI): domain Eukaryota; kingdom Viridiplantae; phylum Streptophyta; class Magnoliopsida; order Poales; family Poaceae; genus Tuctoria; species Tuctoria greenei. The sequence goes on from JAYESD010000002.1 coordinate 117,863,350, forward strand.
CCACAGGTCGGACTAGTTCGGGGTCAAAGGCCAGACTAGTCCGCACTCTTTCTGGTGGCAACGACTACTTGTTGGGATTCCTATAAAAAGGGATCCACTAGCCTCCAAAGGCCCTCTCTCAAACCCTAGCGCCGCCACAGCCTTCCTAGAGCCATCCTAGCCCTCTCTCAACCATTCTTGGTGTCCTAAGAGCGATTTTTGAGGATTTGTGAGTTGTTGAAGAGAGGAGAGAAGGGTTTGCTTGATCTTGAGCTCTTGGTTGATTCTCTCGGTTTGACTGATTAATTTGAGTTCATGTGGGTGTTGATCTTCGATCTTTCTGAGTTGTAAACTTATGGGATCCTAAGGTTGTGAGTTGCCCCACAGATTTGGTGATTACCCCGTGATTTAGTGGAAGATTAGCCGACCTTCGTGGTGTCTAAGTGAGGAAAGGGTTGAGTGAAACCCTACCTTTCGTGGGCATCCTCAACGTGGATGTAGGCTCCTTTTGTGGGGCTGAACCATGGGATAAATCATGTGTCTTTGATTTTACTTCTTAGTTCTTCGCTAGATCAAGTTAGGACTCCACACGTTCTTCGTCTTAATCTTGTGATCTTCCTCGATCTAGTTGCTTTTACTTCGTGCACACCATGTACTAGATTGCTAGGTTCATACACTTTACGTTTCATCAAGTTAAGTCTGTTGGATCGCATAAAAATCTAACCTTTAGTCAAGTTTATCATCCTGACCGAACTAGTCCACCCCCAGGCTGGACTAGTCCACGCTCTGTAATTTGATTAGCTTTTATTGATTTAAATTTCAGGTTGTCCGACTATTCACCCCTCTCTATGCAGCTTCCACGAGTAAAGATGGTGACTTCCACCCACTCAAGTGGGCGGTGGATGAGACTAGCGATGCGATGATTCATATCTATTGCGTCTTAGACGTGTTTAGAACGTGAAGCCAGAGTATGTGTGTGCCAAGTGGCGTAGGAAAAGGGTTGAGTCATAAGGCTCGTATTGACTTTGTTCGCCTCAGAGTGGAAAATATGGGTGGAATCCTCTCCGCTTAAAAAATCTCACCCTATGCAAGATATGACGGTTGAAGCAGAAGCATTCAAGAGAATGTAGGCCAACTGCCGCATTGAAGGCCCCTTTTCTGCCCACTGTGTGAGAGCTACTTTGGGATATAAAAGGGAAGCCTCGGAGTGGAAGGAGGAGAGGAAAAAAAGTGCATCACCATTATAACCCATTCAACATTTCCTATAGAATTCACAGACAAGCATGACGTAAGATTATTAGCCTTCGGGCAGCCTGAACCTGGATAAATCGTGTGAGCATCCCTACTAATCCATACTCAATCCCGTCGAAATTGCGCTCCTCACTGAATTATGAAGGGGAGGCTCATTGGTCCTCCAAATCTCGATTCCTCAAATATGTGGACAGTTAGGTGTCTATTTTGGCAAAAAAATATTAACAGGCTATTAATATGAAATGATTAAAAAATAATGTTGAAATGAAAAAAATTAGAAGATGGATCACATCAACAATCTATTCATGAAGCTTAATACATTCTGCTAGCATTACAAACACCCGAGCACCAAACTTCTACCAGTTCTACCATCATTACATGCCCGTATGAGTTCTACTAGCACCCTTCCATAATTCCATTGAAGATCCCGAAACAATCCATAAATAAGTTTCAAGAACAATGAAAAAGATCCACTCGACATCCTAAGTTAAGCTAAAGTAGCAGAAACAACGAAAATAAGTGAAACACTGAAAATGCATCTAATAAGAGCCATTATTCACCAATCAACCTCTTACCAGCCTATACGTTCTATTCAAATCCGTAGTTGCAAACAATTTAAACACTGTTACCTTGCCACCTGAATAACTATGCTAATATAGACCTTATGTGGGCATAATCACTAATCCTCACTTGACTACATCGAAGTTTTTAAAAATATACTCTTTTCATGCATGCTATTCCCAATGCATCTCTGATATCAGATTGTGAGGACCGAGATCCCGAGATTTCAGGAATCACATTGGGCGGTGTCGTGCGATGTGACACCCAACAGCACATACAAAAAACATAGTAAATGTACAAAGTTTTTGTTTCATAATAAGATAGTGTTTACAACAGTATACCACATCGGAACACACGCAGCGAAAAGTACATACTCACATTCTCATCCTATCTAGGCACAAGAGAAGTCGTCCATGCTCGCGAACGCTTCCCACTAGCAACATAAGATCAAGAGGCATCGGCGTAGTGTCACGTGAGAGATACATCTCGATAGCTCGAGGTCTCACGGACAACCTATAATACCAATAATATAAGTAAACTGCAAAACTGCATATATAACAACTGTAAGCACAAAAGTTCAGCAAGACTTAACCGTCTCACCTAAAACATAAAACTCAACATGATGGAAACTTTAAAGACTGAAAGCTGAAATTTGCAAAAAAAAAAAAAACTCGTCGAAAGTAAATCTTTAATTGTCAGTTTTATAGTAGCAAATGTGAGATCAGTTGGCATGCATCATAATGAACTCCACAATCAAACAAGAAACGCTTCATCCGTGATGATACTTATCTAAAGCTGCATAAACTTCATTCGAGTTAAATGTTCAAGAATGATAACTATAACTATGCAATCTCTAATTCAGCCAAGGTTACAATACAAAAGATTATCCATCACAACATATTCATATTCTTCTAACTACTTTTTCTTACTACGTCACGACTCAGTGAACAAGTGGTATTTGTATCCGCAAGGGACGGTCATTCAAATCATTCAAAACCCGACTTGCACGACACTTACGCTCTTTCGGAAGAGACGATGTGCATTCATCTTGTACATCCATCTATAGTGACAGAGTTCATGAGTGAGTTTCCAACTACTGTGCAGTCGGTCGGCAGCCTGAGGCGATCGAAAAGGTTTTGACACTAAGGTTAACAAGTTACGTTGGATTACTAGACCCTATTTAATAGAGTATGCAACCGGTACAACTCAATACTTGACCAGCGGGGCCGCATACGGCGCAATCCTTAACCGACAAAGATAGGGCTACATAGCAACCCTCCAACATCAATCTCGCTATAACCGACCCAGGCCAATGTGGTCACAAGAATTGTCCCATAGTGAAGGTCGAGACAACCTTGCGCGCTCTCACATACAATATCCAAATTCCCCGTCCACATCTCACTTAATTAAAGAGTGAGCTACCAAGTATCATCTCGCGAGTGAGTCTCCCTCACTCGACCCCTTTTGCAAGTAAAATTCAACTACTTGACTTTTGGTTGATAAAAGGTGACCATCTTGCGAGTTGATTCTAACAACTCATCTTCTACTGATCCTTTCATCATACAGTTAAGCAAAGCCTCTCGAACTGTGAGTCACTCAACTAACCCAACCCTCAAGTCATATCTGGCCATGCAATTGGATTTCAACTAACATAAACCTAATCCATATATCAAGTCTATTGAAGGAAGTGTATAAAATTAAAACTTTATAAAAACACTTAAATGCAAATCGGGGCTTTTCTTGAGTTGCGACTAGAGAAATGTCAATAAGTCAGAGCTGATCTTCTGAATTAATCTTCTCGGCGATTCTCGGCTTCACGTACTCCTACCGCTGCTGCGGAACAATATCATCATAGAAAGTCCATTGCTCCGCTCCTCCTCCATATGATGCTCCTCACCGTTCTTCATCATCATGTGAGCTATCAGCTATCAAGATGAAGATGCACAATTAATCAAATGCAACTTAGTAATTTAATAGAGGAAAGCGTTTATAATTCAAGAGAAGGTTCAGATTCTACTAGGGCCAAAAGAAGACCTTGCTGTTCACAGCAACAAGGAGAGATCGAAACTTGAACCACTAATTTTCAATTTAAAGGTACCCATGTTTAGTAATGGATATGAGGTTACTTAATAGATTTCAATTAGTGAATTTGTTTGCAATGCAAGCAAGAACGTTATGCATATCTAGTTGCATGGGTCTCTCAAGTTGGACGCACCTTCTTATGCAGTTTCTAGACTACTCTAAACAATCTATAGGTTGCGGTTCATTCTCCATCTAGGTAAATTAGATAGTTAACTCCTCTTCCTATTGGAGACTCAAGATTTGGCATGTTTTATTTAGTGGTGCAGGGATGTGCTAAAATAGTTGCATCAAAATTATAGGATTTGGAACATTAACCTTAACTATATATAGTTCATAGCTCCTATAATTTAATTATCTTCACAAGGTCAACTATAACGATAAATTAATTTTCCTTATCACTAGAATGTGTTCTGAACAGGAATGGTTTACTCTATTGAACCTACACCATTTGAATACGCATACAATTTAGTAACTTAAACCTTCATATAGATCACTATGAATATCAATTATTGTGAGCTCATGTCATTGTACCTTATTATCTCAGGTCTGAATTTATTTATGCATCTACGATGGTACTTTACAGGATTAGTCCTACTGACTGACAATATGATCAGAAAAGGAGGCCAACCTAATTTCTAGCAACTGCTCCTCAGCTCACTCTGCTCAAAGGTATATGCATCCCACACCGGGACAGGGCCAAATATCCAAGAAGTTTCAGGAGCTTTTCAGGTGAAGGACCCTTGAAGAAGTCACCTAGATCTAAGGAGTTATCCTCGAGTATAGCTGCAGTATAAAACCCAAATGTGGTGGTGCATTCCACTTCTGCTAGCACTGGAGCAGCACCTCCAACAGCTCATCTGGAGTGGCTGTACAAAGGGGAATAAGGTTAACATCAGGTTTACTTGTGGCCAAGTATGCTAGGAAGAACAATAGTTGGGCACCTGAATTCGCAACGTCATTCATAGCCACCAGGTCAAAAGCCACTGGTATCATGAATACCAGTTTAAAATGCAAGCTTCAACCTTCTTCCCACCATCAGTGCCAGCAACAAGGCAATCATGCGCAGGAAAAAAGATCACCCAAGCCATCAATCTCCGGTGCCATCTTGGCTACACACCATACGATCGCTCATATTGTGGTCGCTCTAAGACGAGCAGCTGGCGTTGACGGCAGTTCACACTGCAGTGGACACGGAAGACAGACATAAGCATTCCGGTGCACTTTAACACAACATCCGAGCTGGGAGCAGAGGGGAAAATGGAAGAGTGATGATGACCTTGATGTAGATACCCTCATCGACACGGCCCTTGGAGCGGCGGATCACCTCACTGGACTGCGGACTGCAGGTGTTGGGTAAGGCGAAGCCAACCAGGGAAGAGCTCTGGGATTATACGGATGCCTGCACAAGGTCGACAAGAAGCTGGAAGACGCTGAGCGGAGGGTGCGACAGTGAGGCACACGAACCGTAGGCGGCGATGGGGGAAATTGTGACTCCTGGCGCAGCCTTCAACCCCAAGAAATTTGGAATTACACTACTTCCAAGATTGAATTTCAACATAATACTTTCTCTAACATGTGAAACATCCAAATATGTGTGAGACTTGCTCTTTTACTATTATAGGTAGACTACAGTACTAATTAGTCTTTTTCATAGCTAAACATTTCAAAAATGACACAAATACCCTTAGTATGTCTAAAAAAATAAAAAATGACAGAAAATTCAAAACTAAATAGAAAAATTTTAAAATCAGAAAAATAACTGAAAAAAATATATCTCAGAAAATTTTAAAAAAATTTCCCTTAAAATTAAAGTAAATTATACAGAAAATTTAATAATTTCAGAAATTAGAAAAAATAGAGCAGATTTATTTCAGAAAATTTAAAAAATGATTTTTTATCAGAAAATTATATAAAAAAGGAAAATTACACAGAAAATAGAAATAAATTGTCAAAAATATGAAAAAATACAAAGAAAATTTTGGAGACATTGGAATAATATATGAAAAAATAGAAAATATATTTCAGAAATGATAAAATATAGTGAAAAATATTTCAGCATAGGGAAAATTGGGAAAATAGGGAAAATATTTCAGCATAGGAAAAATAGGAGAAAATTATAAAAATAGGAAATAATTAGGAAAATTAGGGTGGGGGAATACTTAACATATACATGATCAAATTGAACAAATGAAAGATCCACAAAACAAATTTAACACATACACAATCAAATTTTATATATTACACATATGAGAGATCCACATGATAAATTGGACACTTTCAAGTTCACATGTCATCGCAAGTCATACAAATCATACAAAATAAAATTTACAAGTTATACACAATAATACAATAACGTGACTCAATTTTTTTAAAACTTTTTTGCTATAATTTTCTTCACAATCATTTTTGAAGCTCCTTGCTAGTGAGGACATCGCTACCGTTGATACAACCACAACAGCAGCCCATTCACCACTTGCAGCTAATCAAGGTCTAATGACATCCGCTCGTGCACGTCAACTTAATTATCTAGTGAATTCATTCCTGGTCGTTCAAAGTAATTATTCTTCAAGTGGGGAACTATTAAAGCCTTGTGATGACCTTGTTATTATTAGGTGCTTGAGAATTGATCCAGCTAGGAGGAATGGAGGGATTAATGCAATGAAGGCTGCTCCATCCGAGGGGTCCTCGTAACTGCAGCAAGTACTAGCTTAAAAGGGGCATAACTTTCAACTCCCAAAGTTATTTAATGCAAATAAGTACTTGCTGGAAATGCCTCTTCGTCTACCCTTTTTTTTTCAAGAATCAAAGGCAGGTGACGCTTGAGCTGCTCAAAAAAGGCCAAACAAGACTCGTGACTCCATCCTGAGTTCTAGTCTTCCCCCTCTATATAAACAACTAGCAGCCATAGGAAGAACTTGGGTTTTGTTTTCTGTAAGTTTAGCCATTGCTACTTCCTTGTAACGCAAGTATCGACGAGACCTTCTGATTACTTGAATCAGAACCCCAACTTATCACACCCGTGAGTGTTTCCTTGTTATCTTGTTCTTTGATTGCTTGTAGGTTCAAGGTTGTTCTTGGCACGGCAAGAACAACAACAACAGGAGCTGGTGTAACTATCACTAAGGCGCAACACCCTTGTGGTTGTTGTAGTCGGGTAGTACAATGTCGACCTCCACCCAAATCGTAGTCATCAGGAGACGGTGTAACTGTCGCTCAAGGCGCCATACAATTCTGGTTGTGGTAGTCGGGCAGCCAACATCGGCCTCTACCAAATTCAATCACCACCAACATCTGTCACCGAAAGATAGGGCATCCCCCGTACCTGTTGGGTTCATCAAGTGGTATCAGAGCGAGGTTGCTCGGTGAGAGATTTCCTTCTCCTTATTCTTCATTTATCTACAGTCCCCTTTTGCCTACAAAAGTTGCTCTAAAAATCCTAAAAACACTTTGAGCCTTTTGCTTGACTACTTAGCTTTCAACTTGTTGAATTCACGGTTGCCTTTTTGTGTCGAGTTGCTAGTCCTAAGTTTTTAACCGCTAGAGTTTCTAGTCTGTTCCACTTTGTTCTCGGTACATTTTCATTACCTCCCAAAGTTGAGAAAAAGGCACGTGCAAAAGAAAAGCCGCACGGATCAGCAAGAAAAAGACACGTGCAAAGAAAGAAAAGCCGCACTGATTAAAATTGCTAGAAAAAGTTTCTTACTACAAAAAAAAGAAATAGTTTGTTTAACATTTGTTTCAAGTTTCGTAGTTCAACTTGTTGTTTTGAACATTTTGTTAAAACACAACGTTCATGCTGTTCGAACTTTTCTACTACAATAAATTTAACATCACTTGGAGTAACGACTCGCGTCTCTATCATGGTTTAGACTAGGACCAGCACAGTACCATCATAGAACATTTATTCAACTTGTTGTGACTAATGTGGTACTAGCTGTTCCTTTGTGCAACTCATTTCTAGTAGCCACCTACAGCTCCACAAAATCATCTACAACACCACAGAGTTGTGATGGTAGCCACCGTTTGTTGTTGTTCTTGCCGTTTGCCGGTGCCCCCTGCAACGCGTGGTAAGAACTTGTAAGAGCTTGATTTCTTGCTAGTGAGAAAGTGATTGTGTTCTACCACCTCTTAGCAACTGCTAGGATTAATCTGCTTGCTGTTGTATTTCCTTTCTGTACTAACCATGTCAGCGGATGCGAATGAGACATCTCCACATTCACCACGTACGAGGGGCATCATTCATCATTTCAAACGCCAAGTAAAGCTGCACATGGATGCCCTCAACGAGGATATTCAAGTCACCAATGAACGCATTGGTCAATTAGAGTCAACACATATTTGCACCAACACCAAGCTGACCACATTAGAAAGCATTATTGGGGCTATTAATGCTTCTCTTGCAGCAATCATTGAGCGATTGGAGAGGATGAAATAGGTTGGACGCGAAGAGAGACAAAGACGTGTTGATCGCAGCCACGACTCTATTGGCAGCGATGCAAGATATGACGAGACGGAGTATTCAGCGGATACCGAGCTTGATGATGGACCTTTCAGGTATCGATGACAACCACGTCACGACCATCGTGGTATGGGTGGTCGAGTCCTACGACGTGAGGTACGTGACAATGATGATTCCCTACGTAGCATTAAATTCTCCATACCACCCTTTGATGGGAAATATGATCCAGATGCATATCTCTCTTGGGAATTATCAGTAGCTAAAAAATTTGCATGCCATGATTTCCCTGATGATAAAAAGGTTAGAGCTGCCACTAGTGAATTCACTGACTTTGCTTCTGTTTGGTGGCATGAGTATCAAACTAAAAATCCAGCTACCATACCACAAACTTGGAATGCCTTGAAACGAATCATGCGTCGTCATTTTGTTCCTTCCTATCATGCTCGTGACCTATTGCATAAATTTCAACAACTTAGGCAAGACAAAAAATCTATTGAGGAATACTATCAAGAGCTCAAAATAGGCATGATGCGATGTGGCCTAGTTGAAAATGAAGAGGCTGCAATGGCTAGGTTTATTGGAGGTTTAACAAGAGATATTGAAACCATATTGGCTTATAAGGAATACACTAACGTCACTTGATTATTCCATCTTGCTTGTAAGGCTGAAAGAGAAGTGCAGCGATGACGCACAAGAACTAACATTTCTGCAGGTCGAACTACCTCATGGCAGTCCCGCTCAAGTGCTGCTGGTACTAAGCATGATTCTCCGGTCGATGCTTCCAATCGGTTGCCCAGGACTACATCAAAATCAGCACCTTTGCTTGCAATTGAGACAACAAAAGGATCCACCCAAGCTGCAGCCAACACTTCTTCTTCTATTGCTTCCACCGGGAGAACAAAAGACATCCAATGCCTCCAGTGCAAGGGTTTTGGGCACCTACGAAGGGACTGCCCAAGCAGTGTTGATTGTACGAGAAAATGGTGAGTACTCATCTGCTAGTGATTTAGATGAGGAAACATATGCCATGCTTGCTGCACAAGATGCATGAAGATGAAGAACACATTGGGGCCGATCATGCTGACCACTATGGGAGTCTTTTTGTGAGGCGTGTCTTGAGTGCCCAAATGATCAAAGATGAATAGAACCAACGACACAATCTATTCCAAACTAAGTGTGTAGTTTTGGAACCATCGTGTCGCATTATTATTGATGGAGGAAGCTGCAACAATTTAGCAAGTGTTGCCATGGTAGAGAAGCTTGGGATGACAACACTTCCACATCCACATCCGTACTACATCCAATGGTTCAACAACAGTGGTAAGCTTAAGGTAACACGTCTGGTTCGTGTCAAATTTGCAATTAGTTCCTACCATGATTACATTGATTGTGATGTGCTACCTATGCAAGCTTGCTCTATGCTATTTGGTCTACCTTGGAAATTTGATAAAGATACATACATCATGGTAAATCAAATAAATACTCTTTCATGCATAATGAGAAGAAGCTTTTTTTGCACCCTATATGCTATTTTGAAGGATGACATTGCTAGAGATTGCAAAGAGAAAAATAAGAAATCTACTCAAAATGAAAATTCAAATGTTGCAAAGGAATTGGTACATCCTAAGACTGACAATTCCAAATCTGCTCATGTGAAGAAGAATGAAATAAAATTGAAGAGTGCTTGTTTTCTTGATTCCAAATCTGACTTGTTTGAATTAAAAAATAATGCTTCAATCTGTTATGTGTTTGCTTGCAAAGAAGCTTTGTTCTCACTTCACGACGAACCATGTGCTTTGCCCCCTGCTGTCACTAAGCTTTTGCAGGAATACACTGATGTGTTTTCACAAGAGGTACTAGTCGGGCTGCCACCAATGAGAGGGATTGAGCATCAGATTGACCTCATCCCTGGGGCTTCTTTGCCAAACCGAGCACCATACAGGACCAACCCGGAGGAGACTAAGGAGATTTAGCGACAAGTATAAGACTTACTCGACAAAGGTTATGTGCGTGAGTCCCTTAGTCCTTGCTCTGTTCCTGTTCTTTTGGTCCCAAAGAAAGATGGATCATGGCGCATGTGTGTAGATTGTTGAGCAATTAATAAAATTACCATTAGATATCGTCATCCTATTCCTAGGTTAGATGATATGCTTGATGAACTTAGTGGCTCGATGATTTTCTCTAAAATTGACTTGCGTAGTGGATACCATCAAATTCGCATGAAGCTAGGTGATGAATGGAAAACAGTGTTTAAAACAAAGTTCGGTTTGTATGAGTGGTTAGTCATGCCTTTTGGTCTCACGAATGCACCTAGCACTTTTATGAGATTAATGAACGAGGTTTTATGTTCTTTTATTGGAAGATTTGTGGTAGTATATTTTGATGACATCTTGATCTATAGCACATCTCTAGAAGAGCATCTTGATCATCTTCGTGCTGTTTTCAATGCTTTACATGATGCACGTTTATTTGGTAACATTGACAAGTACACCTTTTGCACGGATAGAGTCTATTTTCTTGGCTATGTTGTGACACCACAGGGAATTGAAGTCGATCAAGCCAAGGTGGAGGCGATACACAGCTGGCCGACACCTACCACAGTCACACAAGTACGAAGCTTTCATGGACTTGCTGGATTCTATCGTCGTTTTGTGAAAGACTTCAGCACCATAGCAAGCCCACTACATGAGCTTACAAAGTAGGGTGCTCCATTCACATGGGGCAAGGCGCAAGACGCTGCATTTGCAACTTTGAAGAACAGGTTAACTCATACACCCCTTCTCCAATTACCAGATTTAAGTAAGACTTTTGAATTGGAATGTGATGCTAGTGGTATTGGATTGGGAGGTGTCTTGTTGCAAGAGGGGAAACCTATTGCTTATTTTACTGAGAAACTGAATGCGCCTAGTCTGAACTATTCTACTTATGATAAATAATTATATGCACTAGTACGAACTTTGGAAATATGGCAACATTATTTATAGCCTAAAGAATTTGTTATACATTCTGATCATGAATATTTGAAGCACATTAAGAGCCAAACTAATCTGAACCATAGGCATGCCAAGTGGGTAGAATTCATTGAGTCTTTTCCTTATGTCATCAAATACAAGAAAGGAAAATATAATGTCATTGCGGATGCCTTATCTCGCCGTTATAATATGTTGTCCCAAATTGATTTTAAGATTTTTGGCTTGGAAACAGTTAAAGAACAATATGCTTTTGATGCTGATTTCAAAGATGTGCTGCTGCAATGTAAAGAAGGAAAAACATGGAACAAGTTTGTTCTCACTAATGGTTTTGTGTTTCGAGCTAACAAATTGTGCATTCTAGCTGGTTCTGTGCGTATCTTACCATTGCAGAAAACACATGGTGGAGAGTTGATGGGACACTTTGGTGTCAAGAAGACGGAAGACATCCTAGCAAGCCGTTTCTTTTGGCCAAAGATGAGAAGAGATGTGGAGCGGATTGTTGCTCGTTGCACCACCTGTCAAAAAGCTAAGTCCCGTCTTAATCCACATGGTTTATACATGCCTCTCCCTGTTCCTAATGCTCTATGGGAGGATGTTTCTATGGATTTTGTTTTGGGATTGCCTTGAACAAAGAAGGGGAGGGATAGTATTTTTGTTGTTGTGGACATATTTTCTAAAATGGCACACTTCATACTATGCCATAAAACTGATGATGCTACTCATATTGATGATTTGTTCTTTCGAGAAGTTGTTCGTTTGCATGGGGTTCCAAACACTATTGTTTCAGATGGAGATGCCAAATTTCTTAGTCATTTTTGGAAAATCTTATGGGCTAAGTTGGGGACAAATTTGCTCTTTTCTACCACTTGTCACCCTCAAACTGATGGACAGACCGAAGTAGTGAACCATAGTTTATCTACCATGTTTAGGGCTATTCTGAAACATAGCATCAAATTATGGGAAGAATGTTTGCCTTATATTGAATTTGCTTACAATCGTTCGCTGCATTCTACTACTAAATTGTGCCCTTTTCAAATTGTATATGGTTTTATCCCTCGTACTCCAATTGATCTTTTGGCTCTGCACCTTGAGAGAAATTAAATTTTGATGCTTCTCGCCGTGCTGAATTAATTTTTAAAATGCATGAGCAAACTAAAGCAAACATTGAGAGCATGAACGCTAAGTATCAACAAGCCGGTAGCAAGGGTAGAAAGCATGTTACTTTTGAACCTGGTGATTTGGTTTGGGTGCATTTGAGAAAGGATAGATTTCTTGATTTGAGAAAATCTAAATTGCTACCTAGAGCTGCTGGACCATTCAAAGTGCTTCGAAAAATTAAAGATAATGCATATGAAATTGAGTTGCCTGCACATTTTGGGGTTACTTCCTATTTTAATATTGCAGATTTGAAACTATCTGTGGGCGAGGATGACTCAATTGCAAGAAGGGGAAGATGATGAGGACATCGCTACCATTGATACAACCACAACAACAGCCCATTCACCACTTGAAGCTAATCAAGGTCCAATGACACGCGCTCGTGCACGTCAACTTAATTATGAGGTGAATTCATTCCTGGCTTCCAAAGTAATTATCCTTCAAATGGGGAACTATTAAAGCCTTGTGATGACCTTGTTATTATTAGGTGCTTGGGAATTGATCCAGCTAGGAAGAATGGATGGATTAATGCAATGAAGGCTGCTCCACCCGAGGGGTCCTCATAACTGCAGCAAGTACTAGCTTAAAAGGGGCATAACTTTCAACTCCCAAGGTCATTTAATGCAAATAAGTACTTGCTGGAAAGGTCTCTTCGTCTACTTTCCATTGGATCAAGAATCAAAGGTAGATGATGCTTGAGCTGCTCAGAAAAAGCCAAACAAGACTCGTGACTCCATCCTGAGTTCTAGTCTTCCTCCTCTATATAAACAACTAGCAGCCATAGGAAGAACTTGAGTTTTGTTTTCATAAGTTTAGCTATTGCTACTTCCTTGTAACGCAAGTGTCAATGAGACCTTCCGATTACTTGAATCAGAACCCCAACTTATCACACCCGTGAGTGTTTGCTTGTTATCTTGTTCTTGCTTGTTCTTCGATTGCTTGCATGTTCAAGGCTGTTCTTGGCACGACAAGAACAACAACAATAGGAGCCAGTGTAACTATCGCTAAGGCGCAACACCCTTGTGGTTGTTGTAGTCAGGTAGAGCAACGTCGACCTCCACCCCAATCGTAGTTACCAGGAGACGGTGTAACTGTCGCTCAAGGCGCCACACCATTCTGGTTGTGGTAGTCGGGCAACCAACGTCGGCCTCTACCAAATTTATTCACCACCAACATCTCTCATCGAAAGATAGGGCATCTCTCGTACCCGTTGGGTTCATCACTTGCTTGGTTGTAGTTGAAGTGACACTGTTGAACGTCGACAAATAGGGAGTATATAGTTGCATTTGGCTTAACATTAAGATTTAGGATATGCTGGAACATATCGGATGCTTCATCTGTCAACAATATAAAAGGGAACAAGATTAAATAATTTGTCGAAAACTAAGCTGAAAAGAAGTCACAAATATCAATCATATGAGATCAGACAAATAATACTCTTTTCTTCTTTCCAAATGCATACAGAAGGGCATTGTATGAAGTTTCAAATGTAAGTTCAAATTGTTACAATGTTTCAATGCTGGGAACCTTGCATCAGTTACTAATCCCAATTTTTATAAAACTGGACACACTAGTTAAGATTGAGACTGATTGCTATTTGCATCAAATTATGCGACACCCTTCCGTGTTCTGTTGTCGAAAGGTGCAAGTTGCTTGTATTTGTTAGTTCTAAAATTATATTAATGGTTCTATAGATTGCTATGAATCAATCATCTTCTGCCAGAGTTCGACGTGATGCTGCTGGACGTGCTATGCAGGGTTGGCATGCTTAGCACCTGGTTGCCAACGGCACATATGGAGATCAGATTTTAAAGGTAAAAGATGGCCTTTTACAGGCATTCGCTTTCTATATCCTTTTTCTATTCTCTTCTGAAAATGTTAAACTTTGTACTGGACAAAGATTCAATCCCACTTTCAAGTCATGATAAAAACCTAAAAGGTTTTGTATGCTTCAAAAGTTATCTTCCGCTAATGCACTCTATGCAGTTTTTTCTCATATATTCTTATTGGCATGTTCACGGGTACTGAAGAGAAAGAAGGCATCTAGTCCAGAATATACTCCCAAGCTGTCCCGTGGAAAAGTGAATAAGTCACAGTTCAGGCTTTCCTAACCAGTCGTTGTGTTAAGTATTACAAAGTACAAACAAGACTAGATGAAGAATGGCTGCTGAAACATGCTACTATCCGATTTAGTATGAGGATTTTTAAATAATCACCTTTTAGCGCAGTCGTGTTTGCCAGGAAGAAATTATTTTGAATGCTACATGTTTTTTCTATGGTATGTCATGGTGCCTGCTCTTGTATTTAACGTAATACAGTACTCAATTTCAGGGAAGATTCTATGGTAACTGACGTAAGAGAAACTGCAGCCATGGGAACCGAGTGTAGACCGGGCGGGAGCTCTGGCGGCGGCGGGAGTCCTGGCGGTGGCGGAAATCGGAGCGGCGCTGGGAGGGGCGGCGAGGCTCTGGCGGCGGCGGCGGCCTGCCCTGGCGGCGGCGACCCCATAGCCTCTGCTCCCGTGGCTATTGAGTAAGGGCCGGGCGGCGGCGGGAGCCCTGGCGGCGGCGGAAATCGGGGCGGCGGAGGAGGCGCTGGGAGGGGCGGCAAGACCCTGGCGGCGGCGGCGGACTGCCATGGCGGCGGCGATCCCATGGCGAGCGGCTGACAGTAGGAGACGTCGTGGTTAGGAGGTAGCAGGCCCGGCTCTAGTCACAGGCCAGAGGTGCAATGGTCTAGGGCCCACAGCAGAGAGGCCTATAAAAATATGACTGATGTATATTGTTTATTGGCTTGCATGTAGGCATACAAAGCAAAACAACTGGTCGCTGAGCTTGAATTAACTTTTTTAGAGGGTTAGCTCGTAGATCGATCAAAAGTTGAAGGCAACCATTGTCTGCTAGACCTTCTCAAACTCTCTCTCTCTCTCTCTACTCTGGTTTTCTCCTTGCCCAGCATCGTATTGTATCATTGCTTGATCCTGCTCATCGCCTACTACTGTTGCTGCGCCATACCCTTGGAGTTCGCGATCCTCCGTGCCATCCAACCCTGAAAAGGGATTGGCAGGCTCCTAATTTACTTCTCGTTGTTTACTTCTTATTAGATATTGAAATGTTGGATTGACTGAAAGAAGCTTCTCAAAACTAAAATTACTAAAAAACAATTTAGGGTCAACCATATCGCAAGACAGATTGATGGACTGACGACATATTGAGAAAAATATTTGAAATAACATTGATCTCCGAACCGTCCTTAATGATTTTACTTAAAAAATGCCTGAAGAAATCTATTTTTATGAAAAAACAATAGGCATTGTTCATCTCCTGCTTAAAGTATTCTTATTTGTTAATATTTTCGACACTTTACTTCTACCTTTTGTTTTTATTATAATGAGATTTATTAATATTGCATGGTATATTTAAGTATATATTAGTATTAAAATACTAAAAATATTTGGCTTGAAGGGCCTACGATTCTGATTTCGTCTAGGGCCCTCAAAATCCCAGAGCCGGTCCTGGGAGGTAGACGAACGGGCGGAACGGCCTCTGTACAGATGCAACATGCTCAAAGAGTATTTTAGTCTATTTGAGATTGTTTAACTCTAAAAAAGTTAATTAGTAGTGTAATCTATCTGTAATAGTAAAAGATCAAGCTCTACACTATTGTAATGGTATTTGGACGTGTAGCATGTTGGGGATAGTATTCTGGCGAAATCCAGTATTAAGAGTATTAAAATTCCAAATTCCTCTCAACCCCCTGCCAAATAAATTGCTCAAATGGATGCACCTGGAAGGAAGAGAGTTTGCGATGAGATGAATTTGTTTGACTTCCCTGTTAGCGCTGAATCACTTCGGTGTGTAGCAGGTGGTTGGATAACTTCCTCCGGTGGAGAGCTGGGGGAGGTGATGGGAAGACAGTGCAGCTGGGTGCGGAGCTTTCGGGAGGTGGCAGTTCTCGACGAGCGTGGACCAGTGCGGTCTTTCATGGTCCTGTCCGTCTCCGGAGCCGTGCCGCCTGGGGATCCTACCTAGGGTTTGAGCCCGCTGACACGGAGTCCAACCAGAGCAGGGCAGGGCTGACCAAGTGGTGCGGCGCTCCAAGGGATCGAGGGCGAGCGGCAGCAGCAGCCCCGCCGGCCGGCACGCAGTGACGACAGTGGTGGGGTGAACGGGGCACGCGTGGAGGGGCGGAAGCACGCTGTCGCAGAGGCCGCGCGGGCGGATGGCGACTTGGGTGCGGTGAGGATGGCCGCCGCGAGGGAGGCCGCGCCGGCCCCGGCAGCGTCATGCTGCCTACAGGCATGGGGAGTTCGGGGGTGGAATTTTGGGGTCGGTTCTGTGCGTTGCTCGCTCGACTGGGTGGAGAAGTGCAGGACGATGGGTTGGTTGGAAGGCCTCAATGCTGAAGATGACAGATGGGCCTCATGAGCTTTTTTTTTCTAGATTTCTGAAAAATACATCCTTTGTAAATCCATAAATAAATACTTACAGGTCTCAACAAAATTATACAAATTTTCAGAGGTGAACTATACAATAACAAGAACATTTTGGTTAAATCAAATTTTAAATTTGCCTCCATTTGAATTTGACTTTATAATTGAATTTGAAATCTTTTTTTTTTTTCAACGTGGGGTGTTCCAATTAGCAGGCTCTAATAAATTGGATCAGTTGGAATATTTTTATATTAGCATTGCCTACATCCTGTGCATTTTTGCATAGAACATCTTGTAGCTGATAGCACGTGCTGAGTTTTCATGCATGTTAATTAGTTTATGCAACCTCCCTACTCTTCTAAAAGCTTCATAGTGATCAAAATGTCTAGACTGTCTGCAGTGGCATACTGTAAAGCATACTGAATATGTGCATATTTAGAAAATATACTATAAAAGTAGAAGGAAAATAATGTATAAGATATATTTTAGAAGAAACAAGTGCAAATAGCCTAAGGTCAGAACATGGAGTAGAATGCACTATTGACAGTGGCTCAGGGAGACTCTAAATCCAAGTTTATGCAGCTTCAAGTAAAAAAATAATTTGACTCGGGAGTTAGGTATTGTAAACATTTGCAAATAATTTATTTCTGTCCAAAGTGTGTTGTTTGTTTGGAACAGAAGAGTATACATTACTTCCATTACAAGCTTCCAGTTTTAAGTCACTTTAGTTCTTGATATTGTCTGTTCTGTTTTGCTGTTGCATTGATTAGCAAATCTTGGTTGGAAATCCTTAAGTACTGGTATGGTGTTGCAAGTTAATTATGAGTAGTATTATGTGCATTTCAGCAGCAATGCTGGCATGATATGGTAACTGGGTATTGGTGGTGTGTACCGGATGCCTGGTTCAATTTCGATTGGAATAGATGGACACTTTGGATGTGGTTCCATAGATTATGATTTGATTTGTGTGACTAATTCAGTGTTCTTGCATTTCGAGTTCTACTTATACACCGCCTATGTGGGTTTGTTACAATCCTCCCTGCTTAAAGGAATCTTGTCCCGAGATTATAGTGATTAGACAGGGAGTCGAGAGGGGAAAGTTAGTAAAGGAACTCGTTAACCAACACAAGATGACAAGATGATCTTCTTAGCTCTATGTTGTTTCCTCCATGCATTTGTTATCTTGAGATTTGACTCTTCTAATGTTGACTTGTATAACCAACACTTGCAATTTGACTTCTTTGATCACAATGATGACTTCGAGAATAAGGTGTAAGAATTAGCATGGGATTTCCCAAATAAGAATGGAAGTGACTCGCGAGGCAATAGTATATCAACAAAGTCAGTCAAGGATTAAAACTCTTTGCAGTGGTATTTCGGTAATATTTAGTTCCTCTTATGTCATCAAGACGGCAAAGACACGCAAAACATATGATAATCCTAAGGTTTTTTTTTTTTCTCTTGGTACCTGCCACATATTATCAGTTTCTGGTGGTTTTGTATCATCTTCAATATCTATAGAGAGAACAACAGAAAGAGTTCTGACGTGAAGGATATAAAAAGGGTATGGCAAAATTTTGATTGAGAACTGAACTGACAAGATTTTCAGAACCCAAAAAGATCAGAACCAAGTTTTTCAAGTGCTTTTGGTTCTCCGGTGACTAAGAACAAATACGACTTGGAACATGGTAGGCATTTATGTTTTACAGTCATCGTATGAGACCAGATGGTTTTTGCGTTCCTAAAAACTAGAATGGCTGTCGATTTTAGGAAACGTATCAATGCTTACGGAAAAGGAATCAAATGGAATATACGTTAAAGCTGGACAAGAATTCTTTTTGCTCATGCTCTCTTTAACAATGTATAGAAAGCGCTCACTGGATTTGACTGCTATACCTACAAATTTAACATTTTGGATCAAGTCGTATAAAATGGCTTTGCTCATCCTTCAGATTGAATTTTTTTACAGTGTCGGTCTAGTGGAAGAGATCAATTACGTGGTGAAATACAATGTGCTGAAATTACAGATTTTTTAACACATTAGACTGTTCGGAGTCTGGAATGGTTTTGTGTAGTTACAATTAATTTTTAATTGGAAAAAAATTGTGAAATGTAATAATATCTTGCAGTGATAAATCTAGCCTCATCACATTTCTGAAGAATACAACACATAATGTTAGCAAGTTGGAACACCTAAGGACGTGTTACTGTGGAATTATTGTTGCATGCTGTTCTAGTTGTTAGAAAATTGGAGGCAATTTACTGAACAATTCCGGAAGAACACGAGCAAACCAACAACGATCGGCAGACAAACGAGATGAGAAATAACGCGTACCGATTTGAAGCCGAACGCACCGCTGTAGATCCGACGGCGAACAACCGCTGCAGGCGTTGATGACGCGTTGAGCCGCAACGCCGATCTCCTCGGTAGACGAGCCGTGGTGAAGAATGCGAGCAGTCGCGCGGAGCGCTTCCCAAAAACCTTATTCGCCCTCTCCCGGTGCAGGATCGCAAGGGCGAGTGGTTCCGGAGACCTGCTCTCCCGATCGTCGTTGCACGCCGGCGCTCGAGATGGAGTAGACTAGACGGCGGCGCAAGGAACGCGAACGTGGGAACGATCTGATCGTGGGATACCCTCTTCCGCACGGCGCACGTCCGTATTTATAGAGTCCCACGGAGGCGGTTCGTATGCGATCCGGTGGGTCCGGATCCGATCCGGACTGACTCCGCAGTCGTAGACGCGTCCGTCTCCAACGACTTGGACTCTGACTCGGTAGCCCCAAAAATTCGAAGCCCAAAAGCCCAAAGCCCAATTTAATTTTCTGCAAAAATATAAAATCTGGGCTCGGCTCGAGGCTCGAATTCACACGAAAACACGCGCGCGCGCGTGTGCGGGGCGGGGCGGGGCGAGGCGAGGCGTGGCGTGGCGAGCGAGCGAGGAGGAGGAGCGCGCGTGGGCCACCCCTCTCTTCCTCTCTTCTCTCTCACTCAAGGAGTGGAAGAGCAACCTCCCTTTTATGTAGGGGTTGCTCCACTTCCACTTCCCATGTGGGACTAAACACTTAGCACCACTCCCTCTTGTCCTAATGGGCCTTTGAGATTTATTGAGAATTAATACTGAATATTATATAGGCCAAGCCCATTTATTCCAACAATCCCCCACCAGATCTCAAAGCCATTAGGAGAGAGGTCATTCTCGTTCTTTGTTTGATATACTAGTGTTTTCGGCAAAGACTGTGAAGTTGAACTTCTGCCTAGATCCTCAAGTTTCATCAGGTCACAACTTGAACAATGGACTACGCCTTGAATTGCAAGTTTTGTGTGAACTGACTTCACTCAAAGACCATTACCAGTACTTGACTACCAGTAGTCTACCCCACGGGTGGAGCATATGCGTCGTACTCCCTGGTCTCTTCGTGAGCTTTCCAGAGATCATCCAAATCTCACAGACTGCAACATTAGACAGTCAGAGCTCATATAGGTGTGTTTCCTTCAAGACTGCCCTGTAGGACGACACCTTTGCTACACATAGCCAACAGAAACACTGTCGGTACCCTGAGTACCGTATACCCCTTGAGATTGCAAAGATCTCAAGGAAATGTCATCTACTTGATTTGAAGACCTTCGGAGGCCCACATGTCAGACATAACCGGACCCGCTTCCCCAACATCGTTAGTCTCAGGGTTGCCACGTGTACCATCAAATCGGAGCTACCGCCCACAAGGGGGAAGCTCCGGGCTATGTACCATAGCGGCACCCCCGGACCTAACCCCAGACCAAGGGAAGCCCCAGAACTGACATGTGTCTGATGGCACCAGACCTATCTATTTCCCACAGTATGCTCCAGAGCTGCCACGTGTCCAACCGTCGGACTTTAGCCTCAAACCTCCGGTAGAATCCACAACGGCTCCGGATCTTCAAAGGGGAATCAAGGACTTCAATACCCGATTAAGTGTCATTAATACTATGTTAATGACACACGATCGAACGACCCTTATTACCAGTAACAGCGCTGTCAAAGCCCGTAACTCAGTCATTAAGTGTAATTAAGCGCATCAAATGTGTATCAATATTAGTAGCCGCCGGGGCCACATGTCAGGCCAGGCCAACTTGTAACGACCTGTCCTTGTACTAAAAAAGGACAGGCCGACGATACATAGAGGACATCTGGTCAGATCGGCTCACATGCGTTCTCAACTCACGTCACCTGAGTTGAGTTCATATATCCAATACAACACCAACACACCCCGTGGAGTAGGGTATTACGCTCAGGCGGCCCGAACCACGTAAATCTTTGTGTCTCCTGTGTCATTTTACATTTCACCTTCTTGAATCTCCGCGCGCCCACACCGAACTTCAAACTCCGCAAACACTTTTAGTAGTGTCGGGAGATTTGCCGGATCAAAACCACCAAAAAACACATTAAGGCAATTCGCCATCCTGGCTTACAGTTTGAGAGTACAAGTGTGCATCTTCACATAGAGAGGGTATAAAGGAAGTACTCTCCTCGGTGAACCACTAGCTTGTTTTCCTATGTCCTAATTCACGGGATCTCCGATCACATAGGCTGGGTTACTATGATGGTGTCACATCAATGGGTCTCAAACCTATCTCTCTCGATGCACTTTCTATCACATTACGTGATAGACCCTTCATAAAGGGATCTGCCAGGTTTTTGTCTGTTTGTATGTACGAAACAATAATAACTCCGAAGTTTCTCATTTTCCTGACAGATTTTAAACGTCTCTTGACGTGTCTTGATGATTTTGCATTATCCTTAGAACTGGTTACTTTGGCAATCACCGTCTGATTGTCACAGTTCATAAGGATTGCCGGCAATGGTTTCTCAACTATAGGCAAATCCATCATGAGCTCTCGCAGCCATTCTGCCTCTGCAGTGACTGTCTCTAAAGCAGTGAGTTCTGCTTCCATGGTTGACCTCGTCAAAATGGTCTGTTTGCAAGACCTCCATGATATAGCGCCACCAGCTAGAGTGAACACATATCCACTCGTGGCATAGAGTTCATCAACATCAGAGATCTAGTTCGAATCACTATAACCCTCAGGCACGGCCGGATGCCCAGTATAGTGAATTCCATAACTCATTGTACCTCTCAAGTAGCGCATAACCCTTTCAAGTGCATGCCAATGATCTGTACCCAGGTTTGACATGAACCTGCTCAGTTTGCTCACAGCAAACGAGATATCAGGACGGGTTGCACTAGCTAAGTACATGAGTGAACCGATCATCTGAGAATATCTGAGTCGATCTCTTGACTCTTTCTTGTTCTTTCTAAGTATCACGCTGGGATCATAAGGCGTTGGACAAATCTTGCTATCCATAAAGCCGAACCGGCTCAAGATTTTCTCAACATAGTGGGATTGACTTAAAGTAATTCCACTCTCATCCTTATTCAGCTTAATGTTCAAATTAACATTAGCTTCTCCCAGATCTTTCATATCAAAACACTTTGATAGAAAAATACTTGACCTCAGAAATTGTATTAATGCTTGTACCAAAAATGAGTATATCATCCACATACAAGCATAATATAATGCTATCGCCCCCACCATGGCGATAGTACACGCACCGATCAGCCTCATTAATGACAAAGCCCGCAGACGTCAAAGTACTATCGAACTTCTCATGCCATTGCTTAGGTGCTTGTTTCAGGACATACAAGGATTTCAACAATTTGCACACCTTTGTCTCTTCACCTTTTACTACGAACCCATCAGGCCGTTCCATATAAATTTCCTCTTCCAATTCTCCGTTCAGGAAAGCTGTCTTTACATCCATTTGATGGATGATTAGACCATAAGAGGTAGCCAATGAAAGTAGTACACAAAATGTCATCATTCTTGCGACAGGTGAATAGGTGTCAAAATAGTCTTCACCTTCCTTTTGAGTATAACCCTTAGCAACTAGTCTCGCCTTGTACTTTTCAATAGTACCACCAGGCCTGAGCTTCTTCTTGAACACCCACTTGCAGCCTACTGGTTTGCACCCGTATGATCGTTCAATTAACTCCCAAGTTCCATTGGAAAGAATTGAGTCCATCTCACTATGAACTGCTTCTTTTCAGTCATCTGCATCAGGTGATGCATATGCCTCTGCTATGGATCTAGGAGTATCGTCCACAAGGTACACAATGAAATCATCACCGAAGGATTTTGCAATCCGTGATCTCTTACTCGACTGAGTTATTTCATTGTGTTCCTCCCCTGGGACATTCTCAAACGGTGTATCAAGAAACTCGCTAGTTGTGGTGGATTCAGGACAAATTTCAGAAGATATCCTAGCAGTGCTATGCATATCTTTCATAGGAAAAATATTCTCAAAAAATGTTGCATCACGAGATTCCATAATAGTATCAACATGCATATCAGGTACCTCAGATTTAACTACTAAAAATCTATATGCGATACTCCGATGAGCATAGCCTAGAAAGATACAATCCACTGTCTTTGGTCCCAGCTTGCATTTCTTGGTAATTGGAACATTGACCTTTGCCAAGCATCCCCAAGTACGCAAGTATGAAAGTGATGGTTTTCTCCCAACCCACTCCTCATAAGGGTTTTTCTCTTTATTCTTGTTTGGAACGCGGTTTAGGACATGACATGAAGTCAATAGAGCCTCCCCTCACCATGCCTTAGATAAACCGGACGTGTCTAACATGGCATTCACCAAGTCACACAGTGTGCGATTTTTCCTTTTGGCTACCCCGTTTGATTGGGGTGAATAGGGAGGCGTCCTCTCATGTATAATACCGTGTTCTGCACAAAAATCATCAAATATTTTGGGAAAATACTCACCACCACAATCTGACCTAAGACGTTTGATCTTTCTCTCTAATTGGGTTTCTACTTCAGATTTATAGATTTTAAAGTAGTCTAAAGTTTCATCTTTAGTTTGCAATAAGTAAACATATACTACAGGAAAGGCGAACAATTACGTCGGCCAGCGCAAATTACGTGGGCCGGCCGACGTAATTAAGTAACTTACGTCGGTGCCTGGTAGCCGATGTAAGTTAAATAAATTATGTCGGCTGGCCGACGTAAGTAAAAGAACCGACGGTAATAACCGGTACTGACGTCGGCCTCGGCCCATAGCCGACGTAAGTTCAACGACCGACGTAAGTTAACATTTACTTACATCAGTCTTGACGTCGGTCGACGTAAGTACCTACAACCGACGTAAGTTGTGGATTTAACCTAACCGCGCGAGCGGCGCGCGCACGCGCGCCTGTTTTAATTCACGCGCGCCGCTTCGTTTCCCAACCGCCGCCGCTGACCGATGCCCCGCCGCCTGCCCGCCGTCGCCGCCCCGCCGCCGCCCCTGCTCCCACCCGCGGCCCCGCCCCCGCGGCACCGCCCCGACCCCGAGCCGCCCAGCCGCCTGCCCGCTGTCGCCGCCCCGCCGCTGGCATGCCGCCCCGCCGTCGCCGCCCGGCCGCCACCCCTGCTCCCGCCCACGGCCCCGCCGCCGCGGCGCCGCCCCGACCCCGAGCCGCCCCGACCACCCCCGCGGCGCCGCCCCGACCCCGAGCCGCCCCGACTGCCCCGCCGTCGGCCCGCCGTCGCCGCCCCTGCGCCCCCGACTCTGCCGCCGATCTTCATTGCAAGTATTTCCTCACCTCATGCATTTAGTTGAATTAAATTGCTCTCATTTGAATTAAGTTGCTCTCATTTGAATTATGGTTATGTTTAGGTTTATTGAATTGCTCTCATTTGAATTATGGTTATGTTTAGGTTTATTGAATTGCTCTCATTTGAATTATGGTTATGTTTAGGTTTATTGAATTGCTCTCATTTGAATTATGGTTATTTTAGGTTTATTGAATTGCTCTCATTTGAATTGCTCTCATTTGAATTGAATTGCTTATGTTAGAATTGAGTCGATAAATTGATGAATTACAATGGATAATTGTTATGTTTAGGTTTATTTGAATTGCTTAGTTTTTTGAATTATGGTTACAATTTTAATTTTGATTGCTTGAGTGTTCAAGTACTATATATACATAAATGGGCTTCGGACCGGCTTGACAAGGCCCGACAAGGCCCATTTAGTGGTAAGGTAAAGTATGTGTGTAGACAGGCACGAAGGCGAACGACGACGGTGAGGATAGCAAGCACCTGCGCGTGGATGGCGTACTCCGACGAAGTGGTTTCATCTCTGATCTATTTACAACAGCTAACCCTAAAGCCGTCGTGGAATTGTCATCTAAGACCAACATTCCTCTCAGTCTTTCTCTAGTTCTTTTCTCTCTCTTAAATGACCTCAAAATGAAAATGAGCAACGTAACCTATAGCAATGTATTACCCGTTTTGGATCGGCACTGTCGAAGGTCGTAAACGAGACTTCCCCCGGACTTGCTTAGAGAGCAGCCCGCAGAGGTTCTTTGGATTCACGAGGGCTAGTCCCAGGAGATCGAACACAGCAGGGTGGTGAACACAGTGGATTTACGTGGTTCGGGCCGCCGGAGCGTAACACCCTACATCCACGGGAGTGTTTGTGTATTGCCTTGCTTGAGCGCGTATGAGCCTTGGTCTAATTTTTCCGTCCCCCGTGAAGGTTGTATGCAGAGCCCTTTTATAGTTTAAGGACTCTGCAGTCACAAGGTGGGTCCCAGTACCCGACAGGTGGTCCTGGGGAGAGCCAAATCCTATACAAGATCTAGAATTAATTGCTATCTACTTCCCTTTGTCAGGGATGTCAATGCGCCGTCCCACCGCGTCGTGCGCCAGGGCTACACATAGTTGGTGATGATGGTCGTGCACGTCTCGTCCGTCTTGTCCTTGCGGCCCATTCGTCCATCTTGTGGTGCGGGTCTGTACCGGCTACTCGGACAAGACAGGACACTGGAGCCTTGACTTTCGCAAGCACGACTCAGCTTGCCTGGGGAAGGCGCGCGTACTTAATGCCTGTCTAAGCAGCGCACGCGTTCCTTTACTGCGGCTTCCTACCGCACTGAGTTGGCCGTCCGCCACGTGGTTGCGCCGGAGCCTGCCTCTGTGGGAAGTAAAGCACTTGACGGAACAGGCCACGTGGTGCATTCGGAGCGCACCCCTATGGAGGGGTGGGGGCTCAGCCCTGCAGGCCACGTGGTAGCTCCGGTGCCTTTCCTTGCGAGGGCGCGGGCTTGGCCCTGAGGTCCCGATTGGCCACGTGGCGGCTCCGGAGCCTGCCTCAGTGGGGAGGCGTGGGTCCAGTCCTGCCGGCCACGTGGCAGCTTGGGAGCCTCCCCCGACGGGGAGGTAGGATCTGGTCCTTCCCTCCTCAACATGGCAGCCTCGGATTCGGCCTCTTAGGCAAAGGCATAGTCCTTAGCGGTTTTCTCCTGTGCACTGGGGTACCCGGTCTGCAGGGTACCGACAGTGGCCCCCGAGCCCACCTCGGGAGAGTCGTCGATACCGCAGGTGGGGTCTTCTCCCTTTTCTTCCCGCGCAACTCTTCTGATTCCACTTCGAGGCAGTTCCCCAGGCGACACGCCCCTGCCGTTGAGGCGACGTGTCCCCTTCTTGTAAGTGAAGGCGCTGAACAGGCGCCGCACGACGTGACTCCTGCCTTCAATCATGCTTTAACTGCGGTGGTTCCCAAGGTGGCTCCTGCACTTCCGCTGCTTTTGTCCTTTCGGAAACCGCCGAGTTACCTCCCGCATAGCTAGCTGCCCGGCTCGCCTTCTTTGTCGAGCGACCCGGGCCCTCATGTCATTGCCCATACGGGTTCATTACTCTTCTACTGAGGCTGCGGCGATCCACACTTTTGCGCCTGTTGGCCTGCAGGGGTGCATAAAAAGAGAACTTTCCCCCCTGAGGTTCCTTTCTCCCGCCTCTGCATCCCTGCGCTCGTGCTTATGCCTCAAGCCCAGTTCTTGTGCTCTAGTTCCCAGTCTCCCCGTCCAGAGCTTCCTCCCTCAACCCTCATGGCGAGCATCTTGCCCAAGTCCAGGCTATCCAGGTCCGGTGACCTGGCCCCCATGCGCCGGCTTCTCGGCTGACATACTCCTGAGCGGGAGTCGTGGCTCCGTCCCGGTAGGCTCCCGCTGAGCCTCTCTGCCGGGGAGATGGTCCTCTTCTCGTCGTACGTGCTGGCCAGCTTCGTCCCGCCAGTATCCGCCTTCCTGGTCATGCTCCTGGAGACCTTCAGCCTCTAACTCCACCACCTCGCACCGAACTCGATCGCCATGCTGGCGGTCTTCGCTCACCTCTACGAGATGTTCGTGGGGGTGATGCCGTCAGGGAAGCTCTTCCGGTACTTTTTTGTACTGAGGGCCACCGGCAGGAGTTCGAAGGAGCACCTCGGCGCCTACTATTTCCAGCGCCGGACAAAGGTCCCTACGAGGTACATTGCTTCCTTCAACTCCGCGAGGTGGGAGCTGTGGCGTGAAGATTGGATGATCGCCAAGGTCGAGGCCCACGACCGGATGTGCCTCCCCACCGGGATCCCCTACTCCGAGCGATCATTCTGGGAGGAGCGCCCAGAGCTGGAGGAGGCGTTCAACCCGGTGCTGGAGAGGATCCAGATGTTGGCGGACCGCGGGCTGTCGTCTGCCATGGTGCTGGGGGACTTCATGTCCCACCGCATAGCTCCGCTTCAGCACCGCGCCCGTCCGGCGTCGATGTTCACCGGCCTGTCGGACTGCACCCGGCTCGAGACCGGCCCCGGCTCCGACCTGGGTGAGCAGCAGCTGCTCGACATGTTGACCCGGGTCTACCCCGATGACATCTTCGCTGAGGCGTTGGCTCTTCCGTCGGCCTGCCGCCCCTTGTGCTCGGACTCTGAGTTGAGGAGGCAGCTGCTAAAGACGATGCCGACGCTTGATGAGTCCAGGCTAGCGCGGCGCCAGATCGGGGACCCATTCCAGGTGGTCAACATTGCCAACGATGCTGAGGGAGGCAAGGCTCCCTTAAGCGACGTCGGTTCTTCAAGCGACGACTCCTCGAGCGGCCCCCACCACCATCCATGGGGTGGCGTCGTCGCCCCCGCCGACAAGGGGAAGGGGAAGGTTCCGGTGCCGGACCTGTCCCCCAAGAAGCGCGCCCGGTCACTGCCGCCAGCGCCTTCTGCCCCTCATCAGGACTCCGGAGCCCTGCCGCACTCGTTTGCAGGGGGCGCCGATGGCGCCACTTTGCCGCCCGAGTCCTCCACGCGCAAGAGGGGGAGGCTCCTCAACGCTGACAGGACCCCAGCGTTCCCTCTCCGTTCGGAGGGGCGCCAGTCCTCGGGGGTGCCGCCGACACCACCACCACAGGGGCCCCCAGCACACTCAGGGGCCCCCGCTGCGGGTTCGGGGGGTCCGAACCCCCCCAACCCTTTTGGGAAGCTGTGGAGCTTCAGCGTCGCCCGATAAGCCTACTCAGACTTTACCTTGGGTGTTCTTTGCTGTGCGCCTACCCTGTCAATCTCTTACGGTCTGAGTTTGCTTGATTTCAGCGCCACCACAGCTACTCCACCACCCGCGGGCACTTCTGGTGGGGGGTCTGCCGCTCCAGCCGGCTCGCGGGGATCATCTGGTGCCCCGGGTCCTGCTCCGGTGCACCAGGCTGCTGCCACCGGGGTACTTCGGGCCTCCGTGCCCGAGACCCCCGCAGCGGCCGCTGGAGCCCAGCCGCGCGCGCCGACGACCGCCGCCGCGCCTGCCAACGACTCCGCGTCCACCGGCTACTCCGTGCCGGCCGATGCTGCCGCGCCCTCCAACACTGCTACGTCGGCTGGCGCCACCGCCCCGGGTGCTGCCATCCAGGAGGGGGCCCTGGTCCCCACCTCCCAAGTGGTCTTCCAAATGAAGGACGATATTGAGGAAGTGGGGAGGCAGGGGCCCGCTGCTACGGTGGAGCCTCTCCCCCTGTCCGAGGCTATGGCTGTGGCCTACTCCGGCTTCCAGCAGGCCCAGACGGCCCTTGCCATGGAGAAAGGGCAGCTCGAGGACGAGGACGACTGGCTCCGGGAGTGGGCGAGGACCCTGGAGGCCCAGACCCGGCTTGCGAAGAGCCGAGCGGCCCAGCAGGAGGCGGTCGTTTGGGAGGAGATGAAGATCCTCGAGCAGGAGCGCGACCTCATCGCCCAGCTAGACGCCGTCAACCAGAAGCTGAAGGCAGATGCCGAGGCCATCCACGCTGAGGCCAGCTCCCGCCTCCAGGCCTGCGAGGACCTTCAGCACCTGCTGTCCCTCCGAGAGGCTGCTCTAGCCGAACGGGAGCAGGAGCTGGCGGCGAAGCAGGCCGAAGTGGAGGCGACCTGCCGCGGGCTCATCCTCCAGCGGGAAGGGGCGAGAGTCCGCGCCGTCGAGTTGGACCGCCGGGAATCCGCCGTGGCTGAGCCGCAGCAGGCCCAGTCTGTTGAGTGCCAGGCCCTCTTGGACCACGAGTTTAATGTCGCCCTCAAGGAGGGTGACTTGAACTGCCGCGAGGCGGGGGTCGGCGAGCGCGAGAGGGCCCTGGCGGCCAAGGAGAAGCGATTCCTGGACGGTGGCCCCCGGGCACTGGCGGCGGCCCAACAGGAGGTGGCGGAGCTCCGGGCGGCGCGCTCCGCCGAGGCCCAGAAGGTCTGGGAGTTCCTTGGCGGTGCCGACTTGGCTCTGGTGCCGCTCTGCTTCAGCCCGACGCACGTGGGGGAGCAGGCGCAGGAGGTGAGTCAGGTGTTCCCGATGTTTGACTCCACCAGCTCGAGGATGCGCTCGCTGGGGGCCATCCTCGACAACCAGCTGAGGCTGAGGGACGGATGCTGGTGAAGGAGGTGGCAACACACATCCTGTCCTGCTACCGGAGCTGGTACCCCGACGTCTCCCTGCAGCCGGTCCTCGAGGGGCCCATTGCCGAGAGGGAAGAGGCCGCCAAGTCTGAAGTTTCGGATGCGGTGGCACTCATCGCCTCAAGGTTCCAGCGGAGCGGCTGAGGGCTCCCCGGGCGTCTGTTTAAGTTTTTATCTTTCTGTTTTTGTCTTGTGGCTGGCTGTGGTGACAAACTCTTTATTTGTGTGATAAAAAATCTGTCTGTGGTGCCCTTTTATACTCAACTTGCTTTTATTTCCAGCAATGTCTTCCAGCTGCTTGTTGTTCCTTAACTTCCAGGACCTGCCGTCCCCCAAAGTATGGCCCCCCTGACAGGCGTGGCCAGTTGTTGTGGGCACACCTGTCATACACTTAGGACTTAGGGCGGACAGGTGCAGGGGGAGCCTAGGATGCGTAGGTTGCATTGCCGTAGCTGAGTATGCAGGTACGTTGACAGCGGGCCCCCTGGGGGTGCCGCCGGAGCTCCAGTCCGGCGGTGCCCGCCATCTTCAGCGAGAGGTCGATAGCGGGCCCCCTTGGGGTGCCGCCGGAGCTCCAGTCCGGCGGTGCCTTCCATCTTCAGTGAGAGTTCAACAGCGGGCCCCCTGGGGGTGCCGCCGGAGCTCCAATCCGGCGGTGCCCACTGTCTTCGCGGGTACTCTGACGGTGGTTGCTGAAATAACTTCCTCAAAGACCTGTATATAGATCTAAAAGGAGAAGTAATTCTGTCCGCTGGTCACTTTGCCCCTGCTCTTTTTGTAGTGTCGCTTGACTTACGATCCTGGGCTGACTCGTGGGGCTTGGGTAATTCAGTGCTCCTGCACCTTGGACTCGTCGTCCATACTACCCAAGGGTGGTCCATCTGGCCCCTAGTACTCGGCTGTAGCACTGGAGAGGTAGAGCGCACAGGCTTAGGGTACGGGACCAGGCTAAGCAGGCTGTGGCCCTGGACCTCCCGCTCGGCGTAAGCCTTTTCCGGGGGAGACCATCTGGAGACACAGGCCCCCGAGCATTGGAACATCCGAGGCCCCAGGCGCATTGCAGGTACCTCAAGCAACCCTACCTGCAGTCCAGTCAGCAAGGCTCCCACTATTGCTAGAGCAGGGGAAAAACTACAACACTCATGATAGGTCACGAGCTATGGCGGGCTTACAGCAACATCATAAAAATTAAAGATAATTTCTGAATTGACAAACCCTATACCAAGCAGGGCAACATTCTTCCATTGTGGTTTCTCATAAGATGGAGCAGACTTTACAAGGGGAATAACCCGACATGGGTGTTAGATGGAGTCGAGTGCACCTACTTAGGGTTCTGGACCAGGCTAAGCGGAATGTGCACTCGGAGCCCCATCCCCTTATCCTAAGTGCTGTCCTGAGACAATGTGTAACCTTTACAATGAAATAGCATTGCCCCAACCCTGGTCTAGGGGTAGAACTTACGGAGGTGCTCGATGTTCCATGGGTTGGGTAATCGATGTCCATCCTCCGTATCCAGGCGAACGCATCCTGGGCGGCAAACCTCTGTTACCCGGAAGGGATCCTCCCAGCTGGGGGAGAGGTTGTTAGACCCTTCCCGGGAGAGTATACGACGCAACACCAGGTCGTCTACCTTTAGCTCCCTACTTCGCACGGTCCTCTGATGGTAGCGACGGAGCGCCTGCCTGTACCGTGCATTTCGGAGAGCCGCTCGCACTCGTCCCTCGTCGACGAGGTCCAGGTCTTCACGTCGGAGCTGGTCCTGCGCGGCTTCGTCGTACCTCCGGGCACGGGGGGAGCCCATGGTAATTTCTGGGGGGAGGACGACCTCTGCCCCGTACACCAAGAAGAAAGGCGTTTCCCCCGTGGCCCGGCTGGTTGATGTCCGGCTAGCCCACAGTGCACACGGAAGCCCATCCACCCAATTTGCACCATGCTTCTCAAGGTGTGAGAATGTGCGAGTCTTGAGGCCCTTGAGGATCTCTGCATTGGCTCTCTCAACCTGCCCATTGCTCTTTGGATGAGCAACAGATGCATAGCAGACTTGGATCCCCAGGTCCTCGCAGTATTCCTGGAATGCTGCACTTGTGAACTGGGTCCCGTTATCACTGATGATTCTGTTCGAGACCCCGAACCGGCAGACGATCGACTTGATGAACTTAACTGCTGACTGCTTGTTGATGGTGACAACTGGGGCGGCTTCCGGCCACTTGGTGAACTTATCTACGGCAACGTAGAGATGCCGGAATCCTCCGACGGCTCTAGGAAAGGGTCCCAGGATGTCCAACCCCCATACAGCGAATGTCCATGAGGGAGGGATCATCTGCAGCGCCTGAGCTGGTGTGTGGATCTGCTTGGCATGGAACTGGCACGCCTTGCATCTCTTTACCATCTCGGCGGCATCCTGGAGTGCTGTCAGCCAGTAAAAGCCATGCCGAAAGGCTTTACCGACCAACGTGTGGGAGGACGCGTGGTTCCCGCACTCGCCTCCATGGATCTCTGCGAGCAAGTCGCAACCCTCCTCCCGGGTAATGCATCGCAGTAGGATGTCATTGGCGCCACGCCGGTAGAGATCCCCTTCCACCAGCGTGTACCTTTTATCCATGCGAACAATCCTTTCTGCCAGGGCATGTTCTTCGGGAAGGATATTGTCTTTCAAGTAGTTCCGGACCTCTGAGATCCATGCATCGGGACTTGCTTGAGCCTCTGGATCTTGGGCGCCCGGTAGCTCGGAGCCCCCGGTGGCGCAGACGATCCTTGGCGGACTCCATGGTAGCAGGGTCGCCGGGACTGCCAGCTTCGAGGTGCTGGGCTCGCCCCCTTCGCCCGGTTCGGCTGCCCGGGCGGTTGGTCGCGGTAACGTCCTTGCAAAGACTCCTTGGGGCACTGGGGCCCCTATGGAGGCCTTCGTTGACAGGTCATCTGCGATTGAGTTGTCGGCTCGGGGTACATGGCACAAGTCCAAGACTTCAAAGTCCTTCTCCAGCTTCCGGACGTGCAGCACATATGCTACTAATTGAGGGTCGTTGCAGCTGCACTCTCCTTTGGCTTGCTTGATGATCAGTTGAGAATCACCTTTAGCCAGAAGCTGTCGGACATTGAGGGTCAGGGCAGTCTTCAACCCAAAGATTAGGGCTTCATACTCTTCCATGTTGTTTGTCGCCTTGAAGTCAAGGCGCACCATGTACTTGAACTGCTCCCCAGTCGGGGTGAGGAGCAGGACCCCGGCCCCGACCCCCTACTTCCGCAAGGAGCCGTCGAAGTAGTGCGTCCAGGGGGTCTCGGTGAAAACTGGAGCCTTGGGCACCGTTTCACCGTTTCACCGTTGTCCGGGCCCCCTGGGTTGCTTGGTGATGGGGTCCATTCGGCCAAGAAGTCCGCTAGTGCTTGGCTTTTGACTGCATGTCGAGGTAAGAACTCCAGCTCGAACTCAACCAGCTCCGCTGCCCACTTGGCAATGTTTCCAGTCGAATTGGGGCTGTGGAGTACGGTTTTTAGTGGGAAGGAGGTGACCACTGAAACCCGGTGAGCCTGGAAGTAATGCTGGAGCTTTCTCGACGCGATGAGCACTGCATACAGCAGTTTGTGTACCTCCAAGTATCTTGTTTTTGCTTCATGGAGGACCTCACTGACGTAGTAGACTGGCCGTTGGGAGGTCCGAACCCTCCCTGGGGGGTCCGGGGCTCCTTGCAATGCGTCTGCATCCTGGGGAATGTGGCTCCCGGGGTCTAGCTGGGCCTCCGAGGGCTGGGACCCGTAAGGCACTTGGTCACTGGGACTCATAGCGGGGGGGGGGGGGGTCTCTTCTGGGTTCAGGCCTTGAGGCTCGGCCTCCCCCTCTGGGGCTCCTTCTGGTGCTTGTTGCGGCAGTAGCTCCGGCCGCTCTGCAACCAAGACCATGCTGAACACTTTTGTTGTTGCGGTGATGTACAACAGGAGCGGTTCGCCGGGTTCTGGTGCCACCATAATGGGTAGCGTCGTTAGGTGTTTCTTGAGCTCTTGGAATGCCGCTTCAGCTTCCCCAGTCCACTCAAAGGGGCCTGACTTCCGCAGAATCTTGAAGAAGGGCAGGGCTCGCTCGACCAGTCTTGAGATGAACCGACTAAGGGCTGCCAAATATCCTGGAAGCTTCTGCACGTCCTTGATGCGGGCCGGCGGCCGCATCAGCTCTATCGCCTTGATCTTCTCTGGGTTAGCTTCGATCCCTCGGTGCGATACCAAGAAACCGAGGAGCTTCCCTGCAGAGACCCCAAAGACACACTTGTCGGGGTTTAGCATCGTGCGTGTCGTGCGCAGCTTGCCGAAGACTCGGGCTAGGTTGTCTAATAGGGATGTGCTATCCCTGATTTTTACCACGATGTCGTCGACATACACCTCTACCAGATCTCTAATGAGGTCCCCGAATGTCTTATGCATTGCATGTACAAAGGTGGGGAGAGCATTTTTGAGACCATAAGGCATGGAGACATAACAATACAGGCCGTCTACTGTTATGAAAGCAGTGTGTTCCTCATCTTCCCTAGACATAGGCATTTGGTGAAAATCGGAATACGCATCTAGGAAACACAGAAGATCACAACCTGATGTTGAGTCTACTATTTGATCTATCCTAGGGAGAGGGAATGGATCCTTTGGACATGCCTTATTGAGGTTGGTGTAGTCGATGCACATCCGGAGCTTCTCGCCAACCTTGGGAACGACAACAGGGTTGGCCAACCACCGTGGGTGGTGAACCTCCCGGATGAAACCAGCATCGAGCAGCTTCTTAATTTCTTCATGGATGAAGTTCTACCGCTCGATGGACCGTTTCCTGGGCTTCTGCTGTACAAGTCGGGCGTCGGGGTAGATCTTCAGATGGTGCTCAATCACCTCCCTGGGGATCCCGGGCATTTGTGATGGTTGCCATGCAAACACATCGACGTTGTCCCGGAGGAAGGTGATGAGTGCGCATTCCTATTTGCTGTCCAAGTTCCCCGCGATACGGGTTGTCTGGGCAGCCTCGGGGCCAATCTTGACGACCTTCACGGGGATGTCGTCGTTGTTGGCAGGTTGCACACGGGGTGCAGTAGTGGAGGCTCACTGCGCCGGGCCTTGCTCTGGCCGACTCTCCTTCGAGCCTCCTGTGGCCGGAGCCCTCCCCGCTGCAAGTGCTTGGAGCTGCTCCAAGGCTTACACTGCAGCTGAGCGGTCCCCTCTGATCCTGAGGACACCGGAAGGCGTCGACATCTTCAAGACGAGGTAGCCGTAGTGGGCTACAACCATGAACCCGTAGAGGGCTGGCCTCCCGATGATTGCGTTGAAGGGGAGGTCGACGTCTGCCACGTCAAATAGAACGCTCTCCGTACGGTAATTCTTCGGGGTCCCGAAGGTCACCGGGAGGTGTATGCTACCATATTGGAGGATTTGCCCAGGTCTGACACCGGAGAACGGGCTCGAGGGTGTGAGCTGGGTCATCGACAGCTACAGCTTTTGGAAGGCCGCCGTGGAAATGAAGTTGAGGCCCGCCCCTCCATCTATCAACACGTGAAAGACCTTCACATTGGCGATGGTCGGGGACACCAGCAGCGGGAGCACTCCTGCCCCTGCCATGTTCTTCGGGCAGTCAGAAGCGTCGAAGCTGATCACCGTGCTCATCCACTTGTGGTGGGGAGCCGGACTTGGGGCGGGGGCCACTGCAGCCACTGCTCGTCGCAGGGTTTTCACCGCGTTTCGGGATGTGGGGTCAGTGGCTCCCCCGTAGATGACATGGAGGGTCTTGCGGCGCTCCTTATCACTGCTGGAGTCGGAGTCACCACCCTCAAAGACGGCCTTGACCGCCCGCTGGGGTTCCTGGAATCCCATCTCGCTGTCATCCTCCTTCTCAGGATCAGCCTTCTGCTTGCCCTCCCTCTGGCGGGGGGGGGGGGGGGGGGGTGCGCCCTCCTGGCGCTGCTGCCTCTGTTTCTGTTCGCGGAAACGTTCCGCGAACCTCTTCACTTCCCGGCACTCGCTAGCACTATGGCTATTTGTACGGTGCACCGGGCACTTGAAGTCGGGCTCCTCAGGCTCAGGCGACTGCCTAGGGTGCTTGTCTCGACGCGACGCCCGAGCTCCGCCAGGTGCCGCAGTCGCCATTGCCTGGGCTCCGGGCTTTGGCCTGTTCTTGCCACTGCCCTTCTTCTTCTTCTTGCCGCTGCTCCTCGCAGAGGCTCCTTCCTCAGTCGGGGTGGCTTCCCTTGCTTCTGAGGATGGCTGGGAGTGCCAGTTGCGCTCCTCAGCTGCCCTAGCACATCTGTCTGCCAGGGAGAATAGCTCGGAGACATCACGCACCTCGTGTGTGGCTAGCTTCTCGAGCATCTTCTTGTCCCTCACACCTTGTCTGAACGCAACAATAACCGATGCGCTAGCAACATGAGGGATGGTGTTCCGTACTTGGGAGAACCGCTGGATGAACGATCGCAACGACTCTCCAGCGCGCTGTCTAACGGCGTGGAGGTCAAGCTCGGTGCCGGGGCGCTTGTAGGAACTGCCGAAGTTAGCCACGAACTGTCGGCACAACTCATCCCAAGAGGTTATGGACCCCTGGGGCAGGTTCATGAGCCATGACCGAGCTGGGCCGGTCAGGATGACGGGGACGTAGTTAGCCATAATGGACTTGTCGCCTCCTGCAGCTAGTATCGTAGTGGTGTAGATCTGCAGGAACTCGCTCGGGTTGACGCTCCCGTCGTACTTCTCCAGCATGTGCAGCCGGAACTTTCGTGGCCAGACCACGAAACGGAGGTGAGGCGCCAGCGCTGCACACCCTTGGCTGGGGCTGACTGGTGCTGGCGGCGGCAGCGCATACCCCGGGTGAGCAGGCGGGCCTGCGTACACCTGATGCTGGGGTGGTGTTGCATACGCCTGTACAGGAGGCGCGACGTATGCCTGGTGCGGCGGAGGCGCGACGTACGCCTGGTGTGGTGGAGGCACAGCATGAGCCGGGGGCACGGGGCCCGACACGCTATAATCTGCCTCGAGGTTGCGCTAACGCTCCCTCTGGCGCTCGATGGTGACTCGGCAGTCCTCTCCGGCCCTGCGGTGCTGCAGCCCGGTTCTCAGATCTGTTGTTGAGATTGTAGGATCGAAGAGCACGTGAAAAGCTACCAAAAGGGGGCTGAATGGTAGATTTAAAAATCTTACGCAGCGGAAACAATTAAACCCCAACCCCTTTGGCAGAAAAACAATCTCTTAAAGAAATCTTGTGTGAGACTAATCTAAATATGTTTCACCGTGACAAAAGTGATGGATATCAGAGAGAATCAAGTCACGAAGACAACACAAAAGGAATCACTCAAATCCGTCGAGAAAAACTCAAGCTATGATCGAAAGATCAAACAAGGTCAATCTGCCCTACCCGAGAAAAAACAGTTCTGGAATGCTGCAAAGAAACTCGTGTAGATCATAAACCACAAATCCAATGACTGTGAAATTTTGACATATGATAGATAATCAAGTTGTGAAGACAACCGAAAAAGAATAACGTCAATTGTATCTGTAAAACTCGAGTTATGATAAAACCACCGACGAAAGGTAGTGCTGTCCAGAAACTCGACGAGTAAAACTTGTCTGGAACAAGTCGGACGAACAAGGCACAAAAGTTCCTTCAAACTACGAATTTTATTCAATAGAACACAAGAGGAACAGCCCCCCAAAGTCGTCCCCACGAGCTCTGGGCTCCCTTGTTTATATAACCAGCCCTTAGGCCAACCCAATATCAACTAGGACTCCAATCCTACTCAGATCACGAATCGTAACTTTCCATAACTGCTCAAGATTCTTCTATACGCAGATAGAAGCAATCTTAAGACTTCCAAACACCTTAGGAACGTATCCCATATTCCTAAACAACTCAAATTCGTGACCCACACGAAATCCTATCATAACCAACTCAAATCTTTCTATATTTGAGTCAAACCCGACTCAGCCGCAGCCTGAGTCCATAACCTAGTCGGTTGGACCTTTCTGACCAATTCTTTACGTCCACATCTCTTCATCACATCTTGGAACCATGTAGCCACGTCCATGCACTCCTTGCACACGTGCAAACATCTTCCAATGACATCCATGATACCTTCATATGCATTGTTCTTGATCCAAACATGCTGCGCAACCTCCTGATCAGCTCAACCACAACTCCTCCCGAACTTGGTTGTTGGAACCTCATCTCCTCCCTGAGACTAGTCCAATGGATCCCGTCACCAGCCATATCTTGAACTCAAGCAACACCTGCACATGAATAAACAACCAATCCATACGAGCCCAAGTCCTCGACTTGACTCAAGTTAGTTCTGGACACAACACCTTACGCGAGAGCCTCACATAAGCATGTTGCAAAGCATAGCAAAACGATATCAGCCATATCATCCAAAACGCACCAGAAACTTAGCAAATTAATACTAAGCAATCTTTCCAACAATGTAAAGAAAGTACGAAACATTGCAAATGAAAAGCAGAAGCACTACGGTCAAGTTCCGGACCTTGCCAGAGCAACCCAGACCTTGAGCTGGAGCTAACAAAAGTTAGTAGAACCTAGCGCCGAAGCTTACCAAAAACTAGTCAAAACTAGTCAACCCAAAACCAGAGCTAGACAAAGTACGTCGGAGCTTAGCAAAAGCATGCCGGAGCTATCAAAGACATGCCGGAGCTATCAAAGACATGCCGGAGCTAAAGATAAAACTCACCGGAGCTAACCAAGGCTAGTCGGACCTTACCAAGAAGTCGAACCTAGCATCTAACGTAGCCGGAGCTACCCAAAATAAGTCGGACCTATGGTCGGACCTTGCTATAGCTCGGAGCTAGAGTCGGACCTTGATAAAAAGGTGTTTTGGTGATATTTAAAAACTTTTATCATCAAAGCCAAGTGTATTCACTACAAGCCAATGTATTCAACACACATAGGTCTTACAATCTCCCCCTTGATGAATGCATTGGCAACACCATTTAAAATCCGAACATTGGCTTATTCTCATAAAAGTTTTGAAGAAAATTTCTCCCCCTTTGTAAATCAAAAGTAAAATGAGAAGAAAAAAATTATCCCATAATATCTCTCCCCCTTTATTATCTCTCCTTATGCACATATTCTCTTCCTCTTCATGCTTATCTCTCCCCCTTTGACAATGTATTCAGCAAGTCATGAGCATATAAACAAATTATCTCTCCAACTTTAGTTGTTATGAGCATATTATAACATATACATATAAACAAAGCTCATCCAAGTCATACTATCAAGTACCTTACATTATCACATCAATGAAATACATAAAGTAGTGTAAGCCATGCTAGAGATCAAATGTAATTTTCAATTTAAGCAAGTCATGATCTCACAAACTTAACTATTTCAAAACCTGAAAGCATGACACTAGTTGCTGCATTTTATTATTTTTCAAAGCATAAATTCAGATCATATGATATTTGCAAGAGATTATATGCGCATCTACCTTATTCTAACCAACCAAGCCAAGCCTATGTCATTTGACAATCAGAAGCTTAAGGACATGGTTTTAGTCATACACAACTTCTTCCAAGTTCATATCTAAGTGCAATGACAAGCCATCTCAAAAGAAGAAGTGCGATGCATGCATATTCTCTTGATCTTTTCTCAATTTATATTTGTTCATAAAAACTCAACATGTGAGTTGATTACTTGATTAATTCTTAATGATTAAAAGCATTTGTGAGCATGCAACAAGTTCAAAACAGCAAGAAAGTTCGACCATGACCAGTTTTAGTGTAAGTAATTATTCCAATTACTAGACATGGCAAAAACTACAAAATGTATAACACGAGTAATGTAGTAAGAACTTTCAGCATGTAAAAGGAATCACAAAGTCATATATGTATGAAATACTATGCTCATATTATTTTAATTTCAGACTCACACATAGACTTCCCAAGTTTCAAAAACTCCCCCTCAATTTAAGCCATGAGGATGCATAACCCCTATTTCACTACGAATGAAACAAAAACGAGTGAAATCCAAAGGTTTTGTAAAAATGTCAGCCAATTGATGTTCGGTATCTACATGGTGAAGCACAATGTTTCCTTTTTCAACGTTATCTCGGAGAAAGTGATACCTAATGTCAATGTGCTTAGTTCTAGAATGTTGCACGGGGTTTTTGGCAATGCAAATAGCACTAGTGTTATCACAAAACAGTGGAACACTATCTAGATCAACCCCATAGTCCTTAAGTGTTTGAACAATCCAAAGAATTTGTGAGCAAGCACTAGCAGCAGCTACATATTCAGATTCGGCTGTGGATTGTGCAACTGAATTTTGTTTTCTAGAGGACCAAGCAACAAGAGAATTACCAAGAAAATGACAAGCACCGGAAGTACTTTTCCTATCAATCCTACAACCCCCAAAATCAGCATCCGAAAAAGCTTTCAAAGTAACGGTTGAGGAAGAAGGAAGAAAAATGCCAAATTCTTGAGTTCCATGTAAGTACCTGAGAATCCTTTTGACGGCTTGACGATGTGAAACACGTGGGGAAGCTTGAAACCGTGCACAAAGACATACGCTGAATTGTATGTCCGGTCTTGAAGCCGTGAGGTACAAAAGTGATCCGATCATGCTTCTATATTCTTTTTGATCCACGGGTTCACCATCTTCATCAAGTTCAAGTGTTGTTGCTGTTCCCATTGGTGTCCGAAGAGGCTTGCTTTTGTCCATGTTGAAGCGCCTTAGGAGGTCTTTGGTATACTTCGTTTGATGCACAAAGGTACCCTCCTTGGTTTGCTTGATTTGCAGCCCCAAAAAGTAAGTGAGTTCACCCATCATACTCATTTCAAATTCAGAACTCATCATTGCTGAAAACTTGGACACAAGATCATGAGAAGCACAACCAAAGATAATATCATCCACATACACTTGAACGAATAATGAGTCATTGCCATGCTTAAGCACAAAAAGAGTTTTATCAACCTTGCCCATGGTAAACCCCTGTTCAAGTAAGAATGTTTTTAACCTATCATACCATGCTCTAGGGGCTTGCTTGAGACCGTATAAGGCTTTGGACAGTTTGTAAACATGATTAGGAAAATCTGGATTTTCAGAACCTGGTGGTTGTTTGACATAAACCTCCTCATCTATGTAGCCATTAAGAAAAGCACTTTTAACATCCATTTGAAATAGCTTAAAACCTTTAGATGCTGCAAAAGCTAACAAAATTCTTATGGCTTCTAATCTAGCGACAGGAGCAAAAGTTTCATCAAAATCTAGACCTTCAACTTGAGTGAAACCTTGAGCAACCAACCTAGCCTTATTCCTAACCACAGCCCCATCCTCACTTTGTTTGTTTTTAAATACCCATTTAGTTCCAATTAAAGTGTGACCTTGAGGTGGAGGTACAAGTTTCCAAACATTATTTCTTTCAAAATTTTCTAACTCTTCTTGCATGGCAATAATCCAAGATTCATTAGTGAGTGCGTGTGATATATGTTTGGGTTCAAAAGAAGCAACAAAAGCAGAATGAGCATAAGAGTTTGGATTGCAAAACCTGGACCGTGTGACTTGTTCGTGCAAGCTTCCAATCATCTGTTGTGGGGGATGATCTTTGTAATAACGTAGGGGAACAAATGTCTCACAAGCTTCTTCTTCATTAGGCTCATCGTAGATTGATGAGCTTGTGACTTGTGGATGATCAGGACCGGCATAGGTGATAGCCGGAGCTTGTTCAATGTCCGGAGCTGGACACGTGTCAACTTCGAAACTACCAGGCAGTACCACTGGTTCTTCTTCATCTTCAAAAATACCCCCCCCCCCCTGAGGATACGGATCTAGCCCTGCAACACCGGAGCTAGTACCTGGGCTAGCTTCATCAAAAGACACTTCACAAGTCTCCACAATTTTGTTAGTGTCAAGTAAAAGCACACGGTAGCCTCTAGTATGAGATGGATAACCAAGAAACATGCCATCAATGGATCTAGGTTCAAATTTATCAAGATTACCATGTTTCTTAACAAAGCATTTGCAACCAAAGACCCAAAAGTGTGTAACACTAGGCCTATGTCCAAACCGAAGCTCATATGGTGTTTTACCTAGCTTAGCACGGAAGAAAACACGATTTGAGACATAACAAGCAGTTGCTACCACATCAGCCCAAAATTTCCTAGGAGTTTGATATTCATCAAGCATAGTCCTAGCCATCTCAACTAAGGTTCTGTTCTTTCTTTCTACAACACCGTTTTGTTGAGGTACATATGGTGAAGAGAATTGATGATCTATTCTATTTTCAGCACAAAAATGATCAAAAGATTGATTTTTAAATTCAGTTCCATTATCACTTCTAATTGCTTTTAATGCTCCTGGGTGATCAATTGATAATCTAAGAAATAAAGTCCTAAAGTGACTAAAAGCTTCATTCTTAGATGCCATAAAGTAAACCCAAGAGTATCTAGAATAATCATCAACAATAACAAGAACATACCATTTACCTCCGAAGGATTGAACACGTGAAGGTCCTACGGTGTCAAGATGCAAAAGTTGACATGGTTCAGTTGTCATGATTATTGTGAGAGGAGTATGTGAACCTGCAACCATCTTAGCATGTCTACAGGAAGAGCACACAATTTCTTTGTCCCCTTTAAGCTTAGGCAGCCCACGTATGCGATCAAGAGCACTAACTCGCGTTAGGTGATCAAATCCTACGTGACCAAGTCTACGATGCCAAAAATATAAGTCCTTTGAATCATTAGCAACTAGACACCTATGCTTAGAGGAAGGCATGTCAAAATCAGCTTTAAAAACTCTTCCAAATCGAGACATGTTAAAAAT
Source organism: Tuctoria greenei (assembly GCA_036927565.1). Lineage (NCBI taxonomy): Eukaryota > Viridiplantae > Streptophyta > Magnoliopsida > Poales > Poaceae > Tuctoria > Tuctoria greenei. The sequence goes on from JAYESD010000002.1 coordinate 117,905,785, forward strand.
AAGCTCACTATTTGAACTTACAACTTTGCAGCAGTTTTTATTGAAAATAATTTCTAGATTTTCATCTAGAAATTGTGCAACAAAAAGCAAGTTGTATTTCAAATTTTTGACAAGTGCCACATCCTTCAAAGTGTAGTGATCATTTACTCTAACCGAACCCTTAGCAATTATAGGAGTTGAAGAATTATCGGTAAAAGTAACATTCTCTACACGTGACACAAAAGAAAGGGAGGAGAACCAATCTTTGTTACCGGTCATGTGGCGTGAGCAACCTGAATCCACAATCCAAATGTTCTCCTTCCTCAAACGTGTAACCTACATAGAAGCACAATACGTCGATGACTCAATACTGGGGTTAGTGAAAAGGCATTTAGGAATCCAGTACTGAGTCACACGGCGTGCAGCAGGAAAAACACGCGAAAGCTGAGATAAAACAACAGGTTATGAGTCGAAGTTTGAGGTTTTCTATTCTTAACTCTTTTAGCACAAAAACCAGTAGCTCCGGAGGTAAAAGCAGCAATTCCAAAAGACAAGGCTGAAGCTCCGGAAACAAAAGCTGAAGTTCCAAAGGAAACATCAGAAGGTCCAGGAGCTCTCAGAGCTATCGGAACTATCGGAGCTACTTTTGCGGATTTCTTACCAGAAGGTCCGGAAGCTATCTTTTCAAATTTCTGACTCACTAAAGCAGGTTGTGTTTTTCTAATTGCATGAAAGTTATAAGATCTAGCAATTTTTCTTTCCTTTTTCTGTTGTTTAGCTAGTCTAAAACAAAAATCTATGACATGACCATCTCTACCACAGAAGGTACAATGAAATTTAACTTTGTGTTCATGTCTAGATGAGCAAGCAATATTTTTATTTGAAACTGAATGAGACAACACTCCTGCAGATTTGAAAACCACTCCCTTTTGTTTAGGAACTGTTTGAATCAAACCACTTCCTAATTACTTCACAATTTTAGGTGGATGTGCCTTAGCATGAGCATGAGAATCAAAACCTAAACCAGTTTTATCATTGCAAGACTTGGAAGAATTCAGTAGCAAGTTTAGGTTCTTATTCCCATTACAAAACCGATCTAATGTCCTATGCATGTTGTCAAGTTTATTGGACAGATCAAGGCAATTTTCACATGAAGTTTTTCCTTTTAGTTTGCAATTGGAACAAAATTTAACTTCATGAGAATGTAGAGCATTGTTCAATATAGAAATTTCATTCATAGCATCCTGTAGTTTCTTATCAAGATCCTCACAAGTAGAACAATGCAAATCAATTGTAGAACAACTAGCATCTTTCAAGTTTTTATCATTAAGTGCAGCAAGCTCTTTGTTCTTTTCAATTTCTTCATCAAGTCTATCTAGAGTGGAGGAGTGTGCACTTCTTAATGTGGACAATTGTTCATAAATTAAGTCACATGAGGGACATGCATCATCACTAGGAATCAAAGTTTTTAAACGGTTAATTTCAGATTCTAGTGATTCAATTTTAGCAGCATTATCCCTAAGCTTTTTGTCCTTTTTCTTGACAATAATAGTTGCACGAGAAATAGCATCACACATTTCATTGCAGGTAGAACATACCTCATCGTCTTCATTGTTGTGTTCTGCATCCTCCTGACTTGATCTTGATCTTGTTTTGCCCGCCATGAAGCATAAGTTGGCCAGATCGTCATCATCTTCATCACTTTCAAAGTCTACATCACTTGAACTAAGTTCTTGAAGTGCGGTGATGAAGCTGTTGATCATCTTGCGTCCTATGGTACCTTTCTTTTTCTTGTTGGAATTTCCAGAGGAGGTCCGGACCTTGCTTTGTTTTTCTTCCCGGATGGTCGGACCTGAAAGTTTAGGGCATTCTGAACGAAAGTGTCCTGTTTTACCACATTCAAAACAGCGTTGAGGTCCGGAGCTTCCTCTCCTTCTAGTTCTCACATTTTGCAATGCTTTTGAGAATCTAGTAGAGATGAGTGCCAACTCCTCTTCTGGAAATTCTTCGATCTGCTCCAGGGTTAGTGAGGACAACAAAGCAAGAGTATTGCAGGATGATGATTGGCCGGATCTAGACATATCATGTTGTGAAACAAATGCAATAGACTTATTGGGGTTCTTACGTGAGATTATGTCAATTTCATGAGTTTTTAATTTAGAATAAAGTACATCTAATGTAAGAGAACTCATGACAGTTGATTCACGAATAGATGTTACTTTCATCTCCCAAATTGACATGTCTAATGCAATAAGAAGTTGCCTAGCATTCTCAGCATCAGAAAAATTAACATTGACACTACGTAAGTTGCTGAGAATTTTATTGAAACGAGCAAAAAGGTCATCGATAGACTCACCTGGTTGCATCTCAAAACACATATATTCCTTTTTGAACATATCTTGTTTTACCTCCTTGATTGTGTTGGAGCCTTCATGGTAATCACAGAAAGGTCTCCAAACATCGTATGCTGATCGGAGGTGCGCGACACGATCAAAGTCGCTTTGAGTGAGTCCTTGGATGATCAAGTTTCAGGCTTTGTTGTTGTTGTCGAAGTCCCGTAGGTTTGTGGCCGTGACTTGATCATTGGGTGGCACTTCATAAGGCTTATACATCTTCTCCCATATCGCAAAGACTTGTGTCTGGATGAAAGCCTCCATGCGTGCCTTCCAAACCTGAAAATCAATACCAGCAAACACACAAGGTTTGGCGGAGTACTTCTCCATGATGATTAGTCAAAAACACGTGCAAATCTCAAAGATTAGAGCAACCTAGCTCTGATACCAATTGTAGGATCGAAGAGCACGTGAAAAGCTACCAGAGGGGGGGTGAATGGTAGATTTAAAAATCTTACGCACGGAAACAATTAAACCCCAACCCCTTTGGCAGAAAAACAATCTCTTAAAGAAATCTTGTGTGAGACTAATGTAAATGTGTTTCACCGTGAAAAAAAGTGATGGATATCAGAGAGAATCAAGTCAATAAGACAACACAAAAGGAATCACTCAAATCCGCCGAGAAAAACTCAAACTATGATCGAAAGATCAAACAAGGTCAATCTGCCCTACCCGAGAAAAAACAGTTCTGGAATGCTGCAAAGAAACTCGTGTAGATCATAAACCACAAATCCAATGACCGTGAAATTTTGACATATGATAGATAATCAAGTTTTGAAGACAACCGAAAAAGAATCATGTCAATTGGATCTCTAAAACTCGAGTTATGATAAAACCACCGACGAAAGGTAGTGCTGTCCAGAAACTCGACGAGTAAAACTTGTCTGGAACAAGTCGGACGAACAAGGCACAAAAGTTCCTTCAAACTACGAATTTTATTCAATAGAACACAAGAGGAACAGCCCCCAAAAGTCGTCCCCATGAGCTCTGGGCTCCCTTGTTTATATAACCAGCCCTTAGGCCAACCAATATCAACTAGGACTCCAATCCTACTCAGATCACGAATCGTAACTTTCCATAACTGCTCAAGATTCTTCTATACGCAGATAGAAGCAATCTTAAGACTTCCAAACACCTTAGGAATGTATCCTACATTCCTAAACAACTAAAATTCGTGACCCACACGAAATCCTATCATAACCAACTCAAATCTTTCCATATTTGAGTCAAACCCGACTCAGCAGCAGCCTGAGTCCATAACCTAGTCGGTTGGACCTTTCCGACCAATTCTTTACGTCCACATCTCTTCATCACGTCTCGGAACCATGTAGCCACGTCCATGCACTCCTTGCACACGTGCAAACATCTTCCAATGATATCCATGATACCTTCATATGCGTTGTTCTTGATCCAAACATGCTGCGCAACCTCCTGATCAGCTCAACCACAATTCCTCCCGAACTTGGTTGTTGGAACCTCATCTCCTCCCTGAGACTAGTCCAATGGATCCCGTCACCAGCCATGTCTTGAACTCAAGCAACACCTGCACATGAATAAACAACCAATCCATACGAGCCCAAGTCCTCGACTTGACTCAAGTTAGTTCCGAACACAACACCTTACGTGAGAGCCTCACATAAGCATGTTGCAAAGCATAGAAAAACGATATCAGCCGTATCATCCAAAACGCACCAGAAACTTAGCAACTTAATACTAAGCAATCTTTCCAACAATGTAAAGCAAGTACGAAACATTGCAAATGAAAAGCAGAAGCACTACGGTCAAGTTCCGGACCTTGCCAGAGCAACCCAGACCTTGAGCCGGAGCTAACAAAAGTTAGTAGAACCTAGCGCCGGAGCTTACCAAATACTAGTCAAAACTAGTCAAAGTACGTCGGAGCTTAGCAAAAGCATGCCGGAGCTATCAAATATATGCCAGAGCTATCAAAGACATGCCGGAGCTAAAGATAAAACTCACCGGAGCTAACCAAGGCTAGTCGGACCTTACCAAGAAGCTGAACCTAGCATCTAACATAGCCGGAGCTACCCAAAATAAGTTGGACCTATGGTCGGACCTTGCTATAGCTCGGAGCTAGAGTCGGACCTTGATAAAAAGGTGTTTTGGTAATATTTAAAAACTTTTATCATCAAAGCCAAGTGTATTCACTACAAGCCAATGTATTCAGCACACATAGGTCTTACAGAGATCCTGGTCGAGCGCAAGTCTGCCGTCCACCAGTCGATTGTCGGTGTTCACGACAATGACACATGCATCGGCTGGGCATGCGTCTCCCTCGATGGACGCGCGTTGAGTGCAACGGTGACGAGGTGGTCGACGTCGTTGATCCACTGTTGAGCTGCTCCCTGTGGAGCATCCCCAGCAGGAGGGTTGTGGAGTAGCGCGCGCGCTGCCGCGAGCGCACTCTCCGGGCTTGCAGCAGGTGGCGCCGTGATTGCTGTCACAGCCGGTGTATGCCGTGGGGTGGCGTGTCGGCCCGCAGCCGGCGAAGTGACTGCAGGATGACGCGAAGGTCCTGACCTTCCTGCCCTAGAGCGGTACCCTGCCCTAGAGCGGGATGAGGCCTGATCCTCCGCCACTGTCTGTCGCCGCGACTACGCCCTGGATGAACCGGCGTTGGATTCGTCGTTTACCATTGCTGCTGATGGAGATCTTGATGGGGAAAAATCCCCCTACCTGGCACACCAAATGTCGAAGGTCGTAAACGACACTTTCCCCGGACCTGCTTAGAGAGCAGCGCGCGGAGGTTCTTTGGATTCACGAGGGCTAGTCCCAGGAGATCGAACACAGCAGGGTGGTGAACACAGTGGATTTACGTGGTTCGGGCCGCCGGAGCATAACACCCTACGTCCACGAGAGTGTTTGTGTATTGCCTTGCTTGAGCGTGTATGAGCCTTGGTCTAATTTTTCCGTCCCCCATGAAGGTCGTCTGCAGAGCCCTTTTATAGTTCAAGGACTCTGCAGTCACAAGGTGGGTCCCAGTACCCGACAGGTGGTCCTGAGGAGAACCAAATCCTATACAAGATCTAGGATTAATTGCTATCTACTTCCCTTTGTCAGGGATGTCAATGCGCTGTCCCACCGCGTCGTGCGCCAGGGCTACACATAGTTGGTGATGATGGTCGTGCACGTCTCGTCCGTCTTGTCCTTGCGGCCCATTCGTCCGTCTTGCGGCGCGGGTCTGTACCGGCTACTCGGACAAGACAGGACACTGGAGCCTTGACTTTCGCAAGCACGGCTCAGCTTGCCTGGGGAAGGCGCGCGTACTTAATGCCTATCTAAGCAGCGCACACGTTCCTTTACTGCGGCTTCCTACCGCACTGAGTTGGCCGTCCGCCACGTGGTTGCGCCGGAGCCTGCCTCTGCGGGAAGTAAAGCACTTGACGGAACAGGCCACGTGGTGCATTCGGAGCCCACCCCTATGGAGGGGTGGGGGCTTAGACCTGCAGGCCACGTGGTAGCTCCAGTGCCTTTCCTTGCGAGGGCGCGGGCTTGGCCCTGAGGTCCCGATTGGCCACGTGGCGGCTCCGGAGCCCGCCTCAGCGGGGAGGCGTGGGTACAGTCCTACCGGCCACGTGGCAGCTTGGGAGCCTCCCCCGACAGGGAGGTAGGATCTGGTCCTTCCCTCCTCAATGTGGCAGCCTCGGATTCGGCCTCTTAGGCAAAGGCAGAGTCCTTAGCGGTTTTCTCCTGTGCGCGGGGGTACCCGGTCTGCAGGGTACCGACAGGCACGTCTCACATGCCATTGGCATGTGAGATGTGTAGGTTCGGAATTGTCCCTTTTTGGACAGCCTCGGAGTGACCGAGGGGGCGTGGCTTGTGACGAGACGTGGGTCCGGATTCGGACGAGATTTCGGTGGCGTAACCCTGTTGTTCTCTGCTGCACCATTTTTGGGCATGCAGTGGAAAACAACGGGGTTATGCTGTCGAAATTTCGTTCGAATCCGGATCACGTGTCTCGTCATGAGAACGCTCCGCTCGGTCACGCTTGGGTGGGTTTAGGATCTATCTGCCTAGGTTGTAGGGCCGTGACACATAACATAACAATACATTAACGACAATTTCTTTCGCGTTAAACTGCAGAGTCAAACATGGGCGAAGATCGTAGTTGGATGTACACTGGTTGGAAGAGCAGAACTGGTGGTCACTCAGATGAGTGGTATGCCAAGACAGAAGCTTTTGTGGAACGAGCTTTTTCGTTGTCAAATAGCGATAAGGCGTGGTGCCGATGTACGAAATGCCGAAACGGAATGTTTTTGGACAAAGTGGAACTTACGTTGCACTTGTGTCGAAACAGTTACATGTCACATTATGAGTTGTGGAACTTCCACGGTGAGACAGCTTCTCAAGCTGTACAAGAAGTGGAAGCGGACAATGATGATGCTCAAGAGGTTGATATGATGGATGAGATGCTGGAAGCTATACGACCGGAGCTTACAGAAGATACTCAAACAGCAGAGGTTAAAGAGTGCTTCAAACGTCTCAAAAATTCAGAAGAGGCTCTGCATGATCACACTAAACTGTCAATCCTCAATTTTGTGACTAGACTTATGGCAATTAAGTCTAAGTTCTTCTTTTCTAACAATTGTTACAACATGCTCATCGATTTGTTCAAAGATGCCCTTCCACAACCCAACAAAGTGCCTAAGGATATGTACAACTCGAAGAAAATTCTTTCCGGTCTCGGGATGAAGCACGAAAAGATTGATGTGTGTCCGGACAACTGCATGCTTTTCTGGAGAGAGCATGCCAATGAGAACAAATGTTTGAAATGTGGTCAACCGAGGTTTGTCGAAGTTGTTAATAATGATGGTAATACTGTGACGATGGAAGTTGCACGTAAGCAGCTTCGTTACTTACCTGTGACACCGAGGTTGAAGCGGCTGTTCCTTTAAAAAAAATGGCCAGACACATGAGATGGCACAAAAAAGGTGAGCGTGAGAACAATGGAGTCATGAGGCACCCGTCCGATGGTGAGGCATGGAAGGCTCTGGAGCGGTTCGACCCAGAATTCGCTCGTGAAGCGAGAAATGTTCGCATCGGGTTGGCGACAGATGGGTTCATGCCGTTCAGCACAAACGCCGCACCATACTCCTGTTTGCCCGTCTTTGTCATTCCGTACAATCTTCCACCGACTTTTTGCATGAAGAATGAGTTTATGTTTCTTAGCCTCATTGTACCTGGGCCAGATCATCCTGGGTCACGTCTCAACGTGATGTTGAAACCGTTGATCGAAGAGTTGAAAATGTTGTGGACAGGAGTCGAAGCGTACGACTGTTAAAAGAAACAGAAATTCAACCTCCGAGCTGCTTATTTGTGGTCCATTCATGATTTTCCGGCATACAACATGTTTTCTGGATGGAGCACTCATGGTCGGTTGACGTGTCCGATATGTGCCTCGGATACCGATTGCTTTCAACTTACCCATGGAGGCAAGATATCTTACTTCAATTGTCATAGACGTTGGCTACCTCCGAATCACTTGTTTAGACAACAGAGGAATGTCTTCAGAAAGAACACCGTTGTCACTAAAGGACCACCGAAACGTCTTGACGGGTCAGACATATCTGATATGTTGGACAAATTGGTGCCATATGAAATTCATCCTGGATATTTCGAAGGTTACGCAGACAAACACAATTGGACTCACATATGTGGACTTTGGGAGTTACCGTATGTGAAATCGTTGATTCTAAGGCACAACATTGATTATATGCATCAAGAGCGTAACATGGCCGAATGTATCATAAGCACATGCATGGACATGACGGGCAAAACAAAAGACAATTCAAAGGCTCGAAAGGATCTTGCCGAGCTTTGTAACCGTCAAACTCTTGAGCTCTTTGAAAATGGTGGTAAACCACGTGCTCCTTTCTGTCTTCGACCTAAAGAAAAAAAGAAGAAGTTCTCGAATGGTTGCAAAGGTTGAAATTCCTAGATGGTTATGCAGCTAGTCTGAGACGAGCCGTGAATGTGAAAACAGGAAAGCTCATTGGGTTGAAGAGTCATGATTATCACATAATCATGGAAAGACTTCTGCCTGTTATGTTTCGAGGCTATTTTGACGATGCAGTGTGGAAGGTGTTAGTCGAGCTTAGCCACTTCTATAGGCAACTCTGTGCTAAAGAAATCACGCCAGAGATGATGACTAAATTGGAAAAGGAGGTTCCAGTACTTTTGTGTAAGATGGAAAAAATTTTTCCTCCAGGATTTTTCAATCCAATGCAACATCTCTTAATTCATCTTCCATTTGAAGCGAAAGTGGGCGGTCTCGTGCAATATAGGTGGATGTATCATATTGAAAGATCACTTAGATATCTGAAACCAATGGTTGGTAACAGGGCAAGGGTTGAAGGTTGCATCGCCGAAGCTTTTACTCTTAAGGAAGTAGGATACTTCTCAAGTGTTTACTTTACAGAGGAAAACAATGTTAATACTTCGGTAATGTGATACAATATAGGTGAGCAACCTCCTTGTAGCGATCTCTCCATTTTTGCAACAAGAGGCACTACTTTTGGTAGTTGCACTTCGTATGATGTTCGCAAAAAAGAAAGGCGTGCTGCATTCTTCTACATGTACGCTAATATGGAAGAAATGAATGAATATTTCAAGTAGGTGTTTCTCCTACACTTATGCTTTTCACTATCTTTTCCGACACATGTATTCTAAAAGGTTCTCTTTGTCGTGTAGTATGTTTGACAAGCAAAATTGGAGACATAGACATCAACCCACGAGCAAGCAAATAGAACATATTCGTCGGGAAGGAATAAATGGGGGATCTAATTTTCTCTCCTGGTTTCGAGATCATGTAACATTTTCTCGATAACTAGTCAATGTTAACAATGTTTTCTTATAAGTTAAGAATGCTTACGTTTTCTAATAACTCCATATCTTTGACAGTGCCAAAAAGACGCCAACGTCCATGAAGATTTGCGACAACTATCCCGTGGAGTGGTTAATGTTAGAAGCTATGGTTGATATGACGTCAACGACTTTCGATTCCGTACAACTCAATTTGAATCTCTTCGTCCTCTCGCGGCAACATGTAATACCGGAGTTGTGATGAGGGCAATTGATTCACAAGATCATGAAACGCAATACTACGAGATTATTAAAAAAATCCTTGAATTCACTTTTGTCGCAAACAAGCCAATTCGAGCGGTATTCTTTGACTGCGAATGGTTTGATTCCATTCGTGGAATTCGAGTAAACGAATTTGGCATGGTCGAAGTAAAACACAAGGAACGGTTGAAAGGATTCGATTCATTAGTTCTTGCACACCAAGTAGAGCAAGTGTACTATCTACCTTATCCATGCAATAAATTCAAAGCTTGGTGGGTGGTACATAAGGTGAATCCTCGTGAGCGGTTATATGCTCCAGGAGATGATGATTACCACGACGAAGCTGAGGTTCATTGTGTTTACCAAGAGGAAGAGTTGCCGGACTCCTTCTCAGTCGAGCCCGGTGTAGGACTCGATAACTTAGTTGGAGACGGTCAAGATATCGAGGCTGGCACGGAAGCGAAAACATAATCAGAATCAGAAACTGAAGATATCGATGACATAGTCGAACCTGCTGATTTGCGCAAATGAAAACGATATGCAGAAAAAGAAGATCGATGGGCTGGTTTAAGGAGTAGGGTGCATGATCGTGATGTTGATAAATTTTGAAGTAACGTTTTATTCACTAATTTAACATTAATTTTGTATATTATCTTTGCATATTAATCATTCATTCCTTGCAACAAGATGTCATCAAAGGGGAAGGGGAAGGGGAAGGGGAAGCCAGTGAGAGGGTTTGAGCCGCCAGGAGACCCTTGCTCAGGGAGCTCGTTCCTTTCTAGCCGACGCTCCCTCTTTCTGGCACACGCTCCACCCTCAGCTGTCGTGTGCTTTCAGCGGACAGACGTAAATTTTAGTTACAATAAAGTTATTTTTGATATTGCAATTGTTATTAATTATTAATTGTCAATCTTTTCCTTTTGTGCAGTCTGACTCAGAGACTTCTGAGTCAGAGACAGAGTCAGAGGCTAGGGGGCCGCTATAGAAGCCCGACTCAGAGGCTAGGGGGCCACTACAGGAGCCCTCTAGCGCTAGCCTCCCTTCGGAGCCGGCTAGCGCTAGCCTCCCAGTGCAGCCGGCTACCACTAGCCTTCCTGGAGGCTCCGGTGGTTCCGTAGAGCCTTCAGGGTCACAGGAAGTGGCCGCGTCACAACAAAGGCGAAGACGAGGAGGACCCACTTTGCGGCTCCTCCTCCGGTTACTACTCAGCGGACCACGATCTGTCCTGTTGGAGACATGTGTAAATACTTTATATTGTATATTAAATATTAGATGTTGTTTTCCTTTACTTAATGATTTATTATATTTTGTAGATGTTGGTACGACTTTTCGTTCACGGGGGCCGAGAAGCACCACAGGCAGGTTAACAGTGTCCTCGGTGCTATCGTCAAGTTGCACTACCCCGGTGTAATTGACGGTTTTCCTGCCCTGTCGTGAGATGACTACGCTCGTGTCTCTCACCCGGTGCACGGCACGGTTCAGGGAGCCATGTGGCACGATTTTATGGTAAGTTTAACTATTTCATCTTTTCAACTCGTTTGAATTGTTAATGCATATCACTTAAATATTTGTTTGCTTAAAGCTGAGGTACCAAGTAGAGGAACCGGGCATGGAGGACCACGCGAGACGCGTGTTCTATTACAATGCTCGGAAGCTCACGACGGCGGCGTTGTCATACGCCTGGATTCAGGCCATCAATGCGTACTACAAGCGGCACCCCCGGGAGCAGGAGCAGGAGCAGGAAAGGGGTGTATTTAGGATAGACTCAAACTCGTACTTGACAGAGGAGCAGTACGCGGAGGTAAGTTTTTAATATTGTTAAATATTTACAATATCTACGTATGTTAACTGTGCTGATGAAAAATGAAATATGTGCAGGTTAGTATTTCCTGGTTACAGGGTAACATCGGGGCATACTCAGCTCTCTATCGGTACTGGGCTAGCGATGCTTTCATCAACAAGTCCACAAAGGCTAGACAGTGTCGCATGGGGTCCGAGGGCAAGCACAACTATGGCGGTGACGGCTACTTGCATTTGGCTAAACGCATGATAAGTACCTTTTCATTTTATTTATGTGTTCCTAATATATTATTTATCTCACTAACACGGCTGTACAGGAGCGAGAGATGGGTCATGAGCCGACCCCAACCCAAGTTTGGAAGAGAGGTCACAAGGGAAGTGACCCTTCCTAGCTAGGGCAGTGTAGTCAGGTCACAGCCGACCGACTGGTAAGTTTTCGAAATTCATCAGTTTCATTATAACTAATACTATTATTAACATGCTTACAAGATTTATTTGTTTTGTAGACAAAGTACGCGCAGGAGGTCACGAAGATACACGGTTTGTGTCGGTACCCTGCAGACCGGGTACCCCCGCGCACAGGAGAAAACCACTAAGGACTCCGCCTCTGCCTAAGAGGCCGACTCCGAGGCTGCCACGTTGAGGAGGGAAGGACCAGCTCCTACCTCCCCGTCGGGGGAGGCTCCCAAGCTGCCACGTGGACGGCAGGACCGGACCAACGCCTCCCCGCAGAGGCGGGCTCCGGAGCCGCCACGTGGACAATCGGGGTCTCAGGGCCAAGCCCGCACCTTCGCAGGGAAAGGCACCAGAGCTACCACGTGGCCTACAGGGCCGAGCCCCCACCCCTCCATAGGGGTGGGCTCCGAATGCACCACGTGGCCTGTTCTGTCAAGTGCTATGCTTCCCGCAGAGACAGGCTCCAGCGCAACCACGTGGCGGACGACCAACTCAGTGCAGTAGGAAGCCGCAGTAAAGGAATGCGTGCGCTTCTTAGACAAGCATTAACGCGCGCCTTCCCCAGGAAAGCTGAGTCGTGCTTGCGAAAGTCAAGGCTCCAGTATCCTGTCTTGTCCAAGTAGCCGGTACAGACCCGCACCGCAAGACGAACGAATGGGCCGCAAGGACAAGACGGACAAGACTTGCACCACTATCATCACCAACTATGTGTAGCCCTGGCGCACGACGCGGCGGGATGGTGCATTGACATCCCTGACAAAGGGAAGTAGATAGCAATTAATCCTAGATCTTGTATAGGATTTGGCACTCCCCAGGACCACCTATCGGGTACTGAGACCCACCTTGTGACTGCAGAGTCCTTGAACTATAAAAGGGCTCTGCAGACGGCCTTCACAAGGGACGGAAAATTAAACCAAGGCTCATAGACACTCAAGCAAGGCAATACACAAACACTCCCGTGGACGTAGGGTGTTACGCTCCGGCGGACCGAACCACGTAAATCCCCTGTGTTCATCATCCCGCTGTGCTCAATCTCCTGGGACTAGCCCTCGTGAATCCAAAGAACCTCCGCGGACTGCACTCTAAGCAGGTCCGGGGGAAGTGTTGTTTACGACCTTTGACATTTGGCGCGCCAGGTAGGGGGCTTTTTCCCCATCAAGATCTCCACCAGCAGCAATGGTGAATGACCAATCCAACGCCGAATCATCTAGGGCGCAGTCGCGGCGACAGACAGTGGCGAAGGATCAGGCGTCATCTCGCTCTAGGGCAGGCTACCTCTCTAGGGCAGGAAGGTCAGGACCTTCGCGTCGCCCCGCAGTCACTTCGCCGGCTGCAGGCCGACACACCACTCCACGGCGTACTCCGGCCGTGACAGCAATCACGGCGCCACCGGCTGCAAGCCCGGAGAGTGCGCTCGCGGCAGCGCGCACGCTACTCCACAACCCTCCTGTTGGGGATGCCCCTCAGAGAGCAACTCAACAGTGGATCAACGACGTCGACCACCTCGTCACCGCCGCACTCAACGCGCCCCCGCCGAGGGAAACACATGCCCAGCCGATGCATGTGTCATTGTTGCGAACGCCGACAGTTGACCGGTGGACGGCAGACTCGCGCTCAACCAGGATCTCAACAACAGATCTGACAACCGGGTTGCAGCGCCGCAGGGCCGGAGAGGACTGCCGAGTCACCATCGAGCGCCAGAGGGAACATCGGCGCAACCTCGAGGCAGATTACAGCGTGCCGGGCCCCGTGCCCCAGGCTCATGCTGTGCCTCCACCACACCGGACGTACGTCATGCCTCCACCGCACCAGGCGTACGTCGCGCCTCCTGCACAGGCGTATGCAACACCACTCCAGCACCAGGTGTGCGAAGGCCCGCCTGCTCACCCAGGGTATGCGCTACCGCCGTCGGCACCAGTCAGCCCTAGCCAAGGGTGTGCCGCACTAGCGCCTCACCTCCGTTTCGTGGTCTGGCCACGAAAGTTCCGGCCCCACATGACGGAGAAGTACGACGGGAGCATCAACCCGAGCGAGTTCCTGCAGATCCACACCACTGCAATACTAGCTGCAGGAGGCGACGAGGCCATTATGGCTAACTACTTCCCTGTCGTCCTGACTGGCCCAACTCGGTCATGGCTCATGAACCTGCCCCAGGGGTCCATAACCTCCTGGGATAAGTTGTGCCGACAGTTCGTGGCTAACTTCGACAGTTCCTACAAGCGCCCCGGCACCAAGCTTGACCTCCACGCCATTAGACAGCGCGCTGGAGAGTCACTGCGATCGTTCATCCAGCGGTTCTCCCAGGTACGGAACACCATCCCTCATGTTGCTAGCACATCGGTTATCGTCGTGTTCAGACAAGGTGTGAGGGACAAGAAGATGCTCGAGAAGCTAGCCACGCACAAGGTGCGTGATGTCTCCGAGCTGTTCTCCCTGGCAGACAGATGTGCTAGGGCAGCTGAGGGGTGCAACTGGCACTCCCAGCCATCCTCAGAAGCAAGGGAAGCCACCCCGACTGAGGAAGGAGCCTTTGCGAGGAGCAGCGGCAAGAAGAAGAAGAAGGGCAGTGGCAAGAACAGGCCAAAGCCCGGAGCCCAGGCAATGGCGGCTGTGGCGCCCAGCGGAGCCCGAGCGTCGCGCCGAGACAAGCGCCCTAGGCAGTCGCCTGATCCCGAGGAGCCTGGCTTCAAGTGCCCGGTGCACCGTACAAATAGCCACAGTGCTAGCGAGTGCCGGGAAGTGAAGAGATTCGCGGAACAATTCCGCGAACAGAAACAGAGGCAGTAGCGCCAGTAGGGTGCATCCCCCCCCCCCCCCCCCCCCCCGCCAGAGGGAGGGCAAGCAGAAGGCTGATCCTGAGAAGGAGGATGACAGCGAGATGGGGTTCCAGGAACCCCAACGGGCGGTCAAGGACGTCTTCGAGGGTGGCGACTCCGACTCCAGCAGTGATTAGCTTCGACGCTTCTGACTGCCCGAAGAATATGGCAGGGGCAGGAGTGCTCCCGCTGCTGGTGTCCCCGACCATCGCCAACGTGAAGGTCTTTCATGTGTTGATAGATGGAGGGGCGGGCCTCAACCTCAGCTCCACGGCAACTTTCTGGAAGCTGCAGCTGCCGATGTCCCAGCTCACACACTCGAGCCCGTTCTCGAGTTTCGGACCTGGGCAAATCCTCCCGTATGGTAACATACACCTCCCGGTGACCTTCGGGACCCCGGAGAACTACCGTACGGAGAGCGTTTTATTTGACGTGGCAGACGTCGACCTCCCCTTCAACGCAATCATCGGGAGGCCAGCCCTCTACAGGTTCATGGCTGTAGCCCACTATGGCTACCTTGTCCTGAAGATGCCGACGCCTTCCGGTGTCCTCAGGATCAGAGGGGACCGCTCAGCCGCAGTGTCAGCCTTGGAGCAGCTCCAAGCACTTGCAGCGGGGAGGGCTCCGGCCCCAGGAGGCTCGAAGGATAGTCGGCCAGAGCAAGGCCCGGTGCAGCGAGCCTCCACTGCTGCACCTCGTGTGCAACCTGCCAATGATGACGACGTCCATGTGAAGGTTGTCAGGATTGGCTCCGAGGCTGCCCAGACAACCCGTATCGTGGGGAACCTGGACAACAAATAGGAATGCGCGCTCATCACCTTCCTCCGGGACAACGTCGATGTGTTTGCATGGAAACCATCACAAATGCCCGGGATCCCCAGGGAGGTGATTGAGCACCATCTGAAGATTTACCCCGACGCCTGACCGATACAGCAGAAGCCCAGGAAATAGTCCATCGAGCGGTAGAACTTCATCCGTGAAGAAATCAAGAAGCTGCTCGATGCTGGTTTCATCTGGGAGGTTCACCACCCACGGTGGTTGGCAACCCTGTTGTCGTTCCCAAGGCTGGCGGGAAGCTCCGAATGTGCATCGACTACACCAGTCTCAATAAGGCATGTCCCAAGGATCCATTCCCTCTTCCTAGGATAGATCAAATAGTAGACTCAACATCAGGCTGTGACCTTCTGTGTTTCCTAGATGCATATTCTGGTTTTCACCAAATACCCATTTCTAGGGATGATGAGGAACACACTGTTTTCATAACAGTAGACGACCTGTATTGTTATGTCTCCATGCCTTATGGTCTCAAGAATGCTCTCCCCGCCTTTGTATGTGCAATGCATAAGATATTCGGGGACCTCATTAGAGATCTGGTAGAGGTTTATGTCGACGACATCGTGGTAAAAATCAGGGACAACACATCCCTATTAGACAACCTAGCCAGAGTCTTCAGTAAGCTGCGCACGACACGCACGATGCTGAACCCCGACAAGTGTGTCTTTGGGGTCTCTGCAGGGAAGCTCCTTGGTTTCTTGGTATCGCACCGAGGGATCGAAGCTAACCCAGAGAAGATCAAGGCGATAGAGCTGATGCGGCCGCTGGCCCACATCAAGGACGTGCAGAAGCTTGCAGGATGTTTGGCAGCACTCAGTCGGTTCATCTCAAGACTGGCTGAGCGAGCCCTGCCCTTCTTCAAGATTCTGCGGAAGTCAGGCCCCTTTGAGTGGACTGAGGAAGCTGAAGCGGCCTTCTAGGAGCTCATGAAACACCTGACGACGCTACCCATTATGGTGGCGCCAGAACCCGACGAACCGCTCCTGTTGTACATCACCGCAACAACGGAAGTGGCCAGCATGGTCTTGGTTGCAGAGCGGCCGGAGCTACTACCGCAACAAGCACCAGAAGAGCCCCAGAGGGGGAGGCCGAGCCTCAAGGCCCGAACCCAGAAGAGCCCCCCCTGCTGTGAGTTCTAGTGACCAAGTGCCTTACGGGTCCCAGCCCCCGGAGACCCAGCTAGACCCTGGGAGCCACATTCCACAGGAGGCAGACGCATTGCAAGGAGCCCCGGACACCCCAGGGAGGGTTCGGACCTCCCAACGGCCAGTCTACTACGTCAGTGAGGTCCTCCATGAAGCAAAAACAAGATACTTGGAAGTACACAAACTACTGTATGCAGTGCTCATAGCGTCGAGGAAGCTTCAGCATTACTTCCAGGCTCACCGGGTTTCAGTGGTCACCTCCTTCCTACTGAAAACCGTACTCCACAGCCCCAATTCGACTGGCAACATTGCCAAGTGGGCAGCGGAGCTGGCTGAGTTCGAGCTGGAGTTCTTACCTCGACATGCAGTCAAAAGCCAAGCACTGGCGGACTTCTTGGCCGAATGGACCCCATCACCAAGCAACCCGGGGGGCCCGGACAACGGCGAAACGGTGTTGAAGGCTCCAGTTTTCACTGAGACCCCCTGGACGCTCTACTTCAACGGTTCCTCGCGGAAGCAGGGGGCCGGCGCTGGGGTCCTGCTTCTCACCCCGAGTGGGGAGCAGTTCAAGTACATGGTGCGCCTCGACTTCAAGGCGACAAACAACATGGCAGAGTATGAAGCCCTAATCTTTGGGCTGAAGACTGCCGTGACCCTCAATGTCCGACAACTTCTGGCTAAAGGTGATTCTCAACTGATCATCAAGCAAGCCAGAGGAGAGTGCAGCTGCAACGACCCTCAATTAGTAGCATACCTGCTGCACGTCCGGAAGCTGGAAAAGAACTTTGAAGTCTTGGACTTGTGCCATGTACCCTGAGCCGACAACTCAGTCGTAGACGACCTGTCAACGAAGGCCTCCACAGGGGCCCCAGTGCCCCAAGGAGTCTTTGCAAGGACGTTACCGCGACCAACCGCCCGAGCAGCCGAGCCAGGCGAAGGGGGCGAGCCCAGCACCTCGAAGCTGGCAGTCCCAGCGACCCTGCTACCATGGAGTCTGCCAAGGATCGTATGCGCCACCGAGGGCTCCGAGCTACCGGGCGCCCAAGATCCAGAAGCTCAAGCAAGTCCCGATGCATGGATCTCGGAGGTCCGGGACTACCTGAAGGACAATATCCTTCCCGAAGAACATGCCCTGGCAGAAAGGATTGTTCGCATGGCTAAAAGGTACACGCTGGTGGAAGGGGATCTCTACCGGTGTGGCGCCAACGACATCCTACTGCGATTCATTACTCGGGAGGAGGGCTGCGACCCGCTCGCAGAGATCCATGGAGGCGAGTGCGGGAACCACGCGTCCTCCCGCACGCTGGTTGGTAAAGCCTTTCGGCATGGCTTTTACTGGCCGACAGCACTCCAGGATGCCGCCGAGATGGTAAAGAGATGCAAGGCGTGCCAGTTCCATGCCAAGCAGATCCACACACCAGCTCAGGCGCTGCAGATGATCCCTCCCTCATGGCCATTCGCTGTATGGGGGTTGGACATCCTGGGACCCTTTCCCAGAGCCGTTGGAGGATTTCGGCATCTCTATGTCGCCGTAGATAAGTTCACCAAGTGGCCGGAGGCCGCCCCAGTTGTCACCATCAACAAGCAGTCGGCAGCAAAGTTCATTAAGTCGATCGTCTGCCGGTTCGGGGTCCCGAACAGAATCATCACTGATAACGGGACCCAGTTCACAAGTGCAGCGTTCCAAGAATACTGCGAGGACCTGGGGATCCAAGTCTGCTATGCATCTATTGCTCATCCAGAGAGCAATGGGCAGGTCGAGAGAGCCAATGCAGAGATCCTCAGGGGCCTCAAAACTCGCACATTCTCACACCTTGAGAAGCATGGTGCAAATTGGGTGGATGAGCTTCCGTGTGCGCTGTGGGCTAGCCGAACATCAACCAGCCGGGCCACGGATGAAATGCCTTTCTTCTTGGTGTACGGGGCAGAGGCTGTCCTCCCCCCAGAAATTACCATGGGCTCTCCCGTGCCCGGAGGTACGACGAAGCCGCGAAGGACCAGCTCCGGCGTGAAGACCTAGACCTCGTCGACGAGGGACGAGTGCGAGCAGCTCTCCGAAATGCACGGTACAGGCAGGCGCTCTGGCACTACCATCAGAGGACCGTGCGGAGTAGGGAGCTAAAGGTATATGACCTGGTGTTGCGCCGCATATTCTCCCGGGAAGGGTCTAACAAACTCTCCCCCAGCTGGGAGGGTCCCTTCCGGGTAACAGAGGTTTGCCGCCCAGGATGTGTTCGCCTAGCTACGGAGGATGGACAGCGATTACCCAACCCATGGAACATCGAGCACCTCCGTAAGTTCTACCCCTAGACCAGGGTCGGGGCAATGCTATTTCATTGTAAAGGTTACACATTATCTCGGGACAGCACTTAGGATAGGGGGATGGGGCTCCGAGTGCACATTCCGCTTAGCCTGGTCCAGAACCCTAAGTAGGTGCACTCGGCTCCATCTAACACCCAGGCTGGGTTATTCCCCTTGTAATGTCTGCTTCATCATATGAGAAGCCACAATGAAAGAATGTTGCCCTGCCTGGTATAGGGTCTGTCAATTCAGAAATTATCTTAAATTTTTATGATGTTGCCGTAAGCCCGCCATAGCTCGTGATCTATCATGAGCGCTGTCGTTTTTCCCCTGCTCTAGCAATAGTGGGAGCCTTGCTGACTGGACCGCAGGTGGGGTTGCTTGAGGTACCTGCAATGCGCCGGGGGCCTCGGATGTTCCAATGCTCGGGGGCCTGTGTCTCCAGATGGTCTCCCCCAGAAAAGTCTTACGCCGAGCGGGAGGTCCAGGGCCACAACCTGCTTAGCCTGGTCCCATACCCTAATCCTGTGCGCTCTGCCTCCCCAGCGCTACAGCCGAGTACTGGGGGCCAGATGGACCACCCTTGCGTAGTATGGACGACTAGCCCAAGGTGCAGGAGCACTGAATTACCCAAGCCCCACGAGTCAGCCCAGGATCGTAAGTCAAGCGACACTACAAAAAGAGCAGGGGTAAAGTGACCAGCGGACAGAATTATTTCTCCTTTTTGATCTATGTACAGGTCGTTGAGGAAGTTATTCCAGCAACCATCGTCAGAGTACCCGCGAAGACAGTGGGCACCGCCGGACTGGAGCTCCGGCGGCACCCCCAAGGGGGCCGCTGTCGACGTGCCTGCATACTCAGCTACGGCAATGCAACCTACGCATCCTAGGCTCCCCCTGCACCCGCCCGCCCTAAGTCCTAAGTGTATGACAGGTGTGCCCACAACAACTGGCCACGCCTGTCAGGGGGCCATACTTTGGGGGACGGCAGGTCCAGGAGGTTAAGGAACAACAAGCAGCTATAAGACATTGCTGGAAATAAAAGCAAGATGAGTATAAGAGGGCACCATAGACAGACTTTTTATCACACAAATAAAGAGTTTGTCATCACAGCCAGCCACAAGATAGAAACAGAAAGACAAAAACTTAAACAGACGCCCGGGGAGCCCTCAGCCGCTCTGCTGGAACCTTGAGGCGATGAGTGCCACCGCATCCGAAACTTCAGACTTGGCGGCCTCTTCCCTTTCGGCGATGGGCCCCTCGAGGACCGGCTGCAGGGAGACGTCGGGGTACCAGCTCCGGTAGCAGGACAGGATGTGCGTCGCCACCTCCTTCACCAGCATCCATCCCTCGGCCTCAAGCTGGTTGTCAAGGATGGCCCCAGTGAGCGCATCCTCGAGCTGGTGGAGTCGAGCGCCGGGAACACCTGACTCACCTCCTGCGCCGGCTCCCCCACGCGCATCGGGCTGAAGCCGAGCGGCACCAGAGCCGAGTTGGCACCGCCGAGGAACTCCCAGACCTTCTGGGCCTCGGCAGAGCACGCCGCACAGAGCTCCACCACCTCCTGCTGGGCCGCCGCCAGTGCCTGGCGGCCGCCGTCCAGGAACTGCTTCTCCTTGGCCGCCAGGGCCCTCTCGCGCTCGCCGACCCCCGCCTCACGGCGGTTCAAGTCACCCTCCTTGAGGGCGACGTTGAACTCGCGGTCCAGGAGGACCTGGCGCTCAGCGAACTGGGCCTGCTGCGCCTCAGCTACGGCGGCTTCCCGGCGGTCCAGCTCGGCGGCGTGGACTCTCGCCCCTTCCTGCTGGAGGATGAGCCCGCGGCAGGTTGCCTCCACTTCGGCCTCCTTCGTCGCCAGCTCCTGCTCCCGTTCGGCTAGAGCAGCCTCCCGGAGGGACAGCAGATGCTGAAGGTCCTCGCAGGCCTGGAGGCGGGAGCTGGCCTCTGCATGGATGGCCTCGGTGTCTGCCTTCAGCTTCTGGGTGACGGCGTCCAGCTGGGCGATGAGGTCACGCTCCTGCTCGAGGATCTTCATCTCCTCCCGAACAACCGCCTCTCGCTGGGCCGCTCGGCTCTTTGCCAGCCGAGTCCGGGCCTCCAGGGCCCTCGCCCACTCCTGGAGCCGGTCGTCCTCGTCCTCGAGTCGCCCTTTCTCCCGGGCAAGGGCCGCCTGGGCCTGCCAGAAGCCGGAGTAGGCCACAGCCATAGCCTCGGACAGGGGGAGGGGCTCCACCGTAGCAGCGGGCCCCTACCTCCCCACTTCCTCAATATCGTCCTCCATTTGGAGGACCACTGGGGAGGTGGGGACCAGGGCCCCCTCCCGGATGGCAGCACTCGGGGCGGTGGCGCCAGCCGACGCAGCAGTGTCGGAGGGCGCGGCGACATCGGCCGACACGGAGTAGCCGGTGGACGCGGTGTCGTTGGTAGGCGCGGCGGCGGTCATCGGCGCGCGCGGCTGGGCTCCGGCAGCCGCTGCGGGGGTCTTAGACACGGGGGACCGAGGTACCCCAGCGGCAGTAGCCTGGTGCACTGGGGCAGGGCCCGAGGCAGCAGACGATCCCCGCGAGCCGGCTGGAGCGGCAGACCCTCCAGCAGAAGTGCCCGCGGGTGGTGGAGTAGCTGTGGTGGCGCTGAAACCAAGCAAACTCAGACCATAAGAGGTTGACAGGGTAAGCACACAACAAAGAACACCCAAGGTAGAATCTGAGCAGGCTTACCGAGGGACGCTGAAGTTCCACCGCTTCCCGAAAGGGTTGGGGGGGGGGGGGTTCGGGCCCCCCGAACCCGTGACGGGGGCCCCTGAGTGTGCTGGGGGCCCCTGTGGTGGTGGTGTCGGCGGCACCCCCGAGGTCTGGCACCCCTCCGAACAGAGGGGGAACACTGGGGTCCCGTCGGCGTTAAGGAGCCTCCCCCTCTTGCGTGTGGAGGACTCGGGCGGCAAGGTGGCGCCATCGGTGCCCCCTGGCGACGAGCGCGGCAGGGCCCCGGAGTCCTGACGAGGGGCAGGAGGGGCTGGCGGCGGGGACCGGACACGCTTCTTGGGGGACAGGTCCAGCACCGGAACCTGCACCTTCCCCTTCCCCTTGTCGTCGGGGGCGATGACGCCACCCCATGGATGGTGCTGGGACCGCTCGAGGAGTCGTCGCTTGAAGAACCAATGTCGCTTAAGGGAGCCTCGCCTCCCTCAGCGTCGTCAGCAATGTTAACCACCCGGAACGGGTCCGCGATCTGGCGCCGCGCTAGCCCGGACTCGTCAAGGGTCGGCATCATCTTCAGCAGCTGCCTCCTCAACTCGGAGTCCGAGCACAAGGGGCGGCAGGCCGACGGAAGAGCAAGTGCCTCAGCAGAGATGTCATCGGGGCAGACCCGGGTCAGCATGTCGAGCAGCTGCTGCTCGCCCAGGTTGGAGCTGGGGCCAGTCTCGAGCCGGGTGCAGTCCGACAGGCCGGTGAACATCGACGCCGGGCGGGTGCGGTGATGAAGCGGAGCTATGCGGCGGGACATGAAGTCCATCAGCACCATGGCAGACGATAGCCTGTGGTCCGCCAACATCTGGATCCTCTCCAGCACCGGGTTGAACGCCTCCTCCAGCTCTGGGCGCTCCTCCCAAAATGATCGCTCGGAGTAGGGGATCCTGGTGGGGAGGCACATCCGGTCGTGGGCCTCGACCTTGGCGATCATCCAATCTTCGCGCCACAGCTCCCACCTTGCAGAGTTGAAGGAAGCAATGTACCTCGTGGGGACCTTTGTCCGATGCTGGAAGTAGTAGGCGCCGAGGTGCTCCTTCGAACTCCTGCCGGTGGCCCTCAGTACAAAAAAGTACCGGAAGAGCTTTACCGACGGCATCACCCCCACGAACATCTCGTAGAGGTGAGCGAAGACCGCCAGCATGGCGATCGAGTTCGGCACGAGGTGGTGGAGTTGGAGGCCGAAGGTCTCCAGGAGCATGAGCAGGAAGGCGGATGCTGGCGGGACGAAGCCGGCCAGCACGTACGATGAGAAGAGGACCATCTCCCCGGAGGAGAGGCTCAGCGGGAGCCTCCCAGGACGGAGCCACGACTCCCACTCAGGAGTATGCCAGCTGAGAAGCCAGCGCATGGGGGCCAGGTCGGCGGGCCTGGACAGCCTGGACTTGGGCAAGATGCTCGCCATGAGGGCTGTGGTTGGAAGCTCTGGACGGGGAGACTGGGAACTAGAGTGCAAGAACTGGGCTTGAGACAAAAGCACGAGCGCAGGGATGCAGAGGCGGGAGAAAGGACCCTCAGGGGGAAAGTTCTCTTTTTATGCACCCCTGCAGGCCAACAGGCGCAAAAGTGCGGATCGCCGCAGCCTCAGTAGAAGAATAATAAACCCGTATGGACAATGACATGAGGGCTCGGGTCGCTCCACAAAGAAGGTGAGCCAGGCAGCTAGATATGCGGGAGGTAACTCGGCGGTTTCCGAAAGGGCAAAAGCAGCGGAAGTGCAGGAGCCACCTTGGGAACCACCGCAGTTAAAGCATGATTGAAGGCAGGAGTCACGTCGCGCGGCGCCTGTTCAACGCCTTCACTTACCGGAAAGTGACACGTCGCCTCAACGGCAGGGGTGTGTCACCTGGGGAACTGCCTCGAAGTGGAATCAGAAGAGTTGCGCGGGAAGAGAAGGGGAAAGACCCCACCTGCAGTATCGATGAGTCTCCTGAGGTGGGCTCGAGGGCCACTGTTGGTACCCTGCAGACCGGGTACCCCCGCGCATAGGAGAAAACCGCTAAGGACTCCGCCTCTGCCTAAGAGGCTGACTCCGAGGCTGCCACGTTGAGGAGGGAAGAACCAGCTCCTACCTCCCCGTCGGGGGAGGCTCCCAAGCTGCCACGTGGACGGCAGGACCGGACCAATGCCTCCCCGCAGAGGCGGGCTCTGGAGTCGCCACGTGGCAAATCGGGGTCTCAGGGCCAAGCCCGCACCCTCGCAACGAAAGGCACCGGAGCTACCACGTGGCCTGCAGGGCCGAGCCCCCACCCCTCCATAGGGGTGGGCTCCGAATGCACCACGTGGCTTGTTCTGTCAAGTGCTATGCTTCCCGCAGAGACAGGCTCTGGCGCAACCACGTGGCGGACGACCAACTCAGTGCGGTAGGAAGCCGCAGTAAAGGAACGCGTGCGCTGCTTAGACAAGCATTAAGTACGTGCGCCTTCCCCAGGCAAGCTGATTCACGCTTGCGAAAGTCAAGGCTCCAGTGTCCTATCTTGTCCAAGTAGCCGGTACAGACCTGCGCCGCAAGACGGACGAATGGGCCGCAAGCACAAGACGGACAAGACGTGCACCACCATCATCACCAACTATGTGTAGCCCTGGCGCATGACGCGGCGGGACGGTGCATTGACATCCCTGACAAAGGGAAGTAGATAGAAATTAATCCTAGATCTTGTATAGGATTTGGCACTCCCCAGGACCACCTATCGGGTGCTGGGACCCACCTTGTGACTGCAGAGTCCTTGAAATATAAAAGGGCTCTGTAGACGGCCTTCATAAGGGATGGAAAATTAGACCAAGGCTCATACACACTCAAGCAAGGCAATACACAAACACTCCCGTGGACGTAGGGTGTTACGCTCCGGCGGCCCGAACCACGTAAATCCCCTGTGTTCATCATCCCGCTGTGCTCGATCTCCTGGGACTAGCCCTCGAGAATCCAAAGAACCTCCGCGGACTGCACTCTAAGCAGGTCCGGGGGAAGTGTCGTTTACGACCTTCGACAGTGTGGATTACGATTGGGAAAGCGCGCCGATCGACCCCCAAGCCGCGTACGCAAGCGGAGGCGGGAAGGCCCACAAATGGTGAGTTCTTCGTGTGTTTCATTTCTTTTTCAATTAATCTTCTTCTACTTAGTGTTTTCATTCTTTTGCAGGTTTGCCATTTTTGATGGAGTTGTCGACTCGAGGTCGACACGACCTTTGAGAGGCGCTTCATCGTCGCAGGCTTCGACCATTGGGACCAGTGGTCGTCTCTCGCAGACCCAGCTGGAGCTCCAGGCCATGAGGGAGACGCTGACGCAAACCCAGGCAGAGCTGGAGAGGACGAGAGCGGAGGCAAGGGAGGAGCAGCAGAGGACGGCCTTAATGATGGCCCAGATGCAAGCAGCAGTGGCGGTAAGTAATTTAAAGTACCGTAGTTAAATTTCACAGCACTTCAATAACATATATCTTCTAATATTTTGCAATGGCAGACTCTTGCTCGACACAACGGTCAGGATATCGAGATTCCTACGCTTCCGCCACAGCAGACACCAGAGCAGGTGATAAACTCTCTCTTTAATATCAGTTCGGCCTCCCTTTAGTTTCAGTTTCAATTTATTAGCAATCTGCTCGGCCACCCTCTATTAGCAATCAGGTCTAACCAATTCAAAGCACTGCCTAACTGTTTTAGTTTCAGTTTGGGCATTGTAATTAAAGTTCAGTTCAATTTGGGCACTATAAGTTTCATATTCACATCTAGGGCAGATTCCGACTTTAAAATCATGAAAAATGACATAAGAACATAAATTGTTATACTATCAAATCATTCATTCTTTCATGGTGAAATGGTATTTTATTTTTGCCATAATCTCAATCTGTTCATATACGTTACCTCCATGCTTTAGGATTGGGAGGTAATCTTTAGGATCAGGAGATGGAGAAGTGAATGAATGTATTGTACATGGTTGGAAATATATGGAAGTCCTCTAAAACTAAACTTTTGTATGTATTGTTTCTTCTGCAGGGTTCGGAAACGCGCTGAGAGGACCCCGGAGGTAGTGGAGGGGCTAGCGTGTATCCCGATACTGAAATTGTGTTTTTCTCGATGTTTGAATACTATTTTGAAATTGTGTGCTGTATATGTTTGTATCTGTGTATATCTTTGCCTGTTCTGTGTTCTCGCCATCGAGCGAGGTAGTCAGTTTCTGTTTTTAAAAAAAATTCGAAAACTTAACTTATGTCGGCTATGGAATTGCCGTCGTAAGTTAACCCAGTTTAACTTACATCGGTCAGACCATACCGACGTAAGTTAAACCACTTAACATACGTCGGTTTGGAACAACCGATGTAAGTTAAACCACTTAACTTACGTCGGTCTGCAGCAACTGACGTAAGTACTCCGGCCCAGCCCGCGGCCCATCCCGGTACGTGATTTACGTCGGCTGCTGTAGACCGATGTAATTAAGGTAACTTACGTCGGTGGCCGACATAAGTTACCTTAATTACGTCCAAACCGCTACGTCAGCCAACCGCCGACGTAATTAAAGGAAAACCAACGTAATTAAGTTACTTACATCGGTTTAGACCTTACTTACGTCGGCTCTGGCCGACGTAAGTGATCGATATTCCCGTAGTGATAGCAGAATCTAGTAGAATCGTCTATTAATGTCATAAAATATTTCTTTCCACCTTTTGTCAACACACCATTCATCTCGCATAGATCAGAATGTATGAGTTCTAATGGTGCCAAGTTTCTCTCCTCGGCTGCCTTGTGAGGCTTTCGAGGTTGCTTTGACTGCAGACAACTATGGCACTTAGAACCTTTAACAATAGTGAATTCTGGTATTAATATTAGACTAGATAGCCGATTCATTAAACCAAAATTAACATGACATAAACGAGAATGCCAAATATTTGCATCATCATTAATACCGCCACAAATATGGTTTACTGACTTATTATTAAACTCCGAAAGAGAAAAGCGGAACAGGCCTCTGCATTCATAGCCTTTACCAATAAATTGTCCATGCTTAGACACAACTATTTTATTGGACTCTAAAACTACTTTAAACCCATCTCTGCATAGAAGGGTACCACTAACAAGATTCTTGTTCATAGTA
Organism: Tuctoria greenei; assembly: GCA_036927565.1. NCBI lineage: Eukaryota > Viridiplantae > Streptophyta > Magnoliopsida > Poales > Poaceae > Tuctoria > Tuctoria greenei. Next base: position 117,932,421 of record JAYESD010000002.1, read on the forward strand.
GGGACATACTGCACGTTCTTCAGCTGGACAATCTTTCCCGAAGTGAACTTCAGATCGACCGTGCCAACACCACGAACAGAAGCATGTGACCCATTCCCCATTAGGATGGCGGAATCCTGGACGAACTGGTAAGAAGTAAACATGGGCATGTCAGAACATACATGAACATTAGCACTCGTATCAAACCACCAAGATGGTGTTTGAGAAAAATAAAGGACAGTAAAGGAATTACTATACCCAACTGCATTGTTGGATGTCACGATGTTGACATTCTTTTTCCCTTTGCGATCTGCCCTCTTAGGACAGTTCTTGGAAATATGTCCCTGCTCCCCACAGGTGTAGCAGCAGCCATCATTGGCTTTGTTTGACTTCTTCTTCTTGAAAGCAATAGTTTTGTTTGGCTTGAATAGCGACTTGTTCCCTTTGTTCTTGACATTGGGTTTCTGCACCATATTAGCATTGGCGCTAGATTGACCCTCGCCTCCTTTCTCAGTAGCGTCCTTAGCCCGAGCCTTCTCCTCAACATCAAGAGATGCTATCAGGTTTTCAACTGATATTTCCTGTCTCTTGTATTTGAGGGCTGTGGCGAAGTTCCTCCACGATGGATGTATCTTTGCAATAATGCACCCAACCACAAACTTGTCGGGTAAAGGACACTTAAGGAGATTGAGCTCTCTCGCAAGGCACTGTATTTCATGAGCTTGTTCAACTACAGGACGGTTGTTAACCATCTTGTAGTCATGAAAATTCTCCATGATATACAGTTCACCGCCTGCATCGGTTGTACCATACTTAGAGATAAGTGCATCCGAGAGCTCTTTTCCATCTGTGACTGTCAGATAGACATCATAGAGTTTATTATCAAGAACACTTAAGATGCATCCTCTCAGGGCACAATTGGCTTCCTCGAACTTTGTCTGTTCTTCAACAGACAAAGGACCTTGAGGCCTGCCCTCGGTTACCCAGAAGATCTTAAGCAATTGGAGCCAGAGCGTGGCCTTAACTTGCCACCTCTTGAAGTGCATGCCAGAGAAATTCTACGGCCTCAGTGCATCGGCTAGAGTCATCATGTTCAACTCAGGAAATAGCCTAATAAGGTTTTTGGATTGTTAGAAAATTAGAGGCAATTTACTGAATAATTCTGGAAGAACACGAGAAAACCAGCAACGATCGGCAGACAGACGGGACGAGAAATAACGCGTATCGATTTGAAGCTGAACGCACCGCTGTAGATCCGACGGCGAACATCCGCTGCAGGCATTGATGACGACATTGAGCCGCAACGCCCGATCTCCTCGGTAGACGAGCCATGGTGAAGAACGCAAGCAGTCGCGCGGAGCGCTTCCCAAAAACCTTATTCGCCCTCTCCCGGTGCAGGATCGCAAGGGCGAGTGGTTTCGGAGACCTGCTCTCCCGATTGTCGTTGCACGCCGGCGCTCGGGATGGAGTAGACTAGACGGCGGCACAAGAAACGTGAACGTGGGAACGATCTGATCGTGGGATACCCTCTGCCGCATGGCACACGACCGTATTTATAGAGTCCCTCGGAGGCGGTTCGTATGTGATCCGGTGGGTCCGGATCCGATCTGAACTGACTCCGCAGTTGTAGACGCGTCCGTCTCCAGCGACTTGGACTCTGACTCGGTAGCCCCAAAAAATCGGAAGCCCAAAAGTCCAAAGCCCAATTTAATTTTTTGCAAAAATATAAAATCCGGGCTCAGCTCGAGGCTCGAATTCATACGAACACACATGCGCGAGGAGGAGGAGGAGGAGCGCGCGTGGGCCATCCCTCTCTTCCTCTCTTCTCTCTCACTCAAGGAGTGGAAGAGCAACCTCCCTTTTATGTAGAGATTGCTCCACTTTCACTTCCCATGTGAGACTAAACACTTAGCACCACTCCCTCTTGTCCTAATGGACCTTTGAGATTTATTAAGAATTAATTCTGAATATTATATGGGTCAAGCCCATTTATTCCAACACTAGTTACCCTTGCATTGCCATTGATTGCAGACACTACAAATGGAGAACTGGTCCAAGTTAAGAGCCTTTTTATTCCTTTCTTTCTGCTATGCGAATAGAATAGATCAATCATTGATGGTTTTTAGTTTAAATGTGATAGGCTAAGCGCTGCTTCAAAATTCAGATGGGGCTTTTTTTTTTCATCAATAACTCAATAGCTTGAAATTGGCATGCAGTTTAACCTGGACCGAATTCAGAAACGTAGATCCTAAATTGGAGAACATCCTGATGATGATTACCTATTTCTGGTTGACTGCTATGCATTAATGGTTACAATTTCTGGTTTGGACTGATCTGTTATTTCCGTCAGCATTTTTTTTTTACTTTGCAGTTTCAGAGCATGAGAGGGAAACTTTCTACTATGCACCATTCAGTTTGTAACCGTTACTATTGGTGGAATTATAGGGGCTGAATTTCATCAAAAAGTCAAGGTAAGTCATTTATATACTACTCCGGTCAACTTGGATAAATTTTGCCTTAAGTCAGATTGATCACAGGGTTGTGTCCTGACTGGGCACCACAATGTTAGAATCAAAAGGGAGCCCAAAGATTAAATAGCCACTAAATCATTTCCAATTATATAGGAGAAAACTGAATACAAAATCAACATCAAGTGCTATCTCTCAAATAGCACAAGAGCACTACTAATACCTTCTCCATCTTTGTTGTTACTTGATGATGCGGCCATTGAGCCAACAAGGCGGGACCGCAAGAAGAACGATGACAGAAGGCATTTCCCCTTGTTCTTCTCTTGGTGTGTTGATCGGATTATGAGTGAGTTAAGAGTGTTTAAGTGTGTGTATGTGTATGCATAAGCATTTCTTGATCATAGACTTGACACTCTTCTTATATTTGACCAAGAGACACAAGAGGGGTCTCCCACCCCTAGGAATAGTTGTGTCCCCCGATCAGGAACATAACATTCGGTGAGTCGTGCCCTTTTAATTAGAACACATGTCAATCACGTGTTCAAACTGACAATTTTTAAACTGACCAGACTAGTCCGGTTACTGTTACTGGACAACACCAGATTAGTCCGGTCTCAATACTAGACTTGTCCGGTTCCTCTAGCATTCTCCCGCTTGAACTCGAATATGAAACTTACCAACATACTTAATACTAAACTTAGTGTCCATTTTCTCATGCTTGACATATAGGGCATGATGCATCACAACAACTGTCGAGGTGTCTAAACTGACACCTCCTCCGGACCTACTTGGGAGCAGTCCGCAGAGGTTCGATGTGTTTTCGGGGGGCTAGTCCTAGCAAGATCAAGCTCAGAGAATGATGAACGTAAGGGTTACGTGGTTCGGGCCGCCTGACCGTAATACTCTACTCCACGGAGGTTTGTGTGTTGTATTGCTTGAGCCTGAGAGAACTCTGGGTCTGAGTGAACGTGTCTTAGTTGGTTGCCGCTCGGTCCTTTTATAGTCTAAGGCTGAGCGACTTACAAGTGGGACCCAGGGCCTGACATGTGGCCTTGGGTGTACCAAATCCCTCCTAAGATTTGGGAGTAAATGCTATTACCTAACAATGGCTTCAATGTGCCACCTTGCCATGCCTTGCTGCAGGGCTACACATAGCCCCTCATCATGGCAGGCCATGTCCCGTCCGTCCTGTCGCGGCCTCTCATTCGCCCATCGTACGTAGTAGTTCGACGCCAGCCTGTTACCGACGGGCTGGGTACATGACTTTTGACTTATGAGTGCGAGCTCCTGCTTGCCTTGGGAACACATGCGTCTTTCTCGTTTAGGTGCACTAGGCTTGTCCCACTTTATTACAACTATCGTAGGGTGAGCTAGGTGCAGCGCTGCTTGCCACGTGGCGAGTCTGGACCTTTCCTCTGCCGTAACATCGGGCCCGGAGCTTCCGAACACGTGGCTGCACCGGACCTTCTCCCTGCAGGGAGGCAGGTCCGGGGCTCCTGATCTGATGAGCATGTCGGACCCCTCCTTGGCGGGGAGGTGGACCCAGACCTGCGAGACACGCGGCAGTGCCGGACCTCTCTTCCGTGAGAGAGATGCACCTGGAGCTGCAGGACACGTGGCTGCATCGTGCCTCCCCTCAGCGGTCAGGCATGGCTATGCTGCACACCATGCGGCACCCTATGACCACGTCGAGTCCTGCCTCCACAGGTGGTGGGAGCCAGCATGCCTCCTTCCTTATATCTATGGGTACCCGGTTCACCAGGTACTGACTGTGGCCCCCCGGCCCATCTCAGGGAGGAACTTCCTTGGTTAAGTGGGTATACCTGAGGTGGGGCCATTTCGAATCCTAGTGCCGTGACTTTAAGGGCTCCCCTTCAATGCGGAAGATAAAATCTCTGTCTGTAGATATCGTGCAATCAATGTCAGTCGGTTCCTGATACGAATTTGATTTCGGTTCCACGCGCCCATTAAGCCGTTGCCTTCAGTTTTTAACTCCCGCCTACAAGGGCGGCTTCCTCGAGGCAGCTACTCGGCATTCCCGCTGAATCAGACTCTAACCCACTAGTCATAGTGCGAGTAGCTCCAGTATTATGGTGCCTGCGGTTTCCACTCAAACGTCGCGTATATATACTTAAGAATTAGCATAGGTCACATGCTCTTCACACCTACATTTGAACCTGCGCCTCAAGACCTCACTGCCTTTCTCGCATCCTTCAGCTTTGAGCCCTAGCCCTCACACACAGCCACCTTTTCCTTACTCCACCTCGTTGCCATGGAGTTGGGTCTCCCTGCGAGCAAGATCAAGACTGAGAAGGGGCTGAAGAAGGTCCGAGCTTACATGGGGTGGTCCCACGATTCCTTCATCGACAAGATCCTCTTCGGGAAGCTTCCCTTCAAGAAGAAGAATGCCGGCGACATGGTTTTCTTCCAAGGATACGCCATGGTCGGTCTGCTTCCCCCTTTCTCGTCCTTCTTAATGACCTTGCTGGAGTTCTATGGAATCCAGTTGCATTTCCTCGGACCCCACTCAGTTCTACTGGTCGTTACCTTCGTCCACTTCCGCGAGATGTGGGTGGGGGTGCGGCCTAGTTTAGAGCTCTTCTGGAACATCTTCACATTGCAGGCCACCGGAAAGGGGAATGAGATGGTGGGGCTGTACTACTTCATGAAGCGGAAGCGGTGCCCCTTCAAGTACATGGACACCTTATCCTCCGACAAATGGGACGATTGGAAGAAGGAGTGGGTGATCATCACTGTGGATAGGCACGAGAAGCTGGACCTGCCAGAGATCCTCCCAAATGTGGATACCGACCTCTAGAACGAGGTCCCGGAGCTGCCGGCTGCGTACAAGCCTGTTGTGGCTAGGATCGAAGGCTGCATCACCGGTGGAGTGACCCCCCGGATGGTCTTCAGGAACTTCATGAGGAACAGGTGGGCGCCACTGAAGTTCAGGGAACGAACGGTGTGGACATTCACGTCGCGTGATGCTGACATCCAAGTGAAGGATGAAGCACTGAAGGAGCTGCTGAAGAAGTTCCAGAGTAAACCCGGTATCTCACTTGACTCTCTGGCACCTCCAGAGTCCTTTCCACCCCTGAACCTGGTTCCTGAGTTCTGCCAGGAGCTCCGGAAGCTAATGCCAAGGTTGGATGACATCAGGTCATGACGAGGCAGGCTCCCCCAGCAACCACCGCTCCTGGGACCTCCAGGGGTTCTTCTTTAGCTCCCCAAGTTGGGGAGGTGAAGTCGCTAGCTCCGGCAAGGGCGAGGCTCTGGCGGAACCCTCCAGCCGGAAGAGGAAGCTAGTGCGAGGTGATGGAAGTCACGTGTCGGTACCTCCGGGGGCCACCTCCCACCTCGGCGCCAAGTATGAGACCAAGCTCCGAAGGTCCCCCTCAGACAGGAGTCACTCCAGCCAGGGGGGCTCCGGCTCCGGTCCAAGCTCCTGGGAGGCTTGAGGCTCCGGCCACATCGGGTCCTTCGGGCTCCGGCTCTGACCCTGCTCAGAAGTGGCTCTGTCTCCGCGGTACTTGGGGCTTCCCAAGGTAAGCAGGTGTTAACGGTTGTTATATACCAATTTCATCTGTCAATTTAACTCAATTATGTGAAGGATTGATCATTTCTTGCACACATCACCTTTCTATCTAACCCAATTCCACTTGGACTTGGAGAAATATGTGTATGCAACATCTTATGCAGGAAATGAGGAAATGTAGACGGACCAATCTTATAAAATATCATCCTAGCCAATCAGGCGATGACACATGGCATCCATGGATCAAATGGCCCACAAACAGAAGTATCCAAGGAGATCCAACGGTGTATCACCCATATACAACAATGGGACCCACCTAGCAGCCACCTGAAGAAAGCATACGAGAAACGGTGCAATGACCAGGTTGGCCGAACCAGGGGGTCGGCCGACCTGGTCTTTGCACTAAACTCGATCGGCCTCCACGGGTTGTCTCCTCCCAGCTCCCTGGAGTCAATGGTGACAGATTCGCGCGCTTTTGGTGGTGCGAACCGACCTCAACACTAGTATAAATAGGACCCCCTACCCCTCACTTCAACACACACCACTTGAGCTTCATCTCTATTGTATACACTATCATCCATAGTCTTAGAGGAGTTAGGTTGTAGAGAGGAGAGTCTCTAGTCCCAAGTACAAATTAGGAAATGAGTAAGGAGTCTCTCTCTTCCCAATCCTACATTGGGAAAGGTATGGCTCATGTATTCTTTCTTGTATTTGTGACTTTATGCATAATAAAGATAGTATCTTTAGTCTCTACTTATACATATACTTGGGCAAAGTGTTTCTTGTTTGATTGTGGAGTCCATGTATGTGGAAGGTATAGCTTCTATGACTGTTTCATCATGAACATATCTCATTATCATAGAACCTACTATAGTCTAGTTAATTATAACATAACTAGGTTAGTATGGATAATTATGTTGTGTATCAACATTGGTTCAATGATGATTCAATTCATTTCCTTAGGTTGGATTGTGCCTAGGCTCTTAAGGTAATTACTTAATATGCTAGCATGATGCTAGGATAGCTAAGTAGCATTGGATGTCTCGTAGACCCACGGATTGAAGAGGTAGGCAGTAGGTGGTGATAGCCTTATCTGTCCTTTGTAATCCTCCACGTTCGGCTATGCCACAGGGTCTTGGCAGGAGTCACCCTAGTATTGCTAGGGGTAAGCCCGTGCCCGATGTGTTGAACCACATAGCATAAGTATTCACTATTGATCTAGCTTATGAAAAATTAGTTTAGACTATGTATATATACATAAGAGCATAGTAGGAGTACCTCCATAACTCTCAACCTTAACTAACTTTTAGGATCCTTTTACCCCCCTTAGACTTGAAAGCTTTTGTGTGTGTCACACTACCGCAACTATTATTTTATCCATCCTTACTAGATTCTTACCTAGACCTTTCTACCCTTTCCACTTGATGATTGTTATATCTCTTCCCTGCCTTCCTTTGGGATAAAATAAATGACACACTTGGGAATACTCTTAAGGGGAAATGCTACAATGATACCTCCGTGCGCTTGCGGAACTCACTCTGTGATCCAATAGAACTGTTAACAAGCATTTCTGGCACATCATTTGGAGATGTTTAGTTAATGGTGCATAAGAAATACCAACAAGCATTTCTGGCGCCATTGCTAGGGATGATTTGTTAGTATATCTTAGGAGCCGTCAACAGCAGCCGAGCTCTTACTTTGATCTCTTTTCGGGCCAAGGTCACCCTTTAAATGTTTCTATCTTGGTTGTGCAGCACTTCCAAGAAAGGAGAGACGACCGCCACAACCTCGACCGCACAGGAGGTTGCGCTGGCAGGCACTTCAACACCAGTTCCTGCACCTGCTCAGGCTGGTCGTGGAGGCTCCGACGACCCGAGGGCGCCCCCAACCACAGACGCGGTTGCCCCAGAGCCAAGGACCCTGGTTGTTGATGCAGGGGTAGTCAGAGCTCCAGCGCCGGAGCCAGTGGCCCCCGAGGCCCCGACAGAGGCGCCGAGCGTCAGCACATCTCCGGAGTCGGCGGAAGCTCCACCTTTTGTACGGGGGGCAACTGAAGGGTCGACCCCCACACCATCTTCCGAGGAGATTCTGGCGCCTCAGCCGAATGTAGCTGAGGGGCCGACCCCCATGCCATATGCGGAAGAGGCTCTGGTCAGCGAGCCGGGAGTGGTTGAAGAGCCAGCCCCCAGGCCAACTACTGCGGAAGTTGGGGTGGCTGACCCGATAGTCGTCGAAGTTCGCACTCCATCTTCGAGGGTGGTTGAGGCTCCGGTGCCTCAGACAACGGCATCAAGTGCACCTGCGTTCGTGCTCCAAGCTGTGGAGGTTCCAGGCACACAACCTGCCTCCCCGATGTCGGAGGCTGAATTGGGAGCATCGGGGGCTGAACCAGGAGCGTCTGCGGCCGCACTAGAGGTTCTGGCGGAGGCCCCAGCAAGCCCGCGGGTGCCACCGCCTTCGAGGTGGAGCCCCTCCCGTGTGACGGCGGGCTTCCGGTGGAGATGGAGGAACGAGCGCTCCCATATGGTCCGACGCCCATTCCCCTAGGACTGACCATCGACAATGCCCGCTCCAGCCTGCAGCAGGTTGCCAAGTCCTTCGAGCACGAACGCAAGGCTCTGGAGGAGGAGCTCAACAGGCTCCATCAACGCGAAGAGTGGGTCAAAGACAAGGAAACCTGGCTTGCCGGGCAAGGTGAGCTCCTCAACGAGAGAGAAGCTACCCTCAAAGCTCTTGATGAGAAGGCATGGAAAATATATGAGGAAGCTGTGGAATGCCATAGAGCTACGGACCAGCACCAAGGGGGTTTAACCGCCTAGCATGAGACTCTTCAGAAGCGCCACCAGGAGCTCGACTAGGGAGAGGCCGAACTCGCCCAGAAGCTGGAGGACCTGAGTCAAAGAGAGGAGGAGATCTCTCGGAAGCTGTCGACGGGTGAGCAGAGCTTGGCTGACCGCCACACAAGATTTGAAGCGCGGTGCAAGCTTGAGGAGTACAGGCTCTGGAAACGGGGGCAAAGCCTCAACAAGCGAGAAGCCGATGTCTCCACTAGGGAGGATACAGTCCGAGGCCGGGAGGAAGACTTGGCGGATCGTTGGAACCGTATATTCCTCAAAGAGTCGGAGCTCACTGACTGTGAGCGGCAACTAGCCAAGAGCATCCAGCAGCATGGCAAGGAGGTCGAACGCCTTGCAAAGGAGGGTGCAGAACTGGTGGCCACCAGGAGGGTTCTAGAGGAGCTGCAGGGCTTGAGGGCGGCCGAGTCCCAGCAGGTGTGGGACTTCCTGGGACGGGCCGACAGAGCACTGGCACAGTTCGACTTCTGCCCTGTACATCCGACCAACTCGGTGCCGGAGCTAAATGAAGCACTGGCAGCTCTTAGCTCCACTAGTAGCAAGCTCGATGCAGTGGTCGACGTCATCACAGACCAGCTGGAGACGGGGGGAAGGTCCTTGACTAAGACCGTCGCCGAGTACGTGTTGACATGCTACTGGAGCCGGGACCCCCACTTCCCCCTGAGTCCAGCAGTCGAAGGGCCGATCGAAGAAGAGCTGGGTGCTGCCCGGGAGAGCGTTCAGGAGGCCGCTCAAGCTGTTGCTTCAGCTATCTGTAGGACTTATGCCTTCCTCCTCTTGCTCCCGCATGTATTCTTCTGATTTTGTAAGATAATCTTTTAATGAATGAAGTCTTCCGGATCTTCGGTTCTGATATTTTTGTGTCCTGCCCCCTGCTCTTGGGGTTGTCATGGGCCTAGGAGCTCCGACGGCACCCACCGTTTATGCGGGGGGGGTGCCACCGCCGGCCCCCTGGGGTTGTCGGAGCTTAGGTGCTCCAGCAGCACCCACGATCCACGTAGGAGACACCACCGACGGGCCCCCTGGGGTTGTTAGAGCTTAGGAGCTCCGGCAATACCCATGATCATGGTAGGACGTCGACGCCATGCCCCCCTGTTATTGCTGGGGCTCAGGAGCTCTGGCATCGCCCGTTGTTGATATAGAGGGTGCCGACAGTGGGCCCCCAAGCCTACTCCGGGCAGAGTGCCCGTTCGCCATCAGAATCACGGGAGTGGATTTATTTAGTGTTGTACCTTAGGAACCTGCACACATGACAGACAAAAGGTAATTCTGCTCTCCATTCAATCTTTTACCTACGGTCTATTAGTGTCACTTGTCTTATGATCCGTTGCCGTTCTGGGGGGCTTTGACTAACTCCAGGCCCCCGTACCCAGAACCTGTTTCCTGCCACCCGCGAGGGGTGGGCTTAGAGGTTTCAGACACTTAGCAGGTAACCAAAGTGACCCGCTAACAAACGGACAGCAACGCTCCCACTATTGTAGAGACGAAGGGAAAAAATTGACCACACCTAGGCTAGGTGATGAGCTAATGGCAAATGCATGACATCACTCCTAAGAACTAAAGATAATTTCAAATGAACAAGGCATTTAAGGGTAGGGCAAAAATCTTTTTCATTATAACGCTCATAGGAGAGAACATACTTTACAGGAGGAACGACCCGACCCGTGTGACAGGGAGCTGAGTGTACCTTCCCTGGGTACCGGTCCATGCCGAGCAAGGCAGACACTCGGAACTCATTTCCTCGTCCTTAGTTAACCCAAGTGCTATCTCTAGACACTATGCCGACTTTATAACAAAAGAAAAATAAAATGCCCTTCCACTGGTTATCGATAAAACTTATAGAGCTGTTCGATATTCCATGGGTTGGGCACCGATTGCCCATCCTCCGTAGCCAGGAAAACGCACCCTGGGCGACAAACTTCTGTAACCCGGAAGGGACCCTCCCACTTGGGGGAGAGTTTGTTTGTCCCTTCACGGGAAAGCAGACGTCGCAGGACCAGGTCGTTCACCTTGAGCTCCCTACTACGCACAGTCCGCTGATGGTAGCATCGGAGCGCTTGCCTGTACCGTGCATTTTGGAGGGCAGCTTGTATGCGTCCCTCGCCGACGAGGTCCATGTCTTCACGCTGGAACTGGTCCTGCACGGCTTTGTCGTACATTCGAACACGAGGGGAGCCCATGGTGATCTCTGGGGGAAGGACGTCCTCCGCCCCGTACACCAGGAAGTGGGGCGTTTCTCCTGTAGCCCGGGTTGTTGATGTCCAGCTAGCCCACAATGCATATGGCAGCTCATCCACCCAGTTTGCACCATGCTTCTCGAGGCTTTAGTATGTACGATTCCGGAGGCCCTTGAGAATCTCGGTGTTTGCCCTCTCTACCTGCCCATTGCTCTCGGGATGGGCAACAGAGGCATAACAAACTTGGATTCCAAGGTCCTCGCAGTATTCTTGGAACGCCGCACTCGTGAACTGGGTCTCGTTATCAGTGATGATTCTGTTTGGGACCCCGAACCTACAGATGATCGACTTTATGAACTTCACTGCTGACTGCTTGTTAATGGTGACGACTAGGGTGACTTCTAGCCTTTTGGTGAACTTATCTACGGTGACGTAGAGGTGCTAGAATCCTCTGACGGCTCTTGGGAACCCAGGATGTCTAGTCCCCACACGACGAATGGCCACGAGGGAGGGATCATCTGTAGCGCTTGAGCTGGTGTGTGGATCTTCTTGGCATGGAACTGGCACACCTTGCATCTCTTAACCATGTAAGTGGCATCCTGGAGTGATGTGGGCCAGTAGAAGTCATGCCGAAAGGCTTTGCCGACCAGCGTGCGGGCCAATGCTTGGTTACCGCACTCACCTCCATGGAATTCTGCGAGCAAGTCGCAGCCCTCCTCCCGGGTAATGCATCGCAGGAGGATGCCGTTGGCGCCACACTGGTAGAGATCCCCTCTACCAGCGTGTATGTTTTAGCCATCCGCACAATCCATTCTGCCAGGGCATGTTATTCGGGAAGGTCGTTGTCTTTCAAGTAGTCCCGGACCTCTGAGATCCATGCATCGGGACCTCCTTGATCCTCTTGTTCTTGGGCGCCCAGCTACTCGGAGCTGCTAGAGGCGCATAGGAACCTTGGCGGGCACCATGGCTATAGGGCCGATGGGGTTGCTAGCTTCGAGGTGCTAACTTCACCCCCTTCACCCGGTTTGGTAGCTCGGGCGGTTGGTCGCGATAACGTCCTCGCAAAGACTCCTTCGGGCACTGGTGCCTCTGTGGAGGCCTTTGTTGACAGGTCGTCTGCGACTGAGTTGTCAGCTCGAGGTACATGGCACAGATCCAGGACCTCGAAATCTTTCTCCAGCTTCGTGACGTGCAGCAAGTATGCTGCCATCTGAGGGTCGTTGCAACTGCACTCCCCTTTGACCTGTTTGACAATTACCTGGGAATCACCTTTGGCAAGGAGCTGGCAGACATTGAGGGTCAATGCTGTCTTCATCCCGTAGATGAGGGCCTCGTACTCCATTATGTTGTTGGTGGCCTTGAAGCCAAGGTGTACCATATACTTGAACTGCTCCTCCGTCAGAGCTATGAGCACCACTCCAGCCCCGGCCCCCTGTTTCCGGGCGGAACCATCGAAGTAAAGCGTCCATGGGGTTTCAGTGAAAACCGATGCTCCAAACACTGTGCCCCTGCTAACTGGACTTTCGGGGTTACTAGGCGATGGGGTCCACTCGGCCAGGAAATCCGCCAGGGCCTGACTTTTGACCGCATTCCAAGGGAGGAACTCGATCTCAAATTCTGCTATCTCGGCTGCCCACTTGGCGATGTTGCCGGTAACATTAGGGCTGTGGAGCACCGTTCTCAGCGGAAAGGAGGTGACCACTGAGATCTTATGGCCCTGAAAGCAGTGTCGGAGCTTCCTTGATTCTATCAACACGGCGTAGAACAGCTTATGTATCCCCTGATACCTTGTTTTTGACTCATGGAGGACTTTGCTGACGTAGTAGACCGGCCTTTGAGTGGTTCGGACTCTGTCTGAGAGGTCTGGTGCTCCCTGCGTCAGATCCAGGTCCTGGGGTTCTTGGCTCCCTGGACCCGCATCATACTCCAGGGGCTGGGGGCCGACGACTTCCAGGTTCCCAGAGCCCCCCTGGGAGAGATCCATGGCTTGGACTGGGACCAGAGGCTCGGTGCTTGCTTTGCGGGCTCCTTCTTGTTTATGTTGCTGATGCGATTCTGATCGCTCTGCGACCAAGACCATACTAACCACTTCAGTTGTTGCAGTAACATACAACAGCAGGGGCTCGCCGGGCTCTGGCGCCACCATAACTGGGAGGGACGTCAGGTGCCTCTTGAGCTCCCGGAACGCCGCTTCCGCTTCTTCTGTCCAGACAAAGGGACCGGCCTTCCGCAGAATCTTGAAGAAGGGAAGCGCTCGCTCCGCCAGCCTTGAGATGAAGCGACTGAGGGCCGCTAGGCAACCTGCGAGCTTTTGTACATCCTTGATACGCGCCGGGGGCCACATCAGCTCTATCACCTTAATCTTCTCTGGATTGGCTTCGATCCCACGATGAGAAACCAGGAATCCAAGCAGCTTCCCAGAAGAGAACCCGAAGACACACTTTTCGGGGTTTAGCATCGTGCGCGTAAGGGGTAGCCTGCTGAAGACTTGCGCTAAGTTGTCTAGGAAGGACGCACGGTCTTTGATTTTGACCACAATGTCATCGACATACACCTCTACTAGGTCTCTAATAAGGTCCCAAAATGTTTTATGCATCACACGTTCAAAGGTATGGAGAGCATTCTTAAGACCATAAGGCATGGAGACATAACAATACATGCCATCTACTGTTACAAAAGTAGTATGTCCTTCATCACCTCTAGACATAGGTATTTGATGGAAACCAGAATACGCGTCTAGGAAACACAGCAGATCACAACCTGGCGTAGAGTCTACAACTTGATCTATCCTAGGGAGCGGGAATGGATCTTTTGGACATGCCTTGTTTAGGTTGGTGTGGTCGATGCACATCCGAAGCTTCCCGCCAACCTTGGGGACGACAACAGGATTAGCCAACCACCGAGGGTGGTGGACCTCCCGGATGAAGCCAGCATCGAGAAACTTCTTAATCTCGTCTCGGATGAAGTTTTGGCGCTCAACAGACTACTTATGGAGCTTCTGTTGTACCGGGCGGGTATCGGGGTAGATCTTTAGATGGTGCTCAATCACCTCCCTAGGGATCCTGGGCATCTGTGATGGTTGCAAGGCAAACACATGAACATTGTCCCGGAGGAAGGTGATGTGCGAGAATTCCTATTTGTTGTCCAGGTTACCCGCTATGCGGGTCGTCTGTGCAGCCTTGGAGCCGATCCTGATGACCTTTACTGGGACGTCGTCTTCGGTAGGCAGCACGCGCGGGGCTGCGGTGGAGGTCCGTTAGGGCGGGCCTTGACTTCGTTGGCCTTCCCTTGCATCATCCAGGTTCGAGGCCCGCTCCGCAGCGAGTGCTTGGAGCTGCTCCAAGGACGACACCGCCACGGTTCGATCCCCCCGGACCCTGAGGACCCCGGATGGCGTTGGCATCTTCAGGACCAGATAGCCGTAGTGAGCTACGTCCATGAACAGGTATAGCGCTAACCTTCCAATGACGGCGTTGAAGGGAAGCTCAACATTCACCACGTCAAATAGGATATTCTCCGTGTGATAGTTCTCTGGGGTACCAAAGGTAACTGGGAGGTGGATGCTACCACTGGGCACAATCCGCCATGGGTCCATGCCTGAGAACGGGCTCGAAGGCGTGAGCCGAGACATAGGTATCTGCAGCTTCCGCAAGGCTGCAGTGGAGATGAGGTTGAGGCCTGCTCCGCCATCGATCAACACGTAATGGAGCTTCACGTTGGCGATGGTTGGGGCCACGAGCAGTGGGAGCACTCCAGCTCCTGCCATGTTCTTCGGGCAGTCCGAAGCGTCGAAGCTGATAGCGGTGTTCATCAACTTGCTGTGGGGAGACAGGCTTGGCATCAGAGCCACTGCCGCCATGGCCCGTCGCAAGACTTTTACTGCATTTCGATACACGGGGTCCGAGGCCCCCCGTAGATGACATATAGGAGCCTCCGCCACTCCTGGTCGCTGCTAGTGTCTGAGTCAACACCCGTGAACACTGCTTTCACTGCTCTATGGGGCTCCTTGTACCCCATGTCCTTGTCCTTGTCCTCCGTAGGGTCAAGCTTCTGCTTACCCTCCCTCTGGCGGGGAGATCGCTCTCTTGACACTGCTACTTCTGCTGCTGCTCGCGGAAACGTTCCGTGAGCTTCTTGACTTCCTGTCACTTACTTGCACTATGATTGTTGGTTCGGTGCACCGGGCATTTGAAGTCAGCGTCATCTCTTTCAAGCGACGGGCGCAGGCTCTTATCCTGATGTGAGCCCCGGGCTCTGCCAGGTGCCGCAGCTGCCACCACAGGAGCTCCGGGCCTCAGCTTACTCCTGCCACGGCCGCCGCTCTTCTTCTTCCTGCCACTAACCATGGTGGTTGCCTCTGCTTCAGACTGTGAGGGTTCCCCACTCTCCGAGGAAGGTCGGGCGTGCAAATTACGTCCCCCCGCAGTCTTGGCGCACCTGTCTGCCAAGGCGAACAGCTCGGAGACATCGCACACGTCATGCGTGGCGAGCTTCTCGAGCATCTTCTTGTCCCTCACACCCTGTCTAAATGCAACTATGATAGATGCATTTGAGATGTGTGGAATGGTGTTCCGTACCTGGGAGAATCGCTGGATGAATGTTCGCAGCGGTTCCCCCGAGCGCTGTCTAACAGCGTGGAGGTCAAGCTCCGTGCCAGGGCGCTCATACGAACTTCCGAAATTCGCCACGTTATGTCAGCACAGTTCTTCCCAAGAGGTGATAGACCCCTGGGGCTGGTTCATGAGCCATAACCGGGCTGGACCGGCCAGGACCACCGGGAAGTAATAGGCCATGATGACCTCGTCACCCCCTGCAGCTAGGATCGAAGTGGAGTAGATCAGCAGGAACTCACTTGTGTTGACGCTTCCATCATACTTCTCCGGCGTGTGCGGGCGGAACTTGTGGTGCCACACCACCGTTCGTAGGTGGGGAGCTAAGGCTGCACACCCTCCACCTGTGCTTGCGGGCGGCAGGTTCGGTGCTACATGGCCGTGATGAGCTGGCTGCCCCGCGTATGCTGGGTGTTGGGGTATTGCTGCTAGCGCTTGGTGCACCATATGCTTGCGGTGGGGGAGGCGCACTGTACGCCTGGTGCGGAGGGGGCATCATATACACCTGGTGCTGCGCGGGAGGCGCCGCATATGCCTAGTGCGGCGGGAGAGCATCATGCACCTAGGGCCCAGTGCTCGGCATGCTGTAGTGAGCTTCAAGGTTGCGGCATCGCTCCCGTTGTCGTTCGATGACAACCCGACAGTCCTCGCTGGCCCTGCGGCGGCGTTGCAACCTCGTCCGCAGGTCAGCCAACGAAAGCCTAGTTGAGTGGCTATCGGCGGTCCACCCATCGACAGTAGGCGTACGCGACAACGACACAAATGTTGCTGCCGCTCGCCTCCCGCCTTGCGGAGTCGCCTGGAGTGCAGCGACGACCAGATGGTCGACATCGTTTACCCACTACTGGGTTTCCCCCCGGGGGGCTCCTGCTGTCGGTGCATTGCGGAGCAACTAACGCGCAGCAAGGAGCACACTTTCTGGGCTTGCCGCCGGTGGTGCCGTAACGGCTGTTCCGGCAGGGGTCCGTCGTGCCATGTTGTGCTGACCTGCAGCCGGTGAAGTGGCTGTTTGGCGACGCGACGGCCCAGATCTTCCCACCCTGGACCGGGACCCATCTCTGGGGTGGGATGAAGCTTGGTCCTCATGTGCCACCTGCTGATGGGGCAGTGGCTTGGAGGAACTAGCATTGGAAAGGGTGTTCACCATACTGCTGGTGAAGATTCTTGCAGGAGAAAGCCCCCTACCTGGCGCACCAAATGTCGAGGTGTCTAAACTGGCACCTCCCCGGGACCTACATGGGAGTAGTCCGCAGAGGTTTGATGTGTTTTTGGGGGGCTAGTCCTAGCAAGATCAAGCTCAGAGAATGATGAACGCAAGGGATTTACGTGGTTCGGGCCGCCTGAGCGTAATACCCTACTCCACGGAGGTTTGTGTGTTGTATTGCTTGAGCCTGAGAGAACTCTAGGTCTGACTGAATGTGTCTTAGTCAGTTGCCGCTCGGTCCTTTTATAGTCTAAGGCCGAGCAACTTACAAGTGGGACCTAGGTCCCGACATGTGGCCCTGGGTGTACCAAATCCCTCCTAAGATTTGGTAGTAAATGCTATCCCCTGACAATGGCTTCAATGTGCCGCCTTGCCATGCCCTGCTGTAGGGCTACACATAGCCCCTCATCATGGCAAGCCATGTCCTGTCCGTCCTATCGCGGCCTCTCATTCGCCCATCGTACATAGTAGTTCGGCGCCAGCCTGTTACCGACGAGCTGGGTACAAGACTTTTGACTTATGAGTGCGAGCTCCTACTTGCCTTGGGAACACGCGCTTCTTTATTGTTTAGGTGCACTGGGGTCGTCCCACTTTATTGCCACTATCGTAGGGTGAGCTAGGTGCAGCTCTGCTTGCCACGTGGCGAGTACGGACCTTTCCTCTGCCGTGCGGTCGGGCCTGGAGCTTCCGGAAACGTGGCTGCACCGGACCTTCTCCCTGCAGCGAGGCAGGTCCGGGGCTCCTGAACTAATGAGCATGCCGGACCCCTCCTTGGTGGGGAGGTGGACCCAGACCTGTGGGACACACGGCAGCGCCAGACCTCCCTTCCGTGAGGCAGATGCATCTGGATCCGCAGGACACGTGGCTGCATCGTGCCTCCCCTCAGCGGTCAGGCATGGCTATGCTGCACGCCACGTGGCACCCTGGGACCACGTCGGGTCCTGCCCCCACGGGTGGTGGGACCCAACGTGCCTCCTTCCTTGTATCTAGGGGTACCCGGTCCGCCAGGTACTGACAACAACCATTTACGTATTGTTGGACTCGAAGACAATAATACATCTCACACTTAAAAATGAACCTTACTCTTACTTGGCCCCTAATATCCAGTGATCATAGGTTCTCCCTTAAACCCATGCCGGCTACGTGTTCATTGAACACACTGGGTCGAAGACTTTTTGTTAGCGGATCCGCAACCATACACTTGATACTTATATGTTCAAGACTTATGGTATGATCCTGAATTTGATCTTTCACAAAATAAAACTTAATGTCAATGTGTTTGGCAACACCACTGGACTTGTTGTGAGATTAAAATACTACAGGTTCATTATCACAGTATAACTTAAGTAGTTTTACATTGTTGTCGACCACTCTAAGAATGAGTAAAAATTTCTTAAGCCAAATTGCCTGCCCCGTGGTCTCATAACATGCAACAAACTCGGTATGCATTGTGGACGATGTAGTAACAGTTTGTTTGGAGCTTTTCCATGAAATGGCTCCATTTGCGAGGGTGAATATGTCAAAGGGTCAATGCAACACTTCCCCCGGATCTGCTAAGGAGCAGCCTGCGGAGGTTATTGTTTGGCGGGGCTTAGGCCTCAAACTAGTGTTCTAGCGGAAGAGTATGAGACAGTTGTTTTTACGTGGTTCGTGCCGCAAGGAGAGTAACACCCTACTCCACGGTTGAAAGTTGCCTAGAGGGGGGTGAATAGGCTAATCGACCTGCAGATGACTTAATAAAACGAGATTAAATCACAGGGGGCGGACTAGTCCGGTCTGGGGGCGGACTAGTCCGGTCAGCCTGCGTGAAGAACCCTAAAAAGTGTTTCTAGCAAGTTTTAAGGGGATTTTCTCGAGGCTACAAGTGAGGATATGTTTAAGACAAGTTTAGAAACTATCAACACAAGAGTGAGTCAAGTTTTAACAAGATTAAGCAATGTGAGGCACAAGACAAGACTAGCAACCCTAGAGCTAAGTATGCAATAAACAAAATGCGAAGAACACGGAGACACAAGGATTTTATCCCGAGGTTCCATTCCACACAAGAATCTACGTCCCCGTTGAGGAGTCCACAAAGGACCGGGTTCACCAACCCTTCCCTCACCAAGTTTACCTCACGGGCCTAACTTGGTTCTCCACTATCTCAAAGTGCGAATACAAGATTCGTTGGGGCTTCTCACAATCTGAGGCTCCCACACCACAAAGATGATCAACAACACAAAACACACTCAACACACAGCTCACAAAGACTCAATGAGTGCAAGAGATCAAACTGGGAGCACAAGGGCGATGTTCTTCCTCTTCTCCACCTCACTAAACCCTAATCCACACAGGAATTAATTTTAGAGAGAAAGGTGGCAAGAAAGAGGCTTAAGAGTGCTCCAAGTTGGCTGTGGCGGCGCTAGGGTTCGAGAGTATTTGAAATGAGGCCGGGGGTCCCCTTTTTATAGGAGTCCCGAGCCCAAACTGCTGACCTCAGCAAAAGGGCGGACTAGTCCGGCCTCAGGCCCGGACTAGTCCGGCCTAGGGGGCCACTGACCCCTCTGACACTGTCGCACTGCACGGCAATCATCACGCTACCCGCCAAAGTTCAAATTCAAACGGTAACTTCCACAACGGACTAGTCCGGCCCTCACCGGACTAGTCCGTTCTCACACAGAACCTTTTGTCCCGTATGAAAATGGACTAGTCTGGAGACCACGGACTAGTCCGGCCCCAAGGGCGGACTAGTCCGACCTTCCCAGACTTAGTCACAAAACTTCTCTGCACTCGGCACCACGGACTAGTCCGGCCCACGGACGGACTAGTCCGATCTCACACAGGACCTTTTGGTCCGCCCCAAAACGGACAAGTCCGCTCTCTAGGACTTAGTCCTGAAACTCCACTTCAAGGGGTACCCCGGACTAGTCCGGTCCACTACGGACTAGTCCGAAGTCACACAGGACCTTCTGGTCCGTGTGAAAACGGACTAGTCTGGCCAGGAGCAGACTAGTCCGGCCACTCCTGTCAGACTACTCTAACTTCAACTTCAAATAGGATTTCTACCTCAACCACCACTCTTGAGCTCCTACTTTGATCTCATTGCACTTTACGCACACACCCTCCTATTTCTACGGCTAGTCTAACTCAAAACGCTAGAAACCCTAGTTTCTACGCTTCGAGTTGACTCCGTTTCCTTCCTTTTCCTTTTTGAGGGTTTGTGTCTCCGATCGAGTCCACACCTGTGCTAAGATCACATGAGCTCATTAGTGACTTAGTTATCGTCATCAATCATCCAAAACCCACGGGGAACCTAGATGCACTTTCAATCTCCCCCTTTTTGGTGATTGATGACAACACATCAAGTCCTTCACAATTTAGAGTATAAATTTTGGTTTTCATAACTTGTGTGCGTATGAATGACTCCCCCTCAAAGTATGCAGCATGTAAAAGAGGTGGAGGAGATCTTTCATACCCACACACGTTATGGTGGGGTGCCTACGTGATGTGCTCAACAATTGTGACAAGACATAAGGTACATCAATATAATCATTAGATTGACAATAAGGGCATTATATTGAGATTGGACAACATTAACAGGTCTTGCACAAATGTAAACATCCAAGTAGCATGAATAAATTACAAATTAGGTCCAAAAGCCAAGAACACACACACGACAAAGGACTTAACAAAGGACTACCGACTACCTCCCCAACTCCACACAAAGGACTAACTCCCCCTAACTCTCCCCCTTTGGCATCAAGGCACCAAAAAGGAAAAGAAGAGGGGGGACAAGGACCCAAAAGCTAGTCCTCGTCCTCATCACTGTCGCCATTGTGGGAGTCGCTCTCCGTGGCCTCCGGGTCCTCGACGTCTTCCTCATGATCGTCATCGTCGTCGTCGGAGCCCGGTGCGGAGGTACCCTCCGTCTCACCCAAGAGTGCCAACTCCTCGGGGGTGAGAAGGGGGTAGGGAGTGAGCTCGTCGTCGGAGGCCTCAGGGCTCATCGGAATCTCCATCTTGTCGCAGAGCTTCCTCACGTATCTCTCAGTTCGCTGAGCTCGCACCTCGGCTTTGCGGCACGAGGTGAAGATGGACCGAAGAAACTTGAGGACTCCGCTGCTAGAGGAGCCACCGGGTGAGTGAGTGGCACGGCGAGAGGCTCCACCACGAGGTTCCTCCGGCTGAGAGGGAGGATCCGCGTTCTTCCGGCGCGGAGGGATCTGGACAGCAGGAGGCATCTGGGGTCGGAGAGGCTGGTGAGTGGTGTCCTTCACAAACACAAGCCTGGACACCTTCTCGATCAGACACATAATGTACGGGGCATAACCACATGCACAGTTAGGCATGTGTGAGATGTTGTAGATATCATCAAAGATGTAATCTACAAGGTTGAACATCTCATGTCCATCGATGAGAGCCAACAGGTGCCTGAGGTGACCCTGGATGATCCCTGCATCCCCTTCCTTCGGAGCCACTGTCCTCCTAAGAATTCTGTTGAGGATGCTGTAGAACGGGAGGATGTTCCTGGCCAGTCCAGCTTCACACTTGACGTGAGGAGGGTACATATAGCTCATGTCATCCCTATCCATGGCCTTGAGATTGGAGATAATGATCTCATGGTCCAGGTGACTCTCCAGACCAAGAGCCTGAGCAAAAACCTCAAAAGTGGCATAGTACTGCTCACCGTTGGTCATCCAAGTGATTGCACGGTCACCATGAGAGTGGAAGTGAACCGTGGTATAGAACTGAACTATGACCTCCTCATTCCAGTCATACTTGAATCCGAGAATGTCCTTGATTCCGTGGCGCTCAGCTGCCTCGATCACTGCGTCAAACGCCTCGTGCTTCTTCTTGGCCATATAGGTCCAGTCCACCCATTGAGCCTGGATCACTGGCTTCTTCATGGCCTGGTAGACTGTGCGATAGTAATCGCAATGGAAGTCACACCAGAACCGAGGGTCGGCGGTGGACCTCTCATACCTATAGACATTCTCGTCTCTGAGCCTCCTGGCCTTCTCAGCTCCTTTTCCTTTGAATGTGTTAGCTGAGAGGTCGGGCTGACGGTTTGGATTACGTGCTGGACTGTGCATCACAAGAGGACCAACAGCTTGGGCCTTCCCTTTTTCACGGATGGCTACCCCTCCGGGTGCCTTCTTGGCGGGCACCTTGACAGTGGGCTTTTTCTTCTTCGGCTCGACTGGAGCCGGAGCCTTTCCTTTCTTAGGGTCACGCTCGACCCTTGGCTCTTCTTCCCTCTGAGCCTGCTCCTCGCCCTTTGCCTTCTCGCCAGCAGTGACGAGTCTCTTCCTTTTGGGAGCATTGGCCTCAGCGGCCCTGGAGTTGTGAGCCTCCCTGTCTTGTCTCTTCTTCTTCCTTAGCTCATTGAGAGATTCGGCAGTTGCTCGTGCCAAGGCTTCTTCCTCATTGTAGATAGTGGCAGCTACTTTGGAGGCTTCGAGTGCCTTCAGCCGCCTTTCTTCTTTTTCCTTCTGCACCTTAATGAGGGCAGCCTTCATCCTCGCTTCGACGATTTGAGTCTTGGTGCGGCCCTCCCGGGGTACTTCCGCACCTCTCTCCTCGGTGCGGCCCCAATAGGTCTCGGGGCGTTCTTCATCCCCCGCGGGGATGAGACGAGAAGGGGAGCACTCCGAGTTCGACATGCTGCGGAAAATACATAGACGGGAAGGTATGAGTTCAAGGAGATGGAAGCATTGCGGAAGAAGTCTCGAGAGAAGACTAGGACTAGGGTTTGCTCTGTGCAAACCGGACTTGTCCGCCCCAGGGGCGGACTAGTCCGCCGAGCGGACTTGTCCGCCAGGGGCCGGACTAGTCCGGGTTGCGCAGGATAAACCCTAACCCTAATCGAATCATCGAAAAATCTTCAGATCAGCGCGCAATACTCCTAGGCTGTGATCACAAGGGTATATGGAGCAATATCTATGAAGGTGTTCCTATCAAAAACCTCAAGAATCAAAAATGGGGAAAGTTTTTGAAAAAGCTAGAATACCTTCTTAAATCCGCGAGAATCGACGAAATCAACGATGGATTGCGAAGGTGAAGCGCGGGGAAACGATCCCTCACTCCCAAGGGCTCCAATGCACGGATTGGAATCGAGATTTGGTGGTTGGAGCGAAAAATCGCCAAAAGAGGCGGTGGCTTGAGAGTGGGAGAGGGAGAGGCGCGAGTGAGAGGAAGAGGAGGGGTCTGGGCCGACCCTGGGGGTTTAAGCCCCCAAGGGCCGGACTAGTCCGGTGCCAGGACGGACTAGTCCGGTGCGCGGACCAGACGCGGACTAGTCTGCCTCCGGACTAGTCCGGCCTCAGAGCGGACTAGTCCGGTATGCGGACTAGCCACGGACTAGTCTGGACCCGGACTTGTCCGTCCAATATGGCGGACTAGTCCGGTCCGACTGGGCTGAAAAACTGTGTTTTAGAGCTTTGCCCTCCAATCATTGGTCCTTTTGGACAACAAGCAATGCAAACATGATTAATGAAGAGAATATGATAAAAACATGATCCATTTCCAAGAAAAAGTTCTCTCAAATAGTTTTTTTGAAGAGAAATTAAGATAGAGAAGAGTTTTTCGAAATATAGCTCAAAAAGTGAGAAATGTGGTTTAAGCCACATTCCTAGAATCCAAAAAGTTGAGCTCACTTCTTAGCTCACAGAAACGCTTCTCATCAAGAGGCTTGGTGAAGATATCCGCGAGTTGATGTTCCGTCCTCACATGAGAAATCACAATATCTCCCTTCATTGAGTGATCTCGCAAGAAATGGTGTCGAATGTCTATGTGTTTGGTCCTAGAGTGCTCCACCGGATTATGGGCTATCTTGATGGCACTCTCGTTGTCACACAAGAGTGGAATGTTGCGCAAGTTAATCCCATAATCCCTAAGGGTTTGTCGCATCCAAAGAAGTTGTGCACAACAACTTCCGGCTGCAACATATTCCGCTTCGGCGGTGGAGAGAGCAATAGAGTTTTGCTTCTTGGAGGACCAAGACACTAGAGATCGACCCAAGAATTGGCATGTACCCGACGTGCTCTTCCTATCAACTTTGCACCCCGCATAGTCCGCATCGGAATATCCAATGAGGTTAAACTTAGATCCTTTGGGGTACCAAAGTCCTAGGGAAGGTGTGTGTACTAGATATCTCAAGATCCTTTTAACGGCGGTCAAATGACAAGCCTTAGGTGCCGCTTGAAAGCGAGCACACATACACACACTTAGCATGATATCGGGCCTAGATGCACAAAGATAGAGAAGTGAACCAATCATAGACCTATATAACCTTTGATCCACACTTGGACCATCCTCATTTAGGTCTAGGTGTCCATTTGTCCCCATAGGGGTTTTGATGGGTTTTGCCTTATCCATGTCAAACTTCCTTAGAATATCTTGTGTATACTAAGTTTGACTTATGAACGTCCCTTCTTTGAGTTGTTTTACTTGAAATCCTAGAAAGAACTTCAACTCACCCATCATGGACATTTCAAACCTCTCCGTCATTATCTTGGAGAACTCATCACAAAACACCTTATTTGTGGAACCAAATATGATGTCATCCACATATATTTGGCACACAAAAAGATCTTCGTTAAAGTGCTTTGTGAAAAGGGTATAATCCGCTTTGCCTATCCTAAAACCATTTTCAACTAGAAAGTCTCTTAGGCACTCATACCAAGCTCTAGGAGCTTGCTTGAGGCCATAAAGAGCCTTTTGCAATTTGTAAACATGGTTAGGATAGTCTTGGTGTTCAAACCCCGGAGGTTGCTCTACATAAACTTTTTCCTTGATTGGGCCATTAAGGAATGCACTCTTAACATCCATTTGGTAGAGCTTGAAGTCATGATGAGTAGCAAAGGCTAGTAATATCCGAATTGACTCAAGCCTAGCTACGGGAGCAAATGTCTCATCAAAATCCAATCCTTCAACTTGTGAGTACCCTTTTGCCACAAGTCGTGCCTTGTTCCTAGTTACCACGCCATGCTCATCTTGTTTGTTGCGGAACACCCACTTGGTTCCAACAACATTAGCTTGTGGGCGCTTGACAAGCTCCCAAACCTTGTTCCTTTCAAAGTTATTGAGCTCCTCTTGCATGGCAACTACCAAATCCGGATCTCTTAAGGCATCTTCAACCTTACGGGGTTCCAAGGATGAGACAAAGGAGAAATGCTCACAAAAGTTTGCAACACGTGAACGTGTTGTTACTCCTCTTGTGATATCTCCTAGAATGTTGTCAACGGGATGATCCCGTTGAACACTTTGATGAACACGAGGATGCGGAGGTTGAGCTCTTGAATCACTTGCTTCATCTTCTTCACTTTGGTCTCCCCCTTGATCCAAGCCCCCCCCCCTTGATCTTCATTCCCATTATCATTTTGGGGAGTATCTAGTGGATCTCCAACTTGTCCAATGGGGGTTTGACCTACTTCATAATGATGATGGTCACTTGGGCTTTGAGATGGTTCTTGTGGGCGAACATCTCCAAGTGCCATTCTCCTTAGAGCTTCTAGTGGAGGTTCCTCTTGATCAAGGGCATGTTGATCAACTTGCTCCACTTGAGAGCCATTGGTTTCGTCAAACACCACGTCACGTGCTACTTCAACAATTCCGGAGGATTTGTTGAACACACGGTACGCATGAGTGTTTGAGTTATATCCAAGCAAGAAACCCTCATCGGACTTTGAAGCAAACTTCGAAGTCCTAGGCTTCTTGTTGAGGATATAACACTTGCTACCAAAAACACGAAAGTAAGAAACATTGGGTTTCTTACCAACGAGAAGCTCATAAGGAGTCTTCTTGAGGAGGCGATGAAGGTACAATCGGTTTACGGCGTGGCAAGCGGTGTTAACCGCTTCCGCCCAAAACCGGTCCGATGTTTTGTACTCATCTAGCATCGTCCTTGACATCTCAATAAGCGTCCTATTCTTTCTTTCGGCAATTCCATTTTGTTGAGGAGAATAGGGAGCGGAAAACTCATGCTTGATGCCCTCCTCATCTAGGAACTCTTCTACTTGCATGTTCTTGAATTCGGTGCCATTGTCACTCCTTATAGCCTTTATCCTTAAGGTGAACTCATCTTGAGCTCTCCTTAGGAATTTCTTGAGGACACCGGGGGTTTCACTCTTATCATGCAAGAAGAACACCCAAGTATATCTAGAAAAGTCATCAACGATGACTAGACCAAACTTGTTCCCACCGATGCTAATGTAAGCAATGGGGCCAAAAAGATCCATATGGAGTAACTCCAAAGGTCTAGTTGTCGTCATGACATTCTTAGAGGGGTGTTGAGCTCCTACTTGCTTTCCCGCTTGGCACGCACCACATGGCCTATCCTTTTCAAATACCACATCCTTTAGGCCACTAACGTGCTCTCCTTTAAGGAGCTTTTGAAGGTTCCTCATTCCAACATGGGCTAGCCTTCTATGCCAAAGCCATCCCATGTTGGCTTTCGCCATTAAGCATGTGTCAAGTTGAGCCTTATCCATGGTAAAGTCCACAAGATACAGCTTTCCCTTGAGCACTCCCTTAAAGGCTATTGAGTCATTACCCTCTCTCAGAACATTCACACGCTCACTAGAAAAAACACACTTATATCCTTTATCACAAAGCTGTGATATGGATAGGAGATTATAGTCTAGGGAATCAACATGCAAAACATTAGATAAAGTATGCGAAGAGGAGATAGCAATTTTACCGGAGCCAAGGATTTTCCCTTGGCTATTATCCCCAAAGAAGATTCCTTCACTTGGGTCCTCGTTCTCCTCATACTCTATGAACATGCTCCTCTCTCCGGTCATGTGGTTGGTACATCCGCTATCAAACACCCATTTCGATCCACCGGAGGAGTAAGCCTACAAAACAAGTTTATGCCTTCCTTTTAGGTACCCAAGCGGAGTTGGGTCCTTTCACATTAGTAGTTAGGCATTTGGGCACCCACACGCAAGGCTTGGGGCTCTTGCGGAGTGGCCCAACATATCTAGCAAACACTTTGCCGTGTTTGTTCCTCTTTAGCACATAAGATGCATCAAAATCATGGAATAGAGGATGCGATTCAGATTTAGGCAATTTGTTGCTAGAGGGTGAGTTCTTTTCAATTTTAGTTGGGGATGAACTCCCCTTAACAAAGACAATCATGTCTTTGCCATACTTGGAGGTTTTGGCGTTATGCCTTCCACCTCTAGTATAGCCAAGACCATCCTTGACATGGGGAGGTCTTGTGTTGGTGTATGCACTTCGTGCATACGCCACCTTCTCCTTGTCAAAGATGGCACCCTTAGGTGCTTGCTTGCCTTGTGCTGAGTTGAGTTCATTCTTAAGCTTAAGGATTAAGTTAGAGCACTTGCAAGGCGGAGTTGCATTGGATGAGGCCTTTGAGAAGGTTGAGCTCTTAGAGGAAGAGGCTACATTGTTCTTGAGAGACTCAACTTGAGTCTCAAGGATTTTGTTAACTTTTGACAAGTTCCCAAGTTCATCCTTGAGCTCAATTGTTTTCTCCTCAAGACTTGAACACGTTTTCTTACTTAGAGCAAGTTCGTGTTCCAATGCCTTGCTCTTCTCTCTTTCGAGCTCAAGGAGCTCATCAAGCTCTCGACATCTCTCCTTCTCAAGGATAAGCATGTCCTCTTGTCTATTGATGAGATCCTCCTTCTCAAAGATCTCATCCATAAGCAATTTCATCCTTCGCAAGGTGCTTTTGCTTATGTCCTTAAACATGTGTTCATTCTCACTAGCACTATCAAATTCATCTTGCGAGGAAGTTGTGGAGGAGGGATGAGATGTTACCTTTCTCCTTCCCTCCCTTGCCATAAGGCAAGTAGGTTTGTAGTCGTCATTGAGGTTGGGGAAGAGCTTGCTTCCCTTGGAGCTCCTCCCGATGGCTATGGTAGCCATCTTCTCCTCTTCTTCTTTGGAGGAGGACTCATCGTTAGAGTCCCACTCCTTCCCCAAGTGGGCTTGTCCGGAGGGCCTCTTCTCCTTGAATAATTTCTTATCTTGAGGCTTGCCCTCCTTCTTCTTCTTCGCTTCTTCATGTGGGCAATCAGCGATGAAGTGCCCATACTCGCCACAATTGTAGCAAGACCTTTTTGATTTGGGCCTTGCTCTTTCCTTCCCTTTGCCCTCATGGTTGTATCCACCTTCCTTCCTCCTCATCATTCTCTTGAATTTGTTGATGAAGAAGGCCTCTTCCTCATCGGTGTCGAGGCTCTCCTCATCACTTTCCTCTTGCTCCTTTGAAGAGGGTGTTGCCTTGAGTGCAACGTTCTTCATCTTGGAGGCGGTGAACTTCTGAAGGTCGTTGTAGAAGAGCGCCTCCTTCTCCATGATCTCGTGGTTGATGATCCTACCAAGGACCTCCTCCGGGGTCATTTGAGTGAACCCCGGGCTTTCTCGAATCATGGAGCAAAGAGCGACGTTCCTAGGCATGAATGCCCGGATCATCCTCTTCACAACCTCGTGGTCGGTCCACTTGGTGCAGCCATATGATCGGCTCTTGTTGATAAGTACCTTCAACCGGTTGTACATGTCTTGGGGGGATTCACCATCCAAGATGGCGAATCTCCCAAGCTCTCCTTCGATGAGCTCGATCTTGGCCTCCTTGACCACCCGATTTCCTTCATGCGCCGTCTTGAGGGTGTTCCATATGTCTTTGGCCACCTCAAGGCCATCGACGCGGTTGAACTCATCTCTTGAGAGAGATGAGATAATCACACCCGCAGCTTGAGCGTTGCGGTGGATGAGGATGGCTTGTTCTTGAGTGATGTTGTCCTCATCCTTCGGAATCTCCACCCCGGTCATGACAATTTGCCACAACGCCGGGTTGAGTGACACGAGGTGGATCTTCATATTATGTTTCCACATCCTATAATCAGTTCCATCGAATTGGGGAGGTTTCCCCAATGGGATGGAGAGGTAGTGGTTGTTGGCGGCAAGGTGTTCATAGTTGAACCCTTGTCGGTTGTAGTTGACTCCGCCACTACCACTTGATTGGTTCGACGGATCGATCTTGGAGATGTTCAGCTTCTCCCGGAGCTTCGCCTTGAGTTGGCGAGTCTCCTCATCGTCCGTTGGCTTATCTTGATAGGCCAGCGTCTCCTCACGGGTTGCCTCGTAGTTGCTGCTCGAGGCGTCGTCATTCACCACTCCGGCCATCTCTCCGAGTTGTTAGACTCTTTGTGGAGAGTCCTGCTCTGATACCAATTGAAAGTTGCCTAGAGGGGGGGGGGGGTGAATAGGCTAATCGACTTGCAGATGACTTAATAAAACGAGATTAAATCACAGGGGGCGGACTAGTCCGGTCTGGGGGCGGACTAGTCCGGTCAGCCTGCGTGACGAACCCTAAAAAGTGTTTCTAGCAAGTTTTAAGGGGATTTTCTCGAGGCTACAAGTGAGGATATGTTTAAGACAAGTTTAGAAACTATCAACACACGAGTGAGTCAAGTTTTAACAAGATTAAGCAATATGAGGCACAAGACAAGACTAGCAACCCTAGAGCTAAGTATGCAATAAACAAAATGCGAAGAACACGGAGACACAAGGATTTTATCCCGAGGTTTGATTCCACACAAGAATCTACGTCCCCGTTGAGGAGTCCACAAAGGACCGGGTTCACCAACCCTTCCCTCACCAAGTTTACCTCACGGGCCTAACTTGGTTCTCCACTATATCAAAGTGCGAATACAAGATTCGTTGGGGCTTCTCACAATCTGAGGCTCCCACACCACAAAGATGATCAACAACACAAAACACACTCAACACACAGCTCACAAAGACTCAATGAGTGCAAGAGATCAAACCGGGAGCACAAGCGCGATGTTCTTCCTCTTCTCCACCTCACTAAACCCTAATCCACACAAGAATTAGTTTTAGAGAGAAAGTTGGCAAGAAAGAGGCTTAAGAGTGCTCCAAGTTGGCTGTGGCAGCGCTAGGGTTCGAGAGTATTTGAAATGAGGCCGGGGGTCCCCTTTTTACAGGAGTCCCGAGCCCAAACTGCTGACCTCAGCAAAAGGGCGGACTAGTCCGGCCTCAGGCCCGTACTAGTCCGGCCTAGGGGACCACTGACCCCTCTGACACTGTCACACTGCGAGGCAATCGTCATGCTACCCGCCAAAGTTCAAATTCAAACGGTAACTTCCACAACGGACTAGTCCGGCCCTCACCGGACTAGTCCGTTCTCACACAGAACCTTTTGTCCCGTATGAAAACGGACTAGTCTGGAGACCACGGACTAGTCCGGCCCTAAGGGCGGACTAGTCCGGCCTTCCCAGACTTAGTCACAAAACCTCTCTGCACTCGGCACCACGGACTAGTCCGGCCCACGGACGGACTAGTCCGATCTCACACAGGACCTTTTGGTCCGCCCCAAAACAGACAAGTCCGCTCTCTAGGACTTAGTCCCGAAACTCCACTTCAAGGGGTACCCCGGACTAGTCCGGTCCACTACGGACTAGTCCGAAGTCACACAGGACCTTCTGGTCCATGTGAAAACGGACTAGTCTGGCCAGGAGCAGACTAGTCCGGCCACTCCTGTCAGACTACTCTAACTTCAACTTCAAATAGGATTTCTACCTCAACCACCACTCTTGAGCTCCTACTTTGATCTCATTGCACTTTACGCACACACCCTCCTATTTCTACGGCTAGTCTAACTCAACACGCTAGAAACCCTAGTTTCTACGCTTCGAGTTGACTCCGTTTCCTTCCTTTTCCTTTTTGAGGGTTTGTGTCTCCGATCGAGTCCACACCTGTGCTAAGATCACATGAGCTCATTAGTGACTTAATTGTCGTCATCAATCATCCAAAACCCACGGGGAACCTAGATGCACTTTCAACGGTGCATTGTATTGCTTGGTGAGTGTGTATGTGTATGTAAGTGTATCGGGGATTCTGAGTCTGCCTTTTGTATCGGTGGTCGTCTGGGGCTTTTATAACCAAGACTAGACACCTTACAAGTGGGGTCCTGGGGCCCGATAGGTGGTTCCGGGGCGATCTTATCCTAAAAGATCTAATGCTTCCTACATAAGCTCCTTTCAGCGTGGCAGTGAAGACTCGCCGTCTTGTGGCCTCCCTTGTTTGTAGCCCATGCACCGTTGCTGAAGGTAACAGAAGGTGTCCCGTGAGCTTGTCTTGTTGCTGCAAGCTACCCACTTGGATAAGTGGGATAGGCCTGCAATGCCTTCACTGTGATGTGATTGGTCATAGCGGCCTCTGACCGTTGGCGTGCTCAGCGTCGTGTGTCAGAGGTGGGTGCGGACCTTCAATGCCAGTCCTGAGTGGAGCGCTCTTGCTTCTAACTCCCGCACCTTACCGTCTAGGGGGTGCTGCAAGACACGTGGCAGCGCTGGGGTAGGTCCTCGCCGGGGAAGGTATCCCCGGCCCTTCGCGGCGGGTGGCAACTCCGGGGCTCCCCAAGGCATGTGGCAGCTCAGCTCTCTCCTCAGAGGGAGGGCGCTTGGTCCGGCGCTCCAGGCTACGTGGCAGCTTCTGGAGCATCTCCGGCAAGGTTGCTCGTGGTCCCCCTCAACACGTGGTGCCTTGGAAGGCCATCTCCCCTGAGGGTCTTTATCCCATCCTTTGTGCCCCACATGGCAGCACCGGGGCTGAGTCTTGTGGGAGGCTGAGGTCTCGACAACTTCTATACACGTGGCGCTGCCAGACATGCCTCGATGTCTTCATCCTGTGTGTTAGGGTACTCGGTCTGTAGGGTACCGACAGTGGCCCCTGGGTCCTTCTTGGGGCAAGATGGATAGCCCAAAGGTGGGGCCCTTTCCCTGTTTTCCTGCACCGTGCTTTGAATTCTGTCTTGGGTAGTTGAAGTGGTGGGCGCTCCTGCCAACGTCGCCACGCGCCTTCCTCAGGTTAAGAGGTTATTGTGGCGATATCTTTGCTTGCTATCATTTCTCTGCCTTCTGCGGCGCATTTAAGCGCTACAGTTCCCGATGCGGTTATAGCCCTTTCGTCGCCCCGTCTCTATGGTAGTTGTAACTGTTACTTTTCCAGGTGACTGACCGCCTAGGCCAGCGCTTCTACCTAGGGGCGTAGGGACTATCGTCATGGATATCGGGTTTTGGAGTGGTGCGAGTCGGTCCTGGCCTTGCTGCACTCACGCGCCGCGGGGGTGATTTAAAAAGGAAACCTTTAGGGGAATCGTTTCCTTCCCTAGTCACACCCTACATCCTATGCTGTCGCCTTTCTCCTTGAGCGTTCAAGCTTCCTTACTTTAGCCAAAGATTCTCCCCTTTGCTTGCTCCAATGGCCTCCCCACTACCCCTGTCTCGCCTTCAGTCAGTAGACGACCTGTTGTCAATGTGGCAACTGCTTGGCTGGTCGGCATCGGAGCATGCGGGGATGATCCGCTATGGATCTCCTGCTCTTGAAGATTTGCGCGAGGACAAGACCATCCTCTTCTCCTCCTACACGTCTGCAGGGCTTGGGCTTCCGCTGTCGAGGTTCTTCTTTGCCATGCAGGAGGAGTACGGGTTGTAGCTTCACCACCTATCACCGAACTCAATTGCGGTGATGGCGGTGTTCGTCCACCTCTGTGAGGCGTTCGTGGGCTGCAAGCCAATGGTGGAGTTGTTTCGGATCTTCTTCGTGATGAAGACCACCGGGAAAAGCGAGACTACCCAAGTGGGTGCCTACTACTTTCGGCACCGGGACAAGTCCACCCGACACTACATCTGTTCGCTCAAAGGGGGGAAGTGGAAAACCTGGAGGGAAGACTGGGCGACCGTGAGTGTTGATGCCCATCCTGCGCTAAAGATGCCCACTATCGGTCCTGCTGCTAATCCCACCACCTGGGAAGCATTCCAGGGGCTGCCGAAGGAGTATATGCTGATATTGTGAAGGATCCGGTTCATGGCGAGCAAAGGCTTGACCTCCATGATGGTGCTGGCCAACTTCTTGCGTCGTCGTACCACCCCTTTGAAGAACTGTCGCTACGAGGCCTGGTACTATACCAGTACTGATGATCAGTGTCGGCTGGCTCCGGACGATCTTCCGCCGAAGGTGTTGGATGGTTTGCTAAAGTTGGTGACCTGTGATACATTTTACGATGAGCACGTCTCCATCCCAGTTGACTGCCAGCCACTCTTCATGACCCCTGTCGAGAGGGACAAACTTCTGAGCTCGATGCCGGCGATCAACGTGTTCGGTGTCACTCACTTGCACCCCGAGGAGACATCTGGAGTTTCAGCAGTTCTGGCACGGTGCCGCGCCATGCTGCAACAAAGGTCGGATTCCTCCCGCTCGTCGGAGAAGGCAGGGGTAGGGTCGCCATCATCCTCCGTTGGGTCAGAGGGCAATCAACCAGCACCAGTTCCATCACCAGGAAGACGTTCCTGCCATCTTGCCATGGATTCCGCTATCCTTGCATCAAAGAAGCGGAAGTTAACGCAGGGGCAGCACCCCAACTTCTCATTGTGATGGGGATGGATCGGCCGAAGCTCCCATCGTAAACTTGGTTTCTGATTCCTACAACGGCTCTGGTTCTGGTGCGGGCGCAGAGGGGTCTGCGCAGGAAACCATGCCAGCGCGGTTCGATCAAGAGGCGGAGCCAGAGACAGCAGTGCTAGTCTTGCAGTTAGGCGCCGGTGGTCTTGATCTATCGCTCCGGGTGGAGGTCCAGGGTCACTGGAGCGGTCCGACCTGCCGGTAGGGCACATCTTCTTCCTCTTCTCTTCCCTTCTTTCCCTACGCACATTCTGACGGAGTTTTATCCTAGCTTCTCAGTGCGTCAACAAACGACTTGGTTCCCTTGGTGCTCCCTGGGGTGGGCTTGGTAGGCCCTGCCCTCCCCAGAGCTGGGGCAGAGCCTGCCATGCT
Organism: Tuctoria greenei; assembly: GCA_036927565.1. Classification (NCBI taxonomy): domain Eukaryota; kingdom Viridiplantae; phylum Streptophyta; class Magnoliopsida; order Poales; family Poaceae; genus Tuctoria; species Tuctoria greenei. The sequence continues at coordinate 117,966,055 of JAYESD010000002.1, forward strand.
GCGTCCTACGCCCGAGGGCACATCGGCCCCAGGTGCCACCAATGACTCTGCGCTCTCGTCCGTCGAGGCATGTGGTTCTGAAGTGGCACACAGCGAGGGAGCGCCAAGTGAGGAGGCGCCCGACGAGGATGTGCCCGGCGTAGGTGTGTCACGTGAGGAGGTGCCTGGCGTGGAGGTGCCGGGCGAGGAGGCGCCAGACGCGGAGGTGCCGGACGAGGAGGCGCCTGGCGTGGAGGTGACGAGCGAGGAGGTTCCAGCTGTGGAGGGGGCTACACTGGTCGTGGATGCTCCCCTTAGTGAGGCTGACCCGCCTGTCATTGAAGCGGCGCCGGCGCCTGACGTTATTGTCGCTCAATGCGGCGACATGCCACCGGTGACCTAATACGCTCTTGTCGTGGAGGAGGCGACTCCAGCGTCGGGAAGCGGTGCAGCGATTCCGGAGCAATAGCCGGGGCACCAACTGGTCCCCAGCCACTGGTGTCTACCGTGGCATCGGTGGAGGAGGCAGAGAGGCAGTCACCTGAGGTGACGGTCCCTCCGATTCCTCTTTCCAACACTATTACCTCATCCCAGTCCATCTTAAGCCAGACTCGGGCTGCTTTCGCCCGAGACTATGATCAGCTTGTAGAGGAGCGATGTTTGGTGAAGCTGGTCAATGCCAAGAATAAGCAACTTGAGGTGGAGGCTCTAAAGGCCCATGCCACCACTGATGCCTGCCTAAGACTATGCTAGGATCAACTTCTGGAGTTGGTCCGTCATGAGGTTTCCCTTGCGGATGCTAAATGGGACTTGGCGGCAAAGGAGGGGGAGGTCTCCCGGGGCTTGGAGGAGAAATGCCGGGCTTTGCAGGACTTGGAGCTCGCCATCAAACGCCGAGAGGATGATCTGGAGCGTCGTGCTCGTGAGCTTGCTTATTGGGAGGAGGTTGCGCAGAGAGAGGTAGAGAGCCTCCAGGTCTCCCGTATGGCCGAGGCCCAAGGGGTCCGGGATTTCCTGGCCCGTGCTGGGGCGGTGCTGGAAGTCCTTGGCCTTGGTCCCATGCCGCGTGGGGAGCCATCTCAGAAAGTGGCCCAGCTGCTTCCTTCCTTGGAGTCCCTCTTTTCATCGTTGGTGTCGGTGAATACCGTCCTTGCAAGGCGGCTAGAGGCCGAAGAAAAGGAGCTGGCTGAGCTGGTGGCCTGCCACGTTCTGGTGTGCTTTCGAAGCTGGTACCCGTAGATCCCGCTGGAGCCGATGGAGAAAGGTACCTTTGATGAGCGGAAGGCTGAGACTAGCACCGAATTCTAGGGCCTTGCTAAGGAGGTGCCTTCTTTGTTCCAGCGTAGCTGAGGCTGGTGGCACCTAGGCGCCATGTTTTTGTATCCGGGGATGACCCCTTTTTGTAAATAAATGGTCATGAATTTGGGATTATGTTTCTTTGCTTGTTGGCTTTGTCGCATTCTTCAAAAAGTTGCCCCAATTCCTTCTCTTGTGTAAGGTCTTGAAGAGCCTTTGTTGACGCCATTAGCCTTTTAGGGACCAACGCTTGCACATTTGACACGGTCGTTTTGTCTCTAGATGACGCCCTGCCTACGAAACCCCCCTGATAGGCCCCTTGGTAGGTGTGGCCAGATTGTTGGGTACGCCTGCCACTTGAACGCAGGGTGTCTTCGACAGGCCCCCAACAGACTGGGGGAGTGTGAGTGACTGGTCTCAGCGTGCCCCTTTCGGGAATGCCAGGCTTTTCCTGAGTGTTGTCGTCACCGGCAGGCCCCCTGGGAGGTGCCGGAGCTGGATGCTCCGGTGTTGTCCACCATCATCATGAAGTCGTTGATGGTAGGTCCCCAAGGCGGTGCCGGAGCTGGATGCTCCGACATCGTCCACCATCTTCGTAGAAACATCGACGGCGGGCCCCCTGGGAGGTGCCGGAGTTGGATGCTCTGGCATCATCCACCATTGTTGTGAAGTCATTGATGGCAGGCGTCTGGTGTACAGGCTATCGCAACAGAAACCTGTTAGCAACAAGTGCGGGCAGGAGAGTTTACTCAGTTATTCACGCTTGGTGTTGTCACTGAGGTTCTGGGACATCGACGGCAGGCCCCTTGGGAGGTGCCGGAGCTGGATGCTCCAACGTCGCCAACCATCTTCGTAGGTACTTCGACGACGAGCCCCCTTGGAGGTGCCGAAGCTGGATGCTATGGTGTCGCCCACCATCTTCATAGGTACATCGATAGTGGGCCCCCTGGGAGGTGTCGGAGCTGGATGCTCCGGCATTGCCCACTATCTTCATAGAAACGTCGATGGCGGCTCCCCTGGGAGGTGCCGGAGCTGGATGCTCCGGCGACGCCCACCATCTTCGTAGAAACGTAGACGGCGGGCCTCCAAAGAGGTGCCGGAGCTAGATGCTCTAGCGTCGCCCACCATCTGCGTAGAAACGTCGACGGTGGGCCCCCTGGGAGGTGACGGAGCTGGATGCTCCGGCATCATCCACCATCATCGTGAAGTCGTCGACGGCAGACCCCTGATGTACAGGTTATCGCAAGAGAAACCTATTAGCAAAAGTGCGGGGTAGGAGAGTTTCTCACTTATTCGTACTTGGTGCTATTGTTGACGTTCTGGGACGTTGACGGTAGGCCCCCTGGAGGTGCTGGAGATGGATGCTCTGGTGTCTCCCACTACCTTCGTAGAAACGTCGACGGCGGCCCCCCAGGGAGGTGCCGAAGCTGGATGCTCTGGCGTCGTCCAATATCTTTGTAGAAATGTCGATAGCGGGCCCCCAGGGAGGTGTCGGAGCTGGATGCTCTAGCATCGCCCACCATCTGCGTAGAAACGTTGACGGCGGGCCCCCTGGGAGGTGCCGGAGCTGGATGCTTTGGCGTCGTCCACCATCGTCGTGAAGTCGTCGATGGTAGGCCCCTATTGTACAGGCTATTGCAAGAGAAACCTGTTAGCAACAAGTGCGGGGCAAGAAAGTTTACTCACTTATTCGCGCTTAGTGCTGTCGCTGACGTTCTGGGACATTGACGGCAGGCCCCTTGGGAGGTGCCGGAGCTATATGCTCTGTTGCACCCTGCTTCATATGTCCTGCACACATAACGTAGGTGCATATTGTTTTGCTTGCTAGTGATCTTTTACTATCCTTAAGTATAGTCATGTCTTATAGTCCTAGGCTGGTACATGGGATTTGGGTAATTCTGTGCATTGGCGCTCTGGGTTCGGCTTTCTTCTTATTCGAGGTGTGAGCGTCCTGGCACCTGGTACTTAGCCGCAACACAGGGAGGCAAAGCACACATGCTTAGGGTACAAGACCAAGTGAAGCATGCTGCGCGCTCTGGACCTCCAGCTCGGCGTTGGCCTTTCGCGGGAAACCATTTGGCACCACAGGGCCCCAAGTAAGAGGGGAGCCGTGAGGTTCCAAGACACCTTGCAGGTACCTCAAATACATCTGCCTGCAGCAGGGTTGCATGACTCTACTAGGGGCAATACAGAAAAGATTTCACCAAGTACACAAATACAATGTACGGAAGACGAGTTTAGTTTGATTGATCACAAAATTAACAGGTAACATAAGTGAGAATAAGAGAAAGCATATGGTAAGACAGTGAATTTCTTATCATTGGTGTTCCCAGGAGTGAATTGGCTTTACAATAAGGCAACGTCCCACTCCAGTTGGCAAGGGAGGTAGTGTGTTCATGCTTAGGGTACAGGACCAAGATAAATGGCTGAACACTCTGTACCTGTCCCTCCCAGAGCTTGGTTGTCCTACATGCGGTTCCTTGCCACCATGACATCCTACACTGTCCTACTATTAAGCTTAGGGATAGAACTTACAGAGGTGCTCTATGTTCCATGGGTTGGGGAGGGGCTCTCCTTCTTCCGTGGCAAGGCGGACACACCTGGGGCGGGATACTTGTATCACTAGGAAGGGGCCCTCCCATCTGGGTGAAAGTTTGTGTGACCCTTCTCGAGTGAGTATGTGCTGCAGCACCAGGTCACTTGTCTTAAGCTCTCTACTCCACACGAACCGCTCTTGGTAGTGTCCCAGCACCTGTTGATAACGTGCGTTTTGGATGGTGGCGTGCCACCTTGCTTCATCGACTAGGTCAACATCTTCTCATCGGAGCTGTTCCTGTGAGGCTTCATCGAATGATCGGACTCTGAACGAGCCCAACGATTTCTGGGGGAGGACAGCCTCGGCCCCATACACCAGAGAGAAAGTTGTTTCTCCTGTGGCACGACTGGATGACGTCCTGCTTTCGCAAAGTGCATAGGGGAGTTTGTCGACCCATTTGGCACCATGCTTATCCAAGCTGTCATATGTGCGTGTCTTGAGGCCCCTGAGGATCTCAGCGTTGGCCCTTTCGACTTGTTTGTTGTTCTTTGGATGAGCCACAGATGCATAACAAACTTGGATGTCGAGGTATTCACAGTAGTCCTAGAAAGCTGCACTGGTGATCTGGGTCCCGTTGTCGGTGATGATCCTGTTCGGGACCCCGAACCTGCAGACAATTGATTTGATGAACTTGACAGTGGACTTCTTGTTGATGTTGATCACTGTGGCTGCTTCTGGCCACTTGGTGCACTTATCTATGGCGACATAGAGGAACCGGTACCCTTCGACTGCCCTGGGAAAGGGTCCCAAGATATCCAGCCCCTAGACCGTGAAAGGCCAGGAGGGCGGGATCATTTGCAGTGGATGCACTGGGGTGTGGATTTGCTTGGAATGGAACTGGCACGCCTTGTACTTCTTGACCAGTTTGACCACGTCTTGTAGTGTCGTTGGCTAGTAGAAACCATATCGGAAGGCTTTGCCAACCAGCGTGCGGGAGGCCACGTGATTGTCACACTCTCCTTCGTGGATTTCCTCTAGCAAGTCGCAACCTTCTTGCTGAGTTATGCACCATAAGTACGACGTTGGCACCATGTTGGCAATGATCACCTTCTACCAGCATGTAGTGTTTCGCCATCCTCACGATCCTCTCAGCGGATGCTGGGTCCTCTGGGAGGAGGTTGTCCTTCAAGTAGTCCTGGACCTCCAGATCTTAGGCGCCAGGTGATTGGGGATCTCTGGTGATGCTCTAGAACCTTGGTGACCCCCATGGTCGCATGGCTGCCATGATTACCAGCTCTGTGGGGCTGGGCTCACCTTCTTCATTAGGCCCTGCTGGCCTAGCGGTCGGTCGCACCAACCTCCTGCTGAAGACCCCTTCTAGAACGGGGGCTCCTGTGGATGCCATGGTTGACAAGGCATCAGCGACGGAGTTGTCGGCTCGCAGCACATGGTAGAGATCCATGTCCTCGAACCCATATTCTAGCTTCTTGACATGTATCAGATATGCCGCGAGCTGCGGGTCATTGCAGCAGAACTCACCCCGGACTTGCTTGATGAGCAGCTAGGAGTCTCCCTTGACCAGCATCTGTTGAACACCAAGACCCCGCGCAGCTGTGAGCCCGAAAATGAGATCTTCGTACTCCGCCATGGTATTGGTGGCCTATAAGTCGAGGCGCACTGCATACTTGGACTGCTCCCCTGTTGGTGAGGTGAGCAATACCCCGACTCCAGCCCCTTGCTTCCTTGAGGATCCGTCCAAGAAGAGTGTCCAGTGAGGTACGGTAAGTACCAGAGTCCTGGGCTCTGGTTCACAGATCTCCTGGCCCTCTGGGTTGCTCGATGAGGGGGGTCCACTCGGCAACGAAGTCCGCCAGAGCTTGACTCTTGATTGCATGTCGTGGCAATAAATCAAGTTCGAACTCCGCTAATTGAACCACCCACTTGGCGATATTGCCATTTGCATTCGGGCTACGTAGCATCGCTCCCAGTGGGAATGAAGTCACCACTACTACTTAGTGTGCTTGAAAATAATGGCAGAGCTTCCTCGATGCGATTAGCACCGCATAAAGCACCTTGTGCACTTCGAGGTATCTTGTCTTTGCCTCATGCAGGACTTCGCTGGTAAAGTAGACCGGGCATTGGATGGTCCGGGACCCTTTTGGGGATTCTGGTGCATCTTCTTCCTTCTGCTCTAGGTCCAGCGACTTCATGTCTCCTGGGCTGATGCTTCCTCTAGGGCTGGGATCTAGAGGCTCCATGCTCTCTGGGACCCCCTTGGGGGATCCAGATGTCCTCTGGGGGCTGGGACCCATAGGCTCCTTGCTCTTCGGGGCCCCCTTGGGGGACACAGACGTCCTCTAGGGGCTGGGACCCAGAGGCTCCTTGCTCTCCAGGGCCCCCTTGGGGGACTCGGACGTCCTCTGGGGGCTGGGACCTAGAGGCTCCTTGCTCCCCGGGGCCCCCTTGGGGGACCCAGACGTCCTCTGGGGGCTGGGACCCAGAGGCTCCTTGCTCTCTGGGGCCTCCTTGGAGGACCCAGACGTCTTCTAGGGGCTGGGATCTAGATGCTTCTCTGTCGTCAGAGATCTCAGCAAGCTTTATGCCCTGAGGCACAAAGTCAATGACAAGGGCCCCTTCCTTTCGTCAGCACTGCTGGTGACCGGGTCGCTTTGCAACCAAAACCATGCTTACCACCTCTGTTGTGGTGGCGATGTAGAGGTACAGAGGCTCCCAGGTCTCCGGTTCCATCATTATTGGCAGCGTCATCAGTTGCTGCTTTAGCTCGCGGAACGCCTTCTCTGCTTCTTGGGTCCAGACGAACGGTCTGGACTGGCGACGAGCTTGAAGAATAGATGGGCCCGCTCAGCCAGCCTAGCGATAAATCGGCTGAGCACTGCCAAACACCCTGCAAGCTTCTCCACATACTTGATGCAAGCTGGGGGCCGCATCAGCTCCACTGCCTTGATCTTTTCTAGGTTGGCCTTAATTCCTCAGTGTGAGACCAAGAAACCGAGGAGCTTCCCAACTTTGACTCCGAACACACATTTGTCGGGGTTTAGCTTCGTGCGTGTGGTTCGCAATCTATCAAAGACTAGGGCAAGGTTTTCTAGTAATGATGTATGTGAATGTATTTTTACTACAATATCATCGACATATACCTCTACTAGGTCTCGAATGAGGCCCCCGAATGTTTTACGCATAGCTCGTACAAAGGTGGGGAGAGCATTCTTAAGACTGTAAGGCATGGAGACATAGCAGTAAAGGCCATCTACGGTTATGAATGCAGTATGTTCTTCATCCTCCCTAGACTTTGGGATTTTGTGGAACCCTGAATACGCATCTAGAAAGCATAGCATATCGCACCCCGAAGTTGAATCTATGATTTGATCAATTCTAGGGAGAGGGAAATGATCTTTAGGACATGCCTTATCGAGGTTGGTGTAGTCAATGCACATCCGAAGCTTACCGCCAACTTTGGGGACGACAACCAGATTGGCCAGCTATCTGGGATGGTGGACCTCTCGTATGAAGCCAGCATCGAGGAGCTTCTTGATGTCCTCGCGGATGAAGTTCTACCACTCGATGGACTGCTTACGGGGCCTCTGTTATTGCGGTCGGCCTCGGGGTTGATATTCAGACGGTGTTCGATCACTTCCCCAAGGATGCCTGGCATCTGCGACAGTTGCTAGGCAAATATGTCGACGTTGGCTTGCAGGAAAGTAGTGAGCGTCGATTCCTGCTTGCTGTCCAGACTCCCCGCGATACGGGTGGTCTGAGCCGGATCATAGCCAATCTAGTTTGTCTTGATGGGTGCGTTGTCGTCGTCGGAGGGCTGCACTCGTGGTGCAGCGGCGCGGCTGCGAGCGCGTGGGTCTGGCAAAGGCTTACTCGGCTCAGCATCACTCAGGACAGGTGCTGGGACCGTTGCCAACGATCGAAGCTTTTCCAAGACCTTCACCGCAATAGCACACTCTGCGTAGATCTTGAGGACACCGGAAGGTGTCGACATCTTGAGGACGAGGTAGCCGTAATGGGCTACTGCCATGAACCGGTATAGGGCTGGTATGCCGATAATGGCGTGGTAGTGGAGGCTAACCTCCGTGACTCCGAATAGGATATTCTCCGTCCTGAAGTTCTCGAGAGTCCCTAGGGTCACCCGGAGGTGGATGCAGCCGTACGGGGTAACACTCTTCGGTCCTACCCCCGAGAACGATCTTGTCGGGGCGAGCTCAGACACGGGGATCTTCAGCTTGTTGAAGTCCGCATGGCTAATGAGGTTGAGGCCAGCTCCACCATCTACCAGGACATGGTAAAACCTTACATTGGCGATGGTGGGGTGATGAGGAGGGGCAGCTGCCCGACTCCCGCCATGTTCTCGGGGCAGTCGGAGGCATCAAAGCTGATCATCGTCTCCATCCATTTGTGATGCGGCATCGGGGCATGCGTAGAGGCTTACGAAGTCATTGCCCGACGCAAGGTCTTGACCGCATTCCTGGAAGCAGGTTCCCAAGATCCTCCACATATGACGTGGAGTGCTTTGCGACGCTCGTGGTCGCTGTCGAGGTAAAAGTTCACAGTCTGGTGTACCTTTTCCACAACACGTTCCGGCCTTTGGAACTCCTCCTTGTGTTCGTCGACACAATAGTGGACCTTTTGCGGCTTGATCTCGCCGCAGCTCTCAGCCTTTATGAACACCATGGGTTGTGAAAGCGCTACCACTTTTTTGAGGGAAAAGCCCCTTCCTTGCGCACCAAATGTCGAAGGGTCAAAGCGGCACTTCCCCCTGATCTACTGAGGAGCAGCCCGTGGAGGTTCTTGTTCAGCGGGGCTTAGGCCTCAAACTAGTGTTCTAGCAGAAGAGTATGAGACAGTTGTTTTTACGTGGTTCACGCCGCAAGGAGTGTAATACCCTACTCCACAGTGGATTGTAATACTTGGTGAGTGTGTATGCGTATGTGAGTATATGGGGGATTCTAAGTCTGCCTTTTGTATCGGTGGTCGTCCGAGCCTTTTATAACAAAGACTGGATGCCTAACAAGTGGGGTCCTGGGGCCTGACAGGTGGTCCCGGGGCGATCTTATCTGAAAGATCTAAATCTCCCCGCATAAGCTCCTCTAAGCGTGGCAGTGAAGACTCGCCATCTTGCCGCTTCCCTTGTCAGTAGCCCATGCGCCGTTGCTGACGGTAGTAGAAGGTGTCCCGTCAACTTGTCTTGTTGCCGCAAGCTACCCACTTGGCCAAGTGAGATAGGCCTACAACGCCTTCACTGTGATGTGATTGGTCATAGCAGTCTCTCACTGTTGGCGTGCTCCACATCGTGTGTCGGAGGTGGGTGCGGACCTTCAATGCCTGTCCTCAGTGGAGCGCTCCAACTTTTAACTCTCGTACCATACCGTCTTGGGGGTGCTGCGAGACACGTGGCAACGCCGGGGAAGTCCTCGCCATGGAAGCTATCCCCGGTCCTTCGCGGCGCGTGGCAGCTCCGGGGCTCCCCAGGGCACGTGGCAGCTCTGCTCTCTCCTCAAAGGGAGGGCGCTTGGTCCGATGCTCTAGGCTACGTGGTAGCTTCTGGAGCATCTCCGCCGAGGTTGGTCGAGGTCCCCCCTCAACACGTGGTGCCTTGGGAGGCCATCTCCCCTGAGGCTCTTTATCCCATCCTTCGTGCCCCACGTGGCAGCACCGGGGATGAGTCTTGCGGGATGCTGAGGTATCAACAACTTCTATACATGTGGCGCTGTCGGACATGCCCCGGTGACTTCATCCTGTGTGCAAGGGTAACCGATCTATAGGGTACCAACAGAATATATAACCTGACGTGGATTTCTTAGTATCCACACAACCCGCGAAATCTGAATCTGAATATCCCACTACTTCAAGTGAGTCTGACTTACTATACGTCAACAGGAGGCCTTTTGTGCCTTGCACATATCTTAATGCTTTCTTAACTGCCTTCTAGTGATCAATCCCTGGATTGATCTGATATCCGCCAAACATTTTGGTCACATAAGCTAAGTTAGGGCGAGTACAAACTTGAGCATACATAAGGCTTCCAACAGCAGAAGCATATGGAACCAATTTCATTTGATCGATCTCATATTGGTTCCTGGAACACTGAAATTTCCCAAACTTATCACCCTTGACAATCGGAGCAGGCGAAGGCTTACTCTTATGCATACTGTACTTTCTCAGTACATTCTCGAAGTATGCCTTTTGTGATAAGCCTAATACCCCCTTATTTCTATCTCAGTGAATTTCTATGCCCAATACATAGGATGCTTTACCAAGATCTTTCATATTAAAATTAGAGGACAAGAACTTCTTAGTTTATGATAGTACATTGACATTACTACTTGCACGTAGTATATCATCTACATAAAGCACAAGGAAAAGAAATTTCCCGTTCTTAAACTTAGTATAAATGCAATTGTCCTCATTTTCTTTAAACCCAAACTTTATTATTGTCTCATCGAACTTGAGATACCACTATCTTGATGCTTGATTAAGTCCATAGATGGACTTTCTTAAGTGGCATCCCATATGTTCCTTACCCTTAACAACAAAACCTTTCGGTTATGTCATATAGACGTTCTCATATAGATCACCACTAGGAACACCGTTTTTACATCTATCTGATGTAATTCTAAATTGTAATGTGGAACTAATGCCATAATGATTTTGAACAAATACTTACCTGAGACGGGTGAAAATGTCTCATTATAATCAATCCCTTCTCTTTGTGTGAAGCCTTTTGCAACAAATCTAGCCTTAAACTTATCAGTATTCCCTTTGGAGTCACGTTTAATTTTATAGACCCATTTACAGCGTACTGTGTTGGCTCCATTAGGAATCTCAACTAGATTCCAGACTTTGTTTGCTTCCGTAGACCTCATTTCATCCTCCATGGCTTTACGCCATTCAGATGATTGATGACCTCTCATAACTTCTTCAAATATGGTGTGATCACACTCCAATTGAATTGTCTCACTCAAATAGATCTCATAATCATTCAGAATGACCGATTTTATTTCTCGTTGAGATCTTCTTAATTGCACATTATACTCATTTTGAGGCCGTTGTTGCTCTCCATTATTATTGACAAAAGGCTGAGAATACTCAACCCTCTTAATAATTCCATTGCCAATGGAGAACTAACAACATGTGTTGAATCTTTACCAATAAGCACTGATGATTCAACAGTAGTAGGTAATGAGAAATATGGTTCTTGAATTATAGGAGTGGGTTTATAAACCCGCTTCTCTTCAAGATTAATTTATCGTCTTACCGTACTCTCCCTGATTATGACATCCTCTAAAAGGTAGTATATCACTCTGGATAGTAGAAACGATATCCCTTACTCTTTTCTGCATAGCCAATAAAATGACAACTTATTGTCTTAGCATCCAACTTACCAATGTTTGGGTTAAACATTTTTGCCTCAGCGGGACAACCCCATATATGCATATAACTTAAGGGCTTACATCCTATCCACAACATATACAGTGTTTTAGACACCGACTTAGTAGGAACCAATTTAGCACATGAATGGTGGTTTTTAATACCTCCATCCATAAGCTAACCTGAAAATCTGATTAACTTAACATGGATCTTACCATATCCATTAGCGTACGGTTGCACCGTTCCGCTACTCCATTTTGCTGAGGCTTGCCCGGTGTGGAATACTGGGCGTCTATGCCATTTTCCTGTAGGAACCAAGCAAATGGTCCAAGAACTTGGCCAACGGGGTATGCCGACCGTAGTACTCACCACCACGATCGGATCTGACCACTTTTATCTTAGTGTTGTGCTGATTTTCAACTTCAGCCTTAAATATCTTAAATTTATCCAACCTTTTAGAGTATTCTTTAATTGGATATATATATCCATAGTGGGAATAGTCATGCGTGAAGGTTATGAATGAATCAAAACAATCAACATATACTACGGGAAATGGACCACAAATGTCCGTATGGATTAATTCCAAAATTCCCGCACTGCGTATGACACATTTCTTAATGTTTTTAATAAGTTTTTTGTTAATGAAGTCTATGTATTCTTCTGAATCCAAAAAATCCAAATGAGAAAGAATCAATTGTAAAATCAATTGTTCAATTCTCCCCCCTCAAAATATGGCCTAAGTGATAATGTCATAATTTCAAGACATTTCAGAATCATTCTCTTATGCTTACTCTGATGTTAGGAAATCTGATTGTTGCTTACAACATTTATATCATCATGCATAGATAATAAGCATAACATGCCTTGTCTTATGGCAACACCAACAATCTTATTATCAGACTTAATTACACATCTGTCTTTGCCAAATTGGCAAACATAACTATTACCATCTATGCATGATACGGAGATTAAGTTTATACTTAAAGAGGGTACATATAATACATCCTAAAGTGTAAGTACAAAACCATTTCTTAATACTAATGGATAATCTCCAGTGGCTTTCACTTTAGCTTCATGACCATTAGCAACTTTAATGACCCTTTCCCCTCCTTCTAGGGCCCTCCTCATATTTAACCCCTACAACAATTTGCAAACGTGTACAATGGCACCTGTTAATCCACCAAGTAGACGGTGTATAATCTAAAAGCAGGGATTCATCAAAAGTCACAAAATCATTACCATTTTTGCAACACCATTTAAGGAAGCCTATGCAATCCTTCTGATGGTGACCTTTGTCTAAACAAAACTGGCACTGATCTTTCTCCACTTTCACATCCTTATGGTAAGGATGACTTTGTAGAGTCTTACTCTTATCTTTATCATGGTGAAAAGAATAATTCTTCTTAGCCTTACCTTTTCTGTTCACGTAATTAATAGCATCATTACCATGAAGGGACTTAATCCTCTCTTCCTCCTAAACACACATAGCCATGAGTTATTCTATGTTCCATAGTTCAGGTTGAGAGTTGTAGTTGATGACGAAAGTCTCAAATTTCTTAGGAGGTGAGGGAATGATGAGATGCATAATGAACTCATCTTTAATCTCCAAATCCATAGGCTTAAACTTTGCAGCCATATTTTTCATCCTTAAGATGTGCTCACACACACCACCTCCATAATACTTTTTAGTGACAAGCCTCTTGATAAGAGTGCTTGCTGTGGCCTTAGAAGAACTAGTGAACTGATTCTCTATCCTTTAGAGGTATTCAACAGCAGTGCTGCATTCAGATATTGCTCCCCGAATGGCCTCAGTGATAGTACCCTTAATCACCATCAAACATTTCCTTTTTGATTTTTTCCACTTATAACAATCGATGTCATAAGCGAATAAGTCATTAGTATATTCCTTTGTCCTCACAGTAATGGCTTCCTGAGTTTCATCATCATTTCTTACTGGTTCTACCAGTGCAACCGGATATGCAGTAGTGAGAGCAAAGTCTATCTCGGAGTCTGCCAAAGGAGTCTCCAACTTGTCTTGCCATCTCTCATAATTGCTTCCATTGAGTGGATCAACGGAAGCGATGAAACTCAGTGCTGAATTCGCATCGGAGGAACCTTCATAATCAAAAGACAAAATCATGAGTGAATGCATAGATGTTAATCATAACAAAATGTTGAGTTTTATCTTTCACTTTGGTTATTTGACCAAAACTCAACATTTGAGAATAACTGGAAAAGAACATGGTAATTTATCTGTCACTTTGGTTACTCGACCAAATTACTATGTACTTAGAAAGAAAATGTCATTAATGCCTTTCACTTTGGTTACTCAGCCAATAATGATATTAATATAGCTTAAAAACATGACCATTCTATTTTCCGCTTTGGTTACTTAATAGAATTCCATGCAACTTAAAATGACATAGCAATTTATCTTTCACTTTGGTTACTCGACCAAATTTCTATGACAATATAAACTTAACTCACAACGGAAGCTTAATTAATAAGCAAACTTAATTGTATAGCCCGTACTAGTCCGCACATGGCCGGACTAATCCGAACTCTTACAGTTTTGTTTTCGGACTAGTCCGGTCCATAAGCCGGACAAGTCCAGTATTGTTTCTGTTCATATAAGAAATGGAAAATGCCAAAAAGACATCTTAATCTTACCATCTTACAAAATAATCTTAATTTTCATAATGGATTTCAATCCAAAGTGCTTAATGGGTTTTCGATCGGATAAACGTGTCGAAATGCACCGACTAAAAAAAACTAACCACTTCATTGTGGTATACTGGACTAGTCCGATCCATAGACCGGACAAGTTCGAACCTTCAAAACTTGCAATGAAAAACTTTGATCAAAACTCAATTCGAAATGACTAGTGATCTAAACGGCTCTGATACCAATTTGAATCAAAATAGAGCCCAAAGATCAAATAACCACTAAATCATTTTGAACTATGTAGGAGAAAACTAAATACAAGATCAAAATCAAGTGCTATCTCTCAAATAGCACAAGAACACTACTAGTAACTTCTCCTCCATCTTTGTTGTTACTTGATGATGCGGCCATCGAGCCAACAAGGCGAGGTCGCAAGAAGAACGACGACATGGTTGGGGGGCGCTTCCCCTTGTTCTTCTCTTGGTGTGTTGATCGGATGCTGAGTGAGTTAAGAGTGTATATGTTTATGCATAAGCATTTCTTGATCATACACTTGACTCTCTTCTTATATTTGACCAAGAGACACAAGAGGGGGTCTCCCACCCTTTAAGAATAGTTGTGTCCCCCGATCAGGGAATAACATTCGGTGGGTCGTGTCCTTTCAATTAGAACACATGTCAATTGCGAGTTCAAACTGACAGTTACTGAACTGACTGGGCTAGTCCGGTCAGGGTCCAGACTATCCTGTTACCGTTAATGGACAACACCAGACTAGTCCGGTCTCAATACCGGACTTGTCCGGTTCCTCTAACACAGGCATGATATGCTGATATTTTTGGATGCCGAATAAAGAATTTCGTTGAATACAAAAGTTGTAGACAATTATTTGCTGAGATTTTCTGGTCCGCACAGATTGGTAGTTGACTTGTTTGAATTTTTCAGGGTAGTTGGAGGCAGATTTAGAAAATCTCATGGTTACCGAGCTGTTGCGTACTGTTGTTTCTCTTTAATTTAAACTGTTGCACTCCGATATCAACTGTTATAGTGTTTCTATGGATTAATTTCTGGTATGTGAATTTTCGAATGTTATTTCTTTTGTGCATATTCTGAAATATCAATTCTGGTATGTCAATTATGGAATGCGGATGCCGTTTCTATTGTGTCAGTTGGTTATTACATGACTATGGAATGTACATCCTTAACTCATCTGTGTTGTTACAATGCTGAATTCATGAAGGTAGTTATGTGGTTTTTTTTAGAAAAAATTAATGCTGGACCTGTATTATTTCCTGGTTTAGTAGCCTGTGCTTTTGATGATACTAAGTAATGATGAATTGGGTATCAGGTAATCATTTTGAAAGGGAATGTCACAGGTTCAGCAGAAGAGAAAGTGGACGCTTAGTAAAACTTTCTGATGAACAAAATTTATTACTCTCCAAGATTGGTTGTCTAATTCTGGAAATGTCAATGGTGGAACAGGTTAGTAACATAAATCTGGTCGGATTTTAGAAGGAAAGGAATTGAACTTCAGACTTTCAAAATGAAACTCCTAGTAGGAAAAGGAGCTGGTTATGGTTTCAACTTATTTTATACTAATAAAGCATATTCAGGATTTAATCTAACATTATAATGTGTGCTCAAGAGTGGTACTTCGAGAATTTTAATTCATTTAAAGTTGACATTTAGGTGCATAATCAAACAATATGACAGTACTACGTTGTCTCACAAAAGAAAAAACCTAACTGGATTATAACTGGCATATATGTATCGACGGTGGCAATAGAGACGGTCTCCCGCAAACGTGTTCTATTCGCAATACATTCATGTAGTTACTGCACCTGCATAAGATGCATAAGATGGACCCTCACTCGACTACTTTGGAGTTTTCAAAATAAACTCTTTTCACGCATGCTATTCTCAATGCAGCCCTGATACCAGACTGTGAGGACCGTGTGAGACCTATGTGTGATGAATACATTGACTATGATGATAAAAAGTTTTGAATACTGCCAAAACACTCTTTTAACAAGGTTCGAGCTCCTACAAGGTCCGACGATAGATCCGACTTGTTTTGGGTAGCTCCGACAAGGTCCAACTTGCTTTGGCTAGGTCCGACTTCTTTGTCTAGGTCCGACTTATTTTGGCTAGGTCCGACTTGTTTTGACTAGGTCCGACTAGCTTTGGTCAGCTCCGGCGCTAGGTCCAACTAGCTTTGGTAAGCTCCGGCGCTAGGTCCTGCTACTTTTGGTAAGCTCCAGTTCAAGGTCTGGTGCTAGATTGCATGTTTTCTCTTTTAACTTGCAATGTTTCGAAATTGCTTTTTTACTTATAGAAAGTTTGCTTAGTATTCTTTTACTAAGTTTTTGGTCTGTGTTGGTGGTTATAGCTGATATCATTTTTCTATGGTTTGCAACATTCTTATGTGAGGTGCTCACGTAAGTTGTGGTTATCAGAACAAAGGAGAGTAAAGTCGATGACTTGTGCTTGGAAGTATCGGTTGTTTATTCATGTGCAGGTGTTGCTTGAGTTCAAGACATGGCTGGTGATGGGATCCATTGAACTAGTCTTAGGGAGAGGATGAGGTTCAACAACCAAGTTTGGGAGGAATTGTAGTTGAGTATAGGAGGTCGTGCAACATGTTTGAATCAAGAACAATGCATACGAAGGTATCATTGACGTCATTGGAAAGTGTTTGCACATATGCACAGAGTGCATGGACGTGACTAGATGGTTCCAAGACATGATGAAGAGAAGTGGATGTAAAGAATTTGTCGGAAAGGTCCAACCGACTAGGTTATGGACTCAGGTTGCGGCTGAGTCGGGTTTGACTCAAATATGGTAAGATTTGAGTTGGTTATGATAGGATTTCGTGTGGGTCACAAATTTGAGTTATTTTTAGGAATGTAGGATATGTTCCTAAGGTGTTTGGAAGTCTTAAGATTGCTTCTATCTACATATAGAAGAGTCTTGAGCAGTTATGAAAAGTTTCGGTGGAAACATAGTAGGATACGAGTCCTAGTTTGGTTTGGGTTGGCCTCATGGCTGGTTATATAAGCAAGGGAGGCCAGAGCTCGTGGTGCACAGATTTTAGGCTGTTTCTCTTGTGTTCTGTTGAATAAAGATCGTAGTTTAAAGGAACTTTTGTGCCTTATTCGTCCGACTTGTTTCATACATGTTTTTCTCGTCGAGTTTCTGCACATCACTACCTTTCCTCGGTCGTTTTATCATATCTCGAGTTTTACAGATCCAATTGACGTGATTCTTTTTGGGTTGCCTTCACAACTTGATTGTATATCATCTGTAAAAATTTCGTGGTCATTGGATTTGTGGTTTATGATCTACATGAGTTTCTTTGCAGTGTTCTAGATCTGATTTTATCGGGTAGAATAAGATTGACTTTTGTTCAATCTTTCTATCGTAACTTGAGTTTTTCTCGACGGATTTTCATGATTATTGTTGTGACATCTTCATGACTTGATTTTCCATAATCTATACTGGTTTTGTCATAATTGATCACATTAAAATTTGTTCCACACATGATTTCTTTAACAGATCAATTTTGTGCTGAGGGGTTTTTGTTGCTTCCGCTAAAAAAGTTGTAATCTACCATTCACTCCCCTCTGGTAGCTTTTCACGTGCTTTTCGATCCTAAAGACCAAAGTCTTGATATTCCATGAATCATATTGGGTGGTACCGTGCGATGCGACACTCAACAACATACACGAAAAGACATAGTAAAGATACAATGTTTTCTATTCATAATAAGATATTGTTTACAACATAGCATACCACATAGGTACACACACAGTGGAAAGTACATACTCACACTCTCATCCTATCTAGGCACAAGAGAGGTCATCCATACCTGCTGATGCTTCCCACTAGCAACACAAAGATCATGAGGCAGCGGCGTGGTGTCACATGAGAGATACATCTCTACAGCTCGAGGTCTCACGGACAACCCATAATAGCAACAATATAAGTAAACCTACAAAACCACATATATAGCAACCGTGAGCACAAAGGCTCAGCACAACTTAACCGTCTCACCTAAGGCATGAAACAGCCGACACCCTCAGTTCACCACGCTGTCCAACGCAACGCCACAGACCGACCTTTAGTCGCTAGAAGTGTAATGCCTCGAGGTGGCCAACCAGCTCCCGGCACGGCGCAACACTCTGAAGGCCGACAAGCATAGTTGGACGCGGACACCACCGCGTTCGCGGCAACGGCGCGTCCTGACCCCAGCTCGGGCACAAACACTGCACCTCCACGCCCGCCATGTCCAAGCTGACATAAAAAATGACGGCCACACCCCACGCTTCTAGCGAGCTAGCCTAAAAGTGGCAGTCGCGGCCACCACACTGCGCAACATACCTGAGCCCGTGGACCATGAGGTATGGCACGCTCACCAAGACCTCCAGACCCTCCTGGCCACAGCCGCCGCCTAGCAGGCCGAAAGCTCCCTGGCCCAAGCATAGGGCTCGTTGACCTCCGTCAGAGCGGTGCGAGCCACACCGGGACTCGTGCATTGAGCCAAGTAGCCCGTTCCGAAGGGTCATATCGTCGACCCCATCGCACAACTCGATACACGAGCACATAGGACCATGCGACCTTCGCTGGACTTTGAGGCCTGACGACGGGCTTAAGAAGGCCTCACAGGTTCATCACCCACGCTCCAACAGCACCAACGCCGTCGAGGCGGTCGCTATGACGATGAAGAGGATCGGATTCCGAGCCCTGATTCCCCTGAGCCAAAATCCTTTAGGAGGAGGATATGCAATGCTCCCTTTCCATCAATGTTCCGAACCTCAATCAACATCGAGAAGTATGACGGGGACACCAACCCTAGCTTCTGGCTAGAGGATTATAGCCTAGCTTGCAGAGCCAGTGGGCTGAGGATGATGACTTCATCATCCAGTACCTCCTTATCTACCTAGCCAAGTCAGGTCGGGCCTGGCTGGAATACCTCCCACCCGACTGCATTCGGAATTAGGCCGAGCTATGGGAAACATTTTTCAGCAACTTCCAAGAGACATACACACGCTTTAGTAACTCCTAGGATCTCGAAGAAGTGCATCGAGCTCCCCGACGTTGTCGACATCAATGTCATAGCAGCTTTTCGCTTCACAACAACGTGTGAGTCCCTAGTGCACAAGCTCGGTTGCATCAAATCAAGAAGCACGAGGGACCTTATGGACAAAGCCACCAACTCCGCCTCCTCGACTAGGCTCAGGATGAATGCTGCTAAAAGTTATGTTTCTCAGATTCGATGCGACAAGCTGCCGATGGACCACATCTTGCAAAGCTTCACTAGACAGCAGGCAACTTTTCCTTTGAGTTATATCGGCCCCCAATCACCTTAGGTCACCTCTACCAGAGTGAGTTACAAACTGTCAAAGATAAAGTGCAGGCCAGATTAGGGGGATGGCAAGACAATCTCCTTTACCCTAGGAGGATGCAAGGAGCTCGTACATACAGTCCTAAGTGATATCCCCACATATGCACTATCTTTCCTATGGCCACCAAAGAATTTCATCCATGATATCGACAAAGCTCGCAGAAGGCTCTTTGGGTAGGAACGTAGGTGATAAGGTTCGGACACTTCGGTGTCCAAAGTTAACGATTGGCCTGGCCGACTGCCGTCCGACCAGGGTAAGCAGATTGGGGTCTTGCTGTCGAGACCTCGTTGTCCCATTGGCCCAAAAAACTAATAGAGCAAACTCCCCGACCCCGCCCAGTGGGGCTTCACTCGCATTAAGCTGAGCCCCGACCATGGGGGTTGGACCAAGCCCTTTGGGTCTCCGCATGGAAGACCGTGTCGATGCTGCTGCCAATACTCTGCACGCCATGTTCCGTATTGCTATGGACAACATGCCAGCCTGAGTGCTAAGGCACTAACAGGAGACGTGATGCGACAGGACGAGGTAGCGCGGTGCTGACAGGCACAATAGTTCAACCCCGCCCGAGGAGCGAACGAATAGGAACTAATATGTTGGAACTCGCCTCTCATATGAGGAAGGCAGGAAGTAGCTACGACATAGAGGGTCTGCTCCCGCCTATAAAAGGGGTCGTAGCTATTGACGAAGTAAAGAAGACAACCAAAAATGAAAAGAGGGAACTATTGACGAAGTAAAGAAGACAACCAAAATGAAAAGAGGGAACTATTCCCTCCGCAAGAGCACTAGAACTTCTCCTCACACATGTACTCCCTGCCATTGATAATGAGAAGAAGAGATCCCTGAACTGGACGTAAGGCGCTGATGAGGACATCTCTCCTTTGCATACAGTACAAGGGCCGATCACTTGAGCACGTGCGCGACAATTGGATCTCCAAGTACGTTCTAACCTTGTCAATTGTTTTTCAGAACTTACGCTTGTTTCCATGCATGTTTTATTGATTAGGAACAATGGAGAGGACCATAAAGGTCTTGGATGGGTCCAAGGAGTCAAGGAGGAGGAGATAGGACGTCCATACCAAGGAGGAGTCCAAGCCCAACTCGACTTCGACTCCACGTCGGGGTCCAGGAGCTGCCTTCACCAAAATTGACGTCCCGGACACATACAGAGTTGTATTTGGACGTTCTATATATGGTTGGAACCAGGAATTCATAAAGATTCCAATGGAACCGGCCCCACCTCAAATTTCCTTCTGAGTTCACGGGAATTAGTGAAACAAGTAGGCGTCCAGAATCTGTCCAGTGTTGCATCACCGTCCTTTGGGCTGCTGGCCCGTGTATCATGTGGAAGCCCATTAGGGTTGTGTCCAGGGGTCTTGCACACCCCTAACTCCTATTTATACAGCAGCCATCAGCACATTAGGATTGGGTTTTGCTTAGATACTATCTGTCATTGAACAGTGTCACAGTTCATCGGCTGTGAGACCCCACTTCGTGATCAATTCAGTTTTGATTGCAACTTCTCTATTGTTGCTTGTGTTCTTGATTCGCTTGAAGGGATAAGCCTTCGTGGCAAGGTCATTCGTGTGACACCGGTGATAACCAACGGAGCAGTGGTGTAGTGATTGTGGGGTTCCATTCGCTCGGAGCCTTGGATCACCAACATCAAGATCTCCACCCAATTAAGTTTACCATACCTCTTGGAAGATCGGGACTCATCCTCCTATCAAGTGGTATCAGATATCAGGTTGACCGTGAGGTATACTTGTGTGCCATTCACATTAATTTTGTTTCAGTCCTATAGTTCACAAAAAGCCACAATTTTTTACTTTCCCTGAGCTACAACCCTCACTTAGCCTTTTCCACAATTTAGTTTTGGAGTCCGTAGTTCTGCGTGTCCTAGGTTGAGTCTAGTTGCTCGTTTAGATTTGTTTTGGTTCAGTTTTATTTCTTCCATCCGCTGTCATCTACAAAAAAACCAATCTACAAAAAAAATCCATCCATCGATTCGTTTCTGTTTCAGTGTCCACCACCACCAAAACCCAATTCGAAGTATCCTCCTTAAAACGGGCATAGCTTTTCGCTCATAACTCCGATTGAGGTGCATTCTTTTTTCTGGAAAGGTCTCGAAAAAATCCACATATGATACACTGCTATGCCGGTCATGGCGATTTCAGAAAAATTTAAAAATAACTATAAAGGCCCCCGTTTCAAACTTTGACGTTCGAGCATCAGTTTTTCCAAACACTACTGAATTTGTACAGATCACATCTTTCATTGGTTTGAGCTATACTTGGTGCTGTTTCTATTCTTTTGCCCCTGGTTGAGAGAAAATATCAAAAAAATAAAGAGAAAAAAGATTTTGATTTCTAGTAGTGTTAAAAGCAAAAACAGGAGGCTCAAGAGGTTTTCTACTTGTGCTGTTTTCTGTGTGAATGCTGGATACTTGTTGATATTGTCCTTGTTGTTCATCATCATTCATCCTTGTTCCTTGCTTGTTTCCACAATTGTTCTAATACATTTTTAGGCCAGCAACTAGATGAAATTCTTCGGACACTTATTCAACATTGCTATATGTTGCTAACTTGTGTGCCACATACATATACTACATTTGAGCCTTCCCAAGCTTCATCTCCTCTCGAGCAGAACAGGTAACCTCTGCAATCACACCCACTCTCTGCTTGATTTCACACCGTTCACCGTTGGCCACCTGCTGCTGGTAAGAAACTTATAAGAGCGAGGTAAGACACATCTTACTGATAGACTTTCCACTTCCACTTCAGAGAGCGTAGTAATAGGATTCTTCATGATCTTTTTGTCTTTGTTTCTGTTTTGTACTAACAATGACAGGAAATAAACCTATGGATAAGAATTCTAGTTCTACACCTCCGGATGATGATGAGTGTGTGTCCCATATGGATAAGGGACATGATGCGGGCGATGACTGAAGCTTTCAAGAATTACCAGACTACTACAACAGCCACCTTTCAGAGGCTTCATACAAGTGTTGCTGGTCTGACCACACGGTTGGACGAGATGGAGACTCATCTTCCCCAACAAGCTACACCCTCTATCATCCTTGATGCTGACGCACATGCTCACTACGACACAGATAATGACTTCAATAGCGACGAGGTTGATGCACAGAAGCGCCGTCGCCGTCGACAAAATCGTCAAGGCATGGGAGCTAGACCTCATCCTCAAGCTTTCAAACAAGATAATGATCCTTATGCTAAGATTAAGTTTTCTATTCCACCATTTTATGGATCTTATGATGCTGAGACTTACTTGGATTAAGAGATGATGGTAGAACAAAAATTTAGCTCTCATCTTGTTCCGGAGCGACATAGAGTTAGACAAGCCACTAGTGAGTTTATAGATTTTGCTATCATTTTGTGGAATGAACTTGTCAATACACGTAATGCGCCATAGACATGGGCTGCGTTAAAAGAAGAGATGCACGCTAGGTTTGTTCCTCCTTCATATAGACGCGATCTTCTTAAGAAATTGCAACGATTTGATCAGGGTGACATGAATGTCCAAGAGTACTACCAAGAGTTGCAGAAAGGTATGCTTCGTTGTGGTGTAGTTGAGGATCAGGAAGACCAAATTGTTAGGTTTTATGGGGGCTTGCAGCATGAGATCCAAGACACAGTTGACTACTAGGAATATCATTCTATTCAACATTTATTTAAACTTGCTATGTTAGTAGAAAAATAAATGCAGGGTCGCCAACAACAACGGTGAAACAACACCTTCACTCCACGACAGCTTTTGGTGCCATCCAAAGCCGCGCTCTCATCGAGCGTATGTGATTCTACACCACCCTCCACCGGTGTTTTACGCAGCACTGCACCTCATACATCACAGGGACAAGATAACAACAACTCCCAAATGCCTCCAGGTGTTGCAGCAAAGGCTGCTGCACCCAACACTTCCACCAGCCGCACCTCTGACATCAAGTGCCACCGCTGCCAGGGACTTGGCCATATGCAACGAGATTGCCCCATCAAACGGGCGATCATTGCCACTGCTGATGATGGGTATGTTAGTGTTTCTGATATTGAAGATGAAAATCTTATTGCAGCTAACATTTCAGGTTCTGATGACGGTGCTGAGGAGGTTATTGGTACATCCGCGACCAACAACTGTAGGACTTTGATTGTGCAGCGAGCTTTGAGTGCCAAGGCTTGAGAGGATGACAACCGCCAACATCACAACCTTTTCAACAAGTTTCTCATCGACTGCCGTGTACATACTATCATTGATGGTGGTAGCTGCAACAATTTGGTGAATGTTGAGGTGGTCCAGAAGCTTGGCTTGACCACATGGGGGCATCCGCACCCTTATCACATTCAATGGTTTAACAACAATGTTAAGGTAAAGGTAACACAAACAACAAGGATACATTTTTCCATTGGTTCTTATCATGATTTTGCTGATTTTGATGTGGTACCTATGGATGCTTGCTCTCTTTTGTTGGGACGTCCTTGGGAGTTTGATACTGATGCTATTCACCATGGTCAATCTAATAAGTATACTCTCATGCATAAGGGCAAGCAAATTGTGTTGCTTCCTATGAGTCCCACTGAAATTGTGCAATTTGAGCATGAGAAAAAGAATAATGCTAAGCAAAAGGGTGTTTTCAGTTCTGAAATTCAGCAGCCTATTAATTTGAAAAATTCTGTTTTGCTTGCAACTAAATCTGATCTTGATGACTTATATGCCTCTAATGGAACTTGCTATGCTGTAGTGTGCAAACATGCTTTATATTCCATTGAGGATACATCCATTGCTTTGCCACCTGCTGTTGCTAACCTTTTGCAGGAATATATGGATGTTTTTCCATCAGAGATCCAGGGGCGAGCTTGCCAAACCGTGCCGCCTACAGGACCAACCCCGATGAGACTAAGAAAATTCAGCAACAAGTCCAAGATCTTCTGGATTGTGGGTACATTCATGAGAGCCTTAGTCCTTGTTCTGTTCCTGTTTTTTTTGTTCCTACCAAAGATGGCACTTGGCGCATGTGTGTTGATTGTAGAGCCATCAATAATATTACCATTCGTTATCGCTATCCTATTCCTAGATTTGATGACATGCTTGATGAGTTGAGTGGTTCTGTTATTTTCTCCAAGATTGTTTTGCATAGTGGGTATCATCATATTCGTATGGCTTTAGGTGATAAATGGAAAACTGACTTTAAAACTAAATTCGGCTTTATGAATGGTTAGTCATACCATTTGGTTTAACTAATGCACCCAACACTTTCATGAGATTGATGAACGAGGTTTTACGTGCTTTCATTGGTAAATTGTGGTGGTTTACTTTGATTATATCCTTATTTATAGAAAGTCATATGATGAGCATCTTGAATATTTGCGTGCTGCATTTAATGTCCTGCGGAATGCACGTTTATTTGGTAACCTTAAGAATTGCACCTTTTGCATTGATCGTGTGTCTTTTCTTGGTTATGTTGTTACTTCGCAGGGCATTGAGGTGGACGAGGGAAAGATTGTTGCCATCACAAGCTGGCCACTTCTGACTACGGTCACACAGGTTCAGAGTTTTCTTGGTCTCGTAGATTTCTACCGGTGTTTTGTGCAGGATTTCAGCACCATTGCGGCACCTCTCCATGAGTTGACAAAGCATGGAGTGCTCTTTCGATGGGGACCAGCACAACAACAGGCTTTTGATGCTCTCAAGTCAAAGCTCACAAAAGCACCATTGCTGCAACTTCCTAATTTTGAGAAGACCTTCGAGCTTGAATGTGATGCGAGCGGCATTGGCATTGGAGGAGTGGTCATTCAAGGAGGTAAACCTGTTGCTTTCTTTAGTGAAAAATTGCATGGGCCTTTGCTGAATTATTCTACATATGACAAAGACATTTATGCTTTAGTGCGTGTCTTGCGAACTTTGCAACATTACCTATAGTCAAAAGAATTTGTCATACATTCAGATCATGAGTCTTTGAAGTATCTTAAAGGATAAGCTAATATGAACAAACTTCATGCTAAATGGATTGAGTTCATAAAGCCATTTTGTTACATCATTAAATATAAGAAAGGAAAAGACAATGTGATTGCCTATGCTTTATCTAGACGTTATACCATGCTGTCTCAATTTTCTCATAAAATCTTTGGTTTGGAAACCATAAAGAGGTCATATGCTACTGATTTGCACTTCAAAGATGCCTTTGACAATTGTAGAGAGGGAAGAATGTGGCAACAATTCCTGCTGCGTGAAGGCCTTCTCTATCGTGCTAACAAGCTGTGTGTTCAAGCTAGCTTCGTTTATCTTTTGTTGTTGCAGGAAGCGCATGGAGGTGGTTTGATGAGAGACTTTTTGGTGTTAAAAAGACAGAGGATGTGCTGACCGCTCACTTCTTTTTGCCACGAATGAGGCGTGGTGTGGAGCGCTACATTTCACGTTGCACGGCATGCAACAAAGCTAAGTCTCGACTTAACCCACATGATCTTTATATGCCTCTTCCTGTTCCTAGTGCACCTTGGGAGGATATTTCTATGGACTTTGTTTTTGGATTGCCTAGAACAAAAAGGGGGAGGGATAGTGTCTTTGTGGTTGTTGATCGTTTCTCTAAAATAGCACATTTTATTCTCTGCCACAAGACGATAATGCTTCACATGTTGCTGATTTGTTCTTTAATGAGGTTGTGCGTTTGCATGGTGTTCCCAATACTATTTTTTCTGATAGGTATGCTAAGTTTTTGAGCCACTTTTGGAGAACTTTATGGTATAATTGGGAACAAAGTTGTTGTTTTCTTCTACTTGTCATCCACAAACTGATGGGCAAACGGAGGTAGTTAATCATACCTTATCTACTATGTTGCGGGCTGTTTTGAAAGATAATTTGAGGTTGTGGGAGGAGTGTTTGCCACATATTGAGTTTGCTTATAACAGGTCTATTCACTCCACAACCAAGTTAAGTCATGGTAGTCTATGGTTTCAATCCTCATGCTCCAATTGATTTGCTACCTTTACCACACACTGAAATTGTGAACTTAGATGCAACACAACGTTCTGAATTTATTCTTAAGTTACATGAAACTACTAAGTTACAAATTGAAAAAATGAATGAAAAGTATCGCATTGCTGCTAGTAAAGGTAGGAAGGAGGTAAAATTGGAACCCGGTGATTTGGTGTGGGTTCATTTGAGAAAAAAGAGGTTCTCAGATCTGAGAAAGTCCAAACTCATGCCACGTGGTGCTGGACCTTTTAAGGTTCTTGAGAAGGTAAGTGACAATGCATATAAACTTGAGTTGCCTCCTGAGTTTGGGGTTAGTCCTACATTTAACATTTCAGATTTGAAGCCATACTTGGGTGAGGAAGATGAGCTTGAGTCGAGGACGACTCCAATTCAAGAGGGGGAGGATGATGATGACATATCTCCTTTGCATACAGTACAAGGACCGATCACTAGAGCACGTGCGCAGCAATTGGATGTCCAGATACGTTCTAACCTTGTCAACTGTTTTTCAGAACTTACGCTTGTTTCCATGCATGTTTTATTGATTAGAAACAATGGAGTCCAAAGAGTCAAAGAGGAGGAGATATGACGTCCAGACCAAGCAGGAGTCTAGGCCCAACTTGACTTCGACTCCACCTCGGGGTCCAGTAGCTGCCTTCACCAAAATTGACGTCTCGGACATATACGGAGTCGGATTTGGACGTTCTATATATGGCTGGAACCAGGACTTAATAGAGCTTCCAATGGAACCGGCCCCACCTCAAAATACCTTTGAGTTGACGGGAATGGGCAAAACAAGTGGGCATCCTGAATCTGTCTGGTGTTGCGTCACCGTCCTTTGGGCTGCTAGCCCGTGTATCGTGTGGAAGCCATGAGAGTTGCGTCCAGGGGTCTTGCACGCCCCTAACTCCTATTTATACAGCATCCATCACCACACTAGGGTTGGTTTTGCTTAGATACAATCTGTCATTGAACATTGTCACCGTTCATCGGTTGTGAGACCCCACCTCGTGATCAATTCAGTTTTGATTGCAACTTCTCTATTCTTGCTTGTGTTCTTGATTGCGTCTGCAGGGATAAGCCTTCGTGGCGAGGTCATTTGTGTGACACGGGTGATAACCAACGGAGCAGTGGTGTAGTGATTGTGTGGTTCAGTTCGCTCAAATCCTTGGATCACCAACATCGAGATCTCCATCCAATCAAGTTTACCATACCTCTCGAAAGATCGGGACTCATCCTCCTATCAGGCACCTTGATCGAACTAGTATACATCCTCTGTTCTAGCTGCTAGACCGCCTCGAGACATAACGCGTGGTGCATTTGGTACTTGTCGGCAAACCAAACGCCGACAGTTGGCGCGCTAGGTAGGGGGACTACAGCGCGTCCCCGCTCATCCTCGCCTCGACGGCTCCATTGAGTGTCGACAGACTGGATGCTGGACAGGCGTCCCAGCCTTTGTCCCCGTCCTAATGCTCATCTCCAAGCACCGACAAGTTGGACGTCGGCATGGGTGTTCTGGCTGGACCTCATTGCCAAGCCCAACCATCGTCCCCGTCCCGTAGCCTATATCCAAGCGCTGATGGGCCTCATGCCATTATAGGCAACCCGGTGCAACGGTGCTGCTAGGTCCAGCTCCCATCCCGTTCGAGAAGATCTACTCCAAGCACCAATGGGCTGGACACCTGCGTCAGCACCCCAGCACCACCCCGTTTGTAGCAAACAATTGCTCACACAATTTGGTAGACGAAGCTCCAATTGTGAAGACACGTTTGACGACCGGTTCCTCTCTCCCTGGCTCAAACACACTGACTGACAAAGCGGCAATGAAGATGAGGCACCGGCTATCGGTGAGAAACTTCGACCGACCAGTCGCCCCTTGTCTCTAAAGCTAAGCAGATCCACCGCTCACGCAATTTGGTAGACGGGACACTGATCTGCGATAACGATCATGAGACGGTCCACCCTACCATCTCTAGCTAGGGGAGGGCAGATGAAGGATGGGCACCCACGCGGGCTGCCCGCCCTCCGCCGCCTAAGAACAATGCTTTGACGATGCTTCGGATTTGGCATGTTTGTCATCGCAGCTGCAAGTCCGCACCTTGGCCGTTGCCAAGTTCTACACCAGTGTTGGTAAGCTCGACTGCATGTACGTGCAACCAGCTGCAAGGCCTATTGCAAAGACCTTGAGGACCACGGTCGAGCGGTCGTCACCCAGCCACAGCGCGACAAGCGGGCCGAACCGTTTGCCCAATGGCACTCGGGGGCTGCCGGCTAACAAGGGAGCCCGACATGAAGGACCGAGAAACCGATGCCGAGCAAGTCACCCCTCGAAGCAAGGCACTGGACCTAATTACCCACACAGCAACGGCCGAGGGCCACTAGTCAACGAAAGGCCAGTTGCGCATGGACTTGGTGCATGGGGAAATAAGGACTACACGACTAGACAGCCCCCGTACACGGTGCAATGAGTGGGTCAAACCACTTGTCCCGCGTAACTCGTGGCTATGGGCCGATGATGTCTATGTACACACATGTAAACCGGAAGGAACCATCCCAACCCCGTCATTCATCAACTCTAGGTATGTAATGACACTTTTAATTATACGTGAAAAGTCACTCGCTCTCTAGACCACTCATTTCATGACACGCTCCATGAAAATACAAGTCTACAACATCCATGATCACATCCCGACATAGAGTCCATGTCGCACTGAGCCCTCAACAGCCCGAGTATGAGGGCCGCCCTCTGGACCGCTGTAGGAACATGAAGGAGCAACAAGCTGGAGGACCACTCTGCTACCAGCACCCCTGCGAGATCCAGCGACGGGGGCCCTCCAGTAGGTTGCCGCTACG
Source organism: Tuctoria greenei (assembly GCA_036927565.1). Classification (NCBI taxonomy): domain Eukaryota; kingdom Viridiplantae; phylum Streptophyta; class Magnoliopsida; order Poales; family Poaceae; genus Tuctoria; species Tuctoria greenei. Next base: position 117,995,161 of record JAYESD010000002.1, read on the forward strand.
ACAACGAACGTAGGCGACTGCCAAGGCCAACGACGGACACATACGAGCGCAGTGGAACCGACCCTCTGAATCTAGGTAAGTCTGCTAACCATCTCCTTTGTTTGTAGGACTCGACTTTGATCTGGGCCTTGTGAATCGAGGGAGCACTTTCCACGACCCCTATGACTCCGAGCCATGAACTGATGTAAGGCAGGTAAGCACCTGACTTAAGGTTGGGTACACACGAGTCCCTGGTTCAATGGTCGGCCCCTCGGGGTTTCAAGACCACTCGGAACAAGCAACTGCGGGTATCCTCTCATAGGGGCTTTACCTCTAGTAGCATGTACCTTTGATGTCCCCGACGCTCCATATCCAGGTCCCAACTCAGCTATCCAATGGTAGCCCCCTAAATGGTCGGCAACAAGCCGTTTGAGCCCTCAAAAGGCTCGGGACCCATGCAGATAGCCTAAGAAGGGTCTGAAAAAATGTGAGCACCGCACCTCAATCATACGGTTCGACGAAATAGGATGTTTGGTCCCCCGCCCCCAATGATCCAGGAGGATCGGGTTTCACTCGCTAGGCAGATCATCGGGCTTGGGAGTTTGGCCATCTAGGTAAACTCCCGAGTCCAACCCCTCCAAGCCAGACAACTCGCGAATGCGGTGAAAATGCTCACTATGTCAGAAGGCAAGATGCCTGTAGGGCTGCGGCGGTCGACATCAAAGAATATGGCGGGCGCACGAAGCTCCCATTCTCAGAGCCCACCAGCTCTGATGCAGGGGCCAAGCGAGGACTTAGAGGCTCAAGCGGTCGGAGCCCCAACCCTTTTTGACCTCAATCCGAGAATTCGAATGCCTCTAGCTCTTCGCGTGGTTGAAAGACCGAAGCAAGAGCCCATTGGGACGACCGTTCAGCAAAGGAGAAAGCACGCTCGACTCACCCGAGTCGGTGCAGCGCGACACTTCACTCTACAATGATCGAGCTATGTACCCCCCATCCCAAACCTCAAAATAAAAAAGAGAAGTTCAACTCCTATCGTATGTGGGGGCTCCGACCTCAAACCCAGGCTTGGACAACAACCTTGATCCCGACCCCGAAAGTCTGGCCTGGGGGATGTCGCCCGACCAGGCTTGGTCGGAGCCTTAGAATCATTCGATTGAAAAATGTCCTCCCCCACTCAAAGTAGTTCGGGCCCTACTAACTGCGGCCCGCGAGAAGGGAAAACTCCAAGGCCCTTATTGGAACAAGGTCCATCGGATGAAGATTGGACAAAGGGGGAAAAGTGTTTTTTCATTACAATGGACTCGTAATAAATGATTTCTTTCTTTACATGTTCGAATACACATCATATCTAAGAAAGTGGTATTCTGATACTGGTGCTACTTGTTGAAGTAGGCGACTTCGATGCCCCCTGGCCCCATCGGCCCTCGAGGTTAGCCATTTCGATGGCGCGTTCATGCCCAATGCATAGGTTCTCGGTCGACGGCTAAGCCCAACTTTCTAGCTGTTGTTTCATGAAAATCTAAGGAATGCTGGAAAGCACGGGCCGACCTACTCCTCCTTTTCCTTCAGGGACTTGGCGCCCCTGAGCAAAGAAAGGCCACTGGTCTTCCAAAGAGAGACTGTGGCCCTCTTTCATCGCTCTTTGGAGAGAGACAAGCCATCGAAGCTTGTCGGGTTGGATCGGGATGCAACAGCACCCAACATATTTCCCGCTCCCCCACCACGTTGTGTGGGAAGTACTGGTACAGGCTTGGTGGCTCCCTGCATCCGGATCAAGCTAACCCTCGCTCCGAAGAATGTTAGTCTGAGGAGGCCCGTCGAGGTGGGTTGGGATGCCACGGCGCTTGACCTACTTCCTGATCGCCCTCCGCGCCGCGAGGGAAGGATTGGTACAGGCTTGAGGGCGGTCTGCATCCACATCGAGCTGACCTCCTTCGTGAGCCTCCAACCAATCTTCCCGACATCAAGACTGTAGGATCGAAGAGCATGAGAAAAGCTACCAGAGAAGGGGTGAATGGTAGATTAAAACATTTCAGCGGAAGCAATGGAAACCCCTTGTCAAAAAATGATCTGTTAAAGAAACAATGTGTGCGACTAATCTAAACATGATCAATCATGACAAAACCAGTATAGACTATGAAGAATCAAGTCACGAATATGTCACAACAAGAATCACGAAAAAACTTCGAGAAAAACTCAAGTTATGATCGAAAGATCGAACAAAGGTCAATATGTTCTACCCGAGTAAAGAATTAGATCTGCAACACTACAAAGAAACTCGTGTAGATCAGAAACCACAAATCCAATGATCCTAAACTTTTCATAAATGAAATATAATCAAGTTGTAAAGACAACCCAAAGAGAATCAGGTCAATTGGATCTGTAAAACTCGAGTTATGATAAAAACACCAACGCAATGTAGTGCTGTGCAGGAACTTGACAAAAAAGACTTGACAAAAACAAGTCGGACGAGCAAGACACAAAACTCCTCTAAGACTATGATTTTTATTCAATAGATCACAAGAGTAACATCCCAAAGTCGTCTCATCACGAGCTCTGACCTCCCTTGCTTACATAACCAGCCCTTAGGCCAACTCAATCCTAACTAGGACTCTAATCCTACTCAGTTTCAACCAAAACATTCCATAAATGCTCAAGACTCTTCTATATCCAGATAGAAGCAATCTTAAGACTTCCAAACACCTTAGGAATGTATCCCACATTTCTAAAACAACCCAGCTTCATGATCTACATGAAATCTAACCAAGACCAACTCAAATCTTTCCATATTTTTGAGCCATAACCACCTCAACCGCAGCCTGAGGCATAATCTAGCCGGTTGGACCTTTTCGACCAATACTTTCCACTTCTATTCATCACGCCTTGGAACCATGTTTCCACGTTGCCGAAGTGTGGAATACGACACTGCCCCCGGACCCACTGAGAAGCAACCCGCGGAGGTTCTTTTGTGGTTAGGGGACACAAGCTCAAAATCAAGATGGTGACTTCAGAGATTTATGTTGTTCGGGCTGCCTGAGCATAACACCCTACTCCACGGGGTTTGTGTGATTGTATTGAGCAAGTTAGTTCGCTAAGGTCAGGTTGCAATAGCTTGGATCAGCCCCCCCCCCCCATACTCGCACGGTGCAACCCTTTTATAGTTCTAAGGACTGACCGTTACAAAACTGGTCTGGCCCGGCATGTGGCCCTGGCGTGCTTAGTGACCTAATACACTATCTAAAGAGAATTAAGTATACTTAATGGTATGGTAACGTACCTTCATGGCAGTGTTACCACTATTAATGGTACACTGATCGTGTATCATTAATATGCTATTAATGACACATTATTAGCCCTTGTAACTGCCACCTTAACCATCCTGGAGTGTCTGTTATGGTCACGACCGGCTTGTATTTTTGAAGGTCCGGAGGCTCCACACGTGGCGTATCCGGAGCTTCCTCTTGCGGGAGAGTAGGTCCGGGGTCGCTGTACACGTGTCAGTACTGGAGCTCCTCTCTGACGGGGGCTAGGTCCGGGGCCATTGAACTCGTGTAGTCGCCGGAGCTTCCCTTGGTTGGGAGTTTTGTTCTGGGCTTATTTTACACGTGTTAACCCGGGAGCCAGCCATGTGAGGGGAGCAGGTCCGGTGCAACATGACATGTGGGACCAGCAAGGGCCTTCGACTCTAACGGGTGGAACTTTCTTGCTCTTGTTGCGGTATCATGAGGTACCCCGTACGTAGGGTACCGACAGTGGCCCCTGGGCCCACCTCTGCGAGAAACCCCTTGGGTTAAGTTGTTCTGCTGGAGGTGGGGCCATTCTCGATTCTCGAGCTTTGATTTTCAAAAAGTCCTCTGATGTGCCATTAGAGTGGTGGTTTGGAGGTGAGCCTTCGACGCGTGGCTTGTCATGAATACGGCGGATGAGATCTTTGAGTGCAGATCTCACGCAATTGAAGGTTGCCAGTTCCCAATACAAAAACCGTATCGGTTCCGCGTGCCCTGTCATAGCGCCGACTTTGGGTTTCCCTCTGCTCATCATGGCAACGGTTGGCCTTGGGTAAGGACGTCGATCTCTTCGTCGGGGTGGCCCCAAGCCCACTCGTCATTGACATGGTAGATTCTTGAAAAGATCTCTTGATCTCATTGCGGTTTCCATCCAAATGTCGTAGAGGCTTTCTTAAGAAGGAAAGTGTGCACGGGTTGAGGACTCTTTTGGCCTTCGATCATCTTTGCGCTCAGAGCCTCCCAAACTCCGCCTAACTTTCCATCTTTTGCTCTACTTTGCCGCGATGGAGTTGGGTCTCCCCAAGAGCCACCTCAAGAGCGATGATGATCTAAAGTAGGTCCGGACCTATATGGGGTGGTCCAGCGACTCCTTCAACCATCTGGTCCGCGCCGGCAAGCTCCCATTCAAGAAAGAGTGTAGTGGCGACATGGTGTAATTCTCTGCATACGCCATGGTGGCGTTGATCCCATCTCTCTCAACTTTCCTTTTGATGTTGCTGGTGACTTCTATGGTCTACAGTAACCACCTTGGCCCCGATTCTCTTCTTCTTGTGTCGACATTTGTCCACTTCTGCGAGCTGTGGGTGGGTATCCCCCCCCCCCCCCGTCGAGCTCTTCTGCACTTTCTTCACCATCCACACCACCGGGAAGGGGTCCGAATTTCTTGGTTTTTTCTATTTTGTGAAGCGCAAGAAATGCCTATTCAAATACCTGAGGTCGTTTCCTTCCAGCAAGTGGGACGACTGAAGAAAGATTGGATCATCGATACGGCAGAGGAGCACGAGAAGTTGGAGCTGCCCGAAGGTCTCCGAAATGTTGACACTGATGCATGGAGTGTGGTTCCGGTGCCGTCAGAGGCCTTCAACCCTGCCTTGTCCAGGATCCGCGAATGCGTGGAAGGTGGAGTGACCCCCCACATGGTCTTCTGCAATTTCCTGGTCAACGGGTGGGCTCTGCTAAAGAAGAGGGAGAAGCTTGCATGGGCCCTCAACGGCGTGATGGATGAAGACCGGATTGAAATTGGTCTGAAATCCAACTTGGATGGCGCAGCTTTGGAGCTTCATCTCAAGAAGTTCCAGCATGAAATTGACGTCGAAGGCGATGACTTAACTCCGCCGGCAGCTTTCCTCGCTCTGAACATGGAGCCGCAGTTCAGCAGGGAACTCCGGAGGAGTATGCCGGCGCTTGACGATCTTGGTGAGGTGGAAAGGCTTCTGACCACCAGATTGGTGATCCCCGAAGCTTCTGAGGGTGGTCCTGCCCCCGTCCCAAGCCGAAGGGCTGAAGACGACAGCAAAGGAAAGGACAAAGAGCCAGCTGAGCCTTCTAGCCGAAAGAGGAAGTTTAAGCTTGCTGACGGGAGGTCCGTTAGGCTTGCTCCTTCCATAACGGCTGCTTTCCCACAGAGGGGGAGGTCTTCTGCTATTACTCCTGCTCGGTTGCAAAGGTCTTCAAGAGACGTAAGCTCCGGGCAGTCGACTCCAGCTGCAGCACCGGCTAGAGGCTCCAAGTCCTAGGGTTCTTCCCAGCGAAGGGAAGATCTCGCCGAAAGAACTCTGGCGGCTGTGAGTGTTCCTCAACCAAGGTCCGAGGAAGTTGCCTCACCAGACTTGGTGGGCTCTAGCTCTGGACCTCAGAAGAAGAGGTTCCGAGGCGACTGGGGTGGTAGCATCCCAAGGTAAGCATTGATTGCTCACTCTGAAATGTTAATCTTGCTTTTGGATGTGTCTTTAATCTTCTTTTCCCTTTATTTTTAGGGTGTCGAAGAAGGGTCACAGAGCTTCAACGCCTGTTGCAGCGGCTGGGGTTGCACCTACCGAAGCACCAGCTTCGATTGTTGAGCCTCCTCGTCAAGCGGAGGTGGAAGTCGCGGCAGCTCTGGTGCCAGCTGTCGTGAGCCTGGACTCAGAGTCCTCACCTGAAGCTCCTGAGGTAGCGCCGGGCCACAGGAGGGAAGTTGAAGAGGTGCCCCTGGCGGCAGAGGCTGAGGCTCCAGCTCCAGCGACGCCAGAAGTTCCGGCTTCCGAGCCGAAAGTTGCCAAAGCCCTGGCTATTGAGCCTGAGGTAGCTGAAGTCCCGGCTGTTGAGCCGGAGATTGTCGAGGTTTTGACCCTTCTGCCAGGAACGGTTGAAGGTCCGGCGGCAGAGCAAGAAGTTGTAGAGGGTCCGGATGTTGAACCGGAGGAGGTTGGAGGTTTGGCAATTGTGCCGGAGGTGGTCGAAGGTCCGGCGGCTATGCCGGAGGTGATCATCGCACCGAGGCCCGAACCAATGGAGGTCGAGGCTCTAGTTGAAGCTCCTGTTGCTGCTCCAGAAGTGGCGGTCCTGGAGATACCAGCACTGGACCTAGAGCAGCTCGCAGGGCCGGCGACAGGTCCTTCAACATCGGAGCCGTCGACTGAAGACCCGGAAGTGGTGCCTTCACCTGCTCCGGAGGTGGAAGTTCCCCCGTGGGTTCTTCTACTTCCATTGAAGGGCTCCAGGAGAGTGGTCCCAATGCTGCAGGAGTACAGGGGACCACTATTGTAGAGTGGGACCCCATTTTTTTTATGGAGAACCCGCTTGAGCCCGCGGAAATGATCCCGGCAGGCCCGAAACCTATCCTTCCGGCGTTGTCCATAGACAACGCCTGCTCAAGGCTTCGACAGGTCCAGCTAGCTTTCGACCATGAGAGCAATGCTTTGGAGGAGGAGCACAACACCATAAGGCGTCGGCGCAACAAACTCCATTTTGAGATCAAGCTTGCCCAGACAAGGCTGGTTGACCAGAAGGAATGGATACAAGGGGAGAAGGCCCGTTAGATTACTGGGACAAGTTGATTGAGGAGAAGGAGGCCGCCATCCGAGCGCTCGATGCAAACTCCAGGGAAATTCTAGAGCAAGCCAAAGAGAGACGTGACGCTGCTGATGAGCGTTACGAAAAGCTTGCAAAGTTGAATGAAACTCTCATGAAGCATCGAGCGGACCTGGAGGCGAGGGAGGAAAAACTCCTGAGTCAGCAAGAGGATGTGGTGAGGAGGGAAGCGGAGGTCACCCAGAAGTTGGCTCTGGGGAGAAAAATTTGGCGGATCGCAGCAAAATGTTGGATCTATGGAAGGAGGAAGAGAGGAAGAAGAACTGGAAGGTGGGGCAAGAGCTCTCAAAAAGGGAGTCTGACATTGCCGCTAGGGAGGAGTGAGTCAAGGGCAGGGAGAAGGACCTTGCTGAGAGGCGGAACCGCATCCACCTCTGGGAGACTGAGCTGGTCGACCAAGAGAAATAGGTTGCTGAAGTCAAGCAGCAACATGCTAAGTTGGTTGAGCGTCTTTCCCTTGAAGGTTCGGAGCTTGCGGCCGCCCGGAGGTCACTAGAGGAGCTGCAGAGCTTGAAGGAGACCAAAGCTATTCAAGTGTGGGACTTCCTCGGACGAGCGAATGACACTTTAACACTGCTGGGTTACAGTCCATTACGTCCGGACAACCCGGAGCTGGATCTGGACCAAGCGCTAGTGGCCCTCAACGGTGCTGGTGGCAAACTTGATGCAATGGGCAACGTCATCACGGATCAGCTGGAGACAGAGGGGAAAACTCTGGCTACAAACGTTGCAGAATATGTACTGACGTGTTTTGTAAGCCGATATCCCCAATTCCCACTGGACCCGGTGCTCGAAGGTCCCGTTGCTGAAGAGGAAGACACCGCCAAAGCCAGCGTCCAAGAGGTTGCCCAAAAAGTAGCTTCATTCTTCCGCATGTCTTAGTTCTTCCAGTAGCTTGGACTTTTATCCTTTTGTCCCTTGTAATCCCAATTTTGTAATCGAGTTCTTCTGATTAATGAAATCCTCATTTTTGCTTTGAATTTCACTTTGTCTTCAATTTATTATGTCATGTCTTGTTGGCCCCCTGGTACATGTGTACAGTTGAGGTGTGTACATGTACCATAGGTTATGACAGTATGTTGAAGTCTTTAATTTTGAAGCGTCGAAGACAGGCCCCCTGCAAGGGTCGGAGCTTGGTAACTCCGGCGTCAACATATTAGATATTGACGGTGGACCTATCTTGGGAGATGTCGGAGCTTAGTAGCTCCGGTGTTGTCCACCATCACTATGATTTTTTTCTTTTCCTGCACATTAAAGGCTAGAGAAAAAGTAAAATTCATCCTCTTGTCTATAAATTGGTTGTGACTTATTGTTCTTATTTGAACTTTTAGATTCGAAGAAACTCAATATGATAACAAGCGTTTTGATAGAATCTTCTTAAATCCACGTTCCTTTTTAGTACTCACCCTACTCAGGCCTACCGGGGTGTAGGTAGAGTGGCATACTTAGGGTGCAGGACCAGGCTAAGTCAATAGCACACTCCGGACCTAGGTTGGCTTGGCGTTCATGCAAGTAGACTATGCGGCGGTGTTAAGATCCAAAAAGACTATCAACAAGGCTTGTAATGCATGTGAATTACTTGGAACAAAATTCAAAAATGTTTGCACAACTTCATTATAGAAAAGCGGGGTAAAAATAATTTGACATATTGAGCCTTGTACAAAAAGTAAATGCACGTGGAGTCTGTTTTCACACAACAATGCTTTTCATTATAGGTCCGGATTACATGGGAGACAATGACACACTTAGGGTGCTGGACCAAGCTAAATGTGCTATACATCTTGTGCTAGCCCAGAGCAAGTAGTTACACTTTTAGTACTGTGACTATGTCAAACGTTACTTGAACTTTCCGGACCCTCCTGGAGGGGTCCAATTGTTCTCCCAGAGGACTTGCTCGACTCTGTATAATGACTCTATAACATGCATTGTGTGTAATTACAGACTCACCTCTGTGATTCTAAGCATAAAACTTACAGAGGTGCTCGATGCTTCAAGGATTAGGGAGTGGGATCCCATCCTCTGTTGCCAAGCGAACGCAGCCTGGTCGGGATACTTTAATAACTCGAAAAGGACCCTCCCAGCTGAGGGAAAGTTTGTTCATCCCTTCACGAGTTAGTATCTTCTGGAGCACCAGGTCGCCTTCTTCGAGCTGTCGGTCACACACGTGCCTTTGATGGTAGCGCCAGAGCGCTTGGCGATAACATGCATTTCGAACAGCTGCTCGGCACCTTCCCTCATTGACGAGGTCAAGGTCTTCACGCTGAAGCTGGTCCTGCGTGGCTTCGTCAAAGGTCCGGACCTGGAGGAACCCCAAGGTGATCTCCGGAGGAAGGACCGCTTCAGCTCCATACACCAGGAAAAATGGAGTCTCCCCAGTTGAACGATTAGGTGTTGTCCTATTCGCCCAAAGTGTGGATGGAAGCTCTTCAATACAATTAGCTCTGTGCTTTTTTCAAGTGCTCATATGTGCGCGTCTTGAGTCCTTTTAAGATTTCTGCATTTGCTCTCTCGGCTTGGCCGTTGCTTGCTGGATGAGCTACTGAAGCATAGCTAAGTTGAATGCCGAGGTCTTCGCAATATTCTTGAAATGCAGCACTTGTGAATTGAGTTCCGTTCTCTGTTATGACTTTGTTTGGAACTCCAAATCTGCATATAATGGACTTCAAGAACTTGTTTGCTGATTGTTTGTTGATTGTTACTACTGTAGTTGCTTCCGACCACTTGGTGAACTTGTCGATGGCGACATATAAGAACCTGTAACCTACGACAGCTTTTAAGAAAGGTCCCAAGATATCCATGCCCCACAGAGCGAATGGCCATGTAGGAGGTATCATTTGTAGTGATTGAGCCGGTGTATGTATTTGTTTTGCATGGAACTGACATGCTTCACATTTCTTCACTAGCTCAACCGCATCCTGGAGTGCTGTAGGCCAGTAAAAGCCATGCCAGAAGGCTTTACCGACCAGTGTGCGAGAAGATGCATGATTCCCGCACTCGCCTCCATGGATTTCTGCGAGGAGATCGCGGCCTTCTTTACTTGCAATGCACCGCATTAGGATACCATTGGAACTGCATCGGTAGAGATCCCCTTCTACCAACATGCATCTTTTAGCCAATCTGACAATACGGACAGCGGATACACTGTCTTCAGGAAGGTTATTGTCTTTCAAGTAGCTCCGGATCTCTGAGATCCATGCATCGGAGCTAACTTGAGCTTCTGAGTCTTGCGTGCTGGGTTGCTCGGAACTTCCGACAGCACCTGCGACCCTTGGTGAACGCCATGGTAACAGGGCCACCGAGACCACCAGCTTCGAGGTGCTGGTCTCGCCCCCTTCGCTAAATTTGGCGGGTTGAGCTGTTGGCTTTGATAACCTCCGGACGAAGATTCCGTCGGGAGCTGGAGCTCCGGCTGAGGCTTTCATCGAGAGTTCATCAGATTCGGAGTTATGAAGGCGCTGAACATGATGGAGATCCAGGACTTCGAAGTCTTTTGGAAGCCTCTGGACTTCAAGGAGATAAGCATCTAATTGAGAATTGTTACAGGAGCATTCACCTTTCACTTGCTTGATGATGAGCTATGAATCTCCCTTCACCAACAACTGTTTGACACCATAAGATAATTCCACCTTGAGTCCATAGATTAGGGCTTCATACTCTGCCATACTATTGGTTGCCTTGAAGTCAAGGTGTACCATATACTTGACCTTCTCTCCAGTCGGAGCTAGGAGAAGGAATCCAGCTCCGGCCCCCTGCTTATGCACGGAGCCGTCGAAGTAGAGGGTCTAGTGAGGCTCAGTGAATACCGGAACTTTGAGCTCTGATTTCTGCTCACTGTGGCCCCCAGGGTTTGATGGAGAGGGAGTCCACTTTGCCACAAAGTCAGCCAAGGCTTGACTTTTAATTGCTTGTCTTGACACGAATTCTAGATCGAATTCTTCGAGCTTCGCTGCCCACTTTACAATATTCCCAGTAGAATTGGGGTTATGCAAAATTGCACGTAGTGGAAAAGAAGTTACTACTTATATTTTGTGGACTTGGAAGTAATGACAAAGCTTTCTTAAGGCAATGAGAACTGCGTAAAGCAGTTTATGCACCTCAATGTATCTTGTCTTGGCGTCGTGGAGTAATTCACTGACGAAGTACACTGGGCGTTGGACTGTCTGGACCCTCCCGGAGGGGCCCGAAGCTTCCTCCTCATCAACCTGGACCCTCCTGGAGGGGTCCGGACCTTCTTGTTCAGCAACAGTTACTCCTTCGTTTGAAGGAGGTTGATCCTCCATCATATCGCCTTGAGGATATGTGTCTGAGGGTTGGTCCCCAGACTCACCTTTAGGTAGTTTCGGACCCTCCCGGAGGGGTCTAGATTCCTGAATTGGGGATGGCTCCAGTCTTTCCGCGACCAGGACCATACTGACAACCTCTGTAGTTGCCGAAATGTAAAGCAGTAAAGGCTCACCAGGGTTCGGAGCTACCATAATTGGTAGTGTGGTGAGGAGCTGCTTCAACTCTTGAAACGCCTTTTCCGCTTCTTCAGACCAATGAAATGGCCCGGACTTCCTCAAGAGTTTCAAGAAGGGTGGCACCCGTTCTGCCAGTCTTGAGATAATACGACTAAGCGCAGCTAGACATCCAGTGAACTTTTGGACATCTTTAATACGGGCTGGGGGCTGCATTTCTTCTATAGCCTTGATCTTCGCCAGATTTGCTTTGATTCCTCGATGAGTCACCAAGAAACCCAAAAGCTTCCTGGAGCTAACCCCAAAGACGCACTTGTCTGGGTTCAGCTTGGTGCGGGTAGTACTCAACTTGTCGAAGATGGCTTGTAAGTTGTGAAGGAGTGATTCCTTGTTTTTAATCTTCACGACGATGTCATCAACATACACCTCCACCAAGTCTCTAATTAGCTCTCCAAATGTTTTGTACATAGCTCGCACAAATGTTGAAGCAGAATTTTTGGGACCAAATGGCATGGTAGTATAACAATACAATCCATCTACAGTTATGAAGGCAATATGCTCTTCATCTTCCTTAGACATTTGGATTTGATGATATCCTGAATATGCATCCAAGAAACACAGTAGTTCGCACCCGGAGGTGGAATCCACTATTTGATCTATTCTAGGTAGTGGAAATGGATCTTTCGGACATGCCTTATTTAAGATGGTGCAGTCAATACACATCCGAAGGTGGGAAGTCGGCCTTGGGTACAACAACTGGGTTTGCCAGCTATTTTGGCTAGAAGACTTCTCGGATGAATCCAGCTTCGAGCAACTTCTTGATTTCCTATCAGATGAAGTTTTGTCGCTCGATTGATTGCTTCTGGGGCTTCTGGTGTACAGGCCGGGCGTCTGGGTAATTCATCATATTGTGCTCAATCACCTCCCTAGTGATCCTAGACATTTGTGATGGTTGCCAGGCAAACACGTCTACATTAGCCCGGAGGAAAGTGATGAGCGTGAGTTCCTATTTGTTGTTCAGACCCCCCGATATACGGGTAGTCTGAGCAGCATCGGAACCGATTTGGACGACTTTGACGGGAACGTCGGCGTCGCCACTTGGCTGCACACGAGGTGCGGAGGTAGAGCCTTTGTGGCGGATGCTTGGAGGATTTGCAGCTGGCTCTTTTCCAGATGCTTCCTCTTGCGCTGTGATAAGCGCATAGAGTTCTTCCAGAGCAGTGACTCCTACGGTGCAATCTCCACGGATCTGGAGAACGCTCATAGGTGTTGGCATATTCAAAACCAAATAACCATAATGGACAGCAGCCATAAACTTGTATAATGCTGGCCTGCCTAAAATGGCATTGAAAGGCAGACTGATATGCGCAACGTCGAAGATCAACTTCTCGGTTCTGTAATTCTCCTAGGTCCTGAAGGTCACCGGGAGTGTAATAGAACCAAGATGAGTGATGGTTCCCGGACCTACTCTGGAGAAAGGTTGGGATGGACGGAGGTTCGAAGGCCGAAGCTGAAGCTTAACAAAAGCATTGAAGCTTATGAGGTTAAGCTCGAAACCTCCATCCACCATAACATGGTGAATTTGGATATTGTTAATGCTAGGTAACACCATCAACGGGAGTTGACCAGCCCCGATCATGTTTCGGGGACAGTCCGAAGTATCAAAAATGATGGGTGTGTCCATCCATTTCCAATGTGGTTCTGCCTTAGTAGCAGGAGCTACCATGGCCATGTCCTGGCGCATTTTCTTGAGGATGCGACGAGAGATGATGTCCCAAGAACCACCATAGATGGTGTTCAGGGTTTTCCGCCGTTCGTTATCGGAGGTGTCGGAATCTTCGTTGATAGTGTGCAGACGGCTTTGAAGACCTTTTTAGGGTCCTGGAAACCTAGCTCTTCATCAGCCGGAGCTTCATCGACTTTTTGTTTTCCTTCCCTTTGACAGAAAGGAGCTTCTTCCTGGCGCTTGTTGTAGCGCTCGACAAGGTTCTGGACCTCCCGACACCCTTCCAAGCTGTGTCGATTCATCTTGTGAATCGGACACCATACTTTGGAACTGTTGCTGTCTTCTGATGAAGGATGAGGTCGCTTCTTGAGGCGTGGCACCCGACTTCCAGGAGCTGCAGCAGCAGTAGCTGGAGCACCGACCGATGACTTCTTTTTGCCGTTGGGCTTCTTCTTCTTCTTGCCACTACCGGAGGTAGCGAATTCAGTTTTGGAGGACTTCTGATTGACCTCCGGGGCTGGCTTGGAGTGCATTTCATGGCCCTCCACAGCCCTAGCACATTTGTCGGCTAGGCTGAAGAGCTCTGTGACGCTGATAACTTCCATAATAGCCAGCTTCTCTAGCATCTTCTTATCTCGAATACCCTGTCTGAATGCAAAAATAACAAAAGAGCTCGAGATAGATGGGATGGTATTCCGTACCTGAGAGAATCGCTGGAGGAAGGACCGTAGCGATTCCCACGATGTTTGCTTCACAGCAAACATGTCCAGTTCAGTGCCGGGTTAGGTGTAGGAGCTCCCAAAGTTGGCACTGAATTTATGGCATAGCTCCGCCCAACTATTAATGGAGTCGGGTGGAAGACTCATGAACTAGGACCTTGCAGTCCCAGTTAAGGCCACCGGGAAGTAATTGGCCATTACAGCCTCGTCACCTCCCGCTGCCAATATGGCAGTTGAGTAAATTTGAAGAAACTCGGCAGGGTTGACTGTCCCGTCGAATTTTTCCTGCAAGTGAGGCCAGAACTTCTGTGGCCACCTAACCATATATAAGTGCATGGATAGGGCAGAGCAACCTCCTCCTACTCCTTGAGGAGCAGGGTTGTCCCGAGCCTCTCGCCTTTCGCGAGCATGCTCGATGTGGACTTGGCCGTCCTGTTGCCGGTAACGGCGATCCAGTTCCGACCGTAGGTCATGGGTTGGAATCCTGGTGATGGTATGGGTGCGTCGCACCTCGGGGGGCATCGAAGTCACCTGTTGGGAGGCGACTCGCCTCCTTTGTTGAGAGGCTTGTGGACCAAGTCAACCAGAGATGGTCCGTCATTGTGAAGGTGCTCTTCCCGAAGGAGGAGGACCTTGGTTACTAATGCCTGCAGTCGCAGCTGCGACCAGATGGTCAACATCAACCCTCCACTGCTCCATAGCACCCTAGGGTGCGCCTGGAGGTGGTGGATGTTGCAGAAGAGCTCGCACGACAATGAGAGCGTGCTCGGGGTTGTTGTTTGCCGATGCAGTGATCGATGCAGATGCCCCATCTCGTTGACCGGCATTGTTCGCCAAAACAGATGGTGCTAGAGCGCCTGCCGGAGCATTGGCACCAGTTGGTTGCTGAAGGTTAGAGGGGTTGCCTCCAACAGGTTGTTCATCACGATTCCCGTTGGATGATCCAGCGGCTGAATTCACCATCTTGTGATCTCGGAACAAACGCTACTATCTCCCCCTTCCTGGCGCGCCAAATGTCGAAGTGTGGAATATGACACATCCCCCGGACCCACTGAGAAGCAGCCCGCGGAGGTTCTTTTGTGGTTAGGGGACACAAGATCAAAATCAAGATGGTGACCTCAGAGATTTACGTGGTTCGGTCCGCCTGAACGTAACACCCTACTCCAGGGGGTTTGTGTGATTGTATTGAGCAAGTTAGTTCGCTAAGGTCAGGTTGCAATAGCTTGGATCAGCCCCCCCCCCCCATACTCACGCGGTGCAGCCCTTTATAGTTCTAAGGACTTACTGTTACAAAGCTGGCCTGGTCCGACATGTGGCCCTGGCGTGCTTAATGACCTAATACACTATCTAAAGAGTATTAAGTATAGTTAATGGTATGGTAACGTACCTTCATGGCAGCGTTACCACTATTAACGGTACACTGATCGTGTGTCATTAATATGCTATTAATGACACATTATTAGACCTTGTAACTGCCGCCTTAACCATCCTTGAGTGTCTGTAATGGTCATGATCGGCTTGTATTTTCGATGGTCCGGAGGCTTCACACGTGGCGGATCCGAAGCTTTCTCTTGCGGGAGAGTAGGTCCGGGGTTGCTGTACACGTGTCAGTACCGGAGCTCCTCTCTGACGTGGGCTAGGTCCGGGGCCGTTGAACGCGTGTAGTCGCTGGAGCTTCCCTTGGTTGGGAGTTTTGTTCCGGGCTTATTTTACACGTGTTAACCTGGGAGCCAGCCATGTGAGGGGAGCGGGTCCAGTGCAACATGACATGTGGGACCAGCAAGGCCCTTCGACTCTAACGGGTGGAACTTTCTTGCTCTTGTTGCGGTATCGTGGGGTACCCGGTACGTAGGGTACCGACACACATCCATGCACTCCTTGCAAACGTGCAAACACCTTCCAACAACGTCCATGATACCTTCATATGCATTGTTCTTGACCTAAACATGCTGCATGACCTCCCAATCAACTCAACCACAATTCCTCATGAACTTTGTTGTTGAACCTCATCTTCTCCCTAAGAATAGCTTAATGGATCCCGTCACCAGCCATGTGTTGACCTCAAGGAACACCTGCACATGAAAAAACAACCAATTCTTTCGAGCACAAGTCCTCGACTTGACTCTCGTTAGTCTGATAACCACAACACCTTATGTGAGCACATCACATAAGTATGTTGCATGCATAGCAAAATAATATCCACCATGATCAGACAAAACAAATCAAAAACTTAGTCCAAAAGTACTAAGCAAATCTTCCCATAAGTGTAAAGCAAATTTGAAACATTGCAAATGAAAAACATAGCAGCCACACGATTATTTCAGCACATAGAAAGTTCAAACATTCCGGAACGCAAAACACGTGCAGCTCATGTGTAGCAAAAGTTAGGACAGTGCAAATTGTCTTTCTAAAGTATATTCAAAATTTTGCATATAAACATTCACGTTTAACATAATTGCAAATGTATTCAACACATAGGTCTCACAAAGCCTCCGAGAGACTTCGACGCATTTGGAACTTCCGGGTAACTCCTCCCCTCTCTTCGAACCTCCAACTAAGATCTCCCCAGCAGAGGCTGCGGTCTCAAATGGCCGGGAATGAATTCAAGTCGCCATACTCTCATCGCCAGGGAGGCTGCTCGATTACAAGGAGGAAGGCCGGAGGAAAGGAAGGGAGGAGTTTTTCTCTCTTTACCATCGGCACTAGAGGAAGGTGGGAGCGATGAGGAAAAGAAGCCCTCCAGAGGGGGATATTTATAGTCCCGCCGGGGGAGCCAAAAGGATGGAACCAACAAAAATGGCGCATTAAACTGCCTCGTAATTGATGTTCAGAATAAAGGATCACGACGACTGAGGATTCCCTCAGCTCGCTTTTCCACCTCCTCAAAGGTCGTGTCACAATGAAGGCTAGCAAAGATCGCAGCACCATGGCCCATTCCGCTTCTTCACTCCTCGAAGTTTGCACCCAATAGGGGGCACATCGCCCTCCAAGTGGTCCCCCACATCTATGGACTGGAGGCGAGTCGCCTCGAGCCCACAACCGCGAGCCTGCTGGGGTGAAACAAAAAGACGGGGACCCCGCCCCAAGCATGGGACCTGACCGAGATCCAGATTTGAAGATCAGCCCACCATAGCTTCAAGGCCGCCTGAAACTAGCAGGGGACGAACGGGCGCAGGGCTGTGCTTCAAGGGGCACCTCAGGAGGTAACAGATACCTCCAATGTCTCCCACCTGCTTTGCCTGAGTCCTAGCTTAGCGATTTAGCGGTAACCCCCGAAGTGTCAAACTGAGTTGCCCGAGCCCTCGAAAGGCTTGGTATCCGCACGAATGCGTCGAGCAAGATTTCATGAGATGTGGGCATCGAGATTGATGCCAATTACCAGTAAAAATCGGGTATTGGGTTCCGATCACCTTAACTTTTGGAGGCGATCGGGTTTCACTCAGACTACCTCGACAGAAAGCTCGCACGGGCACACAAGCCCAAGCAGCGAGGCTGGACTCCTGACCCCTTTCCCTTTGGGCCGTGACGGCTCTCAAATGGGACATGATATGTTTTTCTACTCATGGTGTTTGTCCTCGACAAGATATGTACTGCTGGCAGGCAAACACGCAACGCAACATAGATATCACCCATGACGTCGGAATCCTGAGCAGCCCGCGGACGGGACGAGATCGTTAATAATGACGCATAAAAATTGTAAAATGGAGAACAAAAAATAGTGGTAAGAGTTAAAACTAAAAAATTCCACAATTGTTAGTGTCTATTTGTATGCAGGTGAATTAAGTCCCATAATACCCAATCATGTAGGGAGTAATCTAAAAGTTACCATTCGACGAATTAGGCGACAACATGTGGCATCACATGGATTCATGACACTTTCCCAGGCATATCCGAGGAGATCCAATGGTGTTACACCCCGGAAGGGGGTCAGGGCCCACTTGGAAGTCATCCCGAGAAAGCACATCCGAGGAGGGGCTAGGACCTAGTCCGCCGAACCCCGTAGTCGGTCGACATGGCCCTGGTGCCAAGCTGGGTCAGCCTCCACGTGGATGCTTCCTGTGGTTCCCTAATGGCGGTAACGAATAATTCGCGCACTAATTGTGGCACCGAACTGACTTAACTCATGTATAAATACTCCATTGTTGACGACTGTTATATACCACTTTCATCCATCAATTTAACTCAATTATGTGAAGGATTTGTCATTTCTTGCACACATCACCTTTCTATCTAACCCAATTCCACTTGGACTTGGAGAAATATGTGTATGCAGCATTTTATGCAGGAAATGAGGAAATGTAGAGGGACCAATCCTACAAAATTTCATCCCAGCCAATCAGGCAACGACACGTGGCATCCCATGGATCAAATGGCCCACAAACAGAAGTATCTGAGGAGATCCAACGGTGTATCACCCATATACATCAATGGGACCGACCTAACAGCCACCTGGAGAAAGCATACGAGAAACGGTGCAGTGACCAGGTCGGCCGAACCAGGGGGTCGGCCGACCTGGTCTTTGCACCAAACTCGGTCAGCCTCCATGTGTTGGCTCCTCCCGGCTCCCTGGAGTCAATGGTGACTGATTCGCGCGCTTTTGGTGGCGGGAACCGACCTCAACACTAGTATAACTAGGACCCCCTACCCCTCATTTCAACACACACCACTTGGGCATCATTCTATTGTATACACTATCTTCCATAGTCCTTAGAGGAGTTAGGATGTAGAGAGGAGAGTCTCTAGTCCCAAGTCCAAATCGGGAAAGGAGTAGAAGGAGTCTCTCTTCCCAATTCCACATTGGGAAAGGTATGGCTTATGTATTCCTTCTTGTATTTGTGACTTTGTGCTCAATAAAGATATTATCTTTAGTATTCTTTTATACGTATACTTGGACAAAGCATTTCTTGTTTGGTTGTGGAGTCCATATATGTGGAAGGTATAGTCTTTATGATTTCACTCTCATGATCACATCTTATGGTCATAAACACTATAGACCTCCACTATAGTCTATGTAGTTATGATATGATTATGTTAATATGAATGACTTATGCTATGCTTCAACATTGGTTCAACAATGTTTAGGTTAGTCATTGCCTTAGGATGGATTGTGCCATGGCTCCTAAGGTATTTGCTTAGTATGCTAGCATGGTGCTAGGGTATTTAAGTAGCGTTGGATGTCTCGTAGACCCACAGATTGAAGAGGTAGGCAGTAGGTGGTGACAGCCCTATCTGTCCTTTGTAATCCTCCACGTTCGGCTATGCTACTGGCTCTTGGCGGGAGTCGCCCTAGTATTGCTAGGGGTAAGCCCGTGCCCGATGTGTTGAATAGCATTGCATAGGAATTCATCATTGACATGACCATTAGTATCTACCTTAGGATATGTATATGTATTAAGAGCATTGTAGAAGCAACACTCTAACTCTCAATCCAATCTCCCTCTAGGACCCATTTTACCCTTTAGAATAGATTGTCTAGGTGTGTGTCACACTACCCCTATTATCAACTTACCCCTGTCCGGATAATGGATTAGTATCCCATAGCTTGACCATAAGAGTAGTATATACTTTACTCCATTGCCTTCGTTTGGGATAAATACGATACCCTTGGGAATACTCATGGGTGAAATGCTACAACGGTATCTTCCGTGCGCTTGCGGATCTCATCTCTTACCGGAGATGATCTGTGGTGTTAAGAAATACCAGCAAGCATTTCTGGCGCCGTTGCCAGGGATGATTTGTTAGTATATCTTAGGAGCCATCAAATCCATCACTCCCTCACTTCTCCACACACCACTAGTTTTAGAATAGTACTCCACTCATAAAGTCTAGAGTTGTCCATGTGGCCATCCAAGTAGAATGAAAGTGAGGAGGAGCTAGAAGGAGGAGGCTTGGGCTTGTCAAGTCCCTCTTGCACACTTGAACCTCTACGAAGATTCAGCCGGAATGAATAAGAAATTTCTATGAATTCAATACTAGTTTGATTTCTATTCCTTAGTAGTTTGCTTACGTAACTGCTTGTGGGTTGACTGCTTAAATTTATTAGAGGATCTAGTCGTAGATTTGCATTCGAAACAATTAGAGCTGTGAATTAGAACATAAGCGTGGTGCTTAGGTTAGAGTTCATTAGTGGATATCTCGTAGACCCACAGATTGAAGAGGTAGACAGTAGGTAGTGACGACCCTATCTGTTCTTAGTAATCCTCCTTGTTCGGCTATGCCATAGGCTCATGGCGGGAATTGTCTTGGTGTTGCCAATGGGTAAACCCATGCGCAAGCAAGCAGCTCACGTAGACTACTGTGGCCTAGACTCAAAACCCTTGAATTCATCTCAAATCCTTTCCTACCAAACAAATGTGTGTCCTTGGGAGAACAATCTAGAAGATCACGCACACGTTCCTTTGATTTGATACTCTTGGGAATACTCTTTAAGGGGAAGTGGTACAACGGTATTTCCGTGCGCTTGCGGATTATTTTGTTTTCGTAAGAAATACCAACAAGCATTTTTGGCACCATTGCCGGGGAACAGTTGCTTTTGATCTTCGAACCTTGTTTACCAACATATCTATTTTCTTTTCTTTACTTCGTACTTGTCCACCATTACCATGGAGCAACCCACCATTCTTTCATATTCTGCCCCAAAGGGTGAGTTCTGTGAGCGACCGCCGTCATTGGAACCTATTTGCTCAACAAGCTACGAACTCCGCCCTAGCTTTATACCCATGGTTCAGGAACAATCCTTGTCAAGAACGGATTGTGAAAACTCGTACCATCATCTGCAAGAGTTTGAACAATTGTGTTCTTGCGATTTAATTAAAGGCATGACACAAGAAACTATTAAATGGAAGTAGTTTTCTTTTTCTCTCAAAGAAAAGGCGAAACAATGGTTCACCCATAAGGTTGGGAAAACATACGGTGATTGAGGAGAATTACGAGACAAATTTTGTCTTGCTTTCTTTCCAATATCCTGAATTGTTTCCTTACAAATGGAAGTACTAGGCTTCCAACAGATGGAGAAGGAATTAATAGGTGCAGCCTGGGATAGGTTTTCGCTTTTGCGAAATTCTGGACCAGATTTGTTAATCCCATATCATTTGTTATTGCAACATTTTTTCATGCGACTTAACAAAGAGTCTGCCCTATATCTTGACATTAGGGCTGGAGGATCCTTCCTCCATAAGACGTCGGAAGAAGGGAAGTCTAGATCGAATTCCTTCATTAAGGGTCTTAATGAACGTCCCCACGAGGAAGCCACGTCGAGCATCGAGGACACTCCATAGCCAAGGAAGAGCGAGAACCATGCCCATCACCTGCCTTGCCTGTAGAATCCTCTCCCAAACCTAAACCATTGAATGGTGAAGTAATTCAACCTTCAGAATTCTTATTCTACTTCGAGAAAGATATTTTTGAAGATTACAAAATACCTTGAAGAACTGTTACCAAAGGAAGTCGTCATTGCATCTGACTCCACCTGACCCGCCTGATTGAGTATACATTCAAGAGACGGTCAAGGAGTTGACCTCTATTTTTAGTTTGGAAGGGAAGGCAGAGGTTGAGAAGTCACCTGATATCCTTCGGATGCCCTCACCCTTAGCCACCATTTTATGCCATATTAGAGGAGCAACAAAGCGAGTCCTTTATAATCCCTACATTGGAGCAAATATCACTTTTGATACTTGTGCTCTAGCCATTTTGGGGGATGTGCCAGTGCCACCAACACAAAAATCCTTCTGAGATACATTTGGTAATATTCTTGATGGATATGGGATTTTACATGAAAGTTTTGATAAGACACAAAAATGTTGAGGTTCTCTTTGATTTTCATATGTTCGAAGTCTGAGCTGCCCATTGAGAAATTTCTCATGGAATTCCCCTCTGAAGGAAAACTCAACATAAATCTTGGAGGGAACAAAATTTCCATTCTCATTTTGTGTTCCAAGAACACATTTGCGAAACGACCCCTCCAACATGGGCCAATTGAGGAGGTTAGGGCCCTCAAATTTTTGGAACCTTTTGAGGTAGAAGGAGAAGAAGATTTCATCCAAGAAGAGGATGAGCTTCAGGAGAGTTTTGACTTGCCTCCAGGCCTACGCTCAAGATCATGCCTCCAGTCCTACGCTATGCTTTTCTAAATGGAGATTCGAAAGCCCCTGTCATCATACGTGACAAGCTTTCAGATGACAAAACACTCAAACTCATAGCCCTGTTAGAAAAGCATAGAATTATTTTTGGCTACTCACTCCAAGACCTTAAGGGCATCAACCCTGCTCTTTGCAGCCATCGCATTCCCATTGACCCAGAGAATACCCCCTCACGAGAGCCTCAACGGCGGTTGAATAATGTGATGCGTGAGGTTGTCAAGAAGGAGGTCTTGATGCTCCTTGATGCCTGGATTATTTATCTTGTGCCTCATAGTGAGTGGGTTAGCCCAGTCCAAGTAGTGCCAAAGAAGTGAGGAAGAGGTCATTCAAAATGAGAAGAATGAATTAATTCCTCAACGAACCATCACAAGATGGAGGATGTGTATTGATTATCAAATACTCAACAAGGCAACTAGGAAATATCATTTTCCACTGCCCTTCATTGATGAGATGTTGGAACGGTTGGCAAAACACTCTTTCTTTTGTTTCCTTGATGGAATCTCAGGCTATCATCAAGTTCCCATCCATCCTGATGATCAAAGTAAGACAACATTCAAATGTCCATATGGAACAAACGCCTACTGGTGAATGTCTTTTGGACTGGGTAATGCACTCACTTATTTGCAGTTGTGCATGCTGTTTATCTTTTCCTACATGATTGAGGAAATCATGGAAGTTTTCAGGGACGATATTTCCATTTATGGAAAAACTTTCGATCATTGTTTGGAAAGTTTAGACAAGGTTTTACAAAGATGCCAAGAGAAGGACCAGGTACTTAATTGGGAAAAGTGCCACTTTATGGTCCAAAAGGCATTGTTCTTTGACACTTAGTGTCCTAGAGGGTGATAGAGGTGAACAAAGCTAAAATTGAAGGCACTGAGCAACTTCCACCTCCAGTCAACATTGAGCGAATCCGCAACTTTTTAGGTCATGCGGGGTTCTACTGACGATTTATCAAGGATTTTTCCAAAATCGCTAGACCCCTCACAAACCTATTAGCTAAGGGTGCTCCCTTTGATTTCGATGAGGAGTGCCTTAAATCCTTTGATACACTTAAAACGGCACTTATCTCAGCTCCAATCATCCAACCCCGTGACTCGACGGTACCATTCAAAATCATGTGTCATGCCAGCGATTATTTTGTTGGTGTGGTCTTGGGTCAAACCAAAGATAAGAAGCATCATGCCATAGCTTACACTAGCAAGACTCTAATAGGAGCACAACTCAATTATGCCACTTCAAAAAAATACCTCCTAGCAGTAGTCTTTACCATTGATAAGTTTAGGTCCTATTTGGTAGGGGCCAATGTCATTTTCTACACAGACCATGATGCCTTGAAATTTTTGCTCACCAAAAAGGACGCTAAGCCAAGGCTAATCGAATGGATTCTCCTTCTCTAAAATTTTGATTTGGAGATTAAGGATAAGAAAGGAGTGGAGAATTCCATTGCGGATCATCTCTCACGTATGGAAGTCACACAACACATGGATGTACCCATTAATGACTTCCTACATGATGACATGTTGCTTAAGGTGACCGACTGTCACCCTTGGTATGCGGACCTCATGAACTTCAGGGTCACGGGGTACGTACCGCCAGGGGAAAACAAAAAGAAACTCATTTATGAGAGTCATAGACACCTGTGGGACTACTGATATCTCAACCGAGTATGTGGTGATAGTCTTTTTAGAAGGTGTGTCCCCACAACCAGAGGCACCAAAATCATTGAAAAATGCCATGATGTCACCTATGGAGGCCATTACGGTGTTTGTCGTACTCAAAGATCTAGCAAAGGGGATTCTATTGGCCTTCAATGTTTGAAGATACCAAATAATTCATTCTCTGATGTTGGAAATGCCAAAAGCATGGAGGAATCACTACTCGTAATGCCATGCCCCTCTGATGTAATCTCCAAGTGGAATTATTTGATGTGTGAGATATGGACTTCATGGGACCGTTTCCAAAGTCCCATGAATGTGAGTATATTTTGGTGGCCGTTGATTATGTGTCAAAATGGGTAGAGGCATTGCCTTGCAAAAATGCTGACTCCAGGCAAGCTAAAAAAATGTTCCATGAAATCATTTTCCCATGCTTTGGCACTCCCAGAATGGTCATAAGTGATGGAGGGTCTCATTTCATCGATAAGACCTTCCGGAGCTTTGTAAAGGAGCTCGGAGTTCATCATAATATTGCTACTCCCTACCACCCACAAACAAGCGGTCAGGCAGAAACATCTAACAAGCAGATCAAGAATATCCTGCAAAAGACCGTCTTGGAAATGGGAATGAGATGGATGCAAAAGCTACCCAACGCATTATTGGCATATCAAATTTCCTACAAGACACCCACTGTAATGTCTCCATTCCAACTTGTTTATGGGAAAACTTGGCATCTTCCTATAGAGTTAGAGCATAGAGCTCATTGGGCCATAAAACAGTGGAACATGTATCTTGATAAGGCTAGAAAGCACCATTTGAGGCAAATCTCCGAGCTTGAGGAACGAAGGGATAAGTAGGGATGAAAACAATACGGTAAAATCCCATCCCGTCCCGTACTGTATACTTATTTTTATAGTTTTTCCCGTTTTTGAATTATTCGGGAATTGTTCGGAATCAGTACGAAAATGGGACGGCGCATTCGGAATCGGAATAAAAAATGATTTAGTTGTCATCCCGATCGTTTTTGCGGTTCTCGTATTTGATTCGGGATGATCCCGTTTTTCTACCGTTTTCTCGTATTGGGTAATAAGTCCAACCAACTTTACCTTGCCCGTTTCTACCCAGCCCAACCAGCCTCAAAGCAGAAGGCCCAAAGCCCACTAGCAGCACACGCTGAAAAGAAACCCTAGCTATCAGGCTCCCGATCCCCGATCCCAGTTCCCCATCGGCCATCGAGGCATCGTCCATGGAGCTCTCCAGCCTCCAGCCGCCACCGTGAGTCGCAGCAGTTAGGAACAGGACTACGTGTTAATGTAAGGATTAGATATGAAAATGTGATATATTACTATATACGACCACTTTATGTTCATGTGGACCAGTTTATTCTTGTTGTTATCCCGAATTAATTATTGTTTTTTGACCGTTATCAACATATTTTTGTTCCGTTTTGTTCATTCTCGGATAACCAACAATCCCGATTTTGTTTTCCGATTGTGATTTTTCGTTTTCGTACCATTCAAAAAATACGAAAACAAAAATAATATTGATTTTTTTCGGCCGTTTTTATCCCTAGGGATAAGGCATACCATAGTGACAAGATCTATAATGAATGAACCAAGAGATGGCATCATAAATAGATTATGCCAAAAGAGTTTAAGCCTAGAGATAAAGTCCTTCTTGTTAACTCTAGGGTAAAACTCTTTGGACATGGGAAATTACGAAGTAAATGGGAAGGACCATTTGCCGTAATAGAAACTTCAGCTTATGGGGCCATCATGCTCTAAGATGATGAGGGTCATCTATTCAAGGTAAATGGGCACCATCTCTAAATCTTCCTTGATAACTAAGAGGATGTGGAAAAGATATCGACGTGGTAAATTTAATCGATTTCAATGCCATTCTTCCAAATTCACATAATTCCCCGGAGTCCAGCACAGAGGCGCATTGTAAAACTGATCCTTATGGCCCACAGAGACAACCCACAAAACAATAGACCAGACAAGGCCCACACCAGGTCGGCCGACCCTCTAGGTTGGCCGACTCCTGGTTGGTGCCGCCAGGGTTCTGTTTTCGCAAGCTATCTCCCCCGCGCTATCCCAATAGAACCCTTGGTGTGATAGCTCTTATCTCCGCCTCAACAATATTAAGGAGCCATGAACAGAGAGGAAACTTGCACCGTTCCAGAAAAGACACATCCTCTCCCATCTTCCACCTCGTCCCATCCACCATGGCTGACAAAGGCAAAATCATCATTCCCCATGCTTCCTCTAGCTCAACCTTCAACCTTAGCGGGGAACCTACATCAGCCAACAATGACTCCACCATAGCTATTAAGGCCATGACGGCTTTAGATTTGACATCTCTCACCGCGACCCCGCCTCTTGGGATACCACGTGGGCGTGGCCCAGCACGTCGCAGCGTGGCACTGCCGCTTTCACTGCGCAAAGCGCCCATGAAGTCACGAACTCCTACGCCACGTCAAACAACGACCGCTCTCAAGCCTATTGCGACTCGTCTATTCCATGCAAAAGATGAAGTCCATCCCATCCTCCAGCCTGGCGAGAAGTACAAGGGCACTTTCAAAATGAAGAACGGCGATGTAGTGAGCCACCACTATGAATCGCCAACTTGTACCTCGCCGGAGCCCGCGAACAACTGTTTCATTATCCATGGTGTCAAAACACTGAAAGGTTATGAAAAAGGTCTCTACAAGCGTGTGGACAACTTAGCCTTGGAGGAATTGACATGCTCATCTCCCTCCAGGGTGAGGCATCACCTCTCACCACCTGCTATAAAAAGGCCTCCGGGCCAATATCAAAGAAGTGGGTAGAACTCTCCCCATGCCTATGCGGCACAGTTAGCCAAGGAGATAGAAAATCTCCGTTTGGAGAACAAGAGGCTAGAGCACACGGTGGCCGAAGTACACCTTGAGAGGGCTGAATTAAAAGATGATATTGATGCCCTTAAGAAGGAGATTGATGGTGTACACCGTGGCATGAGCACTAAAATCAAGCACTTGTGCGAGGTCATGGGGATGCCCGACAACTATAAAGCACCATGAGTAGACATCCCTTTAGGCCATCGTGTGCTTATCCCTTGGTTTGCTTATTTTTGTTTTATTTTAATATTTTGTAATTCAGTAATGTAAGCACCGTCAATTTTTCATTAAATAAAGTGAACTTACCGGTTAATCTAACACAGGTGAAGTCCTTCTTTTAGTTTATTTCGTGTCAAATAAAGTTTCTAGGAACAAGTGTAGGGGAGGATCCCTCCGCGATCTCCTGATGTTTAGATCACACGTTTCACCCGAGGACACATCGCAAACATACACGCGATATGATACGACAAAGTGGAGCACCAAAAGAGCCAGCCAGAGGCTGGCCAACCCCGTGGCTCGGCCGACCTATGGGTGGCCCCTCTCGTACCCGTTTCGCTACACAATGTCGGTTTGAATCTCTTATCACCCACTCTTGGTGAATTACTGTTATTTGAGTTGAAAATTCTGACACGTTCATAGAAATTCAAATTAAAATCAACTCAATTAAATTAAACATTGCCAATTGCTTAAATATGAGATTAGTATACCCCATATTTTTATTTCACTACCCTATTTTTAGAACCATATCATTAAATTAGGACAACATGTCATCTAAGTTTTTGATTGGTGTGATATGGTGAGTAAAACGAACCCATGGACAAATATATCCTTGCTTGAATTTGATTTTGAATTTTGCCCAATTTTGAAGTCTTAAGGTCTGCCTTCCTCTCCCATTGGAAATTAAATGCCCACCAAGGCCATATGATATGAATATTGAAAACCACATGCATATGCCACTTAGCATTTTCATTGAACATTGTCAAACTCTTGACCCTGTTGAGTGACTTGCATGAATTTTTTGATTAGGAAATTTCTTGTGCACTCCACCATACTCCACCATACTCCATTATTTTTCCACCATCAAAAGATACTCCATGAGAGTTAATGAAAAATCCTCTCTCATTAAAAAGGTGCATAAAAAGGAGTACAGGGCATGACTATAAGAGCTCTCAAAAGAATTCCAAAAAAAGGAGAAAAAGCCAATAAGTAGCCATGCTTCATCCATGCACAAAAAGAGAGTGATCAAATGAGAGTTATCATCACCATTCATTATCCATCATGGACCCTTCATAATAAGTGCATAAGAATTTCCTTATTTATTGATTTTATTGCATGGTCTTCTCATATGGATCTCGTTTTTCACTTAGTAATATATGAGTTGCAAGTGTGCTACCCTTTGTGCCTACCAAGCTCCACAAAAGCCATATTTAGTTGTAGGGACAAAAGTGGCAAAATTATGCCAAGGTGAGGATCCAAATACTTGTAGTGACTTGAGAGAATCCAATAGAGGAGGAAAAGGCATTATCCTTTTTATATTCGCAATATAGCAATTTTTCAAAGTCATTTCAGCAGGAGGAAGTCCGAGTGAGATACACTCAACCATTTCAGCTCTCAAACGCCCAAGATGATGTGGTAGCAATATCACAAAAAGGGTTCAAAAGCAAAGGTATGAATTAAATACTTTGCATACTCCTTTCATATCAACAACAATATTTTGTCTTAAGCACTTAGTTCTTCTTGCCTTTACTCGAGGACGAGCAGATAACTAAGTGCGGGGGAGTTTGTGACGATCCTTACATGCTAAATATGACCGTCAATTCACTGAATAAAAATTGTAAAAATGGAAAACACAACATAGTGGTAGGAGTTAAAACTAACAAATTCCACAAGTGTTAGTGTCTATCTGTATGCAGGTGAATTAAGCCCCAATGTACCCAAGCATGCAGGGAGTAATCCAAAAAGTTACTATTCCATGAATCAGGCGATGACACGTGGTATCACATGGATCCATGACTCATTCCCACACGTATCCGAGGAGATCCACCGGTGTTGCACCCAGGAAGGGGGTCAGGGCCCACCTTGAAGTCACCTCAAGAAAGCACACCCGGGGGGGGGGGGGAGGGAGGGGGGCAGGACCAGGTCGGCCGACGCCCCTAGTCAGCTGACTTGGCCCTGGTGCCAAACTCGATCAACCTCCACGTGTTGGCTTCCTATGGCTCCCTGATGGAGGTAACGACTGATTCGCACACTAATTATGGCGCCAAACCGATTAAACTTGTGTATAAATACTCCCTCACTTCTCCACACACAACTAGTTTGAGAATAGTACTCCACTCATAAGGCTTAGAGCCGCCCAAGTGGCCGGCCAAGTAGAAGGAGATTGAGGAGGAGCAACTAGCAAGAGGAGGCTTCGACTTGTCATGTCCCTCTTCCACACTTGTACCTCTATGGAAGTTCTGCCAGAATCAAGTAAGAAATTTCCGTGAATTCAATACTAGTTTGATTTGTATTCCATAGTAGTTTGCTTACGTAACTGCTCGTGGGTTCACTGCTTTAATTTCATAGAGAATCTAGTCGTAGCTTTGCATTCGAAATGATTATAGTTGTGAACTAGAACTTAAGTGTGGTGCCTAGGTTAGAGTTCATCAGTAGATATCTTGTAGACCCACAAATTGAGAAGGTAGACAGTAGGCGCATGCAGGGATTCTATGCAGAACTGAAGTGAAACAAGGAGATGGATCATATAAAATATCATTCCAACCAATCAAGCGACGACATGTGGCACCACATGGATCAAATGGCCCACAAACAAAAGTATCCGAGGCCATCCAACGGTGTAGCACCAATATCAGTCAATGGGACCACCTTGCAGAGACCTGGAGTAAGCACACCGCAAAAGTAACCAAGATCAGGTCGGCCATCCCCCCTAGTCGGACGACGAGGTCCTGGCGCCTTTCGCAGTCAAACTCTATGTGTTGGCTCCTCCCAACTTAAAGAGGTCATGGGTGACTGATTCGCGCTCTTTTGGAGGCAGGAACTGACCCTTCTCCAAGCTATAAATAGGACCCCTCACCCCTCACTTCAGCACACACCACTTGAGTATTCATCCATTGTATCCACTCACTACAAGAAAGAAGTAAAAGGACGTCGGGGGTATGACCGTCGGTTGACTACTGTAGCCGACAGTCATATTGCACCGACGGCTTTATCTGACGCTCATTTTTTGACGTTTTTAACTATTAAAAATGTCGGTCCCGACGCTTTTATCCATTATAGCCATCAGCTACTGTGGCCGCCACGTTTAATCTTTATAGCTGTCGGCCCCTACCCCTGACGCCAGTAAATTGTTAAGACTCTCGGTCAGCTAGACACCGACGCTTTTAAGTCTGACACAACCAAAAAATCCGACTCCAGTCCCTGCCTCCCCGGTTCCCGTCGCAGCTCAGAGGAACAACAATCTTCTCAAATGAACAATAATCTTATCAGATTCCAGATCCATATAAACAACAAATCTTCTCAGATGAAGAATGCATACATGAACACTAATTCATACACTCACGATTTCAGATGATTCAATGTGCTCCTTCACAAAATGAACACAACCACAAATACAAGCACGTCGATCTGCCAAACGCAATGAACACAAACACGAAAAAAAAGACACAAGCCACGGCCATCTATCCGGCCCCTTCACAGCCGCCGAAGCCTCCTCCTCTTCGGCCTCCTTCACAACCGTTGAGGCCTTGTCCTCTTCAGCCTCCTTTCCAGTCGTCGGGGCCTCTTCCTCTTTGGCCTCCTTCGCAGCCTCCGATACCTCGGCACCGGTCATCGTGGCGGCCGAATCTCGGAGACTCGCCGCCAGATCTTGAAGCGACGACCGTGCATGGCATCGCGGAGGCCGCGCCTATGCAGCCTTGTCGTCGCCAGATCTCTGAGCGACGGTCGTGCATGGCATCGCGGAGGCCGCACCTACGGAGCCTTGTCATCGCTGGCAGCTCGGGGACTCGCCGCCAAATCTCGAGGCGACGGGCGTGGAAGGCATCGCGGAGCCCGCGCCGGCAGCTCGGGGACTCGCGTGGTGTGGCAGCGTGGTGCTAAGCTCACGTGGTGGTGTGCGACGGGGCCGGCGGCGTGGTGGTGGTGTGGCGGCGTGGTGGTGTGCTCGGGGCGTGTGGGAAGTGGCGGTGGTGGGGTGGATACGTGCCTGTGTGGGTTCATGCAGCAAGTGTGTGGGTTAAGGTTCGTGGATACGCTGGCTTTGGTGAATATAAAAAAGAGGTCAGTGCCTTGCTTGCATAAAAAAA
This sequence comes from Tuctoria greenei, assembly GCA_036927565.1. Classification (NCBI taxonomy): domain Eukaryota; kingdom Viridiplantae; phylum Streptophyta; class Magnoliopsida; order Poales; family Poaceae; genus Tuctoria; species Tuctoria greenei. The sequence continues at coordinate 118,025,883 of JAYESD010000002.1, forward strand.
AAGCAGCACCGAATAATAGTATTGGCACGGAGAAGACGCGCCTACGCGGTTAAAAAATTGAATCGGGGTGCGCACAGTTAAGTACGGGCGTCGGAAATTTGGGGAAGTGCGGGGCCCGTTTATATCACCGTCGGTCGGTATCGTTGAACTGACATCTTTAACTTTATACGTCGGTTTTCGATTGCTAACTGACACCTGTATTTATAGCCGTCGTCCAGAGCTATGACACCAACAGTTATAAAGTTATAGGTGTCCAGAACTAAAAACTGACGGCATTAGACAATTTAAGTTTGATGGCCCTGACGCTTTTAGTTTACCCGACATCCTATAGACTGATTCTTGTAGTGACTACTCTCTGTAGGTTTAGAGGAGTATAGGCTGTAGAGAGGAGGGTCTCTAGTCCTTAGTCCAAGTAGGAGAGGAGTAGAAGGAATCTCTTTCTAATTCCCAATTGGGGAAGGTATGGCTCTCATATTCCTATTTGTATTTGTGACTTTCTTCTTAATAAAGATGTAATCTTTAGTCCTCTATTGTTCATATACTTGGATGAAGCGTTTATTTTTTGATTGTGGATTCCATGTATGTAGTAGGACTGGTATTTATGATCATGCTATATCATTATCATTATATCATCATATACAATACAAACCCCCACTATATTCTAATTAGCTATGATATGATTATGTAAGCATGAATCACTTATGCTATGAATTTACATTGGTTCAACGATGATTTAGTTCATTGCCTTAGGATGGCTTGTGCCTAGGCTTCTAAGGTAATTACTTAATATGCTAGCATGGTGCTAGGATAGAGAGTAGCATTGAATGTCTTGTAGACCCACAATAAAAGAGGTAGGCAGTAGGTGGTGACCGCCCTATCTGTCCTTTGTAATCCTCCACATTTGGCTATGCCACAAGCTCTTGGCGGGAGTCGTCCTAGTATTGCTAGGGGTAAACCCGTGCCTGATGTGTTAATCCACTTAGCATGAGAATTCATAATTGACATGATCATTAGTAACTAACTTGGGCTATGTATATGTACATTAGAAGCATCGTAGGAGTCTCTACCTAACCCTTAGCCTAGTCCCTCTTTACCCCATTTATCCCATTAGGATAGAATGCTCTTGTGTGTGTCACACTACTCCAATTATCATTTACCATCCTAGCTAGAACCTTGCCTAGATCAACCTAGCCTCTCTACTTGATGATTGTTTTACTTCCATCTAGCCTTCCTTTGGGAAAAATATAAATGACACCTGTCGGTACCCCGCGTACCGGGTACCCCCCGATATTGCAAGAAAAGCCACGGAGTTCCACCTGACAGAGTTGAAGACCTCCAAAAGCTCCACGTGTCCCACAGCACTGGGCCTGCCTCCCTCGTATGGGTAGTTCCGGTACCGCCACGTGTAACACAAGGCCGGACCTAACTGTCTATATAGGGAAGCTCCGGCCGTTCAACGTGTCCATTGGCCCCGGACCTAACCCCGAGTAGAGGGAAGCTCTGGTGCTGCCATGTGTACAGCGGCTCCGGACCTACCACCCCACAGTTGGAAGCTCCAGAGCTGCCACGTGTTGAGCCTCCGGACCTTCACCAGCAACAGGAAGATAGATGGATCTCCAACGGCATGGACATTCAAGGGACAGATAAAGCTACCGTTACAAGACCTGATTACGTGTCATTAATGCCATGTTAATGACACACGATCAGATGACCTTTAGTACCCGTAATGCCTCTATTAAGACACATTATCACTATTAGATGTTCTTAATACATGGAAATCATGTATTAGGTAATTAAACACTGCCGGGGCCATATGTCGGGCCAGACTGACAATGTAACGGCCAGTCCTTGGACTATAAAAGGGCTATGCCGCATGGTACAAAAGACAGGTCGAATCAAGCGCTCACATACGCATAATCATACATACAACAACCACCCTTGGAGTATGGTATTATGCTCAGGCGGCTTGAACCACGTAAAAATCCTCGTGTCACCATCTTGTTCATAATCTCACATGTGCCCCAACCAATTGCGAACCTCCACGGTCTATGATCTAGTGGTACTGGGGGAAGTGTCGATCACACACTTTGACATTTGGCACGCCAGGTAGGGGCGCCTGAGATTTCAAGATGGTGAACTCTGCAGCAGCATCGTCCAACGGCAACGCCGGATAGCCTGATAGAGGAAATCCCTCCAATGCTCAGCAGCAAGCTGGCGCTGTTGTCCCAGCGGGTGTTGCTGCACCACCACCACCACCACCTGCTCTGGCTGCCAATGTTGGACAATAAGATGGTGCCCTCGTGTCGGTGACTGCATCGACAAACAACCCGGAGAACGCGCTAATCGCTGCGCGTACTCCGCTCCAGCGTCCTCCAGCGGCTGGAGCTGCTGCGGCAGCCATGGAACAATGGTGTATTGATGTCGAACATCTGGTTGCATCTGCAGACGATGCCATCAGTAACCAAGGCTCGCCCCCTGCTGGGTAGGCAACCTCACAGCGGAGGACCTTGTCTGGTAGACTTGGTCTTCAAGTTTCACAACACAAGATACGTGATGTGTCCCAACAAGTGATGACATTGCCCTTCGGGGCACATCACACTCATACTGTGTCAAGGCTCTCGACACATGATCTGCGGTCGGAGCTTGACCGCCGTTACAGGCAGCAGGACGACCGCATCCACATTGAGCGCGCTTGTGAAATGCGAGAGGCTCGGGAAAACCCTTCTCCTTTGGTAGTAGGGAGCGGTTGTTTGGCCCTTGCCATGCATCTTCGCATGGTTCGATGGTCGCAGAATTTCAAGCCTCATCTGTCACAGAAATACGACAAGACTATCAATCCCATCGAGTTCCTCCAAATCTACTCCACCGCCATTCTCGCGGTGGGGGGCAATGAGGCAGTGATGGACAACTAATTCCATGTGGCTCTGACTAGGACCACGAGGTCCTGGTTCATGAGTCTTCTGCCGGACTCCATCAATAGTTGGCCAGAGCTATGCAACCAGTTCACCGCCAACTTCGGGAGTTCTTATACCTGGCCTGGCACAGAACTGGATCTGTTTGCTGTACAACAGAAGTCGGGGGAGTCGTTGCAGTCGTTCCTCCAGCGTTTCTCCCATGTACGGAACACCATTCTTTCTATCTCCAATGCACTCCATGCCAGCTTCGGAGGCTAACAAAAGGTCCTCCAAGGCTGAAGCCACTACCTCCAGTAGTGGAAAGAAGAAGAAAAAGACCAACGGCAAGAAGAAGCCATTGGCCGGCACGCCTGCTGTTGCAGCTGATGCAGCTCCGAGTGGCCGGGGGCCACGCCCTGAGAAACGTCCTCCATCGTCTGAAGACGGCGGCGGTCAAAATATGTGGTGTCTAATCCACAAAACGGACACTCACAATCTTAAAGATTGCCGCGAGGTCCAAAACCTTGTCGAGCGCTTCAACAAGAGCCGAGAAGAAGCTCCTTTCCTCCAGCGGGAAGGAAAGCAGAAAGTCAACGAAGCTCTGGCTGATCCGGAGCTAGGCTTCCAGGGCCCCAAAAAGGTCTTGAAGGCTGTGTACAACACCATCGACAATGATTCTGACATCTCGGACAACGAGCGTTAGAAGACCCTCAATACCATCTATGGAGGGTCCTGGGATATCACCTCCCGTCGCGTCCTCAAGACCATGCGCCGGGAGATGGCTGCCATAGCTCCTACTGCCAAGGCAGAACCCCATCGAAAGTGGATGGACACTCCCATCACATTCGATGATACAGACTTCCCAAGAAACATGATCGGAGCTGGACAATTGCCATTGATGGTGTCTCCTACCATCAATAACGTCTAGCTCTACCATGTCTGGGTGGATGGGGGTTTGGCACTCAACCTCCTCAGTTATGAAGTGTTCGTGAAGATCCAGCTCTAATGATTGGACCTTCGCCCTCATGTCCTTTCTTCAGGGTAGATCTGCGGGCCATCAGTCCTCTCAGCTCAATCACACTCTCGGTTACCTTGGGGACATGGGAGAATTACAGGACCGAGAAGCTGGTCTTCGACGTGGCTCACATCAGCTTACCCTTCAACGCCATCCTAGGAAGGCATGCTTTGTATAGGTTCATGGCTGCAGCCCACTATGGCTATCTGGTGTTGAAGATGCCAACATCTTCAGGCGTTCTCTGGATCTACATGGATCGCACTGCTGGAGTTACTGCACTGGAAGAACTCCACGCGCTTACAATAGCGCAAGAGGAAGCATCCGGCAAGGAGCTAGCTTCTCAACCTTCGAGCACTCGTCACCGAGGCTCAACCTCTACACCATGCGTGCAGCCAAGTGGCGACATTGGCATTCCCATCAAAGTTGTCCAACTTGGTTCTGATGCTGCCCAGACCACCCGTATATCAGGAGGGCTGGACAACAAATAGGAACTCACGCTCATCACTTTCCTCTGGACGAATATTGATGTGTTTGCCTGGCAACCGTCACAAATGCCTGGGATCCCTAGGGAGGTGATTGAGCACAGTCTGAAGATATACCCCGATGCACAGCCAATACACCAGAAGCCCCGAAAGCAATCAGTCGAGCGCCAGAACTTCATTCGACAAGAAATCAAGAAGCTGCTCGAAGCAGGTTTCATCCGAGAGGTTCATCATCCATGATGGATGGCAAACCAAGACGTTGTACCAAAGGCTGACGGGAAACTTCATATGTGTATTGACTACACCACCTTAAATAAGGCATGTCCAAAAGATCCATTTCCACTACCTAGCTAGGATAGATCATATAGTGGACTCCACCTCCGAGTGTGAGCTATTGTGCTTCCTAGATGCATATTCTGGATATCATCAGAACCAAATGTCTAGGGAAGATGAAGAGCATACTGTCTTCATAATAGTAGATGGATTGTATTTGTGACGCCCAATTCCGAAAAGTGAACCAAGCTAACGCATATGTGTGCCCAGGATGTTCATCACACATACACGAGTGCATTACAAACGAGTATACAGAAAATTACCACAGAACAAGATTAATTAACCAAATTTTATTACACAAATCATAATATCCTCGAATACAAACTCTAATGAATATTAATGACAAGTTTGAACTAATGCAGCGGAAATAAACTAATTAAGCAAACTAAGCAAACTAAGCAAAAGGGATAGCGTAGCTCCAAAAACACCAAAGGCAAAGCTGACGGTAGACACGGCCTAGAACTCTGCATTATCGCCGTTAAACTCCCAATCTTGACCTGCAATTGTTGGGGGGATTGCAAGAGTGAGTACATGTCGTACTCAGCAAGTGTGAAAGGTATGACATGTGGCTGACTCAAATGACGACAATAATAATGGCAAAGTGCTGAAAAGTACATCAAAACATTTGAAAAGCAATATATTATATGTATGTGAAATAAACCCATCATAATCATAAGTAATATCATAATACCAGTCCACAATTCACCATCCTCGTCAACAATTCCAGATTTCACCATTTGCCAATAACCATATTCAATATAAGAAACAAATCCATAACCAACCATAATACCAACCATAACCATCCCAAATACCATCCCAATACTACGTTCCCTCTAATCATGGAAGTTGTCCAGGTTCTCATAACTGGGAGCACGACTATCAAGATAGTTTTAGACACACTCTGTAGAGTTTGAACCGCTTTACCCACGTGTTTGTGATTTCATCACCTTTCGATGACTAGAACCTCTATTATGCCATCTCACACTTCCGTCAGTGTGTGGCCAAGAGATCACAAAATAGCCTTTACAAAGGGATTACTAGCCTATTTAGACCCCACCGAGGTTTCACTGGTGGCGATGTCTCCTACAGAGCACATCTTTAACCAAGGGCCCCCTCTTGAGCCATTCGGATCCTAGGGTAGTCCCACCAATCATCAACAAACCAAATCCGACTACCCCTTCCCCGAGCATCCCTAATGGTCCAAATAGCACTGGCAAAGCCCTAATTAATCAGCTACGCCGCACCCATACTTGGCCTCGTGGTGGCACTGTAGTCCTGGCTTATTCTCGCATGAACCGGTCCTTAGATCTAAAGCAAGTGAACCACCATACGTCCAACCCATCCACATACCAGGCTTACTTAGATCACCCATTATCATATCATATTTAACCAGTTCATGTTAACCATAATCTCAGCATGCATAATTAAATTGAGTGGTATAGTTGTTTCCCATCCCAGTTGATTAAGCGAAGAAAAAGGTAAAAAGCCCTTCCTGACTCTCTACCATAAATTCCAGGTGACAAGGGTGGTTTAACAAATCTAGAAACTTCCTACCATAGGATTCCAATTAAACTGACACAAGCATGCAATTTTGCAAACAAAACATTTAATTTAAAAATAGGATCAATATGCTTTAAGGACACTTGCCTTGCTCTTGCGGTTGATTAGGGTCAAAGCCCTCAAACTCTTGGTGCTGGAGATCATCCGCGGCACTCCCTAGCGCAAATCCGTCTAATCCACACAATAAACATACAAGACAAGAAACACAATCAAAGAGTGCACAAATATTACTCAATATGACATGACATGCATGATTAATGCAAATGCAAGGTAGAACTTGTTAATAGATTGCTTTTAATGATCACTAATTAGTCCTAATAGATTTTAACAAGTTTATACAGGTTTGGAGTTGATTAGTTCAAATTTTAGAATCAATTCAAACCAATTTAACCATGAAGATCGGACTAGTCCGCTAGGGATCGAACAAGTCTGCACTTTGCGAGATCAGCAGATTAGGGTTTTCTAGACCGACGTAAATTTGGAGATTAGGGGTTGAATTCTTGTAAGGAAAAGAGAATAGAAGGTATACCAGGTGTTTAGGACTCCAATGAATCAAGAAACTTGGATGTAGCACTTGAATCTTGGTGATCTAGGGTTGGTGATGAACTTGGAGATGAATTGGTGATGAAGAACGAAAATTTGGTGGAGATCTTGATCCTCCTTCATTCCTCCTCTCCTTCTTGCTTGGGATCTTCTCCTCCCTCCTTGATGGTGGCTCTCCACGAACTAGGGTTTGGGTGGGGTGGAAAAGTGGCAAATAGATGTCAAACCAAGGGGTGAGGTTGTTTATATAGAGGTGGAGGCTAGGGTTAGATGGATTTCGAGTTTGAGAGGAGTAGAGGCCGATTTACAGTCCCACATGGGCTCTAAAAGAGTTAGGCACAACGTCCCTAGGCCCACTTAACGTGAAATGCAAGAACCAAGTCGTAAAACAAAAGATCAACTCGGAGTCGCGAAATATCGGACAAGTCTGGAAAGGACCGGACTAGTCCGAAGTCGTCCAGAGAGAAAATAGGACAAGTCTGGCCAAAAATCGGACAAGTCCGACTTTAAACAGAGAGGAAATCGGACAAGTCCGCTGGAACGCCGGACTAGTCTGGGAAAGTCCAGGGACTTAGCAATTTTTCAAGGATTCTTGTAATATCCGACTAGTCTGCACAAAATTGGACAAGTCTGAAAGTTTCCAGAGGCAAAATCAGACTAGTCCGCAGCAAAAACGAACAAGTCCGTTTTTAGTCAGAGAGAAATCGGACTAGTCCCCAGTAAAATTGGACTAGTCCGCACTTTCCTGCGTTTTAAGTGCGGTTTTGTTCCAAATCAATTTTAAATGATCCAAATATTTTTTAAACTCGTTCCTCTTTATGTGGTAAATGGTAAACATGTATATGAATGTATGCAAGGCATGATGCATGAAAATGAGGGTGTTACAAACCTACCCCCCTTAAAATGAATCTCGCCCTCGAGATTCGACGCGGAAGAGAAGAGATAGGGAAAGTCCTTCTTGATATCATCTTCTAGCTCCCAAGTCGCTTCTCTTTCTGTGTGGTGCTTCCATTGAACTTTACACCATCTAATAACCTTGTTCCTTGTGACCCTCTCCTTAGTTTCCAAGATTTTGACCGGTTGTTCGGTATAAGTCAAATCTTCCTCTAGTTCCAATTCTTCCATTATCACTTGTTCTTCCGGTACTCTCAAACACTTCATGAGCTGGGAAACATGAAAGACATCATGGACATCCGAAAGATGAGATGGCATCTCCAACTTATACACTACTTCTCCTCTTTTGTCCAAAATCTTGAATGGTCCAATATAGCAAGGTGCTAGCTTGCCCCTTATGTTAAACCTCTTATGACCTCTCATTGGTGACACCTTGAGGTAAACAAAATCTCCTATTTCAAAGGCTAATTTCCTTCTCCTTTTGTCCGCATAGCCTTTTTGCCTTGATTGGGCAGCCCTCAAGCTTTCACGAATTATTTGGACTTGCTTTTCGGCTTCTTGCAACACATCCAGACCAAATACTTGAGTTTCTCCTGCCTCATTCCAGCATAAAGGTGTCCTACACTTCCTCCCATAAAGTGCTTCATACGGTGACATTTTCAAGCTTGCTTGGTAACTATTGTTGTATGAAAATTCTGCGTATGGCAAGCTTTTGTCCCAACTTTTCCCATGCTTTAAAGCACAAGCTCTTAACATGTCCTCTAAAATCTGGTTGGTCCTCTCGGTTTGTCCATTCATTTGAGGGTGATATGCTGAACTGAAATTCAACCTCGTTCCCAAAGCTTCATGCAATTTCTGCCAAAATCTGGAGATAAATTGAGAACCTCTATCCGAGACTATCTTCTTTGGTACTCTGTGTCGACACACAATATGCTCCATGTATATTTCGGCCAATTGTGCAGCTGTATATTTGGTCTTCCCAGGGACAAAATGAGCTGACTTGGTTAAACGATCCACAATTACCCAAATTGAGTCATACCCGGACTGAGTACGTGGTAAACCAAACATGAAGTCCATTCCAACTTCTTCCCACTTCCATTCCGGGATCTTCAATGGTTGCAATAATCCAGCTGGCCTTTGATGTTCCACCTTGACTCGCTGACACACATCACACAATGCCACATATTCAGCTATATCCTTTTTCATGCTATCCCACCAATAGCAAGCTTTCAAGTCTTTGTACATCTTCGTACAACCGGGGGTGAATCGAGTACTTCGAGTCATGTGCCTCTTTTAATATCGTCTCCCGAATATGCTTTACATTAGGCACAAAGATTTTCTTTCCAAGCCATAAGGTACCATGTTCATTCTCATCAAATCTGAATTCTCTCCCTTCTTCGGTACCGTCCTTGATTTCCTTGATCTCTTCATCTGCGGTTTGTGCCTCTCAAATTTCTTGCTCCAAGGTTGGGTTTAACTCCATCATCTCCATCTCATTTACAAATCCGAGGTTCAACCTTTCAAACTCCTTACATAACTCGGATGGTAACTCTCGAACTGTGAGTTGATGACTTACTCCCTTTCTACTCAAAGCATCGACCACTACATTGGCTTTTCCCGGATGATAGTTGATCCCCAAATCATAATCTTTGATGAGCTCCAACCATCTCTGTTGCCTCAAGTTCAAACTTGTTTGTGTGAAAATATACTTCAAACTCTTATGATCCGTATAAATTTCACACATATGTCCAAGGATATAGTGCCTCCAAATCTTCAATGCATGTACCATGGCCACGAGTTCCAAATCATGCGTGGAGTAATTCTGCTCATGTTTCTTCAATTTTCTTGATGCATAGGCGACCACTTGACCTTCTTGCATAAATACACATCAAAGTCCTTGTCTCGATGCGTCGCAATAGATATCAAAACTCTTGCTCACATCCGGCAGTACCAAAACCGGGGCTGTTGTCAACCTCTTCTTCAACACCTCAAAACTATTTTGACAAGCTTGAGTCGATTGGAAAGTCTTTCCCTTCATTAGCAACTTCGTCATTGGCTTGGCTACCTTGGAAAAGTCTTTGATGAATCTACGGTAATATCCAGGCATCCCAAGAAAACTCCTTATTTCCTTGACATTTTGCGGCGGTTCCCATTTCAACACGTCTCTCACTTTTCCGGGGTCAACCGATACTCCTCCTGAGATTATATGACCCAAAAACAACACCTCTAACAACCAAAACTAACACTTGTTGAACTTGGCATACAATTGATGCTCCCTCAATTTCTGCAACATGAGCCTCAAGTGTTCATCATGTTCTTTCTCATCCTTCGAGTAGATCATAATGTCATCAATAAACACCACGACGAACTTGTCCAAGTACTCCATGAAGACTTTATTCATGAGGTACATAAAGTAGGCAGGTGCATTTCTCAATCCAAAAGACATCAAGGTGTACTCATAAGATCCATACCGTGTTATAAAAGTTGTTTGGGTATGTCCGATGGTCTAATCTTCATTTGAAAATATCCCGACCTCAAATCAATCTTAGAGAAGACACAAGCACCCTTCATCTGATCAAACAAGTCTTCTATGCGTGGCATGGTGTACTTGTTCTTGATTGTTACCTCGTTGAGAGCTTGGTAATCTACACACATCCTTTGAGTCCCATCCTTCTTGTCCACAAATAGAACGGGCGCTCCCCAAGGTGAAGAACTAGGGCGAATAAAACCTTTCTCTAGTTGCTCTTGAATTTGTTTCTTGAGCTCCGCTAGTTCCATAGGATGCATCCTATACGACCTCTTAGCTATAGGTGCAGTTCCAGGTATTAATTCAATAACAAACTCAATGTCTCGATCTGGTGGCATACCTGACAACTCATCCGGAAAAACATTCAAAAATTCACAAAATTCACACACCACCGGAATCTCCTCAATTGCGGCACCGTCCATATGATTCAACTCCAATTGCTTTGGTGCGGTTTGAGATGCTTCAAATTCTACGATGATCCCTTCCTCATTGGTCAACTTCACCGTCTTCATGGCACACTCAATAACTCCATTGTGCTGTGACACCCGATTCCGAAAATGAACCAAGCTAACGTATATGTGTGCCCAGGATGTTCATCACACATATACGAGTGCAATCACAAACGATATACAGATAATTACCACAGAACAAGATTAATTAACCAAATTTTATTACACAAACCACATTATCCTCGAATACAAGCTCTAATGAATATTAATGACAAGTTCAACTAATGCAGCGGAAATAAACTAATTAGGCAACTAAGCAAACTAAACATAAGGGATAGCGCAGCTCCAATAACACCACAGGCAAAGCTGACGGTAGACACGGCCTAGATCTCCACATTATCGCCATTAAACTCATAATTCTGACCTGCAACTGTTGGGGGGGGATTGCAAGAGTGAGTACATGTCGTACTCAGCAAGTGTGGAAAGTATGACATGTAGCTGATACAAATGACGAATATAATAATGGCTAGGTGCTGAAAAGTACATTAAAACATTCAAAAAGCATTACACTATGTCTATGTGAAACAATCCCATCATAACCATCATATTAACATAATATAAACCATATCCAATTATTGCCAACATCATCATTATCCATGTCCAGTTACCATAACTCAGATTCATATCCATAACCATAATCCATAAAGCATCCATAACTATAATCATAATATCAACCATAACAATTACCAAACCATAACCATCCCAAATCCCAATTTCCCTCTAATCATGTAGGTCATCCAGGCGCTCATAACCGGGAGCACGGCTACCATGATAGTTTTAATACTCTGCAGAGTTTGTACCACTTTACCCACGTGTTTGTGATTTCATCACCCGTCGGCGACTAAAGAACCTCCCTTATGCCAATTACACTTCCTTTGGTGTATAGTCAAGAGATCACAAAATAGCCTTTACAAAGGGATTACTAGCCTATTCAGACCCCACTGAGGTTTCACCAGTGGCGATGCCTCCAACTGAGCACATCTTCAACCAAGGGCCCCCTCTTGAGCCATTCGGATCCCAGGGTAGTCCCACCAATCATCAACAAACCCAATCCGACTACCCCTTCCCCGAGCATCCACAATGGTCCAAACAGCACTAGCAAAACCCTAATTAATCAGCTACGCCGCACCCATACTTGGCCTCATGGTGGCACTGTAGTCCTGGCTTATTCTCGCATGAACCGGTCCTTAGATCTAAAGCAAGCAAACCACCATAACATCCAACCCATCCACATACCAGACTTGCTTAGATCACCCATCGTATTGACCAGTTCACATTAACCAGAATATCATTGATGCATAATTAAATGTGTAGTGTTGTTTTTCCATCCCAATTAATTAAGCGAAGCAAAAAGGTAAAAACCCTTCCTGACTCTCTACCATATATTCCAGGTGACAAGGGTGGTTTAACAAGTCTAGTAAACTTCCTATCATAGGATTCCCATCAAATTGACACAGCATGCAGTTTTGCAAACAAAACATTTATTTTAAAAATAGTATCAATATGCTTCAAGGACACTTGCCTTGCTCCGGCGGATGGGGTTGCTCAAGCGCTTCAAAGTCTTGATTTTGGGAATCCTCGTATGCGGCCTCTTGAGCACGTTCCTCTACGCGTGATCATACATACAAGAGAACATATACAATCAACATGATGCACACACATTAATCAACATGCGATGATATGCATGCATGCAAAGATCAATTATTAATTTACTACGGTTGTTTATTAAGTAGATGCGAGTAGTTCATACGTGTTCATATGAGTTTATGGGGGTTTTAGGGTGGATTAATGCTGCTGAAAATAAAATTTTGGTGCAACTAAAATCAATTTACGTCTATTAGATTCAATATGGTCGCTAAAATTCGCATCGGGAACACGACCCTACCGTAGATGCGATGGCTTCAATGATCGCGGGATGGGGACAATGCGTAGACGAAGTAGATGGTGCAGCAATCCCTTGGCGGCACGACGACGACGACGATCTCCGGTGGACGGTGGCACCCTCCTCTTTTTCTTCCTCTTCTTCCCCTCTTTTTTTCTTCCATTTCTTCCCCTGGCGGCGCAGCCTCTGGTCCCTTTTTCTTCTGTGCCGGCGGCGTTCCTGGAAGGCGGCGGCGTTTCTGGGATCGGGGGAAAACCTAGGGACCTACGGTCCTTTTTATAGGCGCAGGAGTCAACGCGGGGGCGGGAATCGTGCGGGAGCGGGAGTCCAGGCGGGAATCGGGCGCGGGGCGGCGGGAGTCGGGGCGTGGGACCCAGGGGGCGTGAGCTGCGGTGCGGGTGGGCGAGCGGGGTGGGGCCCGGCGGCGTGGGCGCGCTGCGCTGCGTCGGGCGCGTGGGGCCGAGAGGCGGGGCCCAGGGGCGCTGCGAGGCGGCGTGGTGCGTGCGCGGGGGCCAAGGCGGCGGGGTGTGGCGCGTGGAGGCGGGGGGGCCCAGGCAGCGGGGCCGGTGCGGGCGACCGAGCGCGGGAATCGCGTCGGGCGTGGGAGGGCGCGCTGGTGCGGCGTCAGGCGGGGTGGGGTCGGGGTCCAGCGGCGGGCACGGCGTGGTAGGGCGGGAGCGGCGGGAAAATCGGGAGGCGGGGCGTGGGAGCCAGCGGGAGCGGGAAAATCGGGATTCGGCGGCGGGCGGGGCCGGCTCCGCGCGTGGGCGTGCGTGCCGCATGGGTCGAGCGGGTGGGCGCTGGTCGGCTCGGCCGCCTGGCCAGCAGGCGGTTTTTCCTTCTATTTTGTTTTTCTTCTTCTTTTTTTTTAGATTTTTATTATTATAATATATTTTATTATTTATATTTTATTTATTTTATTTATCTTATTCATTTTATTTATTTATTATATATATATATATATTTATTATTATATAATTTATTTATATATATATATTTCTTTTTATCTATTATTATTATTATTTTATATTTATTCCCTAATACATATTTTAGGCTATAATTGTTATTTTCTATTTCTTCTTTTGCTACATACATTTGTATATATATGCTCCATGTTTTATGTTTTATTATTTTTCTTTTATCCTACTTAATTCTTTTTGCATGTGTTCATCATATAATTAAACTATTTATTTTTATATATACCTTTAGTTTTATTTACTTCTTTTATCTCATATTTATTATGGAAAATAGATTACTTTTGGCAAATTTATTTTTGTAACAATTTTTCAATGCTTGAGGATGAATGCAAAATGCAATATGGGATGCATATATTTTATAATTTTCTTTATAAAAATAATTTCTTCCTAATATTAACTCTAAATTCCCATTTAAATTTTTAATTTGTCAAAACTCGAAAATCAGGGTGTTATAAATCTACCCCCCTTAAAGTGAATCTCGCCCTCGAGATTCGATAGCGTGGAGAAAAGGTGAGGGAATTCTGCCTTCAGGTCTTCTTCACGTTCCCACGTAACTTCGGCTTCCGTATGGTGGTTCCATTGCACTTTGCACCAACGGATCCTCTTATTCCTTGTGAATCCAAGACAATGAGGTTGGCGGAGAAGTCTACACCCCCCCCCCCTTATTCTAAGGCTTACTTTTGGAAATGCTATATTTGTCCTCATCTCTCCTCCAGGAGACTTAACCAATAGAGTAAACTTCATATGAGAGATAGACAAACTATACTTGGCAACATACTTCGATGCAATGAATCAATGCGATGCTCCAGAATCAAATAACATACTCGCGGGGTTGGAGTTGGCAAGAAACATACCAATGACTACGTCATCCGCTTGTTGAGCATCCACCGTAGAGACATGGTTCACGTTACCACGAGCAAAATTCTGTTGTCCACGGCTTCCTTGTGGCTGTCCTCCATTAGGTCTTGGGTTTTGCCTAGGCGCATTGTTTCCTTGACCAAGACCTGACTTAGGACATTGATGTGCAAAGTGTCCAGCTTCTCCACAAGTATAACACTTCTTAACTCCACCAGAATTATTGGAACGAGCTTGGTTTTGAGCATTTGCAGTAGGGAAATTAGCACGAGGCTCATAAGGCATTGGAGGCCTAGGTGCTTGCATAACAGGGCGCTGCTGCACAAACTAAGTTGGGCGCGGTGCGTAACCAGGGCGCTGAGCAGGAATAGAAGAGCTGTGATGAGGCGCATTGGGCGGCGCAAAGCGAGGGCGCACATTACTTCCTTGTTGCTGTCCTTGATATGGTGCCTTCCTCTTGGTTTCTTGCTCCATCTCACGGATCTTGTTCTCAACCACAATTGCTTTGTCCACAAGCTTCTGAAAATTGGCATAATCGCAATTGAGCAATTGCACCTGGATCTCATTGTTCAAGCCCCTCATGAACAAGTATTGCTTCCGGCTGTCCCGACTAACATCCTCAGGCGCATACCTTGAGAGTTGAGTGAATTTATTGAGATATTCACTCACGCTTGATCTTCCTTGCCTTAAATTCTCAAATTCTTGCCTCTTCAAGATCATAACTCCCTCGGGCACATAATGAGAACGAAAATTCTCCTTGAATTCGGCCCAAGTGATTCTTTCTTGGTTCTCATGAGCATTGCAATAAGCATCCCACCAATCGGCAGCTGCTCCAACGAGTTGATGAGAAGCAAATAGAACCTTCTCCCGGTCACTGCATTGGACAATAGCTAGCTTCTTCTCCACGGACTTGAGCCAATCATCTGCATCCATAGGGTTTGTGGCTTGAGCAAAGGTTGGCGGCCCAGTCCTCGTAAACTCTCCCAATCGGTTATGAGGAGGCGGGGGTGGCGGTGGAGGCATGTGGGGCTGATTGTTGATATTGTCAGCCTGCAGCTATCCCATAGTCTATATCATGGTCTGCATGAGCTGGTTTTCCATAGCCAATAGCTGCTCAATGTTGATAGCTCCATGAGCAGGTCCTTGCCCATTGTTGTTCTGAGGTACTCCATTGTTCTCCTCCTCATCATTAGCGTCCCTCTGGTTGCGAGTCCTCACCATCTGAAGAAGGGCAATAGGTAAGAATTAGAAAACGT
This sequence comes from Tuctoria greenei, assembly GCA_036927565.1. NCBI lineage: Eukaryota > Viridiplantae > Streptophyta > Magnoliopsida > Poales > Poaceae > Tuctoria > Tuctoria greenei. The sequence continues at coordinate 118,041,610 of JAYESD010000002.1, forward strand.
CCCCAACTATATGCATCAAGGGATATGAAACTAAACAACTAACCACACTAGCCTAGGTGGACATGGCAATGCTAAGGCATCCCAAAATCCTCTATTAAGCACACAAGCAAACAATATATATATAGCAACAACACACCAAGCAAAAAACACATCGATTCTTGAGTACTCGTATGTACTCTAAAGTGTCCATTCTATCTAGGCTGCATCCTACGGTCAACCTGTGGCTGTGATACCTCTGTGACGCCCGGTTCCAAAAAGTGAACCAAGCTAACGCATATGTGTGCCCACGATGTTCATCACACATACACGAGTGCATCACAAAAGAGTATACAGAAAATTACCACAGAACAAGATTAATTAACCAAATTTTATTACACAACTCATAATATCCTCGAATACAAACTCTAACGAATATTAATGACAAGTTTGAACTAATGCAGCGGAAATAAACTAATTAAGCAAACTAAGCAAACTAAGCAAAAGGGATAGCGCAGCTCCAAAAACACCACAGGCAAAGCTGACGGTAGACACGGCCTAGAACTCTGCATTATCGCCATTAAACTCCTAATCCTGACCTGCAACTGTTGGGGGGGATTGCAAGAGTGAGTACATGTCGTACTCAACAAGTGTGGAAAGTATGACATGTGGCTGATTCAAATGACGACAATAATAATGGCAAAGTGCTGAAACGTACATCAAAACATTTGAAAAGCAATATATTATATGTATGTGAAATAAACCCATCATAATCATAAGTAATATCATAATACCAGTCCACAATTCACCATCCTCATCAATAATTCCAGATTTCACCATTTGCCAATAACCATATTCAATATTAGAAATGAATCCATAACCAACCATAATACCAACCATAACCATCCCAATACTAAGTTCCCTCTAATCATGGAAGTTGTCCAGGTGCTCATAACCGGGAGCACGGCTATCATGATAGTTTTAGACACACTCTGCAGAGTTTGTACCGCTTTACCCACGTGTTTGTGATTTCATCACCTTTCGATGACTAGAACCTCTATTATGCCGTCTCACTCTTCCATCGGTGTGTGGCCAAGAGATCACAAAATAGCCTTTACAAAGGGATTACTAGCCTATTTGGACCCCATTGAGGTTTCACCGGTGGCGATGTCTCCTACAGAGCACATGTTCAACCAAGGGCCCCCTCTTGAGCCATTCGGATCCCAGGGTAGTCCCACCAATCATCAACAAACCCAATCCGACTACCCCTTCCCCGAGCATCCCTAATGGTCCAAATAGCATTGGCAAAGCCCTAATTAATCAGCTACGCCGCACCCATACTTGGCCTCGTGGTGGCACTGTAGTCCTGGCTTATTCTCGCATGAACCGGTCCTTAGATCTAAAGCAAGTGAACCACCATACGTCCAACCCATCCACATACCAGGCTTGCTTAGATCACCCATTACCATATCATATTTAACCAGTTCATGTTAAGCATAATCTCATCCATGCATAATTAAATTTAGTGGTATAGTTGTTTCCCATCACAGTTGATTAAGCGAAGCAAAATTTAAAAAGCCCTTCCCAACTCTCTACCATAAATTCCAGGTGACAAGGGTAGTTTAACAAATCTAGTGAACTTCCTACCATAGGATTCCCATTAAATTGACACAAGCATGCAATTTTGCAAACAAACATTTAATTTAAAAACAGGATCAATATGCTTCAAGGACACTTGCCTTGCTCTTGCGGTTGATTAGGGTCAAAGCCTTCAAATTCTTGGTGCTGCAGATCCTCCGCGGCACTCTCTAGCGCAAATCCGTCTAATCCACACATAAACATACAAGACAAGAAACACAATCAAAGAGTGCACAAATATTACTCAATATGACATGACATGCATGATTAATGCAAATGCAAAGTAGAACTTGTTAATAGATTGCTTTTAATGATCACTAATTAGTTCTAATAGTTTTTAACAAGTTTATATAGGTTTGGAGTTGATTAGGTCAAATTTTACAATCAATTCAACCCAATTTAACCAGGAAGATCGGACTAGTCCGCTAGGGACCGGACAAGTGTGCACTTTGCGAGATCAGTAGATTAGGGTTTTCTAGACCGACGTAAATTTGGATATTAGGGGTTGAATTCTTGTAAGGAAAAGAGAATAGAAGGTATACCAGGTGTTTAGGACTCCAATGAATCAAGAAACTTGGAGGTAGCACTTGGATCTTGGTGATCTAGGGTTGGTGATGAACTTGGAGATAAATTGGTGATGAAGAACGAAAACTTGGTGGAGATCTTGATCCTCCTTCGTTTCCTCCTCTCCTTCTTGCTTGGGATCTTCTCCTCCCTCCTTGATGGTGGCTCTCCACGAACTAGGGTTTGGGTGGGGTGGAAAAGTGGCAAATAGATGTCAAACAAAGGGGTGGAGTTGTTTATATAGAGGTGGAGGCTAGGGTTAGATGGATCTCGAGTGTGAGAGTAGTAGAGGCCGGTTTAGAGTCCCACATGGACTCTAAAAGAGTTAGGCACGACGTCCCTAGGCCCACTTAACGTGAAACACAAGAAACAAGTCGTAAAACAAAAGATCAGCTCGGAGTCGCGAAATATTGGACAAGTCCAGAAAGGACCGGACTAGTCGGAAGTTGTCCAGAGAGAAAATCGCACAAGTCTAGCCAAAAGTCAGACAAGTCCGACTTTAAACAGAGAGGAAATCGGACAAGTCCACTGGAACACCGGACTAGTCCGGAAAAGTCCAGGGACTTAGCAATTTTTCAAGGATTCTTGGAATATTAGACTAGTCCGCACAAAAAAGGACAAGTCCGAAAGTTTCCTGAGGCAAAATCGGACTGGTCCGCAGCAAAAATGGACAAGTCCGTTTTTAGTCAGAGATAAATCGGACTAGTCCTCAGTAAAATCGGACTAGTCCGCACTTTCCTGCGTTTAAAGTGCGGTTTTGTTCCAAATCAATTTTAAATGCTCCAAATCAATTATAAACTCGTTCATCTTTATGTGGTAAATGTTAAACATATATATGAATGTATGCAAGGCATGATGCATGAAAATGAGGGTGTTATAGTATTGCTATACTGCCATGCCTTCCGGTCTCAAAAACACTGCTTCAACTTTTGTGCGAGCCATGCACAAAACCTTTGGAGAGCTCATTAGGGATTTGGTGGAGGTCTACGTCGATGACATCGTCTTGAAGGTCAAGAACAAGGAATCACTCCTTGACAATTTGCAAGCCGTCTTGGACAAGCTGCGCGTGACGCACACCAAGCTGAACGCAGACAAATGTGTCTTGGGGTAAGCTCTGGGAAGCTCCTTGGATACTTGGTGACTCACCAAGGAATTGAGGCGAATCCAGCGAAGATCAAGGCTATTGAATACATATGGCCCCCAGCCCACATCAAGGATGTCCAGAAGCTGACTGGATGTCTAGCTGCGCTTAGCCGGTTCATCTCAAGACTGACAGAATGGGTGCTTCCTTTCTTCAAGTTATTGAGGAAGTCCAGGCCATTTCATTGGTCCAAAGAAGCAGAAACGGCGTTGCAAGTGCTCAAGCAGCTCCTCTCTACACTACCAATCTTAGTAGCTCCGAACCCTGGTCAGCCTCTTTTTCTTTACATTTCGGCAAATACGGAGGTTGTCAGCATGGTCCTGGTTGCAGAAAGACCGGAACCACCTACAATTCAGGAGCCCAGACTCCTCAAGGAGGGTCCGGAGCTACCTCAAGGCGAGTCTGGGTCCCAGGCCCCAGGCATGGATCTTCAAGGCAAGATGCCTAAGGATCAACCTCTCTCATCTGAGGGACTTCACATGGCTGAAGAAGAAGTTTTGGACCCCTTCGGGAGGGTCTGAGAAGCTCAAGACGAAGGTCTCGACCCCTCTCGGAGGGTCCGACTTGATGAAGAAGAAGCTCCAAGACCTTCACAAAAGGTCCGGACTGTCCAGCTGCCAGTGTACTTCATCAGTGAAGTACTCCACGATGCCATGACTCGATACATTGAGGTGCATAAGCTGCTTTATGCAATTCTCATCGCCTTAAGGAAGCTACGTCACTACTTCCAAGCCCACAAGATATTAGTGGCAACCTCCTATCCACTACGTGCTATACTGCATAACCCCAATTTTACTAGGAATATTGCGAAGTGGGCAGCGGAGCTGGCAGAGTTCAATCTCGAATTCCTACATTGACATGCTATCAAGAGTCACACATTGGCTGACTTCGTGGTAGAGTGGACCCCTTCTTCATCAAATCCAGGGTGCCCTAGTGAGCAGAAGTCAGAACACAAGGTATTCACCGTGCCTCACTGGACTCTCTACTTTGATGGATCCATGCAAAAGCACGGGGCCAAAGCTGGAATTCTTCTCCTCGCTCCGACCGGGAGAAGGTCAAGTACATGGTACACCTTGACTTCAAGGCAACCAACAACATGGTGGAGTATGAGGCTCTCATCTACGGGCTAAAGGTGGAACAATCATATGGCATCAAGCAGATGCTAGTGAAGGGTGATTCGCAGCTCATTATCAAGCAAGTCAAAGACGAATGTAGCTGCAATAACCCACAACTTGCTGCTTACCTACTTGAAGTCTAGAAGCTCCATAAAGACTTCCACATCTTGGATCTCTGCCATGCCCAGCGTCTCAACAATGCTGAAGCTAATGAACTCTCGACGAAGGCTTCAACTGGAGCTCAAGCTCCCGAAGGAGTTTTTGTCAAGACGATTTCAAGACCAACCGCTCAGCGTGCTGAACTAAGTGAAGGGGGCGACACCAGCACCACAAAGCTGGCAGTCCGTTGGCCCTGCTACCATAGCGTCCACCAAGGGTCGTAGGCGCTGCAGGAAGCTCAGAGGAACCCAACACGCAAGATACGGAGGCTCAAGTTTGCTCCAATGCATGGATCTCAGAGATCTGAAGCTACTTGAAAGACAACATCCTTCCTGAAGACGGTGTATCCGCTGACCGGATCATCAGATTGGCTAAAAGATACACGCTAGTAGAAGGGGATCTATACCGCGTGGTGCCAACAGCGTCCTAATGCGGTGCATTGCCCTAGAAGAAGGGCGCGAGCTACTCGCAGAAATCCATGGAGGCGAGTGTGGGAACCATGCATCTTCCCGCACGTTGGTCGGTAAAGCCTTCCAACATGGCTTTTACTGGCCTACAGCTCTCCAGGATGCAGTTGAGCTGGTAAAAAAGTGTGAAGCGTGCGAGTTCCATGCAAAACAAATTCACACACCGGCTCAGTCACTGCAAATGATACCTCCTACATGGACATTCGCTGTGTGGGGGATGGACATTTTGGGACCTTTCCCAAAAGCCATCGGAGGTTACAGGTTCCTGTACGTCGCCATCGACAAGTTCACCAAGTGGTCGGAAGCAACTCTAGTTCTAACTATTAACAAGCAATCAGCTATCAAGTTCTTGAAGTCCATAGTCTACAGATTTGAAGTTTTGAACAAAGTCATCACTAACAACGGAACCCAATTCACAAGTGCAGCATTCCAAGAATATTGGGAAGACCTCGGCATTCAAGTCAACTACGCTTCAGCAGCTCACCCAACAAGTAATAGCCAAGCTGAGAGAGCAAATACAGAAATACTGAAATGACTCAAGACGCGCACTTACGAGCGCCTAAAGAAACACGAAGCCAACTTGATAGAGGAGCTTCTGTGACACCCGGTTCTGAAAAATGAACCAAGTGAACGCATATGTGTGCCCAGGATGTTCATCACACATACACGAGTGCATTCACAAAAGAGTATACAGAAAAGTAACACAGAGCAAGATTGATTAACCAAATTTTATTACATAATTCATAATATCCTTGAATACAAGCTCTAATGAATATTAATGACAAGTTCAACTAATGCAGCGGAAATAAACTAAAAAAGCAAACTAAACAGCTAGGCAACATAAGCAATAGGCTATAGCGCAGCTCCAAAACACCACAGGCAAGCTGACGGTAGACACGGCCTAGAACTCCCCATTATCATCATAAACTCCCAATCCTGACTGACAACTGTTGGGGAGGGATTGCAAGAGTGAGTACATGTCGTACTCAGCAAGTGTGGAAAGTATGACATGTGGCTTATTAAAATGACTACAATATTGAGGGCTGAGTGCTGAGAAGTACATTAAAACATTTGAAAAGCAATATATTACATGTATGTGAAGTAAACCCATCATAATCATAAGTAATATCATAATACCAGTCTGAATTCATTATCATCATCAGTAATTCTAGATTTTCACTATTTGCCAATAACCATATTCAATACCAGAAATTAATCCATAACCAGCCATAACCATTACCAAACCATAACCATCCCAAATACCATCCCAATACCAAGTTCCCTCTAATCATGGAAGTTGTCCAGGTGCTCGTAATCGGGAGCACGGCTATTATGATAGTTTTATTAGACTCTGCAGAGTTTGTACCACTATACCCATGTGTTTGTGATTTCATCACCCATCGGTGACAAAATAACCTCCCTTATGACAATTACACCTCCTTTGGTGTATGGCCAAGAGATCACAAAATAGCCTTTACAAAGGGATTACTAGCCTATTTAGACCCCACTAAGGTTTCACCAGTGGCGATGTCTCCAACTGAGCACATCTTCAACCAAGGGCCCCCTCTTGAGCCATTCAGATCCCAGGGTAGTCCCACCAATCATCAACAAACCCAATCCGACTACCCCTTCCCTGAGCATCCTTAATGGTCCAAATAGCACTAGCAAAACCCTAATTAATCAGCTACACCGCACCCATACTTGGCCTCGTGGTGGCACTGTAATCCTGGCTTATTCTCGCATGAACCAGTCCTTAGATCTAAAGCAAGCAAACCACCACAACATCCAACACAATCCACCAGCCACGCTTGCTTAGATCACCCATCTTTTTAACCAGTTCATGATAATCATTATATCATTAATGCATAATTAAATAATATAGTGGTTTTCCATCCCAATTGATTAAGCGAAGCAAAAGGTAAAAATCCCATCCCGACTCTCTACCATATATCCCAGGTGACAAGGGTGGTTAAACAAAGCTAGTAAACATCCTATCATAGGATTCCCATCAAATTGACCCAAGCATGCCGTTTTGCAAACAAAACATTTATTTCAAAACAGGATCAATATGCTTCAAGGACACTGCCTTGCTCTTGCGGTTGATTAGGGTCAAAGCCTTCAAACTCTAGTGCACTCTCTAGCGCAAATCTGTATAATCCACAAAATAAACATACAAGACAAGAAACACAATCAAAGAGTGCACAAATATTACTCAATATGACATTATATACATGATTGATGCAAATGCAAGGTAGAACTTGTTAATAGATTGCTTTTAATGATCACTAACTAGTTCTAATAGATTTTAACAAGTTTATATAGGTTTTGATGTGATTAGATCTAATTTTAGAATTAATTCAATAGAATTTAGTCAGCAAAATCGGACTAGTTTGCAGAAGGCTGGACTAGTCCGCACTTCGTAGAACTAGCGAACTAGGGTTTTCTAGATGGACATAAATTTGGAGATTAGGGGTTGAATTCACGTAAGGAAAATAGAATAGAAGGTATACCAGGTGTTTAGAACTCCAATGAATCAAGAAACTTGGAGGCAACACTTGGATCTTGGCGATCTAGGGTTGATGATGAACTTGGAGATGAACTGGTGATGAAGAATGAAAGCTTGGTGGAGATCTTGATCCTCTTTCGTTTCCTCCTCTTCTTCTTGCTTGGAATCTCCTCCTCCCTCCTTGATGATGGCTCTCCACGAACTAGGGTTTGGGTGGGGTGGAAAAGTGGCAAATAGAGGTCAGGCCAAGGGATGGGGTTGTTTATATAGAAGTGGAGGCTAGGGTTAGATGAATTTCGAGTTTCAGAGGAGTAGAGGCCGGTTTAGAGTCCCACATGGGCTCTAAAAGGGTTAGGCACGACGTCCCTAGGCCCTCTTAGCGTGAAACCCATGAAATAAGTCATAAAACAAAAGATCAACTCGGAGTCGCGAAATATCGGACAAGTCCGAAAAGGACCGGACTAGTTCGAAGTTAGTCAGAAAGAAATTGGACAAGTATGGCCCAAAATCGGACAAGTCTGACTTTAGTCAGAGAGGAAAACGGACAAGTCCGCTGGGACACCGGACTAGTTAGGACAAGTCCAGGGACTTAGCAAATTTTCAAGGATTCTTGGAATATCGGACTAGTCCGTATAAAATCGGACAAGTCCGAAAGTGTTCAGATGGAAAATCGGACTAGTCCACAGCAAAAATGTACAAGTCTGATTTTAGTCAGAGAGAAATTGAACTAGTCCTTAGCAAAATTGGACTACTCCGCACTTTTTAGCATTTTAAGTGCAGTTTTGTTCCAAATCAATTTTAAACTCGTTCCTCTTTATGTGGGTTAATGTTAAACATGTATATGAATGTAAGTAGGGCATGATGCATGAAAATGAGGGTGTTACAAACCTACCCCCCTTAAAATGAATCTCGCCCTCGAAATTTGACGCAAAAGAGAAGAGATAGGGAAATTCCTTCATGATATCATCCTCCAATTCCCACGTCGCTTCTATTTCTATGTGGTGCTTCCATTGAAATTTACACCATCTAATAACCTTGTTCCTTGTGACTCTCTACTTGGCTTCTAAAATTTTGATCGGTTGTTCGGCATAAGTCAAATCTTCCTCTAGATCCAATCCTTCCATGGGCACTTGTTCTTCTAGTACTCTCAAGCATTTCTTGAGCTGGGAAACATGAAAGACATCATGGACATCTGAAAGATGAGTTGGCATCTCCAACTTATACTCTACTTCTCCTCTTTTGTCCAAAATCTTGAATGGTCCAATGTATCGAGGTGCTAGCTTGCCTCTTATGTTAAACCTCTTATGACCTCTCATTGGTGACACCTTGAGGTAAACAAAATCTCCCACCTCAAAGGTTAATTTCCTTCTCCTATTGTTCGCATAGCCTTTTTGTCTTGATTGAGCATCCCTCAAATTTTCACAAATAACCTGGACTTGTTTTTCAGCTTCTTGCAACACATCTGGACCAAATATTTGAGTTTCTCCTGCCTCATTCCAAAATAAAGGTGTCTTACACTTCTTCCATAAAGCGCTTCATATGGTGACATTTTCAAGCTTGCTTGGTAACTATTATTGTATGAAAATTCTGCACATGGCAAGCTCTTGTCCCAACCTTTCCCATGCTTCAAAGCACAAGCTCTTAACATGTCCTCTAAAATCTGATTGGTCCTCTTGGTTTGTCCATCCGTTTGAGGGTGGTATGCTGAACTAAAATTCAACCTTGTTCCTAATGCTTCATGTAACTTTTGGCAAAACCTGGAGGTAAATTGAGAACCTCTATCCGAGACTATCTTCTTAGGGACTCCATGTCGACACACAATATGCTCCATGTATATTTTGGCCAATTGTGCAGATGTATACTTGGTCTTGACAGGAACAAAATGAGCTGACTTGGTCAATCGATCCACGATTACCCAAATTGAGTCATACCCAGATTGGGTACGCGGTAAACCAACTATGAAGTTCATACCGATTTCTTACCACTTCCATTCCAGAATCTTTAATGGTTGTAATAGTCCAGCTGGCCTTTGATGTTCCGCCTTGACTCGTTGGCACACATCACGCAATGCTACGTATTCAGCTATGTCCTTCCTTCATGCTAGTCCACCAACAGCAAGTCTTCAAGTCTTTGTACATCTTCGTACAACTGGGGTGAATTGAGTAAGGTGAGTCATGTGCCTCTTTTAATATCGTCTCCCAAATATGCTTCACATTAGGCATGACAATCCTTTTTCCCAGCCATAGGGTACCATGTTCATCCTCATCAAATCTGAATTTTCTCCCCTCATGGGTCCTTTCCTTGATTTCCTGAATTTCCTCATCCTTAGTCTGTGCCTCTCGAATTTCTAGCTCTAAGGTTGGGTTTAACTCCATCATCTCCATCTCATTTACAAATCCAAGGTTCAACCTTTCAAACTCCTTAAATAACTCGGATGGTAACTCTCGAACTGTGAGTTGATGACTCACTCCTTTTCTACTCAAAGCATTGGCCACTACATTGGCTTTCCCCGGATGATAGTTGATGCCCAGATCATAATCTTTGATGAGCTCCAACCATCTCCGTTGTCTCAAATTCAGATACGTTTGTGTGAAAATATACTTAAGACTCTTGTGATCCATATAAATTTCACACCTATGTCCAAGAATATAGTATCTCCAAATCTTCAATGCATGTACCACGACTGCTAGTTCAAGATCATGTGTAGGATAATTCTGCTCATGTTTCTTCAATTGTCTTGATGCATAGGCGACCACTTGACCTTCTTGCATCAATACACATCCAAGTCCTTGTCTCGATGCGTCGCAATAAATATCAAAACTCTTGCTTACATCTGGCAAGACCAAAACTAGGGCTGTTGTCAACCTCTTCTTCAACTCCTCAAAACTGTTTTGACAAGCTTGAGTCCATTGGAAAGCCTTTCCATTCATTAGCAATTCCGTCATTGGCTTGGCTATCTTGGGAAAGTCCTTGATGAATCGACGGTAATATCCAGCCATTCCAAGAAAATTCCTTATTTCCTTTATGTTTTGCGGTGGTTCCCACTTCAACACGTCTCTCACTTTTCAGGGGTCAACCGATACTCCTCCTCCTGAGATGATATGACCCAAGAATGACACCTCTTTCAATCAAAACTGACACTTGTTGAACTTGACATACAATTGATGCTCCCTCAATTTCTGCAACGTAAGCCTCAAGTCTTCCTCATGTTCCTTCTCATCCTTCGAGTAGATCATAATGTCATCAATAAACACCACAACAAACTTATCCAAGTACTCCATGAAGACCTTATTCATGAGGTACATAAAGTAGGCAGGCGCATTTGTCAATCCAAAAGACATCACGGTGTACTCATAAGATCCATACCGCGTCCTAAAAGCTATCTTGGGTATGTCCGATGGTCTAAGCTTCATTTGAAAGTATCCCGACCTCAAATCAATCTTAGAGAAGATACAAGCACCCTTCATCTGATCAAACAAGTCTTCTATGCGTGGCAAGGTGTACTTGTTCTTGATTGTTACCTCATTGAGAGCTCGATAATCCACACACATCATTTGGGTTCCATCCTTCTTGTCCACAAACAGCACGTGCGCTCCACAAGGTGAAGAACTTGGGCAAATAAAACCCTTCTATAGTTGCTCTTGAATCTGCTTCTTGAGCTCCGCTAATTCCATAGGAGGCATCCTATACGGCCTCTTAGCTATAGGTGCAGTTCCAGGTATTAAATCAATAACAAACTCAATATCTCGATCTGGTGGCATACCTGGTAACTCGTCCGGAAAAACATCCAAAAATTCACTCACCACCGGAGTCTCCTCAATTGCGGCACCGTCAATATGATTTAGCTCCAATTGCTTCAGTGCGATTTGAGATGCTTCAAATTCTACGGTGATCCCTTCCTCATTAGTCAACTTCACCGTCTTTGTGGCACAATCAATAACTCCATTGTGCTTCCTCAACCAATCCATACCAAGTATAATGTCCAATCCTTGAGAATACAAAACAATGAGGTTGGCGGAGAAGTCTACCCCCTTATTCTAAGGCTTAATTTTGGACATACTATATTTGTCCTCATCTCTCCTCCAGGAGACTTAACCAATAGAGTAAACTTCATATGAGAGATAGGCAAACTATACTTGGCAACATACTTAGATGCAATGAATGAATGCAATGCTCCAGAATCACATAACATAGTCGTGGGGTTGGAGTTGGCGAGAAACATACCAATGACCACGTCATCCGCTTGTTGAACATCCTCCTTAGAGACATGGTTCACGTTGCCACGAGCGAAATTATGCTGTCCACGGTTCCCTTGTGGTTGTCCTCCATTGGGTCTTGGGTTTTGCCTCGGTGCATTGCTTCCTTGAGCAAGGCCTAACTTAGGACATTGATGCGCAAAGTGTCCAGCTTCTCCACAAGTATAGCACTTCTTAACTCCACCAGAATTATTGGGACAAGCTTGGTTTTGAGCATTGGCACCAGGATAGTTAGCACGAGGTGCAAAAGACATTGGAGGCCTAGGTGCTTGCATGGCAGGGCACTGCTACACAAATTGAGCTGGGTGCGGTGCAAATCCAGGGCGCTGTATAGGAGTAGAGGAGCTTTAATATGGCGCATTAGGAGGGGCAAAGCGAGGGCGCAAATTACTTCCTTGTTGCTGTCCTTGATATGGCGCCTTCCTCTTGTTGTCTTGCTCCATCTCACATATCTTGTTCTCAACCACGATTGCTTTGTCCACAAGATTCTGAAAGTTGGCATAATCAAAGTTGAGTAGTTGCACTTGGATTTCATTGTTCAATCCCCTCATGAACAAGTATTGTTTCCGACGGTCCCGACTCACATCCTCAGGCGCATACCTTGAGAGTTGAGTGTACTTATTGAGATATTCACTCACGCTTGATCTTCCTTGTCTTAAGTTCTCAAATTCTTGCCTCTTCAAAATCATAACTCACTCCGACACATAATGAGAATGAAAGCTCTCTTTGAATTCGGCCCAAGTGATCCTCTCCTGATTCTCATGAGCATTGCTATATGAATCCCACCAATCCGCAGTTTCTCCAACTAGTTGATGAGAAGCAAATAAGACCTTCTCCCGGTCACTGCATTGGACGATAGCAAGTTTCTTCTCCACGGACTTGAGCCAATCATCGGCATCCATAGGGTTGGCAGCTTGAGCAAAGGTCGGCGGCCTAGTCCTCATAATCTCTCGCAATCAGTTATGAGGAGGCGGGGGTGGCGGTGGAGGCATGTGGGGCCGATTGTTGATGTTACTAGCCTGCAGTTGTCCCATAGTCTGTATCATGGTCTGCATGAGCTGGTTCTGCATAGCCAATAGCTGCTCAATATTGATAGCTCCATGAGCAGGTACTTGTCCATTGTTGTTCTGAGGTACTCCATGGTTCTCCTCCTCATCATTAGCATCCCTCTGGTTGCGAGTCCTCACCATCTGGAGAAAAGCAATAGGTAAGAATTAGAAAATGTCCCCAACTATATGCATCAAGGGTTATGAAACTAGACAACTAACTAGCCTACGTGGACATGGCGATGCTAAAGCACCCCAAAATCCTATTAAGCACAGAAGCAAACAATATATATAGCAAATAGCACACCAAACAAAAACACACCGATTCCTAGGTGCTCCTATGTGCTCTAAAGTGTCCATTCTATCTAGGCTGCATCCTACGGTCAACTTGTGGCTTTGATACCAATTTGTGACACCCAGTTCCGAAAAATGAACCAAGTGAGCGCATATGTGTGCCCAAGATGTTCAACACACATACACGAGTGCATTCACCAAAGGATATACAGAAAATTACCACAGAACAAGATTAACTAACAAAATTCTATTACACAAACCATATTATCCTTGAATACAAGCTCTAATGAATATTAATGACATGTTTTGAACTAATGTATCAGAAATAAACTAATTAAGCAAACTAAGCAAAAGGGATAGCGCAACTCCAATAACACCACAGGCAAGTCAACGACAGCACACAGCCTAGAACTCCGCATTATCCTCAAGATACTCCCAACCATCACCTGAAACTGTTGGGGGGGGGGGGATTGCAAGAGTGAGTACATGTCGTACTCAGCAAGTGTGGAAAGTATGACATGTGGCTGATTCAAATGATGAATGTAATAATGGCTAAGTGCTGAAAAGTACAGTAAAACATTTGAAAAGCAATATATTACATGTATGTGAAGTAAACCCATCATAATCATAAGTAATATCATAATACCAGTCTGAATTCATTACCATCATCAATAATTCCAGATTTCACCATTTGCCAATATCCATATTCATTACCAAAAATTAATCCATAACCAGTCATAACCATTACCAACCCATAACCATCCCAAATCCCAAATTCCCTCCAATCATGTAGGTCATCCAGGTGCTCATAACCGATAGCACGGCTATCATGATAGTTTTAATACTCTGCAGAGTTTGTACCACTTTACCCACATGTTTGTGATTTCATCGCCCGTCGGCGACTAAAGAAACTCCCTTATGCCAATGACACTTCCTTTTGTGTATGCCCAAGAGATCACAAAATAGCCTTTACAAAAGGACTACTAGCATGTACGGACTCACTGAGGTTTCACTGGTGGCGACGTCTCCTACATAGCACGTCTTCACCCAAGGGCCCCCCCTTGTGCCATTCGGATCCCAGGGAGTCCCTGCCACAAATCCAAACCCAATCCGACTCCCCTTCCCTGGTGCACCAAATGATCCGCACAATACCAGCAATACCCTAATTAATCAGCTACACCGCACCCATACTTGGCCTCGTGGTGGCACTGTAGTCCTGGCTTATTCTCGCATGAACCGGTACTTAGATCTAAAGCAAGCAAACCACCATAACATCCAACCCATCCACATACCAGGCTTGCTTAGATCCCCCATTACCATACCGTATTAACCAGTTCACATTAGCTAGAATATCATTAATGCATAATTAAATGTGTAGTGTTGTTCTCCCATCCCAATTAATTAAGCGAAGCAAAAAGGTAAAAAGCCCATTCCAACTCTCTACCATAATTCGAGGTGACAAGGGTGGTTAAACAAATCTAGTAAACTTCCTATCATAGGATTTCCCATCAAAATTGGCACAAGCATGCAGTTTTGCAAACAAAACGTTTATTTTAAAAACAGGATCAATATGCTTCATGGACACTTGCCTTGCTCCGACGAATAGGGTTGCTCAAGCGTTTTGATGTCTTGGTTCTGGAAATCCTTGTACACGACCTCTTGAGCACTTCCCTCTACTCGTGATCACACATACAAGAAAATACATACAAATCAACATGATGCACACATACTAATCAACATGCAATGACATGCATGCATGCAAAGTTCAATAATTAATTAACTACGGTTATTTATTAATTAGATGCAACTAGTTCATATGTGTTCATACGAGTTTACAGGGGTTTTAGCGAGAATTAATGCTGCTGAAAATAAATTTATGGTGCAACTACGATTAAATTACGTCTGTTAGATTTAATATGTCGCTAAAATTCGCATCGGAAAAATGAATCCTACCGTAGACACGACGGCTTTGAAGATCTCGGGATGATGGCGACGTGTAGACGAAGTGGATGCGCAGCGGTCCTCCGGCGGCACGACGACGACGACGACGATCTCTGGCGGACGACGGTGCCCTCCTCTTTTTCTTTCTCTTCCTCCCCCTTTTTTTCTTCTCTGGCGGCGCCTCTGTTCTTCATTTATTTTGTACAGACGGCTAGGGTTTGTCTTGCGGCGCTAGCAAACCTCGGGAAAAAATATGGAGACCTAGGTTCTATTTATAGGCGCGAGCAGCAATGAAGCTAGCCGCAACCGGCTCAGCCACGGGCTCTGGACACGCGTGACTGAGCTGGACTCGGCTGGCTCCCGGTAAACCAGCCTAGCAACAGTGCTCCAAGGCACAATTTGCCTGGAAACTTCCAGGGAGAAGCAAAGCCTCCCCCAGAAACTTCCGGAAGTTTCCGGAACTTTTTTATTTTTATTTTTTTTTCTATTTTTTCACAAACATATTTTTATATATATTATTATTATTTTTTATATTTATTCACTAATACATGTTTTATGCTATTATTTTCTTTTTCTTCTTTTGCTACACATATTTGTATATATATGTTTTATCCTTTATTATCTTTCCTTTATTCCACTAATGTTTAATGCATCAACATGTATGAAATGCATGATGCAAAAATTAGAGTGTTACAGCTTCCTCCCGCACTGGGCGAGCAGGACAACACCTAGCCGATCAACTGGAGAGACACCTTTCTTCCTGTTGTACGGAGCCGAAGCGGTCCTTCCTCCGGAGATCACCAGCGGTTCACCTAAAGTCCGATCCTTCGACGAAGCCAAGCAGGACAAACTCCGGCGTGAAGACCTTGACCTCGTCGACGAGGGAAGGTGCCAAGCAGCTGTTTAGAATGCACGATATCGCCAGGCGCTCCGGCGCTATCACCAAAGGCACGTGTGCAACCAACAGCTTGAAGAAGGCAATTTGGTGCTGCAGATAATAATAACTCGTGAAGGGATGAACAAACTGTCCCCCAGCTGGGAAGGTCCCTTCCAAGTGATCAAAGTATCCCGTCCCGAATGCGTCTGCTTGGCAATAGAGGATGCGATTCCACTTCTCGATCCTTGGAACATTGAGCACCTCTGTAAGTTTCATGCTTAGTTTCACAGAGGTGAGTCTGTAATTACGCACAATGTAAGTTATAAAGTCTATACACAGAGTCGGGTAGGTCCTAAAGGAGAACATCCGGACACCTCCGGGAGGGTCCGGGCAGTTCAAGCCCACCTAACATAGTCCCTGTACTAAAAGTGGGCTTACCTAACCTGGGTTAGAACAAGATGAATAACACACTTGGCCTGGTTCCGTACCCTAAGTGTTTCTTTGTCTCCCCTGTAATTCGGACCTATAATGAAAGATATTGTTGTGTGAAAGCAGACTCCACATGCATTAATTTTGTGCAAGCTCGTTTTTCCTTTATTATTTTTCCTTCTTGTCTATAACAAATTTGTGCAATTCTTTTTTATATTTAGTCCGAGTTATTCATATGAAATACGAGTTGTATTGTTGATCTTTTTTAGATCTTAGCATTGCTAGATGGTCTACTCACTGGAACGCCAAAGCCAATGATAGGTCTGGAGTGCGCTATTGACTTAGAGTGGTCCAGCACCTTAAGTATGCCACTCTACCTATATTTTGGCAGGCCTCAATAGGGCGGGTCTAGAAGGCATTCGGATCTGAAGAGATTACGTCAATTTACTTGTTATCATTTTGAATTCCTTTGGACCTAAATTTCAAATAAGAACAGTAAGCCGCAAACAACTTATAGATGAGAGGTCAAATTTTACTATTTTTCTTGTCTTTAACGCATAGGAAAATGGAAAGTTCATGGCGATGGTGGATGTTGCTGGAGCTACTAAGCTCCAACAACCCCAGGGGGCCCGCCGCCAACATTTTATACGTTGAAAGTGGGAATCCTCGGAGCTAACAAACTCCAACAACTCCCATGTGGGCCAGCCGTTGACGTGAAGAATTAACAGCTATCGATGTGTGCGATCGACAATTCCCTTGGTACTACTTAATTTGTAGCCCGCAGAGGTTCTTGATTGGTTGGGGCGCGTGAGATTTGGACAAGATGATGACACGAGAGATTTACGTGGTTCGGGCCGCCCGAGCGTAACACCCTACTCCGTGGTTTGTGTGTTGTACGTATGAAAATGTGTCCGGCTCTTGCCACTAGAGAAGGGAAAGTAAGAGGCAGAGAGAAGGACCTGGCCCAATGGCGGAACCGCATCCACCTCCGGGAGACGGAGCTAGCCGACCGTGAAAAGCAAATAGCTGAGAGTATTCAGCGACATGCCAAAGTGGTCAAACGCCTTGCTCGGGAAGGTTTGAAGCTTGCGTCGGCTAGAAGGTCACTGGAGGAGTTGCGGAGCTTGAGGGCAACTGAGTCCGAGTAGGTGTGGGATTTTCTGGGGCGTGCGAACAGAGCTTTTGTGCCGCTTGGCTTCAGCCAATACGTTCAGAGAACCCAGCACCGGAGCTGGACCAGACACTGGTGGCACTTGGCTCTACTGGCAGCAAACTCGACGCAATGGGTGATGTCATCGCCGACCAGCTCTAGACGGAGGGGAAGTCTCTGGCCAAGAACATCGCTGAATATGTCCTGGCATGTTACAAGAGCTGAGACCCCACAACTTTCTCTAGATGCTGTCTTCCAAGGACCCATTGCCAAGAGGAGGATGCCACCAGGGCTAATGTCCAAGAAGTTGCAGAGAAGGTTGCATCGTTTTTCCGCAGGACTTAGATCCTCCAGTAGCTAGGATCTTTTCCTTTTTCCTTTTGCTGTAATCCTCATTTTGTAATCCAGTACTTTGGATGAATGAAATCCACTCTTTATATGAAATAATTCCATTTTATGTTTGTCTTCAATGCAATTGCCATTTGTCTTATTGGCCCCTGGTAGATGTACACAATTTAATTGCGAAATACCAAAAGGTTTGACAATGTTTTGATGACTTGAACGCTTTGCGACATCGACGGCGGGCCCCTTGGGAGGTGACGAAGCTTGGTACGTCTGACAGCACCCACTGTCAACACGTAAAACGTCGACGGCGTGATCCCTGGGGTTGTCGGAGCTTGCAGGTCCGAAGGCACCTATTGTCAACGCGTAAAACATCGACGGTTCCCCCCTAGGATTGTCGGAGCTTGTTAGCTCCGACAGCGCCCACTTTCAATGTTTAGAATGTCGACGGCAGGCCCCCTTGGGGGATTTCGGAGCTTTGTAGCACCGGCATCGTCCACCATGGTCATAAGTCTTCCTTTTTCCTGTGCATCAAAGACAAGAAAAACTGTAAAATTCATCTTCTCGTCTATAACTCGTTTGCGACTTACCATCCTTATTTGGATTTGTAACACCCTCATATTCATGCATCATGCCCTACATACATTCATATACATGTTTAACATTAATCCACATATTGAGGAATAAGTTTAAAATTGATTTGGAACAAAACCGCACTTAAAATTTTGGAGAGTGCGGACTAGTCCGAGTTTGGTGCGGACTAGTCCGATTTCTCTCTAACCTCGGTCAGACTTGTCCGTTTTTTCTACGGACTAGTCTGATTTTGCCTCTGGACACTTTCAGGCTTGTCCGGTCCTATGCGGACTAGTCTGGTATTCCAAGAATCCTTGAAAATTTGCTAAGTCCCTGGACTTGTCCGAACTAGTCCGGTGTTCCAGCAGACTTGTCCGTTTTCCCCTATGACTAAAGTCAGACTTGTCCGATTTTTTGCCAGAGGAGCTTCAAAGCTCCTTCATTCAGATTGGACCCGAAGCCAGTCTCGATCCGGTTGTGATCGTGCTCCCCACCGAATGCCCAGGCGGGCCATTCCCTTGTCTGCAGCGGAGCCCACCAGTTTGTCAGGAAGTTGGAGATGACCATCATAGGATTCACCCCTCCCTCCACGCACTCCCGGATCCTTGTCAATATTGGGTTGTACTCTTCTGACAACGTCGGAGCTACTTCCCAGGCTTCGGTGTCGATATTGGGGAGAATCTCGGGTAGCTCCAGCATATCGTGGAGATCCATCGTGATCACCACCCAGTCTTTCTTCCAGCTGCCCCACTTCCCTAAAGGAAAGGTTTTCAGGTACTTGAGCAATGAGTTCTTGCGCTTCACGAAGTAGTAGAAGCCTAGGTACTCGTTGCTCTTCCCAGTTGCATGGACCGTGAAGAAGGTCTGGAAGAGCTCGATGTAGGGCGGCACACCCACCCACATCTCGCAAAAGTGGACAAAGGTCGCCACTAGCATGAATGAGTGGGGGCCGAGGTGGTGAAGCCGCAGACCGTAGAAGTCCAGCAGCATCAGCAAGAAGCTTGAGAATGGTGGGATGAGCCGCACCATGGCGTACGACAGGAAGTAGATGATCTCGCCGGGGTTCTCCTTCTTGAAGGGGAATTTGCTGGTGTGTATCCTGTTGTTGAAGGAGTCGCTCAACCACCCCATGTAGGTACGGACTCTCGACAAGTCTTTATCCCTCTTGATCTGGCTCTGAGGAAGTCTCAACTCCATCGCCGCAAAGTGGAGCAGAGGAGGAAGAAGGAATGCAAGGGCGGAGAGCTCTAAGCATAATGTCAGATGAAGGCGCAAAGTGTTCTCTCCCTCTGCAGACTTCTCCCTTTAGTAAGCCTATGCAACGCTTGGATGCAAACTACCTCCGAACCCGAATCATATATGACCTTGTCAATGACAAGGGGACCCGGGTCCACTTTGCTTAAAAAGTTACACTAGGCGAACCATTGTCATGATGAGAAGTTGGAAGCCCGAGGGCGGCCGCCTCACAGGGCTACAAAGATTACGCTCGGAACCGATACATTTTTCGTATTGGGAACCGGTAACCTTCAATTGCGTGAGATCTGCACACCAGGATCCCACGCGCCGAGTGAAAAAGGGCCACGTGGCAGCGGCGTAACTCTTTGCTATCGCCTCAACCGCCCACCAAGAAGATTTGAAGCCGCAGCGCGAGAATCGAAGATGGCCCCACCTTTGGTAGAAAAACTTCACCTAGAGGATTTCTCCAAAAGGTGGGCCCGGGGGCCACTGTTGGTACCTTGGGTACTAGGTATCCTCTGATACCGCACTTAAAACCAAAGAGTTCTAGTTTCTGACTTGAAGACTTCCAAAGGCAACACACGTCTGATAGCACTGGGCCCGCATCCCTTGTTTGGGTAGCTCCGGTACTACCACGTGTCCAGCGGGACTGGACCTACATCCCTTCATAGGGAAGCTCCGGTCCCGCCATGTGCCTAGCAACACAAGACCTAACTCTGAGTAGAGGAAAGCTCCGGTGCCGCCATGTGTCGAGTGGCTCTGGACCTACCTCCCCACAGAGGGAAGCTCCGGAGCTACCACGTGATGTACCTCTGGACCTAAGCCAGCAACGACTACAGGATCTCCAACGGCATGAACATTCAAGAGGCTATTAAAACAGGCGTTACAAGACTTGATTAATATGTCATCAATTTAGCATTAATACACACGATCAGAGGACTATCAAGACCGGTAACACCAATATTAAGGTGCGTTATCACACTATTAATCATAGTTTATACATGTAGATCATGTATAGGTGATTAATTACAGCCGGGACACATGTCGGGCCACGCAATCCCTTTAACGATCAGCCCTTAGCATATAAAAGGGTTGCGGTGCACGATAGAGAAGGTATCAGTAAGCTCACACGCATACTACGCACACAAACTCATCAACAACCACCCCGTGGAGTAGGGTATTATGCTCAGACGGTCCGAACCACGTATAAATACTTTGTATCACCATCTGGCTCATAATCTTACACGCGCCCCAACCGAATACGAACCTCCGCGGACTACGCTTTAGTAGTACCGGGGGAAGTGTCTTAGTCCACACTTCGACACACACACTTAATGGGTTGGAATATCGAAAAGATTGGCTAGATGATTGTCTCTAGTGCCAGTGGGAGATTGTTGGTGATATATCCAAGAGGCAATCATAACAATTGGGGTTAAGGCTTGTTGGATATTTGTTCCATAAGCAATTAGAGTACTAATGGGCTTACGACCTAAAAGCCCATTAGTACGCCTATAAGTACAAGGGGTAGGGTAGGGGCTAATAACTCCACCACGTGATAGTCCTAGCCGCCACCCCTCGAAGGACTCAAGCCGAGACTCTTGCCGCGCATGCGGTGCAAGCACACCGGCGCATGGCGTTCCTACCCGTACGTGTGGACTACGTGAAGGTGCTGCTGCTACTGTTGCGCTGATCGGCTACGACGATCGTGATCGTCTACCTGCTGCCGTGACGAGGACGAGGAGGAGACGAACGAGATCATGTGCTTCTCCTACACCAATACGCGTCTAGTGGTAACGATCTATAACATCTGTACTCGCATGTTTTCTGAGTGATACGGTATAATTGCTAGAGTAGCGTACCACCGATTTCCCAACACCTATAAGCTCATTTATACATAGTATCGGATCGTTGCCCTTTGTGCTTAATGGGTGCCACAGATCAAAGACGATACATGCGATTTCGATTCGTAAGTTTTTGGATTCACATGTGGAACTTCCACTCAGTAGTCCAAGAGGCGTGGTGTAAAGTGGCGCGGCAAGGAAATCCCATGAAAAGGTTGCATATCAAAATGTGTCGGACAGCCAAGGCCCTGAAGAGATGGAGCAAAGAAAACATTGGGAATACCAAACTGCAGCTGGAGATAGCAAAAAATATTATTGGGGAGCTGGAAGAGCTCAGGAGACCAGGATGCTTAGTGACGAACAGAGACAATTCAAGCAAAGAGTTCAACTTAAATTCCAAGGGCTACTAACCATTGAAAAAAATAAAGCCAAACAGAGAGCCAGGCTATGACACGTAAGGACGGCAGATGCAAACTCGAAGCTGTTTTCTTGAGAGCTAACAGCAGGAGGGACAACTTTGCACGGAGACAGGGCCATTAGTTGCTCATGACGACAAGAGACAATTGGAATTATACTACTCTCAACAATGAGTTTTGCCAGAACGCTATTTTCAACATGAAACACACTCAAATACTATTATAATAGTGTGGGACTTGCTCGTTTACTATTTCATTAGAATTACACCACTAATTAATCCTTTTCACAGCTAAACAATTCCAAAATAACCAAGAAACCCTTAGTTTGTCTAAAAATATAAAAAAATAACAAAAAATACAAAAAAATCAGAAATATGTAACAAAATTTTTAAAATCAGAAAATTAACAAAACATATTTTAGAAAATAAAAACATTTATTTGCTAGAAAATTAAGAAAAATTACACAGAAAATAGAAATAAATAAGAAAATAGGTTTACTTTTCTTTAAAAAACAAAATCTAGAAATGAGAAAAATTGTACAGATTTCTTTCAAAAAATTAAAAAAAAAGATATTTTGCCAGAAATTATCAAAAAAGAAATTATACAGAAAATATAAATAAATAATAAAATAAAATTATCAAAAAAGGAAATTACAAAGAAAATATAAATAAATAATAAAATAGGTTGAAATTTTTTAATAAAAACAAAAACATTTCTGGAAATGAGAAAAATAATACAAATTTAGTAAAAAATGTCAAAAATATGGAAAAAAATACAAATAAAAATTTTTACATACACAAGTGCAAGGGGTGTTGAAGAATCTTTAGAAATAAATACATCAGCGTCTGCAAGATAACTAAAGTTGTCAGACACCATCTTGTATTACATACAATTACACATAATCAAACCTCTTATAAGTGAATGAAGTCGGCCTCCCATAGATGCCGAGAAACAATGTCTGCAGATGCGGGCTCGCCAACCATGGAGTTGCCAGGCACTTGAACACGACGCAGTGGTAGATCGCTGAGGCCGGATGGAAGGTGAGCTCAACGCAGCCGCCCCGGAAGCCGCGGAGGAGGTCGCCGATGAGCTGGAGCTCGAGAAATCATCTACGGGACGACGAGGGCGGCCACGGCGTAGCGCTCTGGGGGCACCATCGCCACCGCGCGAGCAGCAGCTCCCCAGCCGACTCGCTGCTGGTGACGGCCGCCGACATCACGAGACGGAGTCACGGAGAAGCTACTCCTTCGTCAAGACGAACGGTCGTACAGCCTGTACGGGATGAGAAAGTGAAAATTTGAAGGGTATTTTTAGTCCGTTTGGAAGTGTTTTGCTTTTAAAAAGATTAACTATGGATGAAATCCTACTGCAATGGTAAAAGAGCAAGTCTCACATCATTATAATTGTATTTGGGCGTGTTGCATGTTGGAGATAGCTTTCTGGCAAAGCCCACTATTGGCAGTAGTATAATTCCAATTGCCTTTGATGACAAGGAGGCGCATATTCACCAGCACTTCAGAAACTTATTTGGAACACCCCCAGCACAACACATCACTTTGAATTGGAATGCCATAGAGCTGCACAAATTCCATCTCGAGGAATTGGAACAAGACATCAGTGAGGTAGAAGTGGAGAAAGCTGTATTTGAGATGCTGAAGGATAAGGTGCCGGGGACGGATGGTTACAATGGTCTATTTTACTCTTCCTGTTGGTACATAATCAGAGGAGATTTACTATCACTACTAAAAAAACACTTTCACATGCGGCTCTAAATATATTATCACAAGCAATTTTAAAGATTGTCTGTAACAAAGAGCCTGTCATAATATGCAATTCATAGACGGAGTCCAAAAACCGCCTGTAAAATACATCATGATAGGCGGTTGTTAAATCCAATAACTCACCAGTGAAGATTCATTATCACAAGCGGTTCCTTTCATAAGATGATCGCATGTGATAAAACAACTTTCGCATGCGGTGTTTTACCTACGAGGATCCGCCTATGCAAATGTCTTATCACAGGCAGTTCTTTACCTACAAAAATCCGTCCGTTAAAAAATATACTCTATCCAGTACTACATGTTGTTATTTCTAATTTCCAGCTCAAATTCAAATGCACATTCACACAAGGCACAAACAATATATTTTCACAAGCAACATTAACACATATATCACAAAACATAAGTCATCTCACATACATACAATGCAAGTACTGTACAATATAATGCATTTCAATTCATAGTTTACAAGTTTCACTAAATACCGTGTCAATGTTCATACTTGCTAAGTTATGGCACATCAGCAAGTAGATTGCCTTGTCGAAGAACAACCCTTTTAGGTGAAAAACTTCGCGGCGCATGAAAGTACACAGGTCACTCACAATCTTATCGACTTTTCACCAGGCATATATCTAGAAACCGATCATTCTTTGGTCACATTCTTGTATGCAATGAAACGCATAATAAGGTTTAGAATGTGTTGGTGACAATGAAAACATAAAATAAATATTAAAATATGCTAGTGACAATGAAATGTAACTCAAAAGTAAGAAAATACAATATCAATATTAAGAATAACTTACAGCCTCACGACTCACTCTATATTCGCAGGCGGTCCGAAGATACTCGCATACATAATATCCGCATAAGACACTACCAGGAGGCTACTTGGGACAACGGAAGTATGTTGTTATATTCATTGTGGTCTTATTAGCAGGTCGTTCACCGCCAAGTTGTTTGCAGTAAAACTGTCAAGCGTTGTCAAACAAAGAATGTTATATAAGAATTGTCAACCTATATACGCGTGTATATAAAGGTATCAAATATTTATACTTTTTCAAAATGTTAAGGAAATCTTTTGTAAGTCCTACATGAGAAATTGGCTGAGTCCAAGACCGTTGCACAACCCGCGTTGTCCTGATAAAGATCATTATATAGTGTTTACCGCATACAACTTATGACGGCCCGACCCAAAACCATCGTAAATTACAAAGCCATCGTAAGTAAGTACATTACTTACGATGGCGAACTTTAATACCATCGTAAATAGGCTAGCCATCGTATATCAGTTAATACTACAAGGCCCACGAGGCCCACTCTCTCTTGTTAGAATGTGCCGCCTCCTGCACGAGCGCTGCCATAGCTGCCTCCCGACGTTGTCGCCGTGTCGGACATCATCGTGATGCCTCCCTGACACCATCTTGTGCTGCCTCCTTGGCTCATCACTGCGTCACATCCCTGACACCGTCCCCGCGATGCCTCTTTGACACTGTTGCCAACAAAGCTTTGAAGAGAAGTTTGCACGTCAAGGCGAGGTGTACAGGACCGCGATGGAGTATCAAGCCACCTACATGGCGTAGATACGGGAGGCGGTGGAGATAAGAAATATAAATTAATGTAATTTAAATTCATCGCATTTTAGTAATATGTAACCTCTAATTTTTGCAATGACAGACCCTAACTCGACAGCATGGGCAGCAGATCCAGATACTGCAGTGGCAGCCACCGTCACCGGTGCAGCTCACGCCAGACGCGCCTTCTCCAGTAGTTCAGGTAACGAGAATTTCAAATTCTAATATTACTTCATCTAACATAGCCAAATCTAACTCAGCTTAGCTAAATTAAGCTAAATATGATCAATAATAGCTTATTTAATCAATTCTAGTCAAAAACGAAGTTTCAAACTGATAAACATGTCTACCTACTTGTGTGTATTGCAGGGATCGGCGATAGAGGCTCATTATCCATCGCGGTCGCTACCGACGCCTAGAGTGATGTGCGGAGATGACATCTACGACTCCGTAGGTAGAAGAGGGGCTAGTGTATAGCCCCTCTTGTTCGGTTTATGTCCTAGTGATGTGATACAAAATTTGTGATGTATATAAAGTTTGGACTGTTGTGATCTGATGCTATTATATGTTGTTGTATACTGCTATGTATATGTGTTGTTTTTGTGTTTCTGGCTATCGCCCCGGGTAGCTTTTTCTGTTTTAAAAAGAAAACCTTGTTTACGACATTTTGTATACAGAACCGTCGTAAATAAGACACGTGCTATTTACGTTATTTACGACATTCCTTGGCTATCATAAATAAGTCATTATTATTTATGATGGCCTCATAAACCGACAAAAATAAGGATCTTATTTACGATGGCTTCGGGCCGCCGTCGTTAATAAGCTTATGTACGACGGTGACCGTCATAAATAAGCTCATTCACGACGGCAAAAGATTATCATAAATAAGGAAAACCGTCATAAATAGCTTATTTACGATGGTTTTTTCCTTATTTACGACGGCTAAGACCTTCATAGACGGATTCCTGTAATTATGATATCTTCATATGCACTATTCTTGATTCAAACATGTTGTGTGACCTCTTAGATTGCCACAATCACAATTCCTCTCAAATTTGTTTATTGAACCTGAAATTCTCTCTAAGTTTAGTTAAAGGATCACTGCCACCAGCCAAATCTTAACCTCAAACAACATCTGCACATGAATAAATAACCAATCTTAGGAGTTCAAGTCCTTGACTTTGCTCTCATTAGTCCGATAACTACAATACCTTACATGAGCACCTCACATGAGTATGTTATAAAAAATCAACATTATCAACTAAAACACATCAAAGATCAATACATAAGTGCAAAGTAAGCTTTCTCAAAAATCACTGATAAGATTTGCATTTTAATTTTTCACTTAAGACCTGTCAACCAAAAACATCTATTTCGAACAGACCGAACTGCGCTTCGTCAGTATAACCCGATCAGTTCGGGCTGTCCGATCTGTGCTTCACGGGTATATTCGAAACTTTACATTTAAAGTCTCATTTTTAACATAATTGTCAATGTATTCAGCACACTTTTAGTCTCAAGTTTATAATTACACTCAACGATTATATTAGGACAAAGGTTGTCCTAATTTATCTTATACAGTGTTTTACTTTGCTATGTGATAGTAACTTTAATTTATGTTATGCACCATATAACAATTTTTAACATACATTTTTGTGATATTACAATACTTTATGGTAGTCAATTTGTTTTATACAGACCAATGTAGCAGATTTATAATATTTTTATGCTAACAATTTTTGTTCAGGTTCTTAGGAGCATCTGCATATCTTTTTTCATAAATGTGGGCTTTATTGATCATACAATGAAACAATCATTACAAACAACATCTCAAGATACACTCCCGAACAGACCCAGCCACACAGGACATATTAAAAAAATCACTAAGCGCAGCTAGATGATGAACAGGAACGTCCAACTCCCTATAAACAAGATAGAAAGAACAAGACTCAAAGAAGATTGCCAAAAGTCTAATATCATGTATGTATCACAGGACCACAAGCAAACTGATCCTCCTCTGTCGACTTCACCCGCCGCACCACAGAAAGATAGTCTGAAATGATCACCACGTTTGAGAAGCCTTCATATAGGCAAAGGATATGATACGGCTCAATGCCATCAGTTCTGCAATCTTATGTGTCATGATCTCAAGGTATTTTCTGCATGTAGCTAAACAATTCCCGAAATGGTCTCGGATCATAACACCAATTCCCATATATGACGGGAAGACAAGAAAATTGCCGCATTGACATAAACCATTCCTTCCGATGGCGTATACCATTTGTGAATTGAGAAATCGATCTCTCATCCATTTGTGAATTAAGAAATCGATCTCTCATCCATGGTTACCAGTGGAAGGATAAAGATGTTAGGTAATCATCTGAATGTACGCCAAGATTTCTTAACAACAGATCTGGGGTGCATCATGGGTTTACCATCGATCTATCAATTTGTTCCTTGCATCCCAAATATGCCACAACATCAGTGACAACCGTGGAGTCTCATCCTGACGCTATCAAGAAAAAAAAAAGTCCACACTTGAGAAGAAATGAAAGATTTACGTTACAGCTTGACCTCATGGCGGCCGCATACCAAACAATATATCCAGGGGGGCTGGAACATGGTTTTTCTAAAGTTGGTGCCCACATGAGAGTTAACCGTCTGAGAGTAATTTTTAACTTCCATGGTGCTTTAATGGACCACAATGATTTCGAAATCTTAGAGTCGAGCACTAAAGAAGAAGACAGACCCCAATCCTGGACGCTGCAGAGATCAAGTAACTTTTTTGTTTTTACCATATTATTACTAGACCTCACTGTATAAGTACTAAAACAAGTATGTAGGCATAGTCTTCACCTCCAACACGACCATTAGGGATTTGATAGACATGCAAAACAACTTCTCTGGAAAAAATAGACACATCCCATACACGATCTTCAGCAAGGAGCAGTGAACTCACACTGTGGTCTCTCATGTAGCGGAATCACAGGTTGTCGCATAGCCGGAATACATCTGGTACAGTATTCAGTAATCGGACCGGATCGTGATCGATGCCCAATCAAAGTAACCGGACAATGTATGAATCGAAAGCAGACTTCACGAATCATATTTGGTAGATTACTGGTATAAAATATATTTCGGTTGATCACTCAGCTTGAATAATGTTAATGAGTTTTGTGTTCAGATCGCGAACTATTCTATTTTTTCTTTTAAGTTATATTTATTAGCATAGTTGTTTATTACCTGTCTACAAATATATATGACTCTTTTATAGAAACGTGTCTCGCGCCCATTAGTGTAGTAGAAAACATACCGGGTACAGAAACGAGCCTATTGAGCATAGTAGCATCAAATGGGTTTTTTTCCTTATTCACACGCACGCCTGTTCTTTTTATCTGATTTGTTTATAAAATCTATTAGGCAGGTTCCGGTAACAAGCAGTAAAACTTACAGTTGTAAGTCTATCCACAGTTCCACACTCCTTTACTCTCAACCCATACTCTATACTCTATTTCAGATATCCTCTTCTCTTCCAGTATGTTATCTCTGTACACATACTCTACACTTCTACTAGTATAGTTCAATACCTTTTACAGTATACTACTACGAACGGGCTAACACTACTACAAGAAGCCTCATCGCAGGCGGCTCCAAACCTATTATCACACGCGGTTTTTAAAAGCGCCTGAAACGAAGAGTTTGTGATAATCCGCAATTTCACAGACGGGGAAGTAAAACCGCCTGTGAAGACAGATTATTACAGGCGGTTCTTTACTTAGGCTAGCTGCCTGTGAAGATAAGTTATCACAGGCGGGTCGTGCATCATATATAACCGTCTGTGATAATACAATTATCACAGGCGGGTCGTGCAGCACATATAACCGCATGTGATAATAGTGTTATCACAGGCGGATCTTGACCTATATCAAGCCGCCTGTGAAGACAGTTTATCGCAGCCGGTTTCTACCATAACAGTAACCGCCTGTGATAATTAGGTTATCACAGATGGTTCTTTACCTATATCTAGCCGCATGTGGTAATTGTTTTTCACAGGCAGGTCTAGCCGTTGGTAAATAACCGCATGTGATAAGGTATAACCTATGCAGTACTAGCTGCTGTTATTTCTAATTTCCAGGTCAATTCAATATAATCACAGAACAGAAGTCAACAATATCATCACAGAAGTCAACAATATCATCACAGAAGTCATCTCACAGAAGTCAATTTCACTAAAACAATATACATATGTACAAGTTACACATACAATTCATCTCATAGTTTACAAGTTTTGTCTAAATTTTTTTCTATTGGCATAGTCGCAAAGTTCTGGCACATCAGCTATTGCACCATTCTCATCAAGGAACTTCCCTTTTTTGTACAAAATTCCGCGACGAATGAATTGACATAGTTCAACAGCAATCTTGCCGGCTCCACCAGGAATACTTCTACAAACCGGCCATTCTTCGTTCACATTCTTCATGTGCTGAAATGAAACATATAACAAGGTTTAGAATGTGTTGGTTTGAACAATCTCAAAATATAGATCAAAGTGAGAGTATACAGGAATTTATTTGGTATTTTGGAGCAGTTGTACTATGAGCAATTTAATTTTGAAGTTGGAATCAAAATATGAAAATAATTTTTTTGGTAATATTGAACAGCAGAGAATATAAGTATTAAACTATGCTAGTTACAATGAAAATGAAACTCAAAAGTAAGAAAATAAGATATCGACATTAAGGATAACTTACATCCTCACGATTCACTCTATGTTCGCTGGCGGTCCGAAGATGCTCGCATACATAATACCCGCATAAGACACTCCCAGCAGGCTGCTTCGGACAAGCATAATGCGTTTTAATGTCCAATGCAGTCGTATTATGTCGGTACTCTGGGTACCATATACTCCTTGGGATTGCAAAGATCTCAAGGGAAAGTCATCTACTTGATTTGAAGACCTTCGGAGGCCCACATGTCAGACATAACTGGACCCGCTTCTCCAACATAGTTAGTCCCAGGGTCGCCACGTGTACTATCAAACCGGAGATACCGCCCACAAGGGGGAAGCTCCGGACTATGTACCGAAATAGCACCCCCGGACCTAACCCTAGACCGAGGGAAGCTCCGGAACTGACACGTGTCAGGCAGCTCCGGACCTATCTGTTTCCCACAGTATGCTCCGTAGCTGCCACATGTCCAGCCGTCGGATCTTCAGCCTCTAACCTCTGGAAGACCCCACAACGGCTCCGGATCTTCAAAGGGGAATCAAGGACTTCAAGACCCGATCAAGTGTCATTAATACTATATTAATGACACACGATCGGACGACCTTAATTACTAGTAACGGTGCAGTCAAAGCCCATAACTCGGTCATTAAGGGTAATTAAACATGATTGAATGTGTATCAATATCAGTAACCGCCGGGGCCACATGTCGAGCCAGGCTAACTTGTATCGACCTGGCCTTGTACTATAAAAGGACAGGCCGACGATACATAGAACACACTCTCCGAAGACACGCTCACTCTAGACCCTGAACTCACTTTGAGCTCAGACAACCAATACAACGCCAACACATCCCGTGGAGTAGGGTATTACGCTCAGGCGGCCCGAACCACATAAATCTTCGTGTCTACTGTGTCATTTACACTTCACCTTCTTGAATCTCCGCGTGCCCACACTGAACCTCAAACTCCTCTAACACTTTAGTAGTGTCGGGAGATCTGTCGAATCAAAACCACCGACAGTTGGCGCGCCAGGTAGGGGGGCGCCTGAGATTTCAAGAATGGTGAGCTCAGCTGCTGGATCATCCAACAGTCATCCTGCTGTTCAAGCTGTTGGGGGCAATCCCTCCAATATGCAGCCACCAGCAGGAGCCTCAGTGCCAGCAGGAGTCACACTTCCACCACCGCCGCCTCCACCAGCAAATCAAGCTGGACAACGCGATGCTGCACCAGCGTCAATCACTGCGTCGACGAATCTTGACAACCCGGAACACGTGCTCCATGCAGCACGTGCTCTTCTCCAACACCCACCACCTCCGGATGCATCCCGGGATGCACTGGAGCAGTGGAGGGCTAATGTGGAACATTTGGTTGCAGCAGCAGCCGACCGCATCAGCAACCAGGGTCCTCCTCCTTCAGGACGGGCCCCATCGCAGCGACGGACCTTGTCTCGCAGACTTGGTCCGCACGTTTCCAACAACAGGAGACGTGCTACATCACAACAGGTGACGTCATTGCCCTCCAGGGCACGACGCACTCACACGGTATCAAGGCTTTCAACTCGTGACCTCCGGGCGGAGCTTGATCGCCGATATCGCCAACAAGACGGCCGAGTCCATATTGAGTGTGCTCGTGAAAGACAAGAAGCTCAAGACATTCCTGCTCCTGAAGGAGTAGGAGGAGGATATTCAGCCCTGGCCATGCATCTGCGTATGGTCAGGTGGCCACAGAAGTTCCGGCCTCACCTGCCGGAGAAGTTCGACGGGACCATTAATCCTGTCAAATTTCTTTAGATTTACTCTAATGCTATCTTGGCAGCTGGAGGAAATGAGGCCGTAATGGCTAATTATTTCCCAGTGGCTTTAACTGGGACCACTAGGTCTTGGTTTATGAGCCTTCCACCCAACTCCATCAACAGTTGGGAGGAGCTGTGTCGGCAGTTCACCGCAAATTTCGGGAGTTCATACACCCGACCAGGCACTGAACTGGACCTTTTTGCAGTTGTGCAAAAAGGGGGAGAATACCTGCGATCATTCATCCAGAGATTCTCTCAGGTACGAAACACTATCCCTTCTATCTCTAGCACTTCTGTCATTGTGGCATTCAGACAGGGTGTACGGGATAAGAAGATGCTGGAGAAGCTGGCGATCAAGGAGATCACCAGTGTCACGAAACTCTTCAGTTTGGCCAACAAATGTGCCAGAGCTGCGGAGGTCCATGAAATGCACTCCAAACCAACTCCGGAGGATCACAAGAAATCCTCCAAAGGAGAAGCCGCTACCTCCGGGAGTGGCAAGAAGAAGAAAAAGACCAACGGCAAGAAGAAGCCGTCGGCCGGTGCATCCAATGCTGCAGCTGTTGCAGCTCCGGGTGGCCGGGGGCCACGCCCTGAGAAGCGACCTCGACCGTCTTCTGAAGACGGTGGCAAACCCAAGGTGTGGTGTCCAATTCACAAAACAGACAACCACAGTTTGGAAGACTGCCGGGAGGTCCAAAACGTTGTCGAGCGCTACAACAAGCGTCGGGAAGAAGCTCCTTTCTGATAGAGGAAAGGAAAACAAAAAGTTGACGAAGCTCCGGCTGAAGAGGAGTTAGGTTTTCAGGATCCCAAAAAGGTCCTGAAGGTCGTCTACACCTCCGTCGACGATGATTCCGACGTCTCTGACAACGAGCGTCGGAAGACCATGAACACCATTTTTGGTGGATCATGGGACATCACCTCCCGCCGCGTCATCAAGACTATGCGTCGAGACATGGCTACTGTAGCTCCTACAGCCAGGGCGGAGCCTCATCGGAAGTGGATGGACACAGCCATCACTTTTGATGCTTCGGACTGCCCTCGAAGCATGGTTGGAGCAGGTCAGTTACCTTTGATGGTATCTCCTACCATCAATAACATCCAGCTCCACCATTTCATGGTAGACGGAGGTTCGGGGCTTAACCTCATAAGCTTCAAAGCTTTTACCAAGCTTCAGCTCCGACTTTCGGATCTCCACCCCTCCCGACCTTTCTCCGGAGTAGGTCCGGGAGCCATTACCCCACTCGGAGCTATTCCCCTCCCCGTTACCTTCGGGACCCAGGAGAAGTATCTCACCGAGAAGTTGGTCTTTGACGTTGCTCAGATCAACTTACCCTTCAATGCCATCTTGGGTAGGCCTGCCTTGTACAAATTCATATCAGCTACTCATTATGGTTACCTGGTGTTAAAGATGCCAACACTAGTAGGCGTTCTCCGGATCCGCGGAGATCGTACCGCCGGAGTAACTGCTCTGGAAGAACTCCATGCGCTTACTACGGCGCAAGAGGAGGACTCCAGGCAGGAGAAAGCTCCAAAACCCCCGAGCATTCGTCAGCGAGGGTCGACTTCTGCACCTCGTGTGCAGCCATGTGGCGACACCGACATTCCCGTAAAAGTCGTCCAAATCGGTTCCGATGCCGCTCAGACCACCCGTATATCGGGAGGATTGAACGACAAATAGGAACTTGCGCTCATCGCTTTCCTCCGGGCTAATGTCGACATGTTTGCCTAGCAACCGTCACAAATGCCTGGGATCCCCAGGGAAGTGATTGAGCACAATCTGAAGATCTACCCCGACGCCCGGCCTGTGCATCAGAAGCCTCGGAAGCAATCCGTAGAGCGACAGAACTTCATTCGACAAGAAGTGAAGAAATTGCTCGAAGCTGGATTCATCCGAGAAGTCTTCCATCCAAAATGGCTGGCAAACCTAGTCGTTGTGCCCAAGGCCGGCGGGAAGCTTCGGATGTGTATCGACTACACAACACTAAATAAGGCATGTCCAAAAGATCCATTCCCACTACCTAGAATAGATCAGATAGTGGATTCCACCTCCGGGTGTGAATTACTGTGTTTCCTAGACGCATATTCTGGGTATCATCAAATCAGAATGTCTAGGGAAGATGAAGAGCATACCTCTTTCATCACAGTAGATGGATTGTACTGTTATACAGCCATGCCATTTGGTCTCAAGAATGTAGCTTCAACCTTTGTACGAGCTATGTACAAAACCTTTGAAGAACTCATTAGAGACATAGTGGAAGTGTACATCGATGACATCGTGGTCAAGGTCAAGAACAAGGAGTCACTCCTTGACACCTTGCAGGCTGTCTTCGATAAGCTGCGGGTCACCCGCACAAAGCTAAACCCAGACAAGTGTGTCTTCGGGGTTAGCTCCGGAAAACTTCTTGGTTTCCTGGTAAGTCACCGGGGCATAGAAGCTAATCCGGCGAAGATCAAGGCCATTGAAGACATGCGGCCACCAGACCGCATCAAAGATGTCCAAAAGCTAACTGGATGTCTAGCAGCCCTCAGCTGGTTCATTTCAAGACTGGCGGAACAGGCACTCCCCTTCTTCAAGTTATTGAGGAAGTTCGGACCATTCCAATGGTCTGAAGAAGCAGAAAAGGCATTCCAGGAGCTAAAACAGTTCCTCACCACCCTACCAATTCCGGTAGCTCCGAACCCTGGTGAGCCTTTGCTGCTTTACATTTCAGCCACTAACGAAGTCGTCAGTATGGTCCTGGTTGCGGAGAGACCAGAACTACCCCATACTCAGGAATCTAGACCCCTTCGAGAGGGTCCGGAGGATCTTGAAAGCGAATCTGGGTCCTAGCTCCCAGACTTGAATCCACAAGAAGTCACTTCAGAAGACCTAGACCACTCCGGGAGGGTCCAGGTCGCTTCTGAAGAAGCTCCGGGATCCTCCAGCTAGGACCCGGAGGTCCCCGAAGAAAATCCAGATCCCTCCAGGAAGATCTGGGTCAGTGAAGAGGAAGCTATGGGCCCCTCCGGGAGGGTCCGGACCATTCAGCGCCCAGTGTACTTCATCAGTGAAGTACTACATGATGACAAGACTCGATACCTAGAGGTGCATAAGCTGCTCTATGCAGTTCTTATTGCCTCCAGGAAGCTTCGCCATTACTTCCAAGCTCACAAAATCTCTGTGGTGACTTCTTACCCACTTCGAGCAATCTTGCATAATCCCAACTCAACTGGGAATATTGCAAAGTGGGCAGCGGAATTGGCTAAATTCGATCTCGAATTCATTTCAAGGCAAGCAATCAAAAGTCAAGCACTGGCAGACTTCATGGCGGAATGGACTCCCTCTCCATCAAACCCTAGGGGCTCCAGCGAGCAGAAGCAAAAACACAAGACTCCGGTCTTCACCGAGCCTCACTGGACCCTCTACTTCGACGGCTCCATGCAAAAGCAGGGGGCCGGAGCTGGAATCCTTCTCCTCGCACCAACCAGAGAGAAGTTAAAATACATGGTACACCTTGACTTCAAGGCGACCAACAACATGGCGGAATATGAAGCACTCATTTACGGACTAAGGGTGGCACTGTCATACGATGTCAAGCAATTGCTGGTCAAGGGAGATTCGCAGCTCATCATTAAGCAAGTGAAGGGTGAATGCTCCTGCAACAATCTCCAGCTAGCTGCTTACCTCCTTGAAGTACAGAGGCTTCAGAAGGACTTCAAAGTCCTAGATCTCCATCATGTCCACCATGCCCACAACGCTGAAGCCGACGAACTCTCGACAAAAGCGTCAATCGGAGCTCCGGCTCCTGACGGAACTTTTGTCCGGAGGTTGTCAAAACCCACAGCTCAGCCTGTCGAACTGAGCGAAGGGGGCGAGATCAGCATCCCGAAGCTAACGGTCCCGATGGCCCTGTTACCATGGCAGCCATCAAGGGTCATAGGTTCTGCCGGAAGCTCCGAGCAACCCAGCACGCAAGACTCAAATGCTCAAGTTAGTTCCGATGCATGGATCTCGGAGATCCGGAACTACTTGAAAGACAACATCCTTCCTGACGATGATGTATCTGCTGACCGGGTAGTCAGATTGGCTAAAAGATACACGTTGGTAGAAGGGGATCTCTACCGGCGCGGTGCCAATGGCATCCTAATGCGGTGCATCACAAGGGAAGAAGGCTGCGAGCTCCTCGCAGAAATCCATGGAGGCGAGTGTGGGAACCACGCGTCTTCCCGCACGCTGGTTGGTAAAGCCTTTCGGCATGGCTTCTACTGGCCTACAGCACTCCAGGATGCAACTGAGCTGGTGAAGAAATGCGAAGCATGTCAATTTCATGCAAAACAAATTCACACACCGGCTCAACCCCTACAAATGATACCTCCTACATGGCCCTTCGCTGTGTGGGGAATGGACATCTTGGGACCTTTCCCAAGAGCCATCGGAGGTTACAAGTTCCTGTACGTTGCCATTGACAAGTTCACCAAGTGGCCGGAAGCAACTCCAGTTGTGACAATCAACAAGCAATCTGCTATCAACTTTTTGCAGTCCAATGTATGCAGATTTGGAGTCCCAAACAAAATCATCACTGATAATGGGACCCAATTCACAAGCTCTGCATTTCAAGGATATTGCGAAGACCTCGGCATTCAAGTTTGCTACGCCTCCGTAGCTCACCCAGCAAGCAATGGCCAAGCCGAGAGAGCAAATGTTGAAATCCTTAAAGGGCTCAAAACGCGCACCTATGAGCGCTTGAAAAAACATGGAGCCAACTGGATTGAAGAGCTTCCGCCCACTTTATGGGCCAACAGGACAACTCCAAACCGGTCAACTGGAGAGACACCCTTCTTCCTGGTGTATGGAGCTGAAGCAATCCTTCCTCCGGAAATCACCTTGGGGTCACTCCGGGTCTGGACCTTCGACGAAGCCACGCAGGACCAGCTCTGGCGTGAAGACCTAGACCTCCTTGAGGAGGGAAGGTGTCAAGCAGCTGTTTGGAATGCCCGATACCGCCAAGCCCTTCGACGCTATCATCAGCGGAATGTACACAACCGACAGCTCGAGGAAGGCGATCTGGTGCAACGGAGAATACAATCCAGAGAAGGGTTAAACAAACTCTCCCCCAGCTGGGAGGGACCCTTCCGAGTGATTAAAGTATCCCGTCCCGGAAGCGTTCGCTTGGCTATCGAGGATGGGACACCTCTCCCAAATCCTTGGAACATTGAGCACCTCCGTAAGTTCTACACTTAATATCACAGAGGTGAGTCTGTAGTAACTTGAGGTGTATGTTATAGAGTCATTGTACAGAGTCGAGTAGTTCCTCCGGGAGAACAGCCGGACCTTTCCCGGAAGGTCTGCAAAGTTCATGCAACACTTGTCACAGTCTCAGGACTAAAAGTGTGGCTAGCTACCCTGGGTTAAACGAGAAATGAAACACGCTTAGCCTGGTTCCATACCCTAAGAGTGTACTTGTTTCCCCTGTACCCCGGACCTATAATGAAAGACATCTTCATGTGAAACAATCTCCACGTGCATTTATTTTGTACAAGCTCAAGATTTTTTATTTTTCTCTTTCTTGTCTATAACAAAGACGTGCAATTCTTAAGAAATTTTAGTTCGACCGGTTCATATACGATTTGAGTTGTATTGTCAATTCTTTTGGATTCAAATATTGTTCATGGCCCACTCGCCTGAATGCCGCCAAGCCAACCTAGGGCCGGAGTGTGATATCGACCTAGCCTGGTCAAGCACCCTAAGTACGCCACTCTACCTACACCCCGACAGGCCGAAGTAAGGCGGGTCCAAGTACAATTGGATCTGGAAGAAAAGACAACGCATTCGGTTGTATTTAGAATCACGTTTGACCTAAAATTTTCTTGAGAATCATAAGCCGCGATGAAGTTATAGGCAAGAAACGAATTTTACTATTTTTCTTGGCTTCAGAGTGCAGGAAAAATAAAAAATCTACATTGATGGAGAAAAGCCGGAGCTAACAAAGCTCTGACTCCCCTAGGTGGCTTGTAATCGATGTTAAGCATTGAAAACGAGCATCACCGGAGCAACCAAGCTCCGGTAGAGCTAGGGGGGCCAGCTGTCGATGCTAAATAAAAAAATGGTGAGAAGACCCCACAAACGGAGTCTGCTGCCGACAAACTACGTGTTGGCAAAGGTCACTGCCGGAGCTACTAGCCCCGACACCCCGGAGGACAAACTATCGATGCTCTACGCGTTGATAGGGACTATTGTCGGAGCTACTAAGCTCCGACGATAGACAATGCCGGAGCTTCTAAGCTCCGACAACCTCAGGGGGCCTTCACTATCGAAGACTTCAGACCTACACTCTACAAGTTCGAAGCAAATGAGTCTTCAACAAAACACAATATCCTCTTGGTACATGTTCACAATCAAATTGTGTACATCTACCAGGGGGCCAAGTGAAGAAAAAAGTGTTGAAGACAAAAAGTGAAATTCACAAAAATTTGGGGATTTCATTCATCTAGAGACAAGGGATTACAAAATTGAGGAAGAAAAAGAGAGAATACAAGTGGGAGCTACGGAGATGGTCCTAGACCCTATGGAAGAACTGGGCGACCTTCTGGGCAACCTCCGACACGTTGGCTCGGGCAGCTTCACCTTCTCCTTCAACGGGACCTTCAAACACCGGGTCCAGAGGGAATTGGGGATTCCGGCTGGTGTAGCACGTCAGCACATACTCTGCGACGTTCTTCGCCAGGGATTGCCCCTCAACCTCCAATTGGTCCGCGATGACGTCGCCCACCTTGGAGAGTTTGCTACCTGCCGAGCTCAACGCCTGCAACGCCAGGTCCGGCTCCAGCTCCGGATCATCCGGACGCACAGGACTGAAGCCCATTAGTGTCAGCGCGTCGTTGGCCTTGCCCAGGAACTCCAAAATCTGTAGGGTGTCCGCAGTCCTCAAGCCCTTCAATTCTTCCAAGGATCTTCTGGCCGCCACCAGTTCAAAATTCTCGCGAGCGAGGCGCTCAACTTCTTTGGTGTTTTGTTGAATCTTTTCAGCAACTCGCTTCTCGAGTTTTCTGAGCTCCTCCTCCCGGAGGTGGATCTTGTTCCGGCGGTCAACCAGGTCCTTCTCCCTGCCCCTCACTTTCTTCTCCCTGGTTGTGATGGCACACTCTTTCTCGTATAGTTCCTGCCCCCGCACCCAGGCCTTCTCCTCCTCCTCAGTGCAGCGCTCTTCCAATTTCTTGGCGCGCTCCTCGAGGCCCTTGTCAGCCAGAGCCACCTTTTCGGTGAGCTCCTCCTCCCTCTTCAGGACGTCATCCCGCAGCTCAAGGAGTTTCTGCTCTTCATCTTCGAGCCTCTTCTCCCTCTCCTCAAGTGCCTCCCGGCGCTTGATGAGAGTAGTGTTAATGGCTTCCAGCCTTTCTTGGCGTTCATCAGCCGCACTATTAGCTGCTTTGGCCTGCTCATAAATGGCCCGGGATTGAGCATCGAGGGCGTGAGTCATGCTCTCCCTGTCATCCAATAATTTGCCCCAGTATTCCAGGCGGACCTTCTCCCGTTTAATCCATTCTTTGTCATCTGCTAGCCTCGATTGCGCCAGCTTGGTCTCGAAGTAGAGCCGGTTATGCCACCTCCTAAGGGTTTGGCGCTCCTCTTCAAGAGCCTTGCTGTCGTGGAAGAATGCCAGCTGAACTTGACGCAGACTGGAGCAGGCGTTGTCAATAGACAATGACAACGAGATAGGTTCCGGACCTGCTGGGGTCTCCTCCGCTGGTTCCAGCGGGTTTTTAGTTACAAAAATTGGGTCTCACTCCACAAGAGTGGTCCCCTGAGCCTCTATGGCACTAGGGCTGTCCTCCGGGATGGCCTCAGTCGCCATCGAGGAAGGTCCCGCTGATGAAGTTCCGACCTCCGGAAGTGGTTCCGAAGGCCCCGCCGCCAGGTCTTCATTTGCCCCCTCAGGCAGGGGGCCAGCAACCTCTTCTGGGCACTCTGGCTCAGCCGCGGGAACCTCCGGCGTCGTCATTCCCGGAGCAGGGGTTGCTTCTGGCTCCGGCCTGGGCACCTCCTCTACTGGGGGCTCGAGCGTCGATGCCTCTACAACAACCGGCTCGGGAGCCGGAAGGTCTTCAACGTCAACCGGCCCTGCGGCCGGAGCTTCAACAACGACCGGCTCTGCGGCCGGTGCTTCAGAGGTAGCCGACCCAACCACCGGGACTTCCTCAACATTCGGCGCGCACGCTGGGACTTCAGTTACCTCCGGCTCAACCGCCGGAGCTTCGACAATTTCCGGCTCTGGGGCCGGAATTACTGCTTCCTCCGGCTCAACGGTCGGAGCTTCCATCATCTCTGCACCAGGACCCGGAGCTTCAACCTCCGGGGCAGGTGCCGCTGGCGCATCTTCTCTCCCGCGGTCCAGCGCTACCACGGGAGTCTCTGGGGATGATTCGAGGTCCATGACCACGATAGCTGGCGCCGGAGCTGTCGCAGCTTCAGCCACCACTTGGGGTGGCACCAGGACAGGAGCAGAAGCTTCCACCCTCACAGCTTCAGCTGCTGTGGCTGAGGGTGGAACCTCACTCCTCTTCTTGGGAACGCTGCAGATGATGGACGAAGAAACTTAAAAAACAGTTACTACAACAAAACAACTGTCCAAGGTAAAGATTAAAAATTACCTTGGGAGGCTTCCGCACCAGCTTGCGCGGAACCTCTTTCCCGGGCGTTCTGGGCTGGTCATAGCCGCCGCCGGCGTGGAAGCTCCAGAAGCCCCCCTCGGAATTCGTTGCAGCCACGGGCATTTCCCTAGTCGAGGCCCCCCTCGATCGGGAACAACCTCCGGACCTAGAGGCCTCAACCGGCCCTGGTGCTGGAGTCGCATGCCCGGAGCACTGGCGGATCCTGGTCAGATCAGTGTTGAAGGCGTCCGCCAGCACCGGAGCTTCACTCCAGATTGTAGTGTCAATGTTGGGGAGGCCTTCGGGTAGCTCCAGCTTCTCGTGCTCCTCCACCCGGATGACTATCCAGTCCTTCTTCCAATCATCCCACTTCCTAGAGGGAAACGACCGGAGGTACTTGAATGGCCACTTCTTGCGCTTCACGAAGTAGTAGAAGCCAAGGTACTCATTGCTCCTACCGGTGGTATGGACGGTGAAGAAGGTCCGGAGAGTTCAATGCAGGGGGGATGCCCACCCACATCTCACAGAAGTGGACGAAGATAGACACAAGAAGAATGGAGTGGGGGCCAAGGTGGTATAGCTGCAGACCATAAAAGTCTAGCAGCATCAAGAAAAAGGAGGAAAAAGGTGGGATCAACCCCACCATGGCGTACGAAGAGAAGTACACCATTTCGTCGGCGTGCTGCTTCTAAAACGGGAGCTCTCCCCCGGTGCGGACCAGACGGTTGAAGAAGTCTGGGGACCATCCCATGAGGGCCTGGACCTTCTTCAGGTCACCGTCGGTCTTCAAACGGCTCTCGCGGAGACCCAACTCCATCGCAGCACAGCAAGGAAAGAGAGGAAAAGCGAGCACAAGTTGGGAGTTTGAGCGCAAGATTAGATGAGAGGCGTAAAGAACTCCAGATGGTGCACGCCTTCCTTCTTAAGTAAGCCCTCGCAACGCTTGGATGGAAACCGCAAGGAAGTCGAAGATAATACTCAAAAATCCTACCCTGCCGATGACAAGAGGGCCCGGGACCACTGCGACGATCAAGTCGAGGTTCTTACCCAGGCGAACGGTTGTCATCATGAGGCGGGAAGCCCGAAGGCGGCGACCTGACAAGGCGCGCGGAACCGATACGATTTTCGTATTGGGAACTGGCGACCTTCAATTGCATAAGATCCGCACGCTAAAGATCTCATCTGTCGCACACGGGATATGCCACGTGGCGAAGATTTAACTCCAAATTATCGCCAATGGCACATCCGAAGACCTTTGAAGACTCAGTTCAAAAGTCGAAGGATGGACCCACCTCCGGCGGAATGACTTCACCCAAGGGGTCTTCCCCAGAGGTGGCCCAGGGGGCCACTGTCGGTACCTTGGGTACCATATACTCCTTGGGATTGCAAAGATCTCAAGGGAAAGTCATCTACTTGATTTGAAGACCTTCGGAGGCCCACATGTCAGACATAACCGGACCCGCTTCTCCAACATGGTTAGTCCCAGGGTCGCCACGTGTACTATCAAACCGGAGCTACCACCCACAAGGGGGAAGCTCCGGGCTATGTACCGAAATAGCACCCCCGGACCTAACCCCAGACCGAGGGAAGCTCCAGAACTGACACGTGTCAGGCAGCTCCGGACCTATCTGTTTCCCACAGTATGCTCCGGAGCTGCCACGTGTCCAACCGTCGGATCTTCAGCCTCTAACCTCCGGAAGACCCCACAACGACTCCAGATCTTCAAAGGGGAATCAAGGACTTCAAGACCCGATCAAGTGTCATTAATACTATATTAATGACACACAATCGGACGACCTTAATTACCAGTAACGGTGCTGTCAAAGCCCATAACTCGGTCATTAAGGGTAATTAAACGTGATTGAATGTGTATCAATATCAGTAACCGCCGGGGCCACATGTCGGGCCAGGATAACTTGTAATGGCATGCCCTTGTACTATAAAAGGACAGGCCGACGATACATAGAACACACTCTCCGAAGACACGCTCACTCTACATCCTGAACTCACTTTGGGCTCAGACAACCAATACAACACCAACACATCACGTGGAGTAGGGTATTACGCTCAGGCGGCCCGAACCACGTAAATCTTCGTGTCTACTGTGTCATTTACACTTCACCTTCTTGAATCTCTGTGCGCCCACACTGAACCTCAAACTCCTCTAACACTTTAGTAGTGTCGGGAGATCTGCCGGATCAAAACCACCGACATATTAGAAGGTCTCTCACCGCCAAATCGTTCCGCGTAAAACCTCCAAGCGTTGTAATACAAGAAATGTCATATAAAACTTGTCAACACATTGTAAATGTGTCTAAATTAAATTATTGAATAAACGTACAGTTTCAAAATGGAAAGGTAATCTTTGTAACGATCCGGTGGGAAATCGGCTGAGTCCAAGACTGTTGTCGTTCCCTACATTGGCTTGATGAATATCATTATGTAGTGATCACTGCAAACATACAAACACACGTGTTAATAATTACCAATAATTGCTATTTCAATGTCATGTGTCGAACTTACTCGAAGTGGTACGAAGCCTTTATGAGGTCCTTGCCGTCTCTGACAAAGTTAAACATCGCATGTCCTATGTAAGCTGCAACTTATGTCCTTCTATCCTTCTTAAGTTTTGCGATTGCTTTTTCAAATTCTTTTTGTCATGTGCTTGAACTTTGCCGAGTCTCGATCGCCTTGACGCCGAATAGCGTCTTTGCAATCCGTGTAGGGTCAAGGATACCTGTCTTGTGTTCCATCTTTTCATTATTCATGTATTGCATCCTATTGAAGAAGTCCAGAATTGTTATAACCTCATGAAATGTGTATGCGTGTAGTAAGAAAAGAAAATGCAAAATATTAGAGGCACTAACAAGCACCAGACAAGCAGCAGGTTGATTTCGAGCATGCCCCGATGGAAAAGGGGATGCAACTCTTCAAATTAAATGACTCGTCTATCTGCTCCAGTGCTCCAGAATGCTTCTTTTGGAATACGAAATGTGACACAAGAAATCTCATATTTTGTGTTGGCAAGGATGTACCACTCATGCATTCTTTTGAGCGGAGCAGGTTGTTTGCTAAGTTGTACAGATGTCATTAACGGTCCCATTCTTAAATTGAGGAGGAACATCCTCAAGCTTGTATATTAGAACTCTTGGTTTAACTAAAGCCATCAGCCAATTATACATGACACCATCTTCTTCCCACTCCTTGATATCTTGTAATGCTGGCTCAAGAGAAGAACGAGATGCACTCGATTTTCTAATATTTTCCTTCATAGTTTCCAAATACTTTGACACTTCTGATGAAGGTTTCTTAATTTCGTATGGGCTAACTTTGATAGGCACCGATGATCGAGGAGTAGTTGTCGGAAGTTGGACACTGGCTTGTTGTTGAACCTGTTGTTCAACTGATTGCTCTTTACTCCGAGCAGCTGGCTCTAGTACTACTTCAAGCTGTTGCTCAACTGGTTGCTCTTTACTAGCAACAACTTGCTCTGGTACTGCTTGAAGTTGTTGTCCAACTTGTTGCTCTT
The DNA here is from genome assembly GCA_036927565.1 of Tuctoria greenei. Classification (NCBI taxonomy): domain Eukaryota; kingdom Viridiplantae; phylum Streptophyta; class Magnoliopsida; order Poales; family Poaceae; genus Tuctoria; species Tuctoria greenei. The sequence goes on from JAYESD010000002.1 coordinate 118,085,610, forward strand.
GGATATATTTACTAGCAAGGTTACTATCATCCTTGCTGAGACATAGGGGGAGTGGATCTTCCTGGATTGGGAGTGGATCTTCCTAGACTTCCGGCTTAGAATATGGGATTGCAGTATTTCGAGATGCGACGGGGCTAGAAATTGGCTCATCGTCCAACACGATATCGTGTCGGTGCCAAAGGATTAATTAGTTGACAGCCTGCCCCAGAGTTGCGATCCCCTCAAGTGTGACGTGGTCTATTTCATAATCTTGATAATCATTATCAATGATTTGAAGAACTTGCACCACAACATAACACAACGGAAGTGGATTCTCGTTGAAGTCACGATCAGGCTTTGCCATAGCAGTGGCAACCTGTTTTGTTTTGTTCTCTGCTCTACCAATCGGGACAAGAAGACGACAAGATTTGTCGTTAGCAATATCATCGCCAAGAAACTTATGGGTTGACTCTGAGCCTGGCACAGAACCAACGCTGATAGGGTAGGCAGTTGGAGATACTAATTGCTCCTTTGGCACCAAAACCATCGTTGTACTCGGTGCCACTAATTGTCCCAATTGTCTAAGTTGTTCCATTATTTCTTGCATATTTTCTTTGACCTTTTGAGCAATTGTTTCATCAAGTGTTTTCTTAAACTTTTCACATCTTCTATATGTGTCTTTATCTCTAGGGAAACCATCTAGCCAAGACATTTGAGAAGAGACTGCTCGAACCCGTCCGTTGTGTTTAGAGTTTCCTAAGATAGCGGTAAGTTGGTCATTCTCCCTCTTCGCCTTGAAGAGACCCTTCTGTTGCTTTTCAATTACTTCTTTCATTTTATCCTCGACTTCATTCACAGAGTCGGGCTTTTCAAGTTTTCCCTCGCTGGTCAAACATGACCGAGCAAAGACCCACCGTTGAGTTCTCTCATCACAACCTTCTAATGGGTGAGGATTGCCCTTAGTGGTAATTTTGTCTAATATCTTATTCCATTTATGGAATTTGGGGGCATATCCGGCAGACCCCAAGCGTTGATGGTATTTATTCTTTTTTGCAAGCTCTGGCCTAGTTGCACTTAGAGCTTTAGCATCAGGTGTGGTCTTTTGACAAACAAACTCTTGCCATTGAGCTTGTGTATTTTTTCCCATCTTCCTCGGGCTAGGGACCTTATCGGCATTAACATAAGCATTCATTTCACTCTTCCAGCCACGAAACTTCTTGCCGCAAGAGACCAATGTTGCTTTTTTTACAGCTTCTTCTGTGCCTTTCGGGAACTTGAATTGTTTCTTTATTCTTTCCCACAACTCATTCTTGGTCCGCTCGAGTAATTTCCTCCAATTCTCGGTTGTGATCGGCACGAGCTCCCTAACAAGAAAACTGCATGCATTACGGTACCTGGTAACTGAATCCAGTGGTTCTTGGGGAAGCCCACCTGGACCGACCCTTGTTATGTACATGATGCGGTCCAATGGACCCTTATTAGGACCTCGTTGCCCTCGTTTCCGCTTGAGTGAAGCTGAGCATTCATCCATTGGAGAACCTTCTGCGGTTTTAGGAGCCGAAGTCACGTCGTTGTCTTTGCGATTAATCTTGGTAGAAAAGAATTATAAGACTTCGTATACATGACAACCAACATTAACTTGAACTGCTGAAGTTAAGATTTGTGATCCATACCTCATCGGTAGGATCATATTCCGGGTCGAGATCCTCTGAAGTCTTTTTAATTTTTATATTAGGAAAAGGATCTGATGGACTGTGAAATGAGTCTGAACTGCTAGAGTCAGTAAACTCCATATTGTCTTCTTTATTGTTACTACCAACACCAGTCTTCTTAGGCCTTTCTATGCTAGAACTAATAAGACAAAAAAATATAATTAATGGCATATTAACTCTACATGAAGTGTTGCATGAAGAAAAAGATGGAAGCATTCTAGGATTTGATAAGGCATTCTAGGGTTTAAGGCGACTGACCAAAAGGTTTCTATACATTGCGAGGGTGACAAGCATGTTATAGTTGTTCACCAACAATAGCAATTTTATCTTCTTATTCTAAATAGGCAGTTACTTGTATCTGTGTTCTGAGCGCAAGCGATGTTCAACAGCCGTATGCGAGCACATTGCTTTGTTTGGCAAAAGGATAGCGACACCAATCTCGAAGGAGCACAACCCTATGAGATGAAGTGCGGGGCGGCTACACTCTATTTTTAGTACATATGCTATTTATCCACGCATGTTACCACCAAGTTCCCAAATTTTTAACTGAAATTTGGCAGAGCTTCCTTTGTATGTTGCTGATTTTGTCCATAATTTTCAAATAGAGAACATTGATATTTGCAGAGACAATATATTGCAAACTTGTTACACACATCCTTAGGATTCCATAAATGTAAATTATGAAGTCTTTTGATGATCCTACAAGAAATTACGATCCAAATACCAACTGAATACATAATTGTCCAGATTTTGGACTGTTAAAACACCTTAAACGGTACTTTGATTTAGACCTGGTTACTGCGTGTTTTAGCCTTAGCATTGAATAGGAAATTGATAGAGGACTCTTTAATCTTTCCATACATGTATAGATATTCATAGGTTTCCTTTTTAATTTAAGAATTATGGTTGTTCAAAGTTCAGAAATTTCCTGGCTGTTTCAGATAGCGCTGTACACGGGAACTAACTTCAACTCCAGTTTATAATTAGTTCTAAACCGAATTTGAGGTAAAAATTAATAGAAAAAGTTGTAGAATAGCTCTTCCCCTTTCAACAAATGTATCACAATAGACTAGAATATCTTTCTACAGATAATTATGGCAAAAATTTATATGCTTGTTCATACAGTTTTAGAACAGCAGCTGATTTAGTTAGAGAAGATTTTCATCACCTTAAAACGGTTTATTGGCTTGAAGGTAAATAGAAAACTTACATAATACTTCAAGATCTTTCCAAAAAGTATTCATTTGCCTCCATAGCCCTTCAGGTTGAAGAGATATGGATTTTTAAAGTTGGACACTGCTACCAGATTTTAGAAGTGAATTTGACAAAATTTACTTTATTTGTGGCTTGTTTGATCCTTGATTTTCAAACAGATAACATCACAACTTGACAGCAAGTTACATTACAAACTTGTTATACAGGTCGCAATGTTTCTGGAAATGTATTACACGAAGTTATTCTACCATTTGATAACATCACAACCAATGATGCCTACCCTTTTCGAATTCCCGAACCCTAACCAAGGAAATTTATGCAAGGCATCATTTGACTCGGCAGATGGCGAGGGCGAGGAGGGAGGCGGCACGGGACGGAGGATGGAAGGTCAAAGGGTTTAAGGTTTACCGTGAAGCTCGATGGCAACGGCAATAGCTTCGCTCGGCGTACCTGGAAGTGACGAGGGCGAAGCAAACGGACAGCAGCGAAGCTCGGCAGCGACGGCGAAGCTCAGCGGCGATGGCGAAGTTCGGCGACGATAGCTGCAAACACTTGGCAGCAAACGAAATTTTGGCAGCCTAACGGCGTCTAAGTGTTTAGCTCGGGTTAGGTTTTTCCAACGCAACCCGAGGGGTATATATAGACGCCTATTTTCGCAGGCGGATTTTAAGTACGGACCGCCTGAGAAGAGGGTTATCTCAGGCGGGTTTTACTTACCAACCGCCTGCGAAGATTCGATCTTCTCAGGTGGTTGGTAAGAAATAACCGTCTGAGATAACATTTTCTCAGGTGGTTATTAAGTACCAACCGTCTGAGAAGATCTTAACTTTTTTCTTAATTAATATTCTTGATTAAATGTGGGGCCTTTAAAAGGCAAAATTCCACTTTCTTGTAATATTATTGATTAGTAAGGGTTACCATTAAATTTCACTTTATAAATACTTTTAAATTGGTCAGGACTTAAAAAACATATAAAAATTGCTATTTTTCATTTTCTATCTTAATGAATATAATGATTTTTTCATTTATTTTTTCAATGGACATTTTTGTTCATCATACCAACCTCTATGAATTTTTTCAAATTTTATTAAATTTTTTTGAATCAATGTGTGTTCATAATTTGATGAATGCCTCATATGTATATGAGCATTTAGTTAGAATGATGGATAATTTGAATTTTGACATGTTGGGATGCTTTAAAAAAGTTAACAAAATTCATACACGTATAAATAATACAAATATGTTTATACAAACAAATTTCAGTGAAGGATCCTTTTTTAGGAGATACACAAATGTGAATAATATGTGAGTAGAAATCAATTTGATATTTACCAAAACATTACAATGTCAGCTTACAAGTCTTAAAATATTTGATTCAGGTGGTAGATGTTAGTTTTTTACAAATATAGAAGAAAGAATTGAATTTGGACTCAATTTGCAGAATCTATACATGTTTGAGTATTTATATTGAAATCTAAATAAAAAAGAAGCAAAGGAAAAAGAAACTGAAGAACAGGCTCCACTATTATCTCAGGCAGTTGGTAAGTAATAACTGGCTGAGATAACATTTTCTCAAGCGGTTATTAAGTACCAACCGCCTGAGAAGATCTTTAATTTTTCTTAATTAATATTCTTGATTAAATGTGGGGTCTTTAAAAAGGCAAAATTCCACTTTCTTGTAATATTATTGATTAGTAAGGGTTACTATTAAATTTCACTTCATAAATCCTTTTAAATTGGTCAGAACATAAAAAACATATAAAAATTGCTATTTTTCATTTTTCTATCTTTATGAATATAATGATTTTTTCGTTTATTTTTTCAATGGACATTTTTGTTCATCATACCAACCTTTATGAATTTTTTCAAAAATTTTTAAATTTTTATGAATCAATGTGTGTTCATAATTTGATGAATGCCTCATATGTATATGAGCATTTAGTTAGAATGATGGATAATTTGAATTTTGACATGTTAGGATGCTTTAAAAAAATTAACAAAATTCACACATGTATAAATAATACAAATATGTTCATACAAACAAATATCAGTGAAGGATCCTTTTTTTTAGGAGATACAGAAATGTGAATAATATGTGAGTAGAAATTAATTTGATATTTACCAAAATATTACAATGTCAGCTATGCAAGTTTTAAAATATTTAGTTCAGGTGGTAGATATTAATTTTTTACAAATATAAAAGAAGAATCATCGAATTTGGACTCAATTTGCAGAATCTATACATGTTTGAGTATTTATATTGGAATTTAAATAAAAAAGAAGCAAAGGAAAAGGAAACTGAAGAATAGGCTCGGGCATGATCTCAGGCGGTTGGTAAGTAATAACTGCCTGAGATAACATTTTGTGAGGCGGTTATTAAGTACCAACCACCTGAGAAGATCTTAACTTTTTCTTAATTAATATTTTTGATTAAATGTGAGGCCTTTAAAAAGGCAAAATTCCACTTTCTTGTAATATTATTAATTAGTAAGGGTTACCATTAAATTTAACTTCATAAATCCTTTTAAATTGGTCAGGACATAAAAAACATATAATAATTGCTATTCTTCATTTTTCTATCTTGATGAATAAAATGTTTTTTCATTTAATTTTTCATTTTTGTTCATCATACCAACCTCTATGAATTTTTTCAAATTTTTCTAAATTTTTTTGAATCAATGTGTGTTCATAATTTGATGAATGCCTCATATGTATATGAGCATTTAGTTAGAATGATGGATAATTTGAATTTTGACATGTTATGATGCTTTAAAAAAATTAAAAAAAAATTCATACATATATAAATAATACAAATATGTTCATACAAACAAATTTCAGTGAAGGATCCTTTTTTAGGAGATACACAAATGTGAATAATATGTGAGTAGAAATTAATTTGATATTTACCAAAATATTACAATATCAGCTATACAAGTTTTAAAATACATGGTTCAGGTGGTAGATGTTAATTTTTTACAAATATAGAAGAAAGAATCATCGAATTTGGACTCAATTTGCAGAATCTATACATGTTTGAGTATTTATATTGGTATCTAAATAAAAAAGAAGCAAAGGAAAAGGAAACTGAAGAACAGGCTCGGGCATTATCTCAGGCGGTTTGTAGGTAATAACCGTCTGAGATAACATTTTCTCAGACGGTTATTAAGTACCAACCGCCTGAGAAGATCTTTACTTTTTTTAATTAATATTCTTGATTAAATATGGGGCCTTTAAAAAGGCAAAATTCCACTTTCTTGTAATATTATTGATTAGTAAGGGTTACCATTAAATTTCACTTCAGAAATCCTTTTAAATTGGTGAGAACATAAAAAACATATAACAATTGCTATTTTTCATTTTTATATCTTGATGAATATAATGATTTTTTCATTTATTTTTTCAATGGACATTTTTCTTCATCATACCAACCTTTATGAATTTTTTTCAAATTTTTCAAATTTTTTTGAATCAATGTGTGTTCATAATTTGATGAATGCCTCATATGTATATGAACATTTAGTTAGAATGATGGATAATTTAAATTTTGACATGTTGGAATGCTTTAAAAATTAACAAAATTCACATGTACAATTAATACAAATATGTTCATACAAACAAATTTCAGTGAAGGATTTTTTTAGGAGATACACAAATGTGAATAATATGTGAGTAGAAATTAATTTGATATTTACCAAAATATTACAATGTCAGCTATACAAGTTTTAAAATATTTAGTTCAGGTGGTAGATGTTAATTTTTTACAAATATAGAAGAAAGAATCATCGAATTTGGACTCAATTTACATAATCTATACATGTTTGAGTATTTATATTGGAATCTAAATAAAAAGAAGCAAGGGAAAAGGAAACTGAAGAGCCTCGGACAATTATCTCAGATGGTTGGTAAGTAATAACCGCCTGAGATAATCTTTTTCTCACGCGGTTATTAAGCATCAACCGCTTGAGAAAAAGTTACAAACCGTCTGTGAAAAATCGACGCCTATATAAAGACCTCGCACTACAGTCAAAACGTAACTCTGGAGGGATGCCGAAATTTCCCTGCGCCGCGTCGCCGCCCAGCCCGTACTGCCGCGCCGCCGCCCAGCCTGCACTGCCGCGCCGCTGCCCAGCCGGCACCTCCACGTCTCCACCCATCATCGCGGAGGCACGCCTCTACCCAGCCCCACATCGCCGCCCCACCGTGCTGACGCCCTGCGCCACAAGGTACTTGTAGTTCCTTACTTTTTCTTTGTATATTTTCATTAGCTGATAAGCTACAAGCTTTGTGTCTTCTGGTATATGGATTGTGTCCTTTTGCATGTGTAAGGACTATATTGATGTATGGACTATATGGATTTTGTCCTTTTTGCGTGTTCTGCTAGTTTGGTCTTTTAAATATTGATGTATGGACTATATTATAATAAGCTTATTGTAGTTTGTACATATTATGTGACATGAATATGATGTTTAATTAACAGATGATATTGTAATATATATAAGATGCATGAAGTTTACCCGAACATGTAATTGTAGTTTTATGTGTTTTCCTTTTCAATATGTTACTTGTGTGTGCGTACCTCCTGCTTGCATATATTTCGAAGGAGTGATTAGGGTTAGCTTTCTAGGGAGATGGTTTTATAACTCACCCATTTAGTTACCATTGTTGGATGAGATCCGCCGTCAAGATATAACGGACCGGATCCCACTCAGACCTAGCCCATGTTACTGGGCCTGTTTGCCCCACGACTTCAATCCTTCACCCCTGCTTGCTGCGCCCGACGCCTTCGACTCCGTCCGCCTCAAGACGTCGCCCGTATCCTCCAGACTCTGCTCAACGCCGCCGCCTCCCGTCCGCCATGCTTTTTGTTCGTTGCTGATCTTAGAGTCTTATTTGACGTTGTCACCACTCTCCTACGTGCCACCTCTCTCTACAACTCTGTATCTCCTTCGACTCTGTCCGCCTCAAGACGTCGCCCTAATGAACAGACCTACATTATACTAGTATTCAATCATATGATACAGTCTTGTTATGTCTCTGTAAATTCATTTTATAGAAGACCTTTAGGGAATATTTGTGGCCAAATTTTGTAAATCTTACAAAAATTCTATTATTGAAGCATGGACCGTCGAGCATGGATGTATAACATGCCAAGACCCGTTTCTATGTGAATTCATAATGTTGCAAATTTTATTAAAGCATCCAAGAGACATGCGAAGTTGCAAAAGATAGATGACATATTATGTACATGTATCGACTATGAAAATTAGATTGCTTGGACGGATACTATAGTAATCCAATATCATTTGGTGAAAAGAGGTTTCCAAAAAAAACTACACAATATGGAAAAAGCATGGTGAGTTAGATACACATGATGTGGATAAAGATGATGAGAGAGGTTCAGATGATGATAATGTTCATATCGATGATGGTAGTGACAATCAAGATGGTGATGATGATGATGAGTTCGATTGTGAGGAGATGTTGCGTCACATTGAACCATATGTATTGACTTATATGGGAGCCAGCAAAGGTTTAAGTAAAATGGAGACATTGCAGAATGCGGCGACGGATCTTTTATATGATGAATCAAACGGTCGTGATAAAGAGTTTACTACATTACGCGCAGTCTTAGAACTACTGAAGTTGAAAGCTACGCACGGGTGGTCCGATTGTAGTTTCTCTAATCTTTTGAATCTTATGGCAGAAATTCTTCCAAATCCAAATAAACTGCCGAGAAGCACTTATAAAGCGAAGAAACTTCTTTGCCCAATGGCACTAGGTGTGACAAAAATACACGCTTGTATGAACCATTGTATTCTGTATCGCAAAGAGCATGAGCTCGCAACTAGATGCTCCATTTGTGGTGTCAGTAGATATAAGAAGGACTACAATCACCAGTATGTTACCAACATGAAAAAGTCTCAGAAGAATAAGAAGTTTATTATTGGTCCTGAAGGTGATGACGACAATACTTCTGGCGATGGAGACGGGAAGAATAAGAGAAAAATTCCTGCCTTGGTGATGTGGTACCTTTCGGTAATTGATCGCTTGAGGCGTTTGTTTTCAAACCCTAGGGAGGCTGAACTTATGCATTGGAATTCTGAGGAACGCAAGAAGAATGAAAAACATATTCGACACTCTGGTGATACAACACAGTGGAAAAATTTTGATATTCAGTATCCAGAATTTGCAAAGAAAATCAGAAATGTGAGGTTTGCCTTGGGTACAGACGGAATGAATTCGTTTGGTGAAAAAAGGAGCATACACAACACATGGCCCGTGGTCTTAACGATGTACAACCTACCGACGTGGTTGTGTCACAAAAGGAAATATATCTTGTTATCTGTTCTTATCCAAGGTCCGAAATAACACGGCATCAAAATTGATGTGTTCTTGGAACCTTTAATGGAAGATATGGCGAAATCGTGGAATGAAGGGGTACGTACATGGGATGAGTACAAGCGGGAGTATTTCAAGCTAAGAGCAATGATATTCGTTACCGTGCATGATTATCCCGGACTGTTTACATTATCGGGACAAATGAAAGGGAAGAAAGGTTGTGTAAGGTGCGTGGATAGAATTGGATTTCTATACCTCACTTCATCCAGAAAGACGGTGTACATGAGGCACCGACGGTTCATGACAGATGCACACAGGTATAGGAAGATGAAAGAACAATTTGATAACAAAATCGAAAAAGATACTGCACCAAAACCTTACAGTGGAAAACTTGTGTTCGAAATGGTCAAGAACATTCATATTGCTTTCGGTAAGGGCAAAAAATGTAAAGGAATTAAGAGAAAGAAAAGTACATCTTCGGATAATACAAATGACATGGCTTTTAAGAAACAATCAATTTTTTTCAAGTATCTTCCGTATTGGAAGAATCTGGAATCTTGCCATAGTATTGATTTGATGCACGTTACAAAGAATGTATTTGACAACATCATTGGGACCTTGCTGGACATGCCGAGGAAAACAAAGGACGGATTAAATTCATGTATGGACCTAGTAAATCTTGATTTGAGACCAGAGCTTCATCCAGTAGAAAAGGCGAACGGGAAGCATTACCTTCCCCCATCTAGCTACAACTTGACGCTAGAAGAGAAAAAAGCAACTTGCGAATGCTTGTGTGGGATCAAAGTGCCCATGAGTTTCTCATCCAATATCCGCAAACTAGTCTCGATGAAAGACTTGTCTTTATTCGATTATAATTCTCACGACTGTCACATGATGATGACAGTGTTCCTTGCCATTGCAATAAGAGTCATCAAACCTGAGCATATAAAAGTTGTCATCACACGTTTGTGTTACTTCTTCAATACAGTATCGCAAAAGGTGATAGCACGTGAAGATTTAGACTATCTTAAAACATACATTGTCGAGACTATGTGCAAGCTTGAGATGTGTTTCCCACCATCCTTTTTCGATATGCAAGTATACCTAATTATACATCTTGTTGATCAGATAAAAGCATTGGGGCCACTATTGAAAGTTGCATAGAGGGGGGTGAATAGGCTAATCAAACTGAAATGACTTAATAAAATCATATCAGTACTCACAGGGCGGACTGGTCCGGTCCAGGAGCAGACTAGTCTGGTCCACCTGTAGGGAAAACCTAAAAGGGGTTTCTAACAAGTTTTAGTTCGATTCTTGTGATGCAAAGTATGTTAGAATGACTTAGTGAACCTTAATAAGTTATGGAGCAAGTATGAGGCTAAGGATCACAATGAAACAAGAGTGATGAACAAAAAAGGTAAAACTAACCCTAGAAGCAATGTGCGATAAGTGAAAGCGAAGTACACAAGGGACACGAGGATTTTATCCCGAGGTTCGATCCCACAAAGGAATCTACGTCCCCGTTGAGGAGTCCACGAAGGACCGAGTTCAACAACCCTTCCCTCACCAAGCTTACCATACGAGCATAACTTGGTTCTTTACTATCACAAGGGTGAATACAAGATTCGTTGGGGCTTCTCACAATCTGAGGCTTCCACCACAAATATGACTACAAATCACAAAGAACAACTCAAGCCACAAATCATAAAGATTCAACAAGTGCAAGAGATCAAACCGAGAGCCTAGAGCGGTGTTCTTCCTCTTCTTCACCTCACCAAACCCTAATCCACACAAGAATTAGTTTTAGAGGGAAGGTAGGCAAGAAGGAGACTTTTGGAGGCTCAAAGTTTGTTGGGGCGGTGCTAGGGTTTCAAAGTACTCCAGGGTTTTTTCAAATAAACCCAGAGGTCCTCTATTTATAGAGGTTCCCAGCCCATACTGCTGACTTCAGCAGATGGGCGGACTAGTCCGACCTAGGGCCCGGACTAATCCGGCCTTTGGGACCACTAACGTCCCTGACAACTGTCATACTGCGCGGCAATCGTCACACTACCCGCCAAAATTCAAATTCAAACGGTCACTCCAAAACGGATTAGTCCGGTCCAGACCAGACTAGTCCGATCTCACACAGAACCTTTTGTTCCGTGTGAAAACGGACTATTCTAGAGACCACGGACTAGTCCGGTCACCCAGGGCGGACTAGTCCAGCCTCCCAGACTTAGTCGCTGAAGCACCAACTTTCTCACCAATCCGGACCAGTCCGGCCCCCAGGGCGAACTAGTCCGATCTCAGTCAGGATCTCTTGGTCCGGACTAAAACAGACAAGTCCGTGGTTTTGGGACTTAGTCCCGAAAACCCACTCCATGACTACCCGGACTAGTCCATCCCACTACGGACTAGTCCGAACTCAGCTAGACCCTTCTCGTCCGGCTGAAAACGGACTTGGCCGGCCAGGAGCGGACTAGTCTGGCCACCTGTATGGACTAGTCCGGCCACTCCTGCCAGACTTCTCCAACTCTCTTCTCTCAATAGGTTTTGATCTCTAAACCACTTTGAGCTCCCAACTTGATCTCAATGCACTTTACACACACATCCTCATACTTATATGACTAGTCTAAACTCAACACGCTAGAAACCCTAGTTTCTTCTTTTTGAGTCGACATCGCCGTTTTCATCCTTTTCCTTTTGAGGGTTTGTGTTTCCGCTTGAGTCCACACCTGTGCTTAAGATCACTAAGCTCATTAGTTACTTAATTGTCGTCATCAATCATCCAAAACCCACGGGGATCCTAGATGCACTTTCAACTATATTTACATCATATGTTTTTGTTGGAAAGATATTTAGGAGTATTAAAAGGTTATGTCCGGAACCGTGCTCACCTAGAGGGTTCAATTATGGAAGGATACACCACTGAAGAAGTGATTAAGGGTTGCGCTGATTACATCAAAGATGGAAAATCGATAGGTGTGCCTATACGAATACATGAGGGTAGACTACGTGGGAGAGGCAAAGTGGATAAGAAAAACTTTTATCGTTCAAGATTACAAGAATGTACACCGTGCACATTTTGGTATACTACAACAGCTCGCAATAGCTGAGTCATACATCGAGGAACACCAAATTGAGCTTCGTGATAAAAATCAAGACTGCACTGAGGACTGGATCATGGAAGAGCACAGAAGATGTTTCACTGAATGGTTAATGGACAAAAATATACCATACGAAAACACTATAGAAGAGGGAACAATGAAGAAGTTAGCTTTTGGCCCATCTGCTTTGGTGACATCATGGCAAGCATATGACATCAATGGTTACATATTTTACACTAAATAAAAAGACGGTAAGAGTGTTGCACAAAATAGTGGTGTTCGTATTGAGGCTTATGATTCACAAGGGCAAAAGACCACATACTTCGGGTTCATAGAGGAAATATGGGAACTCGATTATGGCGAAAGAATGGTAATGCCCGTATTTAAGTGTCAATGGGTCAAACATCCTGATGGTGTGAAAGTGGACAATTACGGGTTGACACCGGTAGACTTAAATAAAGTGGGTTATAAAGATGACCTGTGGGTTCTCGCCGATAGTGTTGCACAAGTTTTTTACGTTCAAGATCTAGAAACTAAGAAGATGCACGTAGTTGTTTCCGAAAAGCAAAATATTGTTCGGGTTGAGAATGTGGGAGATAATGAAGAGGAATATAATTAGTATGAAGTGATGTACCTTTTCATCGAACCAGAAAACATCAAGCGAGTAGAGAGAAGCATTAAAAAGAATTTGAAACCCTATATGCGGGAAGATGTCAATGCTGGAAAAAATGTATGATATATATTGTATATATTTGTATCTTCTGAAATCAACTTAGAACAATGCTCTATTCAGCTTTAGATAGCATGTTTCAAACGTTATTAAATTCAGCTTCTATTTCGAACATTATTAAATTCAGTATGTGTATATAAATTTCTTCCGACCTATGATGATGAGGCTTGCCTTCCAACAGCTCGGATACAAACAACATCTAGAAGCACAACTCTTGAAGCTCCTGTCAAGCTAATCCCTTCACAGCAAGCTCTTGTAGATGCAAGTAACACCCGAGACTCATCATTTGGATTGTTAAAAGCTTCAATTGAAGTCTGACGATACTTTCCGTCCATTTGAGGGCTTGTTTGGATAGGAGTGGATCCACTTCAATATAAGTGGTTTGATGTGGATTGAGGAGAAAATTAGTTCATTCTTCACTTCAATCCACTTCAATCCAATTAGATTGAGTACACCCAAACAAGCCCTGAAAGATTTCTTTCTCTTCTCTCCATTTTAAAAACTTACGAAGATGCTACTTTATTAGTTCTAATGGTTGAATATATTGACTATAAATTAGTACCATCTCTCTTGGTGCTTCACACAAGCGATGAAGCGTACAACTTCAATCACAAATCTTGTTTTTACCTTTTTTATAGGAATTTGATCTTAATCTTTCAAGCATAGATTTATCAATAATTGAAGCTTCCTCATCAGACATGTTAATGACAGTTACAAGTGAAGGGTGTGTCGAAGCTAACGAAATATCAACGGGATTGAAGACAATTAGATGCTACATATGAGTAACAATGTCCAGGTTAGACAGCATGAAGCTATTATGGCAGCCTTCAACAACATGAAATGTGATGCCAACGTTATACTTGCATCAACCAAGACATGTTGTGAGGGTATAATACTTGTTGGGGGGCAAGCATAGGTTATGCTTGCCCCAACAAGTGTTATAAGCTCACAACATGCCTTGATTGATGCAAGTATAACCTTGGCATCACTTTTCATGTTGTTGAAGGTTGTCATCATAGCTTCACGCTGTTTAACCTGAACATTGCCACTCATATGCAGGATCTCTTTATCTTCAGTCCGGTTCAGATTTCGTTAGCTTCGACACATTCTTCTTTATAACTGTCATTAACATGTGTGATAAGGAAACTTCACTTATTTGATAAATCTATGCTTAAAAGATTAAGGTTAAATCCCTACGAAAGTGTAAAAAAAAGATTTGTGATTGAAGTTGTTCGCTTACTCGCTCGTGTGAAGCACTAAGAAAGTAGGTACTGATTTCTAGTCAATATATTTAGGCATTAAAACTGAGAAAGGAGGATCTTCCTAAGTTTTCAAATAGACAGGAGGGAAAGAAATCGTTCAAATGGATGGGAAAATCCTTCCAAGGATCGTCAGGCTTCAAATTTATGCTTTCAACAATCCAAATGATGAGCCACAGGTGTTACTTGAATCTACAAGAGCTTGCTGTACAGGGATTAGCTTGACAAGAGCTTAGCAGTATCACAGGCGGTTCTTAAACAATGATCGTCCGTGGAAATCATGTATTTTCTCAAGCGTTGGTTAATTAAGAACCTCCTGTGATATTAGCTGTAAGGATCGAACGCCCAAGAGGGGGGTGAATTGGGCTTCTTTTCAAAAATTAAAGCAATAAAAACTTAACTATTAAAAGCCCAATTCCCTATGCAAACAACCTATGCATTCAAGTAAATAATAATTTTGCGGTATATGAAATGCATAAGTGTAACGGGAAAGGAAGAGTGTGCAAACTCCCGAGGAGACACGAAGACACGGTGATTTATCCCGTGGTTCGGCAAGATCATCAAGACCTTCCTACATCCACGTTGTGGCACCCACCAAAGGGTATAGCCACTCCCAAGTCACCGAGACTAGGGATCTTCACTAAAAGTCTTCGTTCGCCATCTCCGACAAGGTGGAGCTCAAGCCTTGTACAAGTTTGATCTTCCGGGCTTCCACAACCGACTTGTCAAGCTCTGGAAGGATCTCTCCGATCACCGACTGTTACACGATAAATGCAATCACCAAGAGACACTCCCTTACAGCTCTCACTAGGCTAGAGACTCCAATAACCAAGAATGGAAGCACACAAGCATCATCTCTAGCAAGTTCTAGCCTATCTCTTGGTGTACAAGTGGTGTAAATGATGTGGAAGTAGTAGCTTAACGTCTTGAATGCTTGGTAATGTGTAGAGTAGCTCTGGGCATCAAGACTTATCGAAATGACTAGTTGAAGGGGTATAAATAGCCAGCTTCCACGAAACAGCCGTTGGAAAAGTAGGATGACATCACTATTCTGTAAACACCAGATGATCCGATGTTCTCCCTTCAGTTGTCATCGGTCGAATACAAATTAGCTGATGTCACTATGTCAGATATGACCGTTGATCGACCGATGTTGTATACACCTGTACATCGGATAATCTGGTGACACTTGATCCAGAATGGTCCAGAAATAATGCTTGCTGGAGTGATTGACCGATGTGTTATAATTGTACATCGGATGGTCCGGTGTTACATTTGGTCCAGGGAAATTGCTTACTGGAATGATCGACCGATGTAACACTTGCTTCATCATTTGATGATCCGGTGTATACTCAAGTCTGAGGTCTTCTTCTGCTATTGAGCCAACTCGACCGATGTAGTGTTTTCTAGATACATCGGATGATCCGATGAGTTGATTTTGTCTGCTTCGAGTTGTTCTAAGTGATTCTTTTGGAATTTGTTCGAGTGACCTCTTAGACATTGGTTTGGAATGTTCTTCTGATGACGACCAAGTCTCAAGTGCTGTCAATTTTGATGGAATGATTGTGACATATGTGCTTTTTCTTTTAGTCTTCGTGAAAATCGATTGACCTCGTGAAATAGTTTGTTTAGGGGTCTCCAATTGTATCCAATGAGCAGTAGATGATATAAATATAGAGTCCATTAGGAGTGATGAGTTATACGAGAGACCTTGCATCCACAAACTCATTAGTGATATCCAACGATTGTCATTAATCACCGAAACCATACCTTACGGGGGCCTAGATGCTTTCAATCTCCCCCTTTTTGGTGATTGATGACAACACAACGAGTAAAGCAAAACAGTAATGAAATTTATAATACGATACTCAAAAAGAATATGCAGCAAGTACAAGATCCAGCACACGAAACTCGAAGGCTCAAAAGCGATCAATAACACATGAGAGAATTAAGTGGCACACGAATACTCAAAGATAGCAAAAAGTAGCAAAGCTCCCAAATTACAAAAGCTCCCAAAATAAATACTCCCCCTACAACCAGGACTCCCCCTAGGACTATGCTATCCCTCCCCCTGACTCTTCTCCCCGTTTGGCATCAAGACACCAAAAAGGGAAGCCGAGTGCCTAAGGATCCTGAGCGCTCGGGGCGATGACGAACTGGTCGCCGTCGGGGTTGCTGTCGTCGGAGCTGCTGCCAGCTGCTGCTAAGGCTGGAGTGGAGGAGACCGGTGCTGCGGGAGCTGCTGTCGGTGCTGAGGGTGCCAGCTAAGTCTGGACTACTGGTAGCGGGGCACTGACAACTGAAGTCGGAGTCTGCTGGAAGAGTGTCGAATCCAGCAGGGAAGAGTGAATTGGTGCGCCTGGAGCAAGCATTGGTGACATGCTGATAGTCGGTATCGGTGTGGTCGGCACTGGTGCTGAGACTGGTGCTAGAACAGGTGGACCTAGAGCTAGACCAGGGAGAGGTGAGGGCAGCGCAATCCCGGTCTGAGTGTAGAGGTTGGTGATCAACCCCAAGATGCCCATCATGGCCTGCTGCGTGTGCTGCTGCTGGTCAAGAGAACGCTGATGCATCTGATCAATCAGTCTAGTGAGCCTATCAGTGTCATCTCGCCTCTCGCGGGCTATCTGACACTACATCTCCTGCTGCTGCTGCTTCTGGAGCTCCATAAGACACGCAGCCTGCTCAGCTCTCGCCTGCTCAGCTGCAAGTTGATCCTGTCGCTGCTGCTCAACTATCTGTTGTAGAAGAGAGGTAAGCTCGGACGGCTGAGAGACTTGTGCCTCGGACACTGGAGGTGGGGTAGGTGATGGTGGTACAGTCGAGCCTCCAGCCTCCGCGTCGTGCTGCCTGGGTGAGGGAGGAGGTGGGAAGTACTCCTCGACACTGTCACTAGTGTCACACTCGGACCAGATATGTTGCAGATCTCCTCTGTGAGCCTCAGCCTGTGCTAGGATCTCATCTTCCTTCTCTAGGTCTGACCAGTCTTCCTCTGAAAGTCAAGCTCGGACCTGACGCTCAACTGGGCGGCCAAGGCGGCGGTCTCCAGGAGCTGGAGCACGGTAGTGTCCGAACCGAGTGATGCTCTTGTCGGTGAGACTGTCACGTATTGCGGATCCCTCTGGAGCCAATAGGTAGAGCAGGTGACTGATCCAGTGGCCAAACACAAGCTGTCTCATCATCCCAACTCCGTCAGTAATGACATCCTCCATCTCACAAATAAGGATATCCACGATGTCAAACTGCATCCCGTTCATGACATAGAACAGGAGGGTCTGTTGCAGACTGGTGAAGCCCTCCAGGTATCCGGACCTGGGTAGAAGCGTGCGGCGCAAGGCAAGGTGCACAGTGCGCGCAGCTAAAGTGAGTAGAGCAGGTACCCTCGGCTGGTCAGGTGAGAAGGGTTGAGCAAACAGTGACCGAATCTCCTCAAAAGGTGGTGCCACACCTCCAGTGAGCGGCCTCCTCGGTGGGTCAGCCTGACCATATACTAAATCATGCAGGCAGGTGTCATGGAGATCCACGCCTAGCAGCTGTCCCAAGGTCTGTCGAGTCATATGGTGATGCTGGCTCATGAACATGAAGTCAATGGATCTGCGGTCCTCTTAAACGTAGAGTGTGGCATATAACACTCGGACCCAGTCCTCCACGAAGGCACCCCACTGGAAAGACATCAACTCCACTAGCCCTCTGTACCTCTCAAAGTAAGGGCGAATATCAGTGCCGGATGCAAGTGCAAGCTGATCCCAATCAAGGAAGTTGTGCTGGAAAAGATTATGGCCCCGACGTCTGTAAGTCTCATACAGCGATGCCTGTGTCAGGGTCCAGAAGCGGCTGTCCACAAGTGGCTCTCTGGGCTGCGGGAACCACTCCTCAAGCAGAATACTCCATCTAAGCTTCATGTGCTGCTTTGCCTTCAACTTTCTGTAGTCAGTCAGGCGAACACCCTCGCCAACCCGGACATTGGTGTCCATCTCATAGACGGCTCTCTCGGCCAATCTGTCCTCCCGAAGCTCAGCTGCAGAAGGTCTCTGTCTCGGGGCTGCAGCTGGATGACCTCCACGGGTCCTGACTGAGCGCTAGCGAACAAGCGGCACCTCAGGCTCCTCTACCTCCTCTGGCTCCTCAGGCACCTGTGGCTGCCTCTATCGGGTCTCCCAGATCCTCAGGGATCCTCCTCGGCCATGCTCTCGCTCCTCAGCGGCGCGAGCGGCCATCAGAGCTTTCTTCTCCTCTTTCGACAGCTTCTGCTTCTTAGCTGTCGGCTCCTCAATAGCCTTGCCCTTTCCTTTTTTGTCACGGCCCATCTCGAGTGACGACGGCGAAGATGAGAGCGCGGGACAACGATTCCGGGCGCACGAGACGGCGACGCAAAGAATGACGCGGCCGGGAAAACCCTAGCGACGAAGAGGAGTGCGGCGGCTGGACGCGTGGAGTGGCAGGCGATGAGCGGTGGCGCAGGGCGGCGGCGGCGCTTAGGGCGGCGGCGGTGATGCGGCGGCGGTGAGGGCAGTGGCAGCGCTTAGGGCGGTGGCGCTGAGCGGCGGCGACTCTGAGGGTGGCGGCGGCCGGAGTGTGGCGGTGGCCGGAGGGCGCTAATGGCGGCAGCGGCGGTGATGCGGCGGCGGCAGCGGGGAGAGAGAAAATGAAAAACGGAGAGGCGCTAAATAGGTGGGGCCCGAATCCTAGCTCAAATTTTAACATCGGATGATCCGATGTCAGATGAGAGGTGCATCGGTCGAGTAGTAGAGTAAGGGTATTCCAGAGGCACCTTTAGCATCGGATGATCCGACGTGGAAACGATTATCATTGGTTGAATTTGGCACAACTCCAGGAATGTGAACATCGGATGCTATCAGAATGAACTCATCGGCTGATTTGACTTTCTGACTGAGCTGACCCTTGCACTTAAGCACAAACTGATCTGATGATGCTTTTGCCCTAAGCATCGGATAATCCGATGACTACAAAAGATCAGCAATATCCCATATATGTCTTTTGACTTAAACAAACAAAGAGAAACACAAGTCTTAGGACTTTTTGGGCAACCCCTAACCCCTCAAAAAGACTTTAACGCTAGTTGCCAACAACTTGGCTAAGCCCTAAAGCAAATAGAACACCAGAAAAACCAACAAGGAAAAAATTCAAATAAAATGTAAGGCCCATGCTTTGTGAGCTAGAGGATGAAGACTTCTATCTCTTTAAAACATGTTCCTTTAGGCATTAACACACCTAACACTTTGTTCTTTCCACATCATATGATTTGAGATATTGCATTTCAAACAAGTCTCTTTCTCATGAGGTGGGTTCCCCTTTGTGACAATCTACCGTATGCAATGCCAAACAATTTTTAATACAGGAAATTAAACGTGAGTGCAAGTCTATATGGCAGGCATCATGCAAGACATAAATTAAATCTGTCTTGTCAAATTTGAACCTTTCAAAGGCTTCTTCAGGGAGAGCCACTCTCCAAGTCTTGGGTATACACAAAAGAACCACCATCCCAAGCTAACCCTTGCTCGCCCCTATCCTTTGAAAGTTAGACAAGACTTATATATGATGCATTCTTACATGACCATGGCAACTTACATGACGTTTGATGCATCTAGCACATTTAATTCACTCCTTAGTCTAGAAAAAGTTTTCTCATCAAGTGGTTTAGTGAAGATATCCGCCAATTGTTCTTCGGACCTAACACCTAGCAAGGAGATGTCTCCCTTAGCTTCATGGTCCCGCAAGAAATGATGGCGAATATCAATGTGCTTAGTGCGGAAGTATTGAACGGGGTTTTTAGCAATCTTAACCGCACTTTCATTGTCACAAAGGAGAAACACACAACCAAATTTAACACCCAAGTCCAAAAGGGTTTGCTTCATATAAAGAATTTGGGCACAACATGCACCGGCTGCTATATATTCCGCTTCCGCGGTGGACAAAGCAACGGAGTTTTGCTTCTTGCTAGACCAAGATACTAGGGAACGCCCAAGCAAGTGGCACCCTCCGGAAGTACTCTTGCGATCCACATGGCATCCGGCAAAGTCTGGATCCGAGTAACCCAAGAGATGGAATTTAGCACCTTTAGGGTACCACAGGCCTACACTTGGGGTATGCCTGAGATACCGAAGTATCCTAAAGACCGCCTTTCGATGCGATTCTTTAGGTGCCGCTTGAAAGCGAGCACACAAGCATACACTAAACATGATATAGGGCCTAGATGCGGTAAGATAAATCAATGAACCAATCATAGAACGGTAATTAGATTGGTCAACAGGTTTACCGTCCTTATCCGCGTCGAGATGAAAATTTGTTTCCATTGGAGTACTTCTTGAGCTACAATCTCCCATCTCAAATTTCTTCAAGAGGTCCTTGGTATATTCTTCTTGATAGATGAAGGTCCCCTCTCGAAGTTGCTTGATTTGAAATCCAAGGAAGAAGTTGAGCTCTCCAATCATCAACATCTCGAATTCCCTAGACATCATTTTGCCAAACTCATGGCTAAGAGCTTCGTTAGTTGAACCAAAAATAATATCATCGACATAAATTTGACGAACAAATAGTTCTCCATTGATGTCTTTGGTGAAGAGTGTAGTGTGCACCCTCCCGATCTTGAATCCCTGCATGATCAAGAAATCCCGTAGTCGTTCATACCATGCTCTAGGTGCTTGCTTAAGCCCGTAGAGCGCCTTGTACAACCTATACACATGATTAGGATTCCTCAGATGGATGGCTTCTAGTCGAGCGACCGGAGCAAATGTTTCTCCAAAATCTAGTCCTTCAACTTGCGAGAAACCCTTGGCCACATGTCTTGCCTTGTTGCGGAACACAACACCATTCTCGTCTTGTTTGTTGCGGTACACCCACGTTGTTCCGATGACGTTCTTGTCCTTGGGTCGCTCCTCCAACACCCAAACTTCATTGCGGATGAAGTTATTGAGTTCTTCTTGCATGGCCATTACCCAATTTGGATCTTGGAGTGCTTCCTCAATGTGAGTGGGTTCTACACATGAAAACAAATGAGTAGTGCTCACAAAACGTAGCGAAATGGCGAGAACGTGTACTTACTCCCCTTGACGGACTACCGATAATTTGATCAATCGGATGCGCCTTGGAGATGCGTCCATGCCTTATAAGTGGTTGTGAAGCACTTGGTGGTGTTGATGCGTGTTGCTCTTCTTATGGTTGGACTTGATCATGGACTTGTTCTTCTTCTTGATGTTGTGTGGCTTGTGAATCTTGTGTCAGCAATGGATCATCTTTTTCTTCTTCATTAACTTGAGGTGCTATAGATGTGTTGATGTTGGAACTTGAAGCTCCCCCTTGATCATGGCTCTCCTCAACTTTAGGCTTGATGTCTCCAATGGTCATGTTCTTCATAGCTTCTCGTAGAGGTTAATCATCTATTTCATCATGACCAAAACTCTCCTCTTGGGAGCCATTAGTTTCATCAAACTCAACATCACAACTTTCCTCAACTAAACCGGAGGTTTGGTTGAATACTCGATATGCTTTTGAGTTTGATGCATAACCAAGAAAGATACCAACATCACACCTTCTTTCAAACTTGCGGTAGATGTAGCACTTGCACCCGAAGACTCGGAAATAGGAGATGTTGGGCTTTCTCCCAATGAGGAGTTCGTACAGGGTCTTTTGAAGTAGTCGGTGTAGATATACCCAATTTGCGGGATGGCACGCCGTGTTGATTGCTTCGGCCCAAAACTTCTCGGACGTGCCATAGTCATCAAGCATTGCTCGTGCAAGAGTGATGAGAGTCTTGTTCTTCCATTCAACGACACCATTTTGTTGAGGAGTGTATGTGGCTAAAAATTCATGTTTCACGCCTTCACGATCACACCACTCCCCAATGTTGTAGTTCTTGAATTCGGTGCCGTTGTCACTCCGGACCTTGATGATGGGAAATTGAAATTCCCTTTGAGCACTTTTAGCGAAGGTCTTGAACACTTCCGGAGTTTCACTCTTGTCACCTAGAAACAAAGTCCAAGCATATCGAGAGTAGTCATCAACTATAAGAAGACAATAGAGATTACCAATAAGACTTTGATATGTGGACGGTCCAAAAAGGTCCATGTGGAGCAACTCAAGTCGCTTGGCGGTTGACACCATTGTCTTCATCGGGTGGTGTGAAGCAACTTGTTTCCCGGCTTGACAAGCGCTACAAAGCTTGTTCTTTTCAAATGTGACATCCTTCACGCCGGTCACCATCCCGAGCTTGAATGACTTCTTGAGCTTGCTCATTCCAGTGTGAGTGATGCGTCGATGCCATAGCCAACCCAAACTCGTCTTGGTGAAAAGACAAGAGGACAAGCTAGCATCCTTGTCGGAGAAGTCTACTAGGTAGAGATGTCCATGCCGAAACCCTTTGAAGATTAGTTCTTTGCTTGCTTCACTAGTCACAACAACATCATTCTTGCTAAAGGTGCACGTTAGTCCAAGATCTCATAATTGTGCAATAGAAAGCAAATTGAAACTAAGTGACTTAACATACAGCACATTTCAAATAGATAAATCATGTGAAATTGCAATCTTACCCAACCCAATTACCTTCCCCTTAGAGTTATCACCAAAGGTGACTTGTTCATAATTGTCGGGGTTCTCTATGGAGGTGAACATATCATCGTTGCCGGTCATGTGTTGAGTGCACCCGCTATCGAGTACCCATGCTTTCCTCCAGCTTTGTAGTTCACCTACACACATGAATTCAATTTTTGATTTTAGGCACCCAAGCCAACTTAGGTCCTTGTATGTGTGATACAAGTGTTTTTGGGACCCAAAGTTGCTTGGGCAGCTTGATACAAGTGTTTTTTTGTGGGGAGTAGGGGGTCGAGAACTCATGCTTGATGTCTTCTTCATCCAAAATTTTTTCAACTTGAGTATTCTTGAATTCGGTGTCGTTGTCACTCCTTATGGTCTTGATACTTAAGATGAACTCATTTTGAGCTCTCTTCAAGTATTTCTTGAGGACACCTTGAGTCTCACTCTTATCATGCAAAAAGAATACTATCGGTGGTTTTGATCCGGCAGATCTCCCGACACTACTAAAGTGCTAGAGGAGTTTGAGGTTCGGTGTGGGCGCGCAGAGATTCAAGAAGGTGAAGTGTTAAGTGACACAAGAGACACGAAGATTTACGTGGTTCGGGCCGCCTGAGCATAATACCCTACTACACGGCGTGTGGTGGTGTTGTATTGGATGTATGAGCTCAACGTCAGTTGAGAATGTAGAGTGAGCGCGTCTCGGGGGTCCTCTATGTATCGTCGGCCTGTCCTTTTATAGTACAAGGGCAGGCCGTTACAAGTTAGCCTGGCCCGACATGTGGCCATGGCGGTTACTGATATTGATACTGATTCAACACGATTAATTGCCCTTAATGACCGAGTTATGGGCTTTCACAGCACCGTTACTGGTAATTAAGATCGTTCGATCGTGTGTCATTAATATAGTATTAATGACACTTAATCGGGTCTTGAAGTCCTTGATTCCCCTTTGAAGATCCGGAGCCGTTGTGGAGTCTTCCGGAGGTTAGAGGCTGAAGATCCGACGGTTGGACACGTGGCAGCGCTGGAGCACACTGTGGGGAACAGATAGGTCCGGTGCCACCTGTCACGTTTCAGTTCCGGAGCTTCCCTCGGTCTGGGGTTAGGTCCGGGGGTTCCATTTTGGTACATAGCCCGGAGCTTCCCCCTTGTGGGCGGTAGCTCCGGTTTGATAGTACACGTGGCGACCCTGGGACTAACCATGTTGGAGAAGTGGGTCCGGTTATGTTTGACATGTGGGCCTCCGAAGGTCTTCAAATCAAGTAGATGACATTCCCTTGAGATCTTTGTAATCTCAAGGGGTGTACGGTTCCCAGGGTACCGACAGTGGCCCCCTGGGCCCACCTCTGGGGAAGATCCCTTGGGTGAGGTCATTACGCCGGAGGTGGGTCTATCCTTCGACTTTTGAACTTCAAAGGTCTTCGGATGTGCCGTTGGCGATAGTTCGGAGTTAAATCCTCGCCGGGTGGCATATCCTGTGTGCGGCAAATGAGATCTTTGGCGTGCGGATCTCACGCAAATAAAGGTCGCCGGTTCCCGATACGAAAATCGTATCGGTTCCGCGCGCCTTGTCAGGCCGCCGCCTTCGGGCTTCCCGCCTCATGATGACAACCGTTCGCCTGGGTAAGAACCTCGATTTGATTGTCGGGGTGGTCCCGGGCCCTCTTGTCATCGGCTGGGTGGAATTTTTGAGTAGTATCTTCGACTTTCTTGCGGTTTCCATCCAAGCGTTGCGAGGGCTTACTTAAGAAGGAAAGCGCGCACCGTCTGGGGTTCTTTACGCCTCTCATCTGATCTTGTGCTCAAACTCCCAACTTGTGCTTGCTTTTCCTCTCTTGCCTTGCTGTGCCGCGATGGAGTTGGGTCTCTGTGAGAGCCGTTTGAAGACCGAAGGTGACCTGAAGAAGGTCCGGGCCCTCATGGGATGGTCCCCGGACTTCTTCAACCGTCTGGTCCGCGCCGAAGGAGAGCTCCCGTTCGAGAAGGAGCACGCCGGCGAGATGGTGTACTTCTCTTCGTACGCCATGGTTGGGTTGATCCCACCTTTTTCCTCCTTTTTCTTGATGCTGCTAGACTTTTATGGTCTGCAGATGTACCACCTTGGCCTCCACTCCATTCTTCTTGTGTCTATCTTCATCCACTTCTGTGAAATGTGGGTGGACATTCCCCCCTGCATTGAACTTTTTCGGACCTTCTTCACCGTCCATACCACCGGTAGGAGTAATGAGTACCTTGGCTTATACTACTTCGTAAAGCGCAAGAAGTGCCCATTCAAGTACCTCCGGTCATTTCCCTCTGGAAAGTGGGATGACTGGAAGAAGGACTGGATAGTCATTCGGGTGGAGGAGCACGAGAAGCTGGAGCTGCCCGAAGGCCTCCCCAACATCAACACTGCAGTCTGGAGTGAAGCTCCGGTGCTGTTGGATGCCTTCAACCCTTCTCTGACCAGGATCCGCCATTGCGTGGAGGGAGGATTAACTCCTCAGGCGGTATTTTGCAATTTCCTGGTCAACAGGTGGGCATCGCTGAAGAGGAGAGAAAAACTCGCTTGGGCCCTCAATAGCGTGATGGACGACGACCGGGTCGAGACCGGGCTGAAGTCCAACATGGCGGGGGCAACCTTGGAGTTTCATCTCAAGAAGTTCCAGCACGGCATCGACGTCGCGGGTGATGACTTGACCCCGCCATCAGCCTTTCTCCCTCTGAACGTGGAAGTAGAGTTCAGCAGGGAGCTCCAACGGACGATGCTGGTGCTTGACGACCTTGGTGTCGTCGAGAGAAGATCGACCTCCAGGGTGGTGATCCCTGGGGCTTCTGAAGGTAGCTCCGACCCTGCCCCGAAGCCAAGGATCAAAGTCGTCGGCAAGGGCAAGGAGCCGGCGGACGAACCCTTGAGCCGGAAGAGGAAGCTGCAGCATGCCGATAGAAGGTCCGTCAGGCCTACAACCTCTGCATCAGCTCCTTCTCCCCAGAGAAGGAGGTCTTCTACAACTGCGGCGACTGTACCCGCAGCGGCGTTTTCCCGGGGTGCTAACTCCGGGCATGTGACTCCATCACCAGGGCCAGTTGAGGCCTCTAGGTCCGGAGGTCCTTCCCGGTCGAGGAGGGCCTCGACTAAGGAAATGTATGTGGTTGCAACGAGTTCCGGGGGGCCTTCCGGAGCTTCCACGCCGGCGGCGGCTATGGTTAGCCCAGAACGCCCGGGAAAGAGGTTCCGTGCAAGCTGATGCGGAAGCCTCCCGAGGTAATTTTTAATCTTTACCCCAAACAATTGTTTTATTGTAGTAACTGTTTTTTAAGTTTCTTCATCCATCATCTGCAGCGTTCCCAAGAAGAGGAGAGAGGCTCCACCCTAAGCCACAGCAGCTGAAGCTGTGAGGGCGGAAGCTTCTGCTCCTGTCCCGGTGCCGCCCCAAGTGGTGGCTGAAGCTGCGGCAGCTCCGGCGCCAGCTGTCGTCGTCATGGACCTCGACTCATCCCCCGAGACTCTCGTGGTAGCGCTGGACCACGGGAGAGAAGATGCGCCAGCAGCACCTGCCCCGGAGGTTGAAGCCCCGGGTCTTGGTGCTGAGATGATGGAAGCTTCGGCGGTTGAGCCGGAGGAAGCGATAATTCCGGCCCCATAGCCGGAAATTGTGGAAGCCCCGACGGTTGAGCCGGAGGTTATTGAAGTCCCGGCAAGTGAGTCGGATGTAGAGGAAGCTCCGGCGGTTGAGCCGGCTACCTCCGAAGCTCCGGCCTTAGAGTCGGTTGCGGTTGAAGACCTTCCGGTGCTTGAGCCGGTTGTGGTTGAAGTTCTGGCCTCAGGGCCGGTTGTTGCGGAGGTGTCAGCACCTGAACCCATGGTGGTCAAGGTGTCAACACCCGAGCCACCAGCGGAGGAGGGGCCCAGGCCGGAGCCGGAAGTAGTCCCTACTCCGGAAGAGATGATGGCGGAGGTGCCTGCTGCTGGGCCAGGGTGCCCAGATGAAGTCGCTGGCCCCCTGCCTGAGGTGGCAAATGAAGACCTGGCGGCAGGGCCATCGGAACCACTTCCGGAGGTTGAAACTTCTTCCGCGGGACCCTCCTCGGTGGCGACTGAGGCTATCCCGTAGGACGGCCCTAGTGTCGTGGAGGCTCAGGGGACCACTCTTGTGGAGTGGGACCCAATTTTTGTAAGCGAGAACCCGCTGGAACCAGCGGAGGAGACCCCAGCAGGTCCAGAGCCCATTCCCCTGTCGTTGTCCATTGACAACGCTTGCTCCAGCCTGCGTCAAGTTCAGCTGGCATTCTACCACGACAGCAAGGCTCTTGAAGAGGAGCGCCAAACCCTTAGGCGGTGGCGTAACTAGCTCTACTTCGAGACCAAGCTGGCGCAGTCGAGGCTGGCAGACGACAAGGAATGGATCAAGCAGGAGAAGGTCCGCCTAGAGTACTGGGGCAAATTATTGGACGACAGGGAGAGCTTGACTCGCACCCTCGACGCTCAATCCCGGACCATTTATGAGCAGACCAAGGCAGCTAATAGTGCGGCTGATGAACGCCAAGAAAGTCTTGAAGCCATTAACACTACTCTCATTAAGCGCCGGGAGGCACTTGAGGAGAGGGAGAAGAGGCTCGAAGATAAAGAGCAAAAACTCCTAGAGCTGCGGGATGACGTCTTGAGGAGGGAGGAGGAGCTCGCCGAAAAGGTGGCTCCGGTTGACAAGGGTCTCGAGGAACGCACCAAGAAATTGGAGGAGCGTTGCCTTGAGGAGGAGGAGAAGGCCTGGGTGCGAGGGCAGGAACTCTACCAGCAAGAGTGTACCCTCGCTGCCAGGGAGAAGAAAGTTAGGGGCCGGGAGAAGGACCTGGTCGACCGACGGAACAAGATCTACCTCCGGGAGGAGGAGCTCGGCAAACTCGAGAAGCAGGTTGCTGAAAAGATTCAGCAAAATGCCAAAGAGGTTGAGCGCCTTGCTCGCGAGAATTCTGAACTGGCGGCGGCCAAAAGATCTTTGGAAGAACTGAAGGGCTTGAGGACTGCGGACTCCCTATAGGTTTGGGAGTTCCTGAGCAAAGCCAATGACGTGCTGACACCAATGGGCTTCAGTCCCGTGCGTCCAGATGATCCAGAGCCAGAGCCGGACCTGACGTTGCAGGCGTTGAGCTCGGCGGGTAGCAAACTCTCCAAAGCGGGCGACGTCATCACGGACCAGTTGGAGGTTGAGGGGCAATCCCTGGCGAAGAACATCGCAGAGTATGTGCTGACGTGCTATACCAGCCGGGATCCCCAATTCTCTCTAGACCTGGTGCTTGAAGGTCCTGTTGAAGGAGAAGGTGAAGCCACCCGAGCCAACGTGTCGGAGGTTGCTCAGAAGGTCGCCCAGTTCTTCCATAGGGTCTAGGACCATCTCTGTAGCTCCCATTTGTATTCTCTCTTTTTCTTTCCCAATTTTGTAATCCCTTGTCTCCAGATGAATGAAATCCCCAAATTTTTGTGAATTTCATTTTTTGTCTTCAACACTTTTGTCTTCACTTGGCCCCCTGGTAGATGTACGCAATTTAATTGTGAACATGTACCAAGAGGATATTGTGTTTTGTTGAAGACTCATTTGCTTCAAACTTGTAGAGTGTAGGTCCGAAGTCTTCGATAGTGAAGGCCCCCTGAGGTTGTCGGAGCTTAGAAGCTCCGACATTGGCTATCGTCGGAGCTTAGTAGCTTCGGCAATAGTCCCTATCAACGCGTAGAGCATCGATAGTTAGCCCTCCTGGGTGTCGAAGCTTAGTAGCTCTGGCGGTGACCTTTACTAACGCATAGTTTGTCGGTAGCAGACTCCGCTTGTGGGATCTTCTCACCATCTTTTATTTTGCGTCGACGGCTAGCCCCCCTAGCTTTACCGGAGCTTGGTTGCTTCGGTGATGCTCGTTTTCAATGCTTAACATCGATTACAAGCCACATAGGGGGAGTCGGAGCTTTGTTAGCTCCGGCTTTTCTCCATCAACGTGGATTTTTTATTTTTCCTACACACTGAAGCCAAGAAAAATAGTAAAATTCGTTCCTTGCCAATAACTTTGTCGCGGCTTACTATTCTCAAGAAAGTTTTATGTCAAACGCGATTCTGAATACAACCGAATGCATTGTCTTTCCTTCTAGATCCAATTGTACTTGGACCCGCCTTACTTCGGCCTGCCGGGGTGTAGGTAGAGTGGCGTACTTAGGGTGCTTGGCCAGGCGAAGCCAATAGCACACTCCGGCCCTAGATTGGCTTGGCGGCATTCAGGCGAGTGAACCATGAACAATATTTGAACCCAAAAGAAATGACAATACAGCTCGAATTGTACATGAATCGGTTGGACTAAAATTTCTTAAGAATTGCACAACTTTGTTATAGACAAGAAAGAGAAAAATAAAAAATATTGAGCCTGTACAAAATAAATGCATGTGGAGTCTGTTTCACATGAAGATGTCTTTCATTTTAGGTCCGGAGTACAGGGGAAACAAGTACACTCTTAGGGTACGGAACCAGGCTAAGCGTGTTTCATTTCTCGTTTGACCCAGGGTAGCTAGCTACACTTTTAGTCCTGAGACTGTGACAAGTGTTGCATGAACTTTGCGGACCTTCCGGGAAAGGTCCGGCTGTTCTCCCGGAGGAACTACCCGACTCTGTACAATGACTCTATAACATACACCTCAAGCTACTAGAGACTCACCTCCATGATATTAAGTGTAGAACTTACGGAGGTGCTCGATATTCGAAAGATTTGGGAGAGGTGTCCCATCCTCGGTAGCCAAGCGAACGCTTCCGGGACGGGATAATTTAATCACTCGGAAGGGTCCCTCCCAACTGGGGGAGAGTTTGTTTAACCCTTCTCTGGATTGTATTCTCCGTAGCACCAGATCGCCTTCCTCGAGCTGTCGGTTGTGTACATGCCGCTGATGATAGCGCCGAAGGGCTTGGCGGTATCGGGCATTCCGAACAGCTGCTTGGCACCTTCCCTCCTCTAGGAGGTCTAGGTCTTCACGTCGGAGCTGGTCCTGCGTGGCTTCGTCGAAGGTCCGGACCCGGAGTGACCCCAAGGTGATCTCCGGAGGAAGGAATGCTTCAGCTCCGTACACCAGGAAGAAGGGTGTCTCTCCAGTTGACCGGTTTGGAGTTGTCCTATTGGCCCATAGAGTGGGTGGAAGCTCTTCAATCAAGTTGGCTCCATGTTTTTTCAAGCACTCATAGGTGCGCGTTTTGAGTCCTTTCAGGATTTCTGCATTTGCTCTCTCGGCCTGGCCATTTCTTGCCGGGTGAGCTACGGAGGCGTAGCAAACTTGAATGCCAAGGTCTTCGCAATATCCTTGAAATGCAGAGCTTGTGAATTGGGTCCCATTATCAGTGATGATTTTGTTTGGGACTCCAAATCTGCATACAATGGACCGCAGAAAGTTGATAGCAGACTGCTTGTTGATTGTCACAACTGGAGTTGCTTCCGGCCACTTGGTGAACTTGTCAATGGCGACGTACAGGAACTTGTAACCTCCGACGGCTCTTGGGAAAGGTCCCAAGATGTCCATCCCCCACACAGCGAAGGGCCATGTAGGAGGTATCATTTGTAAGGGCTGAGCCGGTGTGTGAATTTGCTTTGCATGAAATTAGCATGCTTCGCATTTCTTCACCAGCTCAGTTGCATCCTGGAGTGTTGTAGGCCAGTAAAAGCCATGCCGAAAGGCTTTACCGACCAGCGTGCGGGAAGACGCGTGGTTCCCACACTCGCCTCCATGGATTTCTGCGAGGAGCTCGTAGCCTTCTTCCCTTGTCATGCACCGCATTAGGATGTCGTTGGCACCGCGCCGGTAGAGATCCCCTTCTACCAACGTGTATCTTTTAGCCAATTTTACTATCCGGTCAGCGGATACATCATCGTCAGGAAGGATGTTGTCTTTCAAGTAGCTCCAGATCTCCGAGATCCATGCATCGGAGCTAACTTGAGCATTTGAGTCTTGCGTGCTGGGTTGCTCGGAGCTTCCGGCAGCACCTACGAACCTTGATGGCTGCCATGGTAACAGGGCCATCGGGACCGTCAGCTTCGGGATGCTGATCTCGCCCCCTTCGCTCAGTTCGGCGGGCTGAGCTGTGGGTTTTGACAACCTCCGGACAAAAGTTCCGTCAGGAGCTGGAGCTTCGATTGACGCTTTCGTCGAGAGTTTGTCAGCTTCAGCGTTGTGGGCACGCTGGACATGGTGGAGGTCTAGGACTTCGAAGTCCTTCTGAAGCCACTGGACTTCAAGGAGGTAAGCAGCTAGTTGGAGGTTGTTGCAGGAGCATTCACCCTTCACTTGCTTAATGATGAGCTGTGAATCTCCCTTGACCAGTAGCTGCTTGACACCGTATGACAGTGCCACCTTTAGTCCATAGATGAGTGCTTCGTACTCCGCCATGTTGTTGGTCGCCTTGAAGTCAAGGTGTACCATGTATTTTACCTTCTCCCCGGTTGGTGCGAGGAGAAGGATTCCAGCTCCGGCCCCCTGCTTTTGCATGGAGCCATCAAAGTAGAGGGTCCAGTGAGGCTCGGTGAAGACCGAAGCCTCGTGTTCCGGCTTCTGCTCATTGGGGCCCCCAGGGTTTGATGGAGAGGGAGTCCGTTCCGCCATGAAATCTGCCAATGCTTGACTCTTGACTGCTTGCCTTGAAATGAATTCGAGATCGAATTCGGCCAATTACGCTGCCCACTTTGCAATATTCCCAGTTGAGTTGGGATTATGCAAGATTGCTTGAAGCGGGTAAGAAGTAATGGCGAAGCTTCCTGGAGGCAATAAGAATTGCATAGAGCAGTTTATGCACCTCTAGGTATCGAGTCTTGGCATCATGAAGTACTTCACTGATGAAGTACACTGGGCGCTGAATGGTCTGGACCCTCCCGGAGGGGCCCAGAGCTTCCCCTTCATTGACCCGGATCCTCCCAGAGGGATCCAGATTTTCTTCGGGGACCTCCAGGTCCTTGCTGGAGGA
Organism: Tuctoria greenei; assembly: GCA_036927565.1. NCBI lineage: Eukaryota > Viridiplantae > Streptophyta > Magnoliopsida > Poales > Poaceae > Tuctoria > Tuctoria greenei. Next base: position 118,117,440 of record JAYESD010000002.1, read on the forward strand.
ACCCGGAGCTTCTTCAGAAGCGACCTAGACCCTCCCGGAGGGGTCTGGGTCTTCTGAAGTAACTTCTTGTGGAATCAAGTCTGGGAGCTGGGACCCAGACTCGCTTTCAGGAACCTCCGGACCCTCCCGAAGGGGTCTGGATTCCTGAGTATGGGATAGTTCTGGTCTCTCTGCAACCAGGACCATACTGACGACTTTGTCAGTAGCTGTGTAAAGCAGCAAAGGCTCACCAAGGTTCGGAGCTACTAGAGTTGGTAGGGTGGTGAGGAGCTGTTTTAGCTCCTAAAACGCCTTTTCTGCTTCTTCACACCATTGGAATGGTCCGGACCTCCTCAATAACTTGAAGAAGGGAAGTGTCTGTTCCGCCAGTCTTGAAATGAACCGGCTGAGGGCTGCTAGACATCTTTGATGCGGGCTGGTGGCCGCATGTCTTCAATGGCTTTGATCTTCGTCGGATTAGCTTTTATGCCCCGGTGACTTACCAGGAAACCAAGAAGTTTTCCGGAACTAACCCCGAAGACACACTTGTCTGAGTTTAGCTTTGTGCGGGTGACCCGCAACTTGTTGAAGACAGCCTGCAAGGTGTCAAGGAGTGACTCCTTGTTCTTGACATTGACCACAATATCATCGACGTACACTTCCACTATGTCTCTAATGAGTTCTTCAAAGGTTTTGTACATAGCTCATACAAAGGTTGAAGCTGCATTCTTGAGACCAAATGGCATGGATGTATAACAGTACAATCCATCTACTGTGATGAAAGAGGTATGCTCTTCATCTTCCCTAGACATTCTGATTTGATGATACCCAGAATATGCGTCTAGGAAACAAAGTAATTCACACCCGGAGGTGGAATCCACTATCTGATCTATTCTAGGTAGTGGGAATGGATCTTTTGGACATGCCTTATTTAGTGTTGTGTAGTCGATACACATCCGAAGCTTCCCACCAGCCTTGGGCACAACGACTGGGTTTGCCAGCCATTTTGGATGGAAGACTTCTCGGATGAATCCAGCTTCGAGCAACTTCTTCACTTCTTGTCGAATGAAGTTTTGTCGCTCCACTGATTGCTTCCGAGGCTTCTGATGTACAGGCCGTGCGTCGGGGTAGATCTTCAGATTGTGCTCAATCACTTCCCTGGGGATCCCGGGCATTTGTGACGGTTGCCAGGCAAACACGTCGACATTAGCCCGGAGGAAAGCGATGAGCGCGAGTTCCTATTTGTCGTTCAATTCCCCCGATATACGGGTGGTCTGAGCGACATCGGAACCAATTTGGACGACTTTGACGGGAATGTCGGTGTCGCCGCTTGGCTGCACACGAGGTGCAGAAGTCGAGCCTCACTGACGAATGCTCGGGGGTGTAGGATCAAAGAGCACGTGGAAAGCTACCAGAGGGGGGTGAATGGTAGATTTAAAAATCTTACGCAGCGGAAAAAATTAAACCCTAAACCCTTTTGGCAGAAAAACGATCTGTTAAGGAAATCGTGTGTGAGACTAATCTAAACGTGTTTCACCGTGATAAAAGTGATAGATTTCAGAGAGAATCAAGTCACGAAGACAACACGAAAAGAATCACTCAAATCCGTCGAGAAAAACTCAAGTTATGATCGAAAGATCAAACAATGGTCAATCTGCCCTACCCGAGAAAAAACAGTTATGGAACGCTGCAAAGAAACTCGTGTAGATCATAGACCACAAATCCAATGATCGTGAAATTTTGACATATGATAGACAATCAAGTTTTGAAGACAAACCAAAATGAATCACGTCAATTGGATCTGTAAAACTCGAGTTATGATAAAACCACCGATGAAAGGTAGTGCTGTCCAGAAACTCGACGAGTAAAACTTGTCTGGAACAAGTTGGACGAACAAGGCACAAAAGTTCCTTCAAACTACGAATTTTATTCAATAGAACACAAGATTAACAGCCCCAGAGTCGTGCACCACGAGCTCTGGGCTCCCTTGCTTATATAACCAGCTCGAAAGCCAACTCAACTCGGATCAGGAACCTAATCCTACTCTGTTCACGAATCGTAACTTTCCATAACTGCTTAGGATTCTTCTATACGCAGATAGAAGCAATCTTAAGACTTACAAACACCTTAGGAATGTATCACACATTCCTAAACAACTCAAATTCGTGACCCACATGAAATCCTATCATAACCAACTCAAATCTTTCCATATTTGAGTCAAACCCGACTCAGCCGCAGCCTGAGTCCATAACCTAGTCGGTTGGACCTTTCCGACCAACTCTTTACGTCCACATCTCTTCATCACGTCTCTGAACCATGTAGCCACGTCCATGCACTCCTTGCACACGTGCAAAAATCTTCCAATGACGTACACGATACCTTCATATGCATTGTTCTTGATTCAATCATGCTGCGCAACCTCCTGATCAGCTCAACCACAATTCCTCCTGAATTTGGTTGTTGGAACCTCATCTCCTCCCTGAGACTAGTCCAATGGATCCTGTCACCAGCCATGTATTGAACTCAAGCAACACCTGCACATGAATAAACAACCCATCCATCCGAGCTCAAGTCCTCGACTTGACTCAAGTTAGTTCCGAACACAACACCCTACGTGAGAACCTCATATAAGCATGTTGCAAAACCACAGTAAAACGATATCAGCCATACCATCCGAAACGCACCAAAAACATAGTAAAAGAATACTAAGCAAACTTTCCAACAATGTAAAGCAAGTACAAAATATTGCTAATGAAAAGCAGAAGCACTGCGGTCAAGTTCCGGACCTTGCCAGAGCAACCCGGACCTTGAGCCGGAGCTAACAAAAGCTAGTAGAATCTAGCGCCGGAGCTTACCAAAACTAGTACAACCAAGCTCCCGCCGGAGCTTACAAAACTAGCAGGACCTAGCGTCGGAGCTAACCAGAATTAGTTGGAACTAGTAAACCCAAAAGCCAGAGCTAGAAAAATCAACTAGGAGCTTAGCAAAAACATGTCGGAGCTATCAAAGACATGTCGGAGCTAAAAACAAAACTCACTGGAGCTGACCAAAGCTAGTCGGACCTTGCCAATAAGTCGGACCTAGCATCAAACGTAACCGGAGCTACCCAAAACAAGCCGGACCTACCGTCGGACCTTGCTGTAGCTCAGAGCTAGAGTCAGACCTTGATAAAAAGGTGTTTTATTGATATTTAAAACATTTATCATCAAAGCCAAATGTATTCACTACAAGCCAATGTATTCAGCACACATAGGTCTTACAATCTCCCCCTTGATGAATGCATTGGCAACACCATTTAAAATCCGAACATTGGCTTATTCACATAAAAGTTTTGAAGGCAATTTATCCCCTTTTGTAAATCAAAAGTAAAATGAGAAGAAAATCTCTCCCCCTTTATTATCTCTCCTTATGCCCCCTTTATTATCTCTCCTTATGCACATATTCTCTTTTTCTTCATGCTTATCTCTCCCCCTTTGACAATGTATTCAGCAAGTCATGAGCATATAAACAAATTATCTCTCCCTCTTTAGTTGTTATGAGCATATTATAACATATACATATAAACAAAGCTCATCCAAGTCATACTATCAAGTACCTTACATTATTACATCAATGAAATACATAAAGTAGTGTAAGCCATGCTAGAGATCAAATGTAATTTTCAATTTAAGCAAGTCATGATCTCACAAACTTAACTATTTCAAAACCTGAAAGCATGACACTAGTTGCTGCATTTTATTATTTTCCAAAGCATAAATTTAGATCATATGATATTTGCAAGAAATTATATGCGCATCTGCCTTATTCTAACCAACCAAGCCAAGCCTATGTCATTTGACAATCAGAAGCTTAAGGACATGGTTTTAGTCATACACAACTTCTTCCAAGTTCATATCTAAGTGCAATGATAAGCCATCTTAGAAAAAGAAGTGCGATGCATGCATATTCTCTTGATCTTTTCTCAATTTATATTTGTTCATAAAAACTCAACATGTGAGTTGATTACTTGATTAATTCTTTATGATTAAAAGCATTTGTGAGCATGCAACAAGTTCAAAACAGCAAGAAAGTTCGACCATGACCAGATTTAGTGTAAGTAATTATTCCAATTACTAGACATGGCAAAAACTACAAAATGTATAACACGAGTAATGTAGTAAGAACTTTCAGCATGTAAAAGGAATCACAAAGTCATATATGTATGAAATACTATGCTCATATTATTTTAATTTCAGATTCACACATAGACTTCCCAAGTTTCAAAAACTCCCCCTCAATTTAAGTCATGAGGATGCATAACCCCTATTTCACTACGAATATAACAAAAACGAGTGAAATCCAAAGGTTTTGTAAAAATGTCAGCCAATTGTTGTTCGGTATCTACATGGTGAACCACAATGTTTCCTTTTTCAACATTATCTCGGAGAAAGTGATACCTAATGTCAATGTGCTTAGTTCTAGAATGTTGCACGAGGTTTTTAGCAATGCAAATGGCACTAGTGTTATCACAGAACAGTGGAACACTATCTAGATCAACCTCATAGTCCTTAAGTGTTTGAACAATCCAAAGAATTTGTGAGCAAGCACTAGCAGCAGCTACATATTCAGATTCGGCTGTGGATTGTGCAACTGAATTTTGTTTTTTAGGGGACCAAGCAACAAGAGAATCACCAAGAAAATGACAAGCACCGGAAGTACTTTTCCTATCAATCCTACAACCCCCAAAATCAGCATCCGAAAAAGCTTTCAAAGTAACGGTTGAGGAAGAAGGAAGAAAAATGCCAAATTCTTGAGTTCCATGTAAGTACCTGAGAATCCTTTTGATGGCTTGACGATGTGAAGCACGTGGGGAAGCTTGAACCGTGCACAAAGACATACGCTGAATTGTATGTCCGGTCTTGATGCCGTGAGGTACAAAAGTGATCCGATTATGCTTCTATATTCTTTTTGATTCACGGGTTCACCATCTTCATCAAGTTCAAGTGTTGTTGCTGTTCCCATTGGTGTCCGAAGAGGCTTGCTTTTGTCCATATTGAAGCGCCTTAGGAGGTCTTTGGTATACTTTGTTTGATGCACAAAGGTACCCTCCTTAGTTTGCTTGATTTGCAGCTCCAAAAAGTAAGTGAGTTCACTCATCATACTCATTTCAAATTCGGAACTCATCATTGCTGAAAACTTGGACACAAGATCATGAGAAGCACAACCAAAGATAATATCATCCACATACACTTGAACGAATAATGAGTCATTACCATGCTTAAGCACAAAAAGAGTTTTATCTACCTTGCCCATGGTAAACCCCTTTTCAAGTAAGAATGTTTTTAACCTATCATACCATGCTCTAGGGGCTTGTTTGAGACCGTATAAGGCTTTGGACAGTTTGTAAACATGATTAGGAAAATCTGGATTTTCGAAACCCGGTGGTTGTTTGACATAAACCTCCTCATCTATGTAGCCATTAAGAAAAGCACTTTTAACATCCATTTGATATAGCTTAAAACCTTTAGATCCTGCAAAAGCTAACAAAATTCTTATGGCTTCTAATCCAGCGACAGGAGCAAAAGTTTCATCAAAATCTAGACCTTCAACTTGAGTGAAACCTTGAGCAACCAACCTAGCCTTATTCCTAACCACAACCCCATCCTCACTTTGTTTATTTTTAAATACCCATTTAGTTCCAATTAAAGTGTGACCTTGAGGTGGAGGTACAAGTTTCCAAACATTATTTCTTTCAAAATTTTCTAACTCTTCTTGCATGGCAATAATCCAAGATTCATTAGTGAGTGCGTGTGATATATCTTTGGGTTCAAAAGAAGCAACAAAAGTATAATGAGCATGAGAGTTTGGATCGCAAAACCTGGACCATGTGACTCGTTCGTGCAAGCTTCCAATCATCTGCTGTGGGGGATGATCTTTGTAAAACCATAGGGGAACAGATGTCTCACAAGCTTCTTCTTCATTAGGTTCATCGTAGATTGATGAGCTTGTGACTTGTGGACGATCAGGACCAGCATAGGTGATAGCCGGAGCTTGTTCAATGTCCAGAGCTGGACACATGTCAACTTCGGAACTACCAGGCAGTATCACCGGCTCTTCTTCATCTTCGAAAATACCCTCCCCCTGAGGATAGGGATCTGGTCCTGCAACACCGGAGCTAGTACCTGGGCTAGCTTCATCAAAAGACACTTCACAAGTCTCCACAATTTTGTTAGTGTCAAATAAAAGCACACGGTAGCCTCTAGTATGAGATGGATAACCAAGAAACATGCCATCAATGGATCTAGGTTCAAATTTATCAAGGTTACCATGTTTCTTAACAAAGCATTTGCAACCAAAGACCTGAAAGTGTGTAACACTAGGCCTATGTCCAAACCGGAGCTCATATGGTGTTTCACCTAGCTTAGCACGCAAGAAAACGTGATTTGAGACATAACAAGCGGTTGCTAACGCATCAGCCTAAAATTTCTTAGGAGTTTGATATTCATCAAGCATAGTCCTAGCCATCTCAACTAAGGTTCTGTTCTTTCTTTCTACAACACCGTTTTGTTGAGGTACATATGGGGAAGAAAGTTGATGGTCTATTCCATTTTCAGCACAAAAGTGATCAAAAGATTGATTTTTAAATTCAGTTCCGTTATCACTTCTAATTGCCTTTAAAGATCCTGGGTGATCAATTTATAATCTAAGAAATAAAGTCCTAAAGTGACTAAAAGCTTCATTCTTAGACGCCATAAAGTAAACCCAAGAGTATCTAGAATAATCATCAACAATAACAAGAACATACCATTTACCTCCGAAGGATTGAACACGTGAAGGTCCTATGGTGTCAAGATGCAAAAGTTGACATGGTTCAATTGTCATGATCATTGTGGGAGGAGTATGTGAACCTGCAACCATCTTAGCATGTCTACAAGAAATGCACACAATTTCTTTGTCCCCTTTAAGCTTAGGCAGCCCACGTATGCGATCAAGAGCACTAACACGCGTTAGGTGATCAAAGCCTACGTGACCAAGTCTACGATGCCAAAAATATAAGTCATTTGAATCATTAGCAACTAGACACCTATGCTTAGAGGAAGACATATCAAAATCAGCTTTAAAAACTCTTCCAAACCGAGACATGTTAAAAATAAGCTCACTATTTGAACCTACAACTTTGCAGCAGTTTTTATTGAAAATAATTTTTAGATTTTCATCTAGCAATTGTGCAACAGAAAGCAAGTTGTATTTCAAATTTTTGACAAGTGCCACATCCTTCAAAGTGTAGTGATCATTTACTCTAACCGAACTCTTAGCAATTATAGGAGTTGAAGAATTATCGGCAAAAGTAACATTCTCTACACGTGACACAAAAGAGAGTGAGGAGAACCAATCTTTGTTACCGGTCAAGTGGCGTGAGCAACCTGAATCCACAATCCAAATGTTCTCCTTCCTCAAACGTGTAACCTACATAAAAGCACAATATGTCGATGACTCAATACTGGGGTTAGTCAAAAGGCATTTAGGAATCCAGTACTGAGTCACGCGACGTGCAGTAGGAAAAACACACGAAAGCTGAGACAAAACAGCAGGTCTATGAGTCAAAGTTTGAGATTTTTTATTCTTGACTACTGACCTATAAGGTGTTACTTGTGTAGCACAAAAATAAGTAGCTCCAGAGGTAAACTTTGAATGTTTTTTACTCAAAATAGCAGGTTGTACATTCAGTTCAATGTGTGCAGCAAATTTTGCATGAAAGTTATGAGATCTAGCAATCATTCTTTCCCTTTTCTGTTGTTTAGCTAGTCTATAACAAAAATCTATGACATGACCATCTCTACCACAGAAGGTACAATGAAATTTAACTTTGTGTTCATATCTAGATGAGCAAGCAATATTTTTATTTGAAACCGAATGAGGCAACACTCATGTAGATTTGAAAACCACTCCTTTTTGTTTAGGAACTGTTTCAATCAAACCACTTCCTAATGACTTTACAATTTTAGGTGGATGTGCCTTAGCATGAGCATGAGAATCAAAACCTAAACCAGTTTTATCATTGCAAGACTTGGAAGAATTCAGCAATAAGTTTAGATTCTTATTCCCATTACAAAACCGATCTAATGTCCTATGCATGTTATCAAGTTTATTGGACAGATCAAGGCAATTTTCACATGAAATTTTTCCTTTTAGTTTGCAATTGGAACAAAATTTAACTTCATGACAATGTAAAGCATTGTTCAATATAGAAATTTCATTCATAGCATCCTGTAGTTTCTTATCAAGATCATCACAAGTAGAACAATGCAAATCAATTGTAGAACAACTAGCATCTTTCAAGTTTTTATCATTAAGTGCAACAAGCTCTTTGTTCTTTTCAATTTCTAACTCAAGTTTATCAAGTGTGGAGGTGTGCGCACTTCTTAATGAGGACAATTGTTCATATATTAAATCACATGAGGAACATGCATCATCACTAGGAATCAAAGTTTTTAAACGGTTGATTTCAGATTCTAGTGAGTCAATTTTAGCAGCACTATCCCTAAGCTTTTTGTCCTTTTTCTTAACAATAATAGTGGCACGAGAAATAGCATCACACATTTCTTCGCAAGTAGGACATACCTCTTCATTATCGCTGTTGTGTTCTGCCTCCTCCATACTTGGTCTTGACTTGCCCGCCATGAAGCACAAGTTTGTCAAATCATCTTAATCTTCATCACTTCCAATGTCCACATCGCTTGAACTGAACTCTTGAAGCGCGGTGATGAAACTGTTGATCATCTTTCGTCCTATGGTACCTTTCTTCTTCTTGTTGGAATTTCCAGAGGAGGTCCGGACCTTGCTTTGTTTTTCTTCCCGGGTGGTCGGACCTGAAAGGTTAGGGCATTCTGTACGAAAGTGTCCTATTTTACCACATTCAAAACAGCGTTGAGGTCCGGAGCTTCCTCTCCTTCTGGTTCTCACATTTTGCAATGCTTTTGAGAATCTAGTAGAGATGAGTGCCAACTCCTCTTTTGGAAATTCTTTGATCTGCTCTAGGGTTAGTGAGGACAACAAAGCAAGAGTATTGCAAGATGATGATTGGCCGGAGCTAGACATATCACATTCTGAAACAAATGCAATAGACTTATTTGGGTTCTTACGTGCTAGGATGTCAATTTCATGAGTTTTTAGTTTAGAATAGAGTACATCTAATGTAAGAGAACTCATGACAGTAGATTCACGAATAGATGTGACTTTCATCTCCCAAATTGACATATCTAATGCACTTAGCAATTGCCTAGCATTTTTAGCATCTGAAAAATTAACATTGACACTACGCAAGTTGCTGATAATTTTATTAAAGCGAGCAAAAAGGTCATCAATAGACTCACCGGGTTGCATCTCGAAGCGCATGTATTCCATTTTGAACATGTCTTGCCTTACCTCTTTGATCATGTTGGATCCTTCGTGGTAGTCACAAAGTGCTTTCCGCACGTCGTATGCAGATCGGAGGTGTGCAACACGGTCGAAGTCGCTTTGAGTTAATCCTTGTATGATCAAGTTCCAAACCTTGTTGTTGTTGTCGACATCTCTCAGATTTGTAGCTGTAACTTGATCGTTTGATGGCACTTCGTAAGGCTTGTATACCTTCTCCCATATTGCAAAGCCTTGTGCCTGAATGAAAGCCTCCATGCGTGCCTTCCAAACCTGGAAATCAATACCAGCAAACACACAAGGTTTGGCGGAGTACTTCTCCATGATGATTAGTCAAAAACACATGCAAATCTCAAAGATTAGAGCACCGTGGCTCTGATACCAATTCTAGGATCAAAGAGCACGTGAAAAGCTACCAGAGGAGAGGTGAATGGTAGATTTAAAAATCTTACGCAGCGCAAACATTTAAACCCCAAACCCTTTCGGCAGAAAAACGATCTGTTAAGGAAATCGTGTGTGAGACTAATCTAAACGTGTTTCACCGTGACAAAAGTGATAGATATCAGAGAGAATCAAGTCACGAAGACAACACGAAAAGAATCACTCAAATCCGTCGAGAAAAACTCAAGTTATGATCGAAAGATCAAACAATGGTCAATCTGCCCTACCCGAGAAAAAACAGTTCTGGAACGCTGCAAAGAAACTCGTGTAGATCATAGACCACAAATCCAATGATCGTGAAATTTTGACATATGATAGACAATCAAGTTGTGAAGACAACTCAAAAAGAATCACGTCAATTGGATCTGTAAAACTCGAGTTATGATAAAACCACCGATGAAAGGTAGTGCTGTCCAGAAACTCGACGAGTAAAACTTGTCTGGAACAAGTCGGACGAACAAGGCACAAAAGTTCCTTCAAACTACGAATTTTATTCAATATAACACAAGAGGAACAGCCCCAAAGTCGTGAACCACGAGCTCTGGGCTCCCTTGCTTATATAACTAGCTCGAAAGCCAACTCAACTCGGATCAGGAACCTAATCCTACTCTGTTCACGAATCGTAACTTTCCATAACTGCTTAGGATTCTTCTATACGCAGATAGAAGCAATCTTAAGACTTACAAACACCTTAAGAATGTATCCCACATTCCTAAACAACTCAAATTCGTGACCCACACGAAATCCTATCATAACCAACTCAAATCTTTCCATATTTGAGTCAAACCCGACTCAGCCGCAGCCTGAGTCCATAACCTAGTCCGTTGGACCTTTCCGACCAACTCTTTACGTACACATCTCTTCATCACGTCTCGGAACCATGTAGCCACGTCCATGCACTCCTTGCACACGTGCAAACATCTTCCAATGACGTCCATGATACCTTCATATGCATTGTTCTTGATTCAATCATGTTGCGCAACCTCCTGATCAGCTCAACCACAATTCCTCCTGAATTTGGTTGTTGGAACCTCATCTCCTCCCTGAGACTAGTCCAATGGATCCCGTCACCAGCCATGTCTTGAACTCAAGCAACACCTGCACATGAATAAACAACCAATCCATCCGAGCCCAAGTCCTCGACTTGACTCAAGTTAGTTCCGAACACAACACCCTACGTGAGAACCACACATAAGCATGTTGCAAAACCACAGTAAAACGATATCAGCCATACCATCCAAAATGCACCAAAAACTTAGTAAAAGAATATTAAGCAAACTTTCCAACAATGTAAAGCAAGTACAAAACATTGCTAATGAAAAGCAGAAGCACTGCAGTCAAGTTCCGGACCTTACCAGAGCAACCCGGACCTTGAGCCGGAGCTAACAAAAGCTAGTAGAATCTAGCGCCAGAGCTTACCAAAACTAGTACAACCAAGCTCCCGCGGGAGCTTACAAAACTAGCAGGACCTAGCGTCGGAGCTAACCAGAATTAGTTGGAACTAGTAAACCCAAAAGTCGAAGCTAGAAAAATCAACTCAGAGCTTAGCAAAAACATGACGGAGCTATCAAAGACATGTCGGAGATAAAAACAAAACTCACCGGAGCTGACCAAAGCTAGCCGGACCTTGCCAATAAGTTGGACCTAGCATCGAACGTAACCGGAGCTACCCAAAACAAGCTGGACCTACCGTCGGACCTTGCTGTAGCTCAGAGCTAGAGTCGGACCTTGATAAAAAGGTGTTTTGGTGATATTTAAAACTTTTATCATCAAAGCCAAATGTATTCACTACAAGCCAATGTATTCAGCACACATAGGTCTTACAGGGGGTTTTGGAGCTTGCTCCTGTCTGGAGTCCTCCTCTTGCGCCGTAGTAAGCGCATGGAGTTCTTGAGAGCAGTTACTCCGGCAGTGCGATCTCCGCGGATCCGGAGAACGCCTACTGGTGTTGGTATTTTTAACACCAGGTAACCATAATGAGCAGCTGCCATGAATTTGTACAAGGCAGACCTACCCAAGATGGCATTGAAGGGTAAGTTGATCTGAGCAACGTCAAAGACCAACTTCTTGGTGCGATACTTCTCCCGGGTCCAAAGGTAACGGGGAGGGTAATAGCTCTGAGTGGGGTAATGGCTCCCGGACCTACTCCGGAAAAAGGTCGGGAGGGGTGGAGATCTGAAGGTCGGAGTTGAAGCTTGGTAAAAGCTTCGAAGCTTATGAGGTTCAGCCCCGAACCTCCGTCTACCATGACATGATGGAGCTGGATGTTATTGATGGTAGGAGATACCATCAAAGGTAACTGACCTGCTCCAACCATGCTTTGAGGGCAGTCCGAAGCATCAAAAGTGATGGCTGTGTCCATCCACTTCCGATGAGGCTCCGCCCTAGCTGTAGGAGCTACAGCAGCCATGTCCCGACGCATAGTCTTGATGATGAGGTGGGAGGTGATGTCCCATGATCCACCAAAAATGGTGTTCATGGTCTTCCGACGCTCGTTGTCAGAGACGTCAGAATCGTCGTCGACGGAGGTGTAGACGGCCTTCAGGACCTTTTTGGGATCCTGAAAACCTAACTCCTCTTCAGCCGGAACTTCGTCAACTTTTTGTTTTCCTTCCCTCTGTCGGAAAGGAGCTTCTTCCCGGCGCTTGTTGTAGCGCTCGGCAAGGTTTTGGACCTCTCGGCAGTCTTCCAAATTGTGGCTGTCCGTTTTGTAAATTGGACACCACACTTTGGGTTTGCCACCGTCTTCAAAAGACGGTCGAGGTCGCTTCTTGGGGCGTGGCCCCGGCCACCCGGAGCTGCAGCAGCTGCAGCATTGGATGCACCGGCCGACGGCTTCTTCTTGCTGTTGGCCTTTTTCTTCTTCTTGCCACTCCCGGAGGTAGTGGCTTCTCCTTTGGAGGATTTCTTGTGATCCTCCGGAGTTGGTTTGTAGTGCATTTCACGGCCCTCCGCAGCTCTGGCACATTTGTCAGCCAAGTTGAAGAGTTTCGTGACACTGGTAATCTCCTTGATCGCCAGTTTCTCCAGCATCTTCTTATCCCGCACACCCTGTCTAAATGCCACAATGACAGAGGCGCTAGAGATAGAAGGGATAGTGTTTCGTACCTGAGAGAATCTCTGGATGAATGATCGCAGGGATTCTCCTCCTTTTTGCACGACTGCAAAAAGGTCCAGTTCGGTGTCTGGTCGGTTGTAAGAACTCCTGAAGTTGGCGGTGAACTGCCGGCACAACTCCTCCCAATTGTTGATGGAGTTGGGTGGAAGGATCATAAACCAGGACCTGGCGATCCCAGTTAAAGCCACTGGAAAATAATTGGCCATTACGACCTCATTTCCTCCAGCTGCCAAGATAGCAGTGGAGTAAATCTGAAGAAATTCGACGGGATTAACGGTCCCGTCAAACTTCTCCGGCAGGTGAGGCCGGAACTTCTATGGCCACCTGACCATACGTAGATGCATGGTCAGGGCTGAGCAGCCTCCTCCTACTCCTTCAGGAGCAGGAATGTCCTGAGCTTCTCGTCTTTCACGAGCACGCTCAATATGGACTCGGCCGTCTTGTTGACGGTATCGGCGATCAAGCTCCGCCCGGAGGTCATGAGTTGAAAGCCTTGATACCGTGTGAGTGCGTCGTGCCCCGGAAGGCAATGATGTCACCTGCTGTGACGCAGCACGTCTCCTGCTGTTGGAAACGTGCAGACCAAGTCTACCAGACAAGGTCCGTCGCTGCGATGGGGCCCGTCCTGAAGGAGGAGGACCCTGGTTGTTGATGTGGTCGGCTGCTGCTGCAACCAAATGTTACACATCGGCCCTCCATTGCTCCATGGCATCCCGGGATGCATCCGGAGGTGGTGAGCGTTGAAGGAGAGCACGTGCTGCATGAAGCGCGTGTTCCGGGTTGTCAAGATTCGCCGACGCAGTGATTGACGCCGGTGCACCATCGCGCTGACCAGCTTGATTTGCTGGTAGAGGCGGTGGTGGTGGAAGTGTGACTCCTGCTGGAACCGTGGTTCCTGCTGGTGACTGCATATTGGAGGGATTGCCCCCAACAGCTTGAACAGCGAGATGACCATTGGATGATCCAGCGGCTGAGTTCACCATTCTTGAAATCTCAGGCGCCCCTACCTGGCGCGCCAACTGTCGGTGGTTTTGATCCGGCAGATCTCCCGACACCACTAAAGTGTTAGAGGAGTTTGAGGTTCGGTGTGGGCGCGCGGAGATTCAAGAAGATGAAGTGTTAAGTGACACAAGAGACACGAAGATTTACGTGGTTCGAGCCGCCTGAGCATAATACCCTACTCCACGAGGTGTGTTGGTGTTGTATTGGATGTATGAGCTCAACGTTAGTTGAGAATGTAGAGTGAGCGCGTCTCGGGGGTCCTCTATGTATCGTCGGCATGCCCTTTTATAGTACAAGGGCAGGCCGTTACAAGTTAGCCTGGCCCGACATGTGGCCCTGGCGGTTACTGATATTGATACACATTCAACACGATTAATTGCCCTTAATGACCGAGTTATGGGCTTTGACAGCACCGTTACTGGTAATTAGGGTCGTCCGATCGTGTGTCATTAATATAGTATTAATGACACTTAATCGAGTCTTGAAGTCCTTGATTCCCCTTTGAAGATCCGGAGCCGTTGTGGAGTCTTCCGGAGGTTAGAGGCTGAAGATCCGACGGTTAGACATGTGGCAGTGCCGGAGCACACTGTGGGGAACAGATAGGTCTGGTGCCACCTGTCACGTGTCAGTTTTGGAGCTTCCCTCGGTCTGGGGTTAGGTCCGGGGGTGCCATTTCGGTACATAGCCCAGAGCTTCCCCTTTGTGGGCGGTAGCTCCGGTTTGATAGTACACGTGGCGACCCTGGGACTAACCATGTTGGAGAAGCGGGTCCGGTTATGTCTGACATGTGGGCCTCCGAAGGTCTTCAAATCAAGTAGATGACATTCCCTTGGGATCTTTGTAATCTCAAGGGGTGTACGGTTCCCAGGGTACCGACAAATACTCAAGTGAAACGTGAAAAATCATCAACAATAAGAAGATTGTATTTGTTACCGCCAATACTTATGTAGGCGATTGGACCGAAGAGGTCCATGTGTAGAAGTTCCAATAGTCTTGTTATCGTGATAATGTTCTTGGATGGATGTGGAGCTCCAACTTGCTTTCCGGCTTGGCATGCGCTACATGGCCTATCCCTTTCAAACACAATATTCTTTAAACCACGGATGTGCTTGCCCTTAAGGAGTTTTTGCAAATTCCTCATCCCAACATGGGCTAGCCTTCTATGTCACACTCATCTCATGTTAGTTTTTGCAATTAAACATGTATCATGTTGGGCTTTATCTGCGGAAAAATCCACAGGATAGAGCTTTCCCTTGAGTACACCCTTAAAAGCAATTGAGTCATTGCTTCTCCTTGTGACAATCACACCCTCATTAGTGAATAAATAATTATAACCTTTGTCGCATAGTTGTGATATGGACAAGAGGTTATAATCAGTGAATCAACATGTAAAACATTTGAAAGAGTATGATTAGGGGATATAGCAATTTTATCGGTACCAAGGATTTTTTCATGGCTATTGTTCCCAAAATAGATTTCTTCACTTGGATCTTCATTTAGCTCATACTCCACAAAAATCTTCCTCTCTCCGATCATATGATTAGTGCACCCGCTATCAAGAACTCATTTGGTTTCACCGGAGGAGTATGCCTACAAGAAAGATTTAAGCCTTGACTTTAGGTACCCAAGAGGTGTTAGATCCTTTGATGTTAGTCAAGAGGCACTTGGGCACCCGCACACAAGGTTTAGGACTCTTGCGGTGTGGTCCAACATACCTAGCATAGGCCTTTCCAAACTTGTTCCTCAATAAAATATATGATGCATCAAAATCATGGAACAAGGGATGAGGTTATTTCTTAGGGATTTTAGGAGATGTAGCAATGTTCTTTCCCTTATTGTTGTATGAACCTCCCTTGACAAAAACAATCAAGTTTTTGCCATTCTTGGGAGTTTTGGCATTTTGCCTCATCTCCCTAGGATAACCAAGACCATCCTTGACAAGGGGATATCTTGTGTTGGCGTATGAACTACGTACATATGTCATCTTCTCCTTGTCAAAGATGTCACCCTTTGGTGTTTGATTGGTTTGTGCTAACTTAAGCTCATCTTTAAGTTTTATAATCAAGTTTGAGCATTTGCAAGATTGAGGCGCTTCGGATTTGACATTTGTGGAAGGTGAGCTTGTAGCGGAAGAAAGGGCATTGACTTTGAGAGACTTCACTTGTGTTTCAAGGATCTTGTTAGCTTGTGTCAAACTAACAAGTTCATCCTTGAGCACAATTGTAGTGTTCTCAAGGTTTGAGCAAGTTTCCTTGCTCAAAGCGAGTTCACGCTCAAGCGCCTTGCTTCTTTCTCTTTCAAGTTCCAAGAGCTCCTCAACCTCTTGACATCTCTCCTTTTGTTGGATGAGCATGTCCTCTTGACGGTTGATGAGCTCTTCTTTGTGAAATATCTTATCCGTCAACAACCTCAATCGTTTCAATGTACTTTTACTCATATCCTTAAGCATGTGTTCATTCTTATTACTACTATAAAAATCATCATGCGAGGAAATTGAAGATGAGGATTTAGATTTAACCTTCTTTATAAGGAAATTGAAGAGGAGAATTTAGATTTAACCTTCTTTTTTCCCTCTTTGGCCATGAGGCAAGTTGGACTTAAAATCTCCAAGTTTGAGAAGAGCTTGTTCTCCGTAGTTGTCTTCTTCATAGCACTCATTGATATCTTCTCTTCTTCATCGGAAGAGAATTCCTAATTTCAATCCCACTCCTTTCCAAGGTGGGCATGTCCGGATTGCTTCTTCTTCTTGATGTGCTTCTTCTCCTTGGACTTGCCCTCCATCTTCTTCTTGTTTTCCTCATGTGGGCAATCCACAATGAAGTGGTCATAATCCCCACAATTGTAGCAAGCTCTCTTTGATCTTTTCTTGGGCTTGTCTTTGCTCTTCCTTTCATGATAGTAGCTCCCCCTTCTTCTTCTAAACATCCTCTTGAAGTTGTTGATAAAGAGTGCATCTTCCTCATCGATGTGGGGGCTCTCTTCATCACTTTCTTCCTTTTCTTATGATCTTGAGGATGTTGCCTTGAATGCAACATCCCTTTTCTTGGAGGAGGAGAGCTTTTGTAGATCATTGTAGAACAAAGCTTTTTGCTCCATCATCTCATGGTTGATAATTCTCCCAAGCACTTCTTCGGGAGTCATCTTGTGAAAACTCGAACTCTCACGAATTAGTAAGCAAAGAGTGACGTTTCGAGACATGAATGCTCAAACCATCCTCTCTACAACCTCATGGTCAGTCTACCGAGTGCTTCCATAAGACTGACTATTGTTGATGAGAGTCTTGAGGCAGTCATACATGTCTTGGGGAGATTCACCATCCTTGATAGTGAACTTCCCAAGTTCTCCTTCGATCATCTCGATATTGGCCTCCCTTATGACACGGTTGACCTCATGTGCCGTCTTGAGGGTGTTCCATATCTCCTTGGCAACCTCCAACCCTTCACTGCGGTTGAACTCCTCTCGAGTCAATGAGGAGGTAGTCACCCCAACAGCTTGAGCATTGCGATGGAGAAGGACGGCTTGCTCCGAAGTGATGTCTTCCTCATTCTTGAGAAGATGTACACCTGTCATAACTATTTGCCACAAACTAGGGTTTAAGGAAATGAGATGCATCTTCATATTATGCTTCCACATAGAGTAATCATTTCCATCAAACTGTGGAAGTTTGCCAATGGGAATAGATAAATAGTGATTGCTTGCGGTAAGTTGCTCATAATTATAAGGATACAGGGAGTAATCTTGTGAACTACTCCCATTGTTGATGTTGATCGGAATAATTTGCTTGATCTCCTTCTTGGGCACATTGAGCTTCTCACGAAGCCATGCCTTGAGCATATGAACTTATTCGTCGTCATTTGGATCATCTTGAAGAACATCGACATTCTTCGTCTTAGTGTCATCAACAATCACCAAAATCTCATTGTCACCACTTCCGATCATTTCTTCTCCGAGTTGTTAGACTCTTGGTGAAGAAACCTGCTATGATACCAATTGAAAGTGGCCTAGAGGGGGTGAATAGGCAATAAAACCTGAAATGACTTAATCAAACAAGATGAAACTCCTGAGACCGGACTTGTCTGGACAGGGCCGGACTAGTCCACTCAACACAGGGTGAAAACCTAAAAACTTGGTTTATACAAGGTATTTGCGGAATTTAAGTTCACCGAAGATGTAGGCAATGTGTGGTAACCTAGTACAACTTAGATTGTGAAGTTAAAGCACTTAGGTTACAAGATTCCAACAAAGATCAAAGTGAAGAGCAATATGAACAATAAGAACCCTAAGAGTAATGCTAGTGATTATGAAATGCAAAATGACAAGTGAGACAAGATTTATCATGTGGTTCAGCTTCACGAAGAAGCCTACATCCACGTTGAGACGTCCACACAAGAATCAGGTCTCACTTGACCCTTCTATCACCAAGCCACCACAATGGTCGGGTTGGTTTCCACTATATTAATGGGTAATCACCAAGTTTGATTGGTGCTACACACAAGTTGAGGCTCCCACAAATCAATACAATGAGAAGCACACAAAGATCAACTCACACAAGCCACAAAACACAACACAATGTGCAAAGAGATCAAACTGAGAGCCCAAGCACGATGATCTTCCTTCACTCTCCCCCAAACCCTAATCTCTTCAAGATTTGGTCTTCGAGGGCTAGTAGGACGAGTGGAAGGCTTTGGAAGGCTCTAGGTCACTTGTGGGGGCACTAGGGTTCAAGACTTGTCAAATAGGGGCTAGGGGTCCCCTTTTTATAGTGGTCCCGACAACTAACCGTCGCCACCAGGGCAAACCCGGACTAGTCCGGCCCTGTGCCACAGACTAGTCCAGCCTTCTAGGACCACTGACAATTTCATGTCATCGACCGAAAAAACAATTGACCTGTGCGCCAACGTTTGAATTTAAAATGGTCACTGACAATACGGACTAGTCCGGTACAAAACGGACTAGTCTGAAGTAGGACAAAAAGGTTTGGTTCGTCCCAAAACAGACACAACTGGGTATGGTCGGACTAGTCTGACCACAGAGGTGGACTAGTCCGACCCTCTAGGGTTTCCTCTAGGTTTATTTCACTAAGTCTCAAACGGACAAGTCCGTACCACACCGGACAAGTTCGAACATTTCTAGAGAGCTTTGGTCCGTTCTAAAACGGACAAGTCCGATCTAATGGGACTTAGCTCCAACTCCACGAAGGGAAGAACGGACTAGTTCGTACCCATACGGACAAGTCCGATTTACTCCAAAGACCTTTAGTCTGCCCCAAAGCGGACTTCTGTGACTGGCCAGACTAGTCTGGCCTTGAGGCCCGGACTAGCCCGGTCTCCTAGGGGTTTTCCTCATTTTGTCTTCTCACTAGGTTTTTCTCTCAACCAACACTTTGAGCCCACTGGAATGATCTCAATGCACATGATACATCCACCCTCACACATGATACGGCTCACTTAAGCTCAATTCCATAGAAACTCTAATTTCTCCGCTTGAGTCTTTGACACCCGTTTAGATTTTTTCTTTTTGAGGGTTTTCGTCTCATTTCAACCATTACACATGTGTTTAAGATCAACTCAGCTCATTAGTCTCTTAGTTGTCGTCATCAATCATCCAAAACCCACAGGGATGCCTAGATGCACTTTCAGGGCGTCACGGGAGATACCTCCATTGTGAAATTTCTTGAGATGGATCTTCAAAACTTCATCATCCATGTTTGTGTTCAAACCGACTTTAATTCGGTTATGATCCATCTCACTATTGAACGCCCATGCGGGCCACTCCCTAGTCTTCAGTGGAGCCCACCTGTTCACTAAGAAATTGCCGAAGACCATTTGGGGGGGGGGGGGGGGGTTACTCATCCATCTATGCATTCTTCGATTCTTTCCAGGATGGGCTTGTATGCATCCAACAGTTCCGGAACTACGTTTCAGACGTTGGTGTCGACATTGGGAAGGCCCTTGGGTAGCTCCAGCCTCTCATTCTTGCTCCTCCACAGTGATGATCACCCAATACTTCTTCCAATCATCCAACTTGCCGGAAGGGAAGGTCTTCAAGTACTTGAAGGGGAAATTCTCCGCTTCACAAAGTCGTAGAAGTCGATGAGCTCTGTCCCCTTGCCGGTGGTGTAGACCGTGAAGAAGGTCCAGAACAGCTCGATGCAGGGAGGCACACCCGCCCACATCTAGCATAAGTAGACGAAAGTCGTCACTAGCAAGAGAGAGTGGGGGCCGAGATGATAAAGCCGGAGGCCGTAGAAATTCAGCAACATCAAGAGGAAGCTTGAGAAAGGCGGGATCATACCCACCATGGCGTACGCAGAGAAGTACACCATATCTCCGGTGCGCTCCTTCTTGAAGGGGAGCTTGCCGAAACGGATGTTGTGGTTGAAGGAATCGCTGGACCACCCCATGTAGGTATGGACGGTCGTCATCTCCTCGTTGGTCTTGACCTTGTTGTGGGGAAGACCCAACTCTATCGCGGCAAAGTGGAGCGAAAGTTGGAAGGCTATGCGAAGGTTGGGAGGCTCTGAGCGCAAGTTCGATCGAAAGCGTAAAGAGTCCTCAAACCGTGCCGACTTTCCTTCTTAAGTAAGCCTCCGCAACGCTTGGATGGAAACTGCAATTGGATCGAGATCACATTTTCAAAAATCTACCCTGTCAATGATGAATGGACCCGGGTCCACTCCGACGGGAAGGCCGAAGTTATTAACCCAGATGAACCGTTGTCATGATGGGAGGTTGGAAACTCTAGGGCGGCGGCCTGACAAGGCGAGTGAAACCGATACGATTTTCGCATTAGGAACCGACGGCCTTCAATTGCGTGAGATCCGCATGCAAGGATCTCACCTGCCGCATTCAAAAGAAGTCACCCGACGATGGTTTAACAGCGGACCATCGCCCCAACGGCACATCAGAAGAACTTTGAAGCTGCAGCGCGGGAATCGAAGATGGCCCCACTTCTGGTAAAATAACATAACCCAAAGGATTTCTCCCAGAGGTGGACCCGGGGGCTACTGTCGGTACCCTGCATACCGGGTACCCCATGATACCGCAAGAAATGCCAAGGAGTTCCTCTAGTCCAAGTTGAAGACCTCTAAAGGCCGCACGTGTTACACAGTACAGGACTCGCCTCCCTCATTTCGGTAGTTCCGGCATTGTCACGTGTAACACAAGGCCGAACCTAACTCCCTTCATAGGGAAGCTCCGGTCTTGCCACGTGTCCAGTGGCCCCGCACCTAACCTCCCAGTAGAGGGAAGCTCCAGTACTGTCGCGTGTATAGTGGCTCCGGACCTGCCTCCCCACAATGGGAAGCTCCAGAGTCGCCACGTGTCGAGCCTCCGGACCTAGGACATCAACGTAAGACTTACAGCTCTCCAACGGCTTGGACTTTCAAGGGACAGTTAAAGCAACAGTTTCGAGATCTGATTACGTGTCATTAATGCTATATTAATGACACACGATCAGTGAGCTGTTAACAGGGGTAATGCCATCATTAAAGCACATTATCACACTGTTAATTACGTTTAATACTCGTAGATCGTGCATTAGGCTATTAATTACGCCAGGGCCACATGTCGGGCCAAGCAAGTGTTGTAACGGTCAGTCCTTAGACTATAAAAGGGATGCGCTGCACGGTACATAAAAAGGCAAGCTCATACGCCCTCCTTCTTGCGCCACTAAAATTCATACATAAAACACATAACCCGTGAAATAGGGTGTTACGCTCAGGCGGCCCGAACCACGTAAAATCCTTCGTATCATCATCTTGTTCATAATCTCACGCACGCTCCAACCAATCAAGAACCTCCGCGGGCTACGTTCTAGTAATACCGGGGGAAGTGTCGATTGCACACTTCGACAGACATATTAGTAGTTCAAATGCTTTGAAACTTTCAGGGGTCGTAGAGGCCAAATCAGGAAATTCTAAGGACAATGAAGGAGAAGAGGATATCCAAGCCCTTTTTTTAACGGTACAAGTACAATAGGTTATACAGTCTTCTGACAATTGACGCCGTTTTCTACAAAAATGGAACTCGGCGGGTGACACTTTAGTTTTGAAGGTTGTGAGTTCGCAGGCAAGATCAAAGGATCCCATGATTACTTACAGTCTTCGAGAGATGGTACCGGTTCTAGAATGTGGATATGTACATATTAGGATATATTGGAAGATTCAACATTTTGAAGGGTCTTGTGACTGTAACTGAAAATCCTATGTCTATTAGGTCTAGGAGATTAGAATATGGTGTTAAACTGAAGAAGAGTTCGGCGGAATGGTTTAAGCCACTCTAACATGGGCTCATCCATAGTTTCAGTTAAGGTTCAACCTAAGACTAAAGTTTTGGTTTGGCTCATTCTTCAGTGTCTTTTTTACCCAATTAAGTATGATTAGGTAGATGTTAATAATACATAATGAATTTTTATGCCGATCATACGTGCCTTACAAAATAGAAATGTAAACCAGATCTTAGCTGGCATATGTATATTCGGTGGCACTAAATCTGTCAATCGCAAACCGTGTTCTACACGTACTACCATAGTTAGTGTACCTACAGAAGATGGATCACATCAACATAATTTTCGCCACAACTCCTAAAAATCTATTAAACATATCAAAAAATTACATAAAACTCGTATGCGAATGAAGACTCAAAAACATTCCTTAAAACAAAATCCACAAACAATAAATAAATCACACTCAAAACCTAGTAAAACAAAACAGAACCAACAAAAAAATAAGTCAAACATCAAAAATCCATTTCATCAATAAACCTAATTTACCTACCTACATCAATCATATTCGTAGTTGCAATGATGAAAACACTGTTAGTTTGTCACCTTCCTTATATTCTAATAATATCCTTATATGGGCTTCAATACTAATCAAATCCTCACCGTAAATGTGTTTTGAAAATAAGTCACCTTTTCATATGCAATTAACCTAACCTGCTCTGGTACCACGCTGTGACGGTCGACCGCTCGAAAAAGCAACCAACACGTGCACGCCGCAGAATCCAATTGGGCCGGTGTCACGCGCTGCGACACCACATTGCATACTAAAAGTGACATAGCTTGAAAATACCCAAAAGAGTTCAATATGAATTTAGGTTTGATTTTTTTGACAAAATAGTATATGCAGCGAAAAAACGTGATACAACAATATTATAACTCTCATAATAGGTAAATAACCAAAAGTGACGTGTTTAGCCCACAAGCACATCACACTAGCAACACTCACCAATCAACAACGACAAAGGATGGTTGGATGTAATCTAAGTACCTGAAAAAGGTTAATCAACAAGCAATGAGTCCTAATGACTCACCAAGACTTACCCAACAAAATAAAACACTAGACACCTATCCAACATGCAAGGGTACATTCACATAATAGGAGGTTGATTTGCTTAAACGCACTAATTGTGGATCCTTAATTTCATATTTTAGCAACACATTAATGGTTCATAGAATTTGTAAACAGATAGCACTATATTTAAACATACAAGGTTGTAAAACAATAATTTAAATACAAGCAGTGGATCACTTTTCATAATATGATAGATTCTTACTATGTGCTGACACAGTGAACAAGAGGACTCATTTTCACAGAGAGTGAACGGCGATTCGAACAAAATTTAAACCCTGCAGGGATAACCTGGGTGCAGGACACGTACGCTCGTTCGGAAGTGGCGTACAACACACTTGACTCCACATCGTACGCGACAACCTTTCCTAAGCCACCCCAGCCGAAAGAATAGCTACTATCCTGAACAGTAGGTCCCCTACGTGAGAGGTACGTTACTCACTAGAGGATTTACATCCAAGTTGTCCTCCTTGTTGGAAGTAGCGGACTAGTCCGGTTAAGACCGGACTAGTCCGATGTTGTCCAGTAAGGGTAACCGGACTAGTCCGGACCCTTAGAGGACTAGTCCGATATTGTCCAGTAAGGGTAATCGGACTAGTCCGGACCCTATATGGACTAGTCTGATTTTTCAGTAACTGTCAGTTTGAACTCGAAATTGACATGTGTTCTAATTGAAAGACACAACCCACCGAATTTTGAGTCTCTGATCGAGAGACTCAATAATTCCTAAGGGTGGGAGGCCCCCTCTTGTGTCTCTTGGTCAACTATAAGAACAGGGTCAAGTGTGTGATCAAAGAATGCTAAGGCATACACTCATACACACTTGAACACTCTAACTCACTATGAATCCGATCAACATACCAAGAGAAGAAAAAGGGGAAACGCCTCTCGTCGTCGTTCTTCTTGCAGCCTCGCCTTGTTGGCTAGATGGTCGCATCGTCAAGCAACAACAAAGATGGAGGAGAAGGTTCCTCCAATGCTAATTCAGCACTGAGTTTCATCGCTTCTATTGATCTACTCAATGGAAGCAATTATGGGAGATGGCGAGAGAAGTTGGAGATTGCTTTGGCAGTCTCTGAGATAGACTTAGCTCTCACTACTCTATATCCGGTTGCACCGGTTGAACCAGTAAGATATGCTGATGAAACTCAGGAAGCCTTTGCTGTGAGGACAAAGGAATATACTACCGAGTTATTGGCTTATGACATTGATTGTCATAAGTAGAAGAAATCAAACAGGAAATGTTTGATGGTTATTAAGGGCACTATCACTTAGGCCATTTGGGGAGCAATCTCTGAGTGTGAAACTGATGTTGAATACCTCAAAAGGATAGAGAATCAGTTTACTGGTTCTTCTAAGGCCACTGCAAGCACTCTTATCAAGAGGCTTGTTACTGAAAAGTATCATGAAGGTGGTGTGCGTGAGCACATCTTAAGAATGACAAATATGGCTGCAAAACTTAAGCCTATGGATTTGGGGATTAAAGATGAGTTCATTGTGCATCTCATCATTGCCTCACTTCTTAAGGAATTTAAGACTTTTGTCATCAACTACAACTCTCAACCTGAACTATGGAACATAGAAAAACTCATGGCTATGTGTGTTCAGGAAGAAGAGAATATTAAGTCTCTTCACGGTTATGATGCTATTAATTACATGAAGGGAAAAGGTAAAGCTAAGAAGAATTATTCTTCTAAGCAATCTTTTAAGTATCATGGTTCTTCTCACCATGTTAAAGATAAGGGTAAGTTTCCACAAAGCCATCCTTACAATAAGGATGTAAAAATGGATAAAGATCAGTGCCGCTTTTGTTTAGACAAAGGTCACCATCAGAAGGATTGCATTGGCTTCCTTAAATGGTGTTGCAAAAATGATAATGACTTTGTAACCTTTGTTGATGAATTCCTGCTTTTAGATTATACACCATCTTCTTGGTGGATTGACTCAGGTGCCACTGTGCACGTTTGCAATTCGTTGCAGGGGTTAAATATGAGGAGAATCCTAGAAAGAGGGGAAAGGGCCATTAAAGTTGCTGATGGCCATGAAGCTGAAGTGAAAGCCATTGGAGATTATCCATTAGTATTAAGAAATGGCTTTGTACTTACACTTCAGGATGTATTATATGTACCCTCTTTAAGTAGAAATCTCATCTCAGCGTCATGTTTAGATGATGATGGTTATGTTTGCCAGTTTGGCAAAGACAGATGTGTAATTAAGTATGATAATAAGATGGTTGGTGTTGCCATAAGACAAGGCATACTATACTTATTATCTATGCATGATGATAATGTTGTATGCGACAATCAATTTTCCTCACATTAGGGTAAGCGTAAGAGAATCGATTCTGAAATGTCTTCGAAATTATAGCATTGTCGATTGGGCCATATTTCGAGAGGGGGGTTGAACAATTGATTTCACAATCGATTCTTCCCCATTTGAGTTTTTCGGATTCAGAATAATGCATAGACTGCATTAAGGGAAAATTTGTTAAGAAAATTAAGAAAGGTGTCGTACGCAGTGCGGGAATTTTAGAATTAATCCATACAGACATTTGTGGTTCATTTCTCATAGTATCTGTTGATGGTTTTGATTCGTTCATAACCTTCACGGATGACTATTATCGCTATGGCTACATTTATCCAATTAAAGAACGCTCTGAAGCGTTGGATAAATTTAAGATATTTAAGGTTGAAGTTGAAAATCAGCACAATATTAAGATTAAAGTGGTAAGATCCGATCGTGGTGGTGAGTACTACGGTCGTCATACCTCGTATGGCCAAGTTCCTGGACCGTTTGCTCGGTTCCTACAGGAAAATGGCATAGTCGTCCAGTATTCCACACCGAGCGAGCCTCAGCAAAATGGAGTAGCAGAACGGCGCAACCGTACGCTAATGGATATGGTTAGATCCATGTTAAGTCAATCAGATTTGCCAGTTAGCTTATGAATAGAGGCATTAAAAACCATCATTCATGTGCTAAATCGGGTTTCTACTAAGTCGGTGTCCAAAATACCGTATGAGTTGTGGACAGGACGTAAGCCCTCATTAAGTTATATGCATATATGAGGCTGTCCCGCTGAGACAAAATTGTTTAACCCAAACATTGGTAAGTTGGACTCTAAGACAGTAAGTTGCCATTTTATTGCCTATGCTGAAAAGAGTAAGGGATATCGTTTCTATTGTCCAGAACGATATTCTAAGTTTGTAGAAACAAGGCATGCCGTCTTTTTAGAGGATGCTATGATCAGGGGGAGTACGGTAAGACGAGAAATTAATCTTGAAGAGAAGCGGGTTTATGTACCCACTCTTATGATTCAAGAACCATATTTCTCATTACCTACTGTTGTTGAATCATCAATGCCTATTGGTAATGATTCAACACCTGTTGTTAGTTCTCCATTAACAACGGAATTATTAAGAGAGGTTGAGCATTTTCAGCCCGTTGTCACTAATAATGAAGAGCAACAACAACCTCAAAATGAGGATAATGTGCAATTAAGAAGATCTCAACGAGAAAGAAAATCGGCCATTCCGGACGATTATGAGATCTATTTGAGTGAGACAATTCAAATGGAGGGTGATCCCACCACATTTAGAGAAGCTATGAGAAATCCTCAATCATCTGAATGGCATAAAGTCATGGCGGATGAAATGAGGTCTATAGAAACAAACAAAGTCTGGGATTTAGTTAAGATTCCTAATAGAGCCAAAACAGTAGGCTGTAAATGGGTCTACAAAATTAAACGTGACTCCAAAGGGAATATTGATAAGTTTAAAGTCAGACTTGTTGCAAAAGGCTTCACTCAAAGAGAAGGTATTGATTATAATGAGACATTTTTACCTGTCTCAAGTAAGGATTCGTTCAGAATCATTATGGCATTAGTTGCACATTACAATTTAAAATTACATCAGATGGATGTAAAGACGGCGTTTCTCAATGGTGATATATATGAGAACGTCTATATGACACAACCGAAAGGTTTTGTTGTTAAGAGTAAGGAAAATATGGGATGTCACTTAAGAAAATCCATTTATGGACTTAAACAAGCATCAAGGCAGTGGTATCTCAAGTTCGATGAGACAATAAGAAAGTTTGGGTTTAAAAAAAAAATGAGGAGGACAATTGCATCTATGCTACTTGCAAGTAGTGATGTCAATCTACTATCAGAAACTAAGAAGTTTTTGTCCTCTAATTTTGATATGAAAGATCTTGGTGAAGCATCCTATGTATTAGGCATAGAAATTCACCGAGATAGAAATAAGGGGATATTAGGCTTACCACAAAAGGCATACTTAGAGAATGTACTGAGAAAGTACAGTATGCATAAGAGTAAGCCTTCGCCTGCTCCGATTGTCAAGGGCAATAAGTTTGGGAACTTTCAGTGTCCCAGGAACCAATATGAGATCGATCAAATGAAGTCGGTTCTATATGCTTCTGCTGTCGGAAGCCTTATGTATGCTCAAGTCTGTACTCGCCCTGACTTAGCTTATGTGACCGGAATGCTTGGCAGATATCAGGTCAATCCAGGGATTGATCACTGGAAGGCAGTTAAGAAAACATTAAGATATGTGCAAGGCACAAAAGGCCTCATGTTAACCTATAGTAAGTCAGACCCACTTGAAGTAGTGGGATATTCAGATTCAGATTTCGCGGATTGTGTAGATACTAAGAAATCCACGTCACGTTATATATTCACCCTCGCGAATGGAGCCATTTCGTGGAAAAGCTCCAAACAAACCGTCACTGCATCGTCCACAATGAATGCCGAGTTTGTTGCATGTTATAAGGCCACCGGGCAGGCTGTTTGGCTTAAGAAATTTTTACCCGATCTTAGAGTGGTCGACAGCATTGAAAAGTCACTTAAGTTATATTGCGATAATGAGCCCGCAGTATTTTACTCTCACAATAATAAGTCGAGTGGTGCTGCCAAACACATCGACATTAAGTTTTATGTTGTGAAAGATCGAATCCAGGATCATATCATAAGTCTTGAGCATATAAGTACCAAGTGTATGCTTGTGGATCCGCTAACAAAAGGTCTTCCACCCAGCGTGTTCAGTGAACACGTAGCCGGCATGGGTTTAAGGGAGAGCCTATGATCACTGGATATTTAGGGGCCAAGTAAGAGTAAGGTTCATTTTCAAGTGTGAGATGTATTGTGGTCTTCGAGTCCAACAATACGTAAATGATTGTTGTGATGCGTCGTGCCCTATATGTCAAGCATGAGAAAATGAACACTAAGTTTAGTATTAAGTAAGTTAGTAAGTTTCAGATTCGAGTTCAAGGAGGAGAATGTTGGAAGTACCGGACTAGTCCGATGTTGTCCAGTAAGGGTAACCGGACTAGTCTGGACCCTAAGAGGACTAGTCCGATATTGTCCAGTAAGGGTAACCGGACTAGTCCTGACCCTATACCGACTAGTCCGATTTTTCAGTAACTGTTAGTTTGAACTCGAAATTGACATGTGTTCTAATTGAAAGGACACAACCCACCGAATTTTGAGTCTCTGATCGGGAGACTCAATAATTCCTAAGGGCGGGAGGTCCCCTCTTGTGTCTCTTGGTCAACTATAAGAAGAGAGTCAAGTGTGTGATCAAAGAATGCTAAAGCATACACTCATACACACTTGAACACTCTAATCCACTCAGAATCCGATCAACATACCAAGAGAAGAACAAGGGGAAACGCCTCTCGTCGTCATTCTTCTTGCGGTCTCGCCTTGTTGGCTAGATGGCCGCATCTTCAAGCAACAACAAAGATGAATGAGAAGGTATTATTAGTGTTCTTGTGTTATTTGAGAGATAACACTTGATGTTCATCTTGTAATCAGATTTATCTATGTAATTCGAGATGACTTAGTGGCTATTTAATCTTTGGGCTCTCTCTTGATTTCTAACACTCCTAAGCGCCAATAGGACGACAGCAAAGACGTTCGACTTAAGTGTTATGGTACATCGGTTTACTAGGTCTCATAAATAGCATGCACACGGTACTGTTCAATACTTGTCCAAGGGACCCACTACGACGCGGTCCTTAATCGACACAAGCAAGCCTATGCACACGAGACCCATGTCCCACTACCCTGCTACTTGCTCGGTCTCCATTTCATCAAGGTGATCCCTGTTCTCAAGTTACCTCCCAAATTTTTCCAACAACCTACAATCTCGCGAGCGGATTCCAACCGCTCTACTTCTACCGATCACCTACAATTAGCAAGCATGTAACAATGTAGGTGATAACTCTTTCCCATGTCCAAAAGGTTTCTTTGACTATGCAAGTGGAGTTTCCAACCAAATCCTAGACCTAATGCATATAAAACAATAAACATACACTAATTGTGTATAAAGAATTTTAAAACGGCTTGTGATCAAACCGGGGCTTGTCTTGCTTAGAACTCAAATTAGCAATCACAAAGTCAGACGCTTTGTCTTCCGAGTTGAGCTCCTTATCGATCTCCATCATCACGTGTCCTAGTGATATGCACAAATATAACATATGCACTTAGGGATAATTGCAAATTAATTAAGTAGCAATAGGTTCCTAGGTGCATAACATATCTTCAGACATAAGCATTGGTTTTCTGATCAGATGTGATTCTAAGTTAATCTGGTGTTAATTAGAAATTTTTTGTTATTTAGGGATGAATCATCTATTGACAAGTTCATAAGATCAATGAGCTATATTGGGCTACAACCTTATTCTGGACGTGACTTATTTACAAGAAAGGTGTGACATGCTCTTATATGATTTCATCAAGTTTTCTAATGTATTAATTCTATTTGCATTTTTTACAAATTAATGACGGAATTCAATTACTAATCATTTTAGTAAGTACGAGCGTTAGAATTAGCTTAGAGGTTTATTGTGTGTTACCGCTCATAATACTGAATACATGTTCTGGTGAAACATGACTTTCTAAGAAAAGGTGAATTTCAATTAAAAGATTGTTGTTAATTGTTAACCAACAATTCTGTTAACCAGCTAAGTGGAATTTAATCATCTTGCTAAGTCGCAAAAATCGTATTGACGTGGGCGAATTACTGGAAGTAGTAAATGGGCTAAGGAAGGTATCCAGGGAGGAAGGATTCTACCGAGAGGCTGTATAGACAGTAGCCTGGGCGTTCTGGAAGAGGAGCCTCTCTTCAACCTTGCTGCAGCGTGGGAGAGCGATGGGGAGGTCTGCTGCATCACTTCTCAACCGGTGCAGACTCCAACTGAACTTGCATGGGAACGTGGCACCACTGCTGTTCCGAGATAGGCAATAATGAGAATTTCATGATGGCATAGATAATGGCTCACCACGGCGAAGCTTACCATGAGCACGGTTGCCTGGAGCGCAAAATCGATACAACGGTCGCGTCCAACGTCATTTCGTCGAACACCTTGCGCGCGTCGCGTGCCAAGTGGCGATGATGTTGGACGGGCCAAAGCTGAGCGTCGCTCGAGAGGACCGAGGGCGAGCAGCGGCACGGAGACACCTTGCGCGCTTCATGTTTAAGTTCTGCATCTAAAGTTCCTAATCCCTAACAATCCGATGGCGCGAAAGTAGAGCAGCAGCAGTGAAGTAGGAGGAGAGGCAGTGGGCAGGGCGGAGTCTGGGTAGAGCCAGGTGTTGCTCGCTAGATTGGGTGGAGAAGAAGCAGTACATTGTTAAATAAGGCTCAAGGTTAACGCTGACAAAGAGGGCCCATATGCGTTTCTTTTTCCTCAATTCCTCAAAAATACATTGTTTAGTAAACCCGAAAATAAATACTTAAGAGGTCTCCAAAAATAGTGAAATTTTACAGGATGGTTCTGCCCAACAAAAACTTCATTTTCGTGAAGTCAGATTTCAATTTGCCATAAAACTAATTAAATTATGATTTTTCTTGTTGCATCCATTGTTTCAATTAAATAAACACAAAAACAATGCAAGATGGATTTTTGTTTGGCAAGACAAGTCTTACAAATTGAGAATTTATGCGCATTTTTGGCAAGTCGGTTTATGTTACAGATTGGAATCAGCTGTCCAATTTAGTTTTTTTTGTTTTGAGATTTAAATAGAATTGTGATTTATGAATGTCGAAACACGAAGTGTTACAAATCACCTACCAAATTACCTTTCAAGATCCCACGAATACCTTACTGATTTCAGCCACCACCCCGCCGGAGACGTCGGAGCTGAACATTCTCGGCAGGTTGGCAAAAAGGTTAAGCTCCACCGACGTGGTCGCGATCATCTTGTCCCTCGCCACCAAGCTCTCCTTCTCGGCCACCTCCATCCTCACGACGCTCCAGGCACACTGATCAAGCCAGACATCAAGAACAACCGCGGCGGAGTTGGCGAGCTGGCCGCGGACCATCTCCTCGAGCGCGGCTTCCCCTCCCTCCCCACAGTGCACGTCCACGACGACCGCCGTCAGCGACCACAGGCTCTGCACCAACATCGACGGCGAGACGTACGGCCTAACCTGAGGGATCTGTTCCATTTCTTGGCGGTGCGAGTCGACGCCGGAAGTGTCATAGTACCTGTCAATGTATCCCGGGTGGAGGGGGAGATCCCTGCAGATTTGTTTGGGTGCACTCAATTTAAGTGGATTGAAGTGGAAAATGAACTAATTTTCTTCTAAATCCACTTCAATCCACTTATATTGAAGTGGATCCACTGCTATCTAAACGAGCCATGCGCGGGAAGAGGTCGAGGAGGACGACGAGGCTGGCTGGCCCCCCGAGCATGAAGTCGATCTGCGTTGGGAATGAACTGGCACGACATGAGAACGAGAAGGTTTGCTAGTGCAACGTCAAACACGCGTGGCCGCATGCAGTGCATACCGACGAGCCTGGAGCGCCGCGGCGCACGTCGATTGAGCCTAGCGCGCGACCCTCATCGTCACTGAACTCAGCGACGCTGGCCGACACCTCAGATGGCAGCAGACGTGTGCCAAGACGCGTCTCTGCCTTGCGCACGAGGGCCAACATTACGTCCCGGTGCGCCAGCCGCGGCATACGAGCCACCGCGGCCTCTCTTCCCGTGGTGGACGAGCCGTGCAACACGTACGTTGCAGCGATGACGGCCGCCGGGACGAAAAACCAGTGCATGATGCTGTTGATGCCGCCGGCGAGATGAGCCGGCAGTTGTGGGGCTGGAGACTCCTGTAGTACGGCGCAGGAAGTATAGCCATCGCTGAGTTTGTCACGAGCGCCCACACAACTAGAACGAAGAAATGTGTCCTACGTATAACGTGAAACAGAGGAGTAGGTATATATAATCACATCCGCAGGTACTAGCATATAGCAGGGACGCGCTAGGTTTCCCATATTAAATAACAGGCGTGTCTAAATTTAGGTGCTTTAAATTTAAGAAAAATCAGTCAATGAGTAATTAACAACTAATTACTTGTCATTAATAATTAATCGTTGTCATTAATTCATTAATCTTATTTTATTTTACTATTCTATGGTCCATCAATCACAAAATTATTTTATAATCCTTACAGTCAACATAATTAACAATTAAAATAATGAGCAGTTAGTGAAAGACTAATTACCTGATGAGTCAGGCGCCTGGAAAGTAAGATTTCGTTAAATAATTTGGATGTGTCTATATGTCTGAAATTACATAAAATTTGAGTGGCATAATTATCAACTAATTACTATCATTAATAGATAATCATTAGCGCTAACATTTAAACTTATAATTAATCCAACATTGACAAAAGCATTTTAATTGACTATTTTACAACTAAAGAATCCTTACAAATTAATAGATTAACAATTGAAATTAACAAAAATCTGACATTCTTCCTCATCGTTGCGTATCACGCCACACTCTGTCTGCCTGATGCCGCAGCCTGCCAGCATGAGCGCTGCTGCTCCGTGCGTCTGCCGCTCGCGCCAAGCCGCCGCCTGAGGAATGGTTAGATCATCTGCAGTCATATACTGTGATATGTGAAAGTTTAAAAAATATACCGAAAAAGTAGAAGAAGTATAGTGTATAAAGTACGTTTTTTTAAAAAAAACGAGTGCAAATAGCTTAGAAAACATAAAGTTTCATCGCACAAATCGTAAAACAAAATCACTGATTGTCCGAACATAACCCTTTTTATAGGATTTCTGTTTAAAAATGTCGTCACCTGTCACCTTGTGCGTCTTCTTCCGGACGTCGCGACCAGCGAACCGACAAAAAAAAATCCTCAGGTCACGCCGGATAGAGACTTCTTGGATATCTCGCACAGCCATATGTTACCCCACGCAACAGTTGCCAGTTTCGGGCCAGCACTATGATTTGTGGGTGCATACTAATTTCCACATGGAGATGCATGGGTACGACCTACGACAGCCCTCAGCCAGCAGATACAGTACAGAGAACAGGCTTCAACGTCACGTTCCTCCCACTGCTAGCATATTTTTGGCGAAACGACTCAGAGGTTGATAATACTTTTGCAAGACTTTCGCGACGGTGCACATCGGAAAACCATCTGGTAAACTGAGACCCTATTTGGTAGGGCTTTGGCTCATGCTAAAATTGCTTTGACTCTAGCTTATCTAGTGAAATAGCTTTTCTGTTAAAGCCAAACCATTTGGATAAAGATGAAAAAAAATGACTCTAATTATGGCCCATTCGCTTGTCTTATAATTTTTAAATCGGAGAAACCGTATAGGATCCAAATTAACCACTTTAACTCAATTCGAGTTACAGAGCAGAAATCCAAATACAAAACACAATCGACACAAGTGCTAATCACATGATTAGCACATAAACACCACCTTACCTTCTCATCCTTCTCTATTGTTGCTTGATGATGCGATCATCTAGCTACAGAGACGAGGCCGCAAGAAGAAGACCTTTTCTCTTGTTTTCCCTCTTCTAATTGACCGGTCTTAAGATAAAGTGATGTTAGGAGTGATTTCGTTATTGATTATGAATCCACCACATACCCACTACCTATAGAAATTAGAGGGACACGAGAGGGACTCTTCCCATGCTTTGGGAATGGTCGTGTCACTTCAACCAGGGACACAACCATTCAATGGATTGTGTATATTTGAATTAGACACATGCTAATTGTCTTAATTTCGAGTTCACACACACATTCTTCCTCTTGAACTCGAATCTTAACTTACTTACTTAATACTAAATTTAGTGTCCATTTCTTCATGCTTGACATATAGAACACGATGCATCAAAAAAGTCATTTACATACAGCTTGACTCGAAGACCATAATACATCTTACACTTAGAAAAGATCTTACTTTTAATTGGCCCCTAAGTATCCATATGATCATAGGCTCTCCCGTAAACCCATACTCATTACGTGTTCATTGAACATGTTGGGTGTAAGACCTTTTGTTAGCGGATCCACAAGCATTCTTGAAAGTGCATCTAGGACTCCCTTGTGGGTTTTGGATGATTTATGACAAGCAATTGGGATCCAAATCCTTTTGTTGAGATGAATGCAGGCAAATGATGAAAAATGAGCAAAATGCCAAAAAGAAGGGAAATGAGAAACAAAGTGAATTTGAGCTCAAGGAGAAGAAAATAGTAGATTATTATGTATGGAGTGTGTTAAGGAAACACACCCAAGAGCTCAATCACTCTCAAGCACACACACACAATACACAAAGTTATACAGGACCGGACTAGTCCGATAACAGCCGGACTAGTCCGATATCACATTCTGCACTAGATCGGACAAGTCCGGTATCCACCGGACTAGTCTGATATCTTTCTGATCCACCTCGGACTAGTCCTCCCCAATGCAGACTATTCCTCAACACAATGCAAAAGTCACACAAAATCGGACAAGTCCGTTGTGATCCGAACTAGTCCGATATTCATTCTGATCCACTTCGGACAAGTCCGGTGTCTACACGGACTAGTCTGATATGCACACTGATCTAAATCGGACAAGTCCTCCAAGTGCGGACTTGTCATCCTAAACACTTAGGGTTTCATATGTTCGGACAAGTCCGATAGCAATCGGACTAGTCCGAAGATTTCCAGTAGCGAAATCGGACAAGTCCGTTTTCGACCGGACTAGTCCGATATTCCTGGACACTTAGGGTTTGCTACACACAGCACACCGGACTAGTCCGGTGACCACCACGGACTAGTCCGATCTTTCTGAACCGTAACGGTCACTTTTAGAAACCCCATATAAATAGAGGTGCACGACCCACTTTTAAAAACTCTCTCGAACCCTAGCGCCGTCACACCTCCCAAGAGACTCAAACACCACCTCTCTCCACGAAATTAAGTGCAAAATCGATCAATCTATTGAAGATCACTTCTAGATCATTGGAGAGACACTTGGCACACATCATTGAGCTCTTGGTTTGATTCTCTAACACAATCTTGCGTTTCAATTTGTAATTTTCGAGTGTGTTATTGGTGGCTTTGTAAGTTGTAATCAAGGGAGCTCTCAACGTGTGAGAACGCCCCTTCAACTTGGTTATTTACCCCTTTGTGATTAGTGGAAGAGGATTGACCTTCGTGGCGATCCGACGAGGGAAGGGTTGGAGAAGACCCGGTCCTTTTGTGGGCTCCTCAACGTGGACGTAGGTTGCCTTCGTGGTAGCCAAACCACGGGATAAATCTTGTGTCTTGTCCTTTTGTGTTCTTCATCTTAATTGATCAACTTAATCTAGGGTTTGATTCACTTTGTTCAATTTGAGTTAAATTGTTAAACAAGAGGCTTAATTGTTATAGAATTTGACATACAACTATTAAACTGTCATTTAAGTTTATATTTCCGCTGCAAACATTAACGAATCAATCAAATTGACTGAACTTGATCAACTTAGCCCGTGAAAACCGGACTAGTCCGCACTTTACCGGACTAGTCCGATATCTCTGGTATTGACTGTGTTGTTGAGTCTTATAGGAACCGAGAAAAATTCAAAAAGGCCTATTTACCCCCCTCTAGGCCTACATTCAATTGGTATCAGAGCAGGTTTTTCAAGAAAGAGTGCAACCACTGGAAGAGATCATGTCGGACATGAAGGAAGTTCAGAAAATTAACAACCAGGAAGAAGTGAACAACGACAAGAACCAAAAGCTGGAAAAGTATCTCGAAGCAATTCAAGACTTCGATGATGATGACGAGGAGACGTTGGAGCTGAAAGCACTCCTCAGAAAGAAAGCACTCTCCAAAGGGAAAGCTAAAGTTGAAGAAATGAAGAAGGGGAGTAGTCACACCGACTACTCCCGATATCCTTTTAACTATGATCGTTTAAATTCAAACAACAGCCATTACCTATCTATTCCTCTTGGAAAAGCCCCACACTTCGATGGGAGTGATTACTCCATGTGGAGGCAAAATATGAAGATGCACTTGATTTCCCTTAACCCAAGTTTATGGCATATTGTGTGCACAGGAATAGACATCCCAGATGACGACGAAGAGCTCACCCCAAGTCAAGAGCAAGCCATCCACAGAAACGCTCAAGCCGCAGCCGTAATCACCTCCTCTCTAAATCGAGATGAATTTACGAAGGTGGACAGACTGGAGATTGCCAAGGAAATATGGGACACACTACAAACAACCCATGAAGGTGACCGGCATGTGCAGGAGGCGAAAATTGAAATGATCGAAGGCGAACTAGGAAGGTTCGCGATTGAGGAAGACGAGTCTCCCCAGGACATGTACAACCGATTGAAGACACTTGTAAACAAGGTTCGATCATATGGGAGCAAGAAGTGGAATGACCACGAGGTTGTAAAGCTCATCCTTAGAGCCTTTATGCCTCGCAATGTCACACTGTGCTCTATGATCAGAGAAAGTCCCGGGTACAAGAGGATGACTCTAGATGAATTGCTTGGCAAAATCATCAACTTTGAAATGATGGAGAAACAAGCCAAGCACGTCAAAGAAATAGCCGACCTCACATCGGCCAAGAAGAAGGGAGTTGCCTTAAAGTCCACACTCAAGCCACTATCCAAAGAAGCAAGAGAAGCACAACTTGAGGAGGACAGCGATGATGAAAGTAGTGAGCTGGACGAAGAGAATTTGATTTTGTTCATGAAAAAGTTTAAAAGAATATTGAAGAAAAGACAAGGAACAAAATCAAGTGAATGCAAGTACAAAGAGAGGACAAAGCCGAAGATGAGGCGGGCGTGCTATAATTGTGGTGAGTATAACCACTTTATAGTCGATTGCCCGTATGAGGACAACAAGAAGAAGAATAAAGAAGCCAAGCCTCAACCGAAGAAATTCTTCAAGAAGAAGAAACAAGCTGAACAAGCACACATTGGAAAGGAGTGGGACTCAAACGATGAGTTCTCATCATCCGATGAAGAAGAGATGGCTAGCATAGCCATTGAAAGCACGTCCAAGAAACCCACACTCTTCGCCACGCTCAGTGCAAAGAAGGGAAATGGCACTTGCCTCATGGCAAAGGAAGGTAAACGCAAGGTAATCATCAAAACTCCTTCCATGCATTCCTACTCAAGCAATGATGAACTAGATAGTGATGATGAAGATATGTTAATTGGATTAGATAGAAAAACTGCTACTAAAATGAAATTTTTACTTGACCAACTTGTTGAGAAGGAACGGCTAATTGATCGTCAAGAGGACATGATCATCTCCCAAAAGGAGAAGCATGTAGAACTTGACAATCTTCTAGTTCTTGAAAAGGAGAAAAACAGCTCACTAGAGCTTGAGCTAGCTTCAAGCAAGAAAGCTTGCTTGGAGTTAACCAACTCAACCGTTGCAATCAAGGATCAACTTGATAACCTGATCAAGGTTAACAAGATCCTTGAAGTGCAAGTTGAGTCACTCAAGCTAAGTGAATCTTCCTCCTCTTCAAGTCTACCTTCTCAACCCACTTCAACTAATCTTGTTCATATGTGCAAATGTGGTAAAATCAACACCAGTTTGAAGGAAAAGTCTACCTCCAGAAAGGATAAAAATCCTACCCAATGTGGAATATTTGACAAGGAGAGGATCAACTATGCACGTAGTGCATTCTTGGTCCAAAGACCTCCAAATGTCAAGTATGGCATTGGTTACTCTTATGATGGAAAGCAAAATGGTGGAAGTCATAAGAATAACAAGGGAAGGATTACCTTTGTGAAGGGAGGACCCTCACAATCTGGTAACTCGAAAATTAAGAACCTGAACTCTCATGAACATCGGACTAGTCCGGTTGTGGTCCGGACAAGTCCGGTCATACGGACAAGTCCGGTCACCCAGACTAGTCCGATCCATAAACAACAGCAACTTTTGTTCAAAACCTTTGATGCCTCTTATGTATTAATGAGAAACAATCTTGGTAAAGTTTATGCTTATTATGCTGGGACACGCCATGGGAACACAAAATCCCATGTGTGGGTGCCCAAATGTATTGTAACTAACCTCCAAGGACCCAAGCAAGCTTGGGTACCTAAAACCAAGGAATAATTTGTTTCTGCAGGCCTACTCCTCCGGTGGATCCAAATGGGTGCTAGACAGTGGATGCACCAACCACATGACCGGAGAAAGGAGGATGTTCGTGGAATATGAAGAAAACGAGGACCCAAACGAAGGCATCTACTTCGGAGATAATAGTCAAGGAAGGGTCCTCGGTACCGGTAAAATAGCAATATCCTCTGAACACACTCTTTCTCATGTTTTACATGTTGAATCTTTAGATTATAACCTGCTGTCCATATCTCAATTATGTGACAAAGGTTATAATTGCCTGTTCATTAACGAGGGTGTGACCGTCTCAAGGAGGAGCGATGGTTCCGTTGCATTCAAGGGTATGTTGAAGGGAAAGCTTTACCTTGTTGACTTCAACAAGGATAAAGCCGAACTCGACACATGCTTGATTGCAAAAACCAACATGGGTTGGCTGTGGCATAGACGGTTAGCACATGTTGGTATGAGGAATCTTCAAAAACTCCTCAAGGGCGATCACACCCGAGGTTTGAAAGATGTTGTTTTTGAGAAAGACAGGCCTTGTAGCGCGTGCCAAGCCGGGAAGCAAGTTGGAGCACATCATCCCGCAAAGAACATCATGACTACGACAAGACCGCTCGAACTACTTCATATGGACTTGTTTGGTCCAATTGCTTACATAAGCATCAGTGGTAATAAATACGGTTAATCATTATTGATGATTTTTCCCGCTTCACTTGGGTGTTCTTTTTGCATGACAAGTCAGAAACACAAGGGACACTCAAGAAATTCTTCAAGCGAGCGCAAAACGAGTTCTCAATATCGATCAAGAGTATTCGGAGCGACAATGGCACGGAGTTCAAGAACATACAAGTGGAGGGTTACCTTGATGAGGAGGGAATCAAGCACGAATTTTCAGCACCATACTCTCCACAACAAAACGGAGTTGCCGCAAGGAAGAACCGAACGCTCATAGAGATGGCAAGAACAATGCTCGATGAATACAAGACTTCGGATCGATTTTGGGCGGAAGCAATTAACACTGCTTGCCACGCCGCAAATCGACTCTACCTTCATCGACTACTCAAGAAGACTCCTTATGAGCTACTCACCGGTAACAAACCAAACATTTCATATTTTTGAGTTTTCGGCTCTCCATGTTATATCTTGAACAAGAAGCCCAGGACTTCAAAGTTCGCTTCGAAGTCTGATGAAGGTTTCTTGCTTGGTTATGATTCGAACACTTACGCCTATCGTGTTTTCAACAAGGCCTCCGGACTTGTTGAAGTGGCACGTGACGTAGTGTTCGATGAAACTAATGGCTCCCAAAAGGAGCAAGTTGATCAATGTGAATTAGGTAAAGAAGAAGCTCCTTATCAAGCATTGAAGAGAATGGCTCTAGGCGAAGTTCGACCACAAGAGTCATCGTCACAAATACAAGAGGAAAGTGAACCACAAGAGGAGATCAACAATCAAGGGGGAGCTTCTATACAAGATCAATCACAAGAATATGAAGATGATCAACAAATCAACGAGGGCAACCACTCAGGGGGAGAAGAAAATGATCACCAACACACAACTCTCCAAGTGCCACACCCAAGAGTACACCAATGCATTCAAAGGGATCACCTAATCGACAACATCATCGGTGACATCCAAAAGGGAGTAACCACTAGATCTCGTATAGCTAATTTTTGTGAGCATTACTCGTTTGTCTCCTTTTTGGAACCACGCAGGACTGAGGATGCATTGAAGGATCCGGACTGGGTGGTGGCAATGCAAGAAGAGTTGAACAACTTCAAGAGAAACGAGGTTTGGGAACTTGTGGCAAGACCCAATGCAAATATAGTGGGCACCAAGTGGGTCTTCCGCAACAAGCAAGACGAACACGGAGTGGTGACAAGAAACAAGGCACGACTCGTGGCCAAAGGTTACTCACAAGTCGAAGGTTTGGATTTCGATGAGACTTTTGCTCCAGTAGCTAGGCTTGAATCAATTAGAATATTACTTGCATATGCTACTCACCATGATTTCAAGCTGTATCAAATGGACGTAAAAAGCGCCTTCCTCAACGGACCGATCAAGGAAGAGGTGTACGTGGAGCAACCACCCGGGTTTGAAGACGAAGAGTTCCCCGACCACGTATATAAACTGCGTAAGGCTCTCTATGGCCTCAAACAAGCTCCTAGAGCTTGGTATGAGTGTCTTAGAGATTTCTTAATTGATAATGGTTTTCAAATTGGCAAAGTAGATTATACATTATTCACTAAGAATCTAGATAATGATCTTTTCATTTGCCAAATCTATGTTGATGATATAATTTTTGGGTCAACTAACCAATCTTTCTGTGAAGAATTTAGTAGAATTATGACAGGCAGGTTTGAAATGTCAATGATGGGAGAATTTAAGTACTTCTTGGGATTCCAAGTGCGACAACAAAGGGAAGGAACATTCATAAGCCAAACCAAGTACACGCAGGACATACTCAAGAAGTTTGGCATGGACAAGGCAAAGCCCATAAAGACTCCCATGGCTACGAATGGCCACTTGGATCTCAATGAAGATGGACCAAGCGTCGACCAAAAGGTATATCGCTCCATGATTGGATCTTTACTCTACTTATGTGCATCTAGGCCAGATATTATGTTGAGTGTATGTTTGTGTGCAAGATTTCAAGCCAACCCTAAGGAATGTCACTTGACAGCCGTAAAAAGAATCTTGAGATATTTAGTTCATACACCCAACCTTGGTCTTTGGTACCCAAAAGGCTCCAAATTCAATCTCATTGGTTACTCCGATGCAGATTATGCCGGGTGCAAAGTTGATAGAAAAAGCACCTCTGGCACATGCCAATTCCTAGGAAGATCTTTAGTTTCTTGGTCATCTAAGAAACAAAATTCCATTGCATTATCCACAGCCGAAGCGGAGTATGTTGCAGCCGGGAGTTGTTGTGCACAACTCCTTTGGATGCGACAAACTCTAAGGGATTACGGTTACAATATGAACCGTATTCCTCTCCTTTGTGATAATGAGAGTGCCATTAAAATAGCCCACAATCCAGTTGAGCACTCTAGGACTAAACACATAGACATAAGACATCATTTCTTGAGAGACCATTCCATGAAAGGAGACATAACCATCTCACATGTCAACACCCAAAAACAATTGGCCGACATATTCACCAAGCCACTTGATGAAAAGCGTTTTTGCGAACTCCGAAATGAGCTAAATATTCTTGATTCTCGGAGTGTGGCTTGAAAAGTTGCATACCTGTATGATTGCTTCAAAATGTTGATTGAATTGTGAAAATCATCCCTCTCCATTTTTCTCTCGAAAAACTATGTCAATTATTAGATCTTGATGAATTTTGATCATTGTATGATTGTTGTATGCTTACTGGTCAAATTCATCAAGATTACTTGAATTGTTTTGCCTCTCTATCCTCTTTTATTGAACCTTCAAATATATATGAATGGCCTATGCAATTCTTTCTTGGTGACCACGGACTAGTCCGTGGTTACCCGGACTAGTCCGCTCATGCAGACTAGTCCGCAGAGTGCCGGTTAGGCCGGACTAGTCC
Organism: Tuctoria greenei; assembly: GCA_036927565.1. Lineage (NCBI taxonomy): Eukaryota > Viridiplantae > Streptophyta > Magnoliopsida > Poales > Poaceae > Tuctoria > Tuctoria greenei. Next base: position 118,159,670 of record JAYESD010000002.1, read on the forward strand.
GATAGACCACGGACTAGTCCGATATAGGTCTCTGGATGACTTCGGACTAGTCCGGTCATGTCCGGACTTGTCCGATTTTTTGTGTCCATAACCCTAGCCGCCACCAAACCCTAATCTCCTCATCCCCACTTTTGCTCACGCCTCCTCTCTCTTGCGCTCGAGCTCCCAAGGCGATTTTCTCCTCCCTCCGTCGAAAAAGTCCACATTTGGGCGGAGATCGAGCTTGACCTCTTGGGGATTGAAGCTATCGGACTAGTCCGACCTCCAACCCCCAACACTTCGAGCCTCCATCGATTTCTTCGGTAAATTTCTTCAAAACCCTAGAAATCTTATTTTTCTCCATTGTTGATCGTATAGCCTAGCATCCTTCACTAGATACATGCTTATTTGATGTACTACGTGTATGCTAGACTAGATTTGCATTAGGAATCATCCCTTGACCAATCTGTTAGGTTTTTGAGGATGAACATCGGACTAGTCCGTGCCTGAGCACCGGACAAGTCCGATGTTTCTGAACCTGAAACCTAATTCCTTAATTCCTTAATGCCATCCATTGCTATCTTGTCTTACCTATGCCTTGTATAACTTGTCATTATTCTTGCTCAATCATTCTCAGATCATGTCGAGCTCCGACAACGAGATCTCCGACTTTGAGGACGAGTTGGACCACGAGGTGGCACCTCGGTCCTCGGCGGGTCTTGGCAAGAAACGCCAAGAAAGACCTTCCGAGCCTGCTACTTCCCCTCCACAGGTTCGGAGGAAGGTCTGTGTCAAGAAGCCCGCCTCGAAGGCTGCTCCGTCTACAAGCGGCCTTCGTCAAGCAAAAGGAAAGGGCAAGGGAGTAGCAATGGGGCCAGTTGGGCCCTTGAAGCTCCATGCTCCCAGGGAAGGGGTCCGGGACCCCAATGAAGAGAAATTCAATGGGAAAGGCAGCGATGTGGCAGCCAAGCTCAGAAGCATTGATTGCTATGGAAGGCCAAAGCAGGCAGCTGATGGAAGGTTTTGGTCAAACTTCCATGCAGATTTCTACAAGCTAGTTTACCTGCCGATGAAGACTCCGGTGGTGCGCAGTCAGTGGATTGACTGGGCCCACCTAGAGAAGAAGAAGTGCTCAGCTTTTGATGAGGTCATTGCTGCAGCAGAGAGGCATGGTCTGAAGGATCTGTTTGCCTTCAGACACAATTGGAATGATGAAGTGATTGCACAATTCTATGCAACGTGCCACTTCTCGAGTGAAGATGAAGAGAGTGTGACTTGGATGACCCATGGATCCAAGTACTCCATCACTCAGGAGGATTTTGCAAACTTGCTCCATTTAGACTCTGCTGGAAATGACCACCTGATCATCCACAACATAGGGGTCATTGAGAGGGACGAAATGAAGTTCATGTATGAGCCCAACTCTGAGTATGTTCCTCCCTCCACAAAGAACATGAAGCCCTTCTTTGTGGTCCTGAACAGAGTTCTCCGGAAGACCATTGCCCCCAAGGATGGGGATGCAGGGAGTGTACAGGGCTACCTCCAGACTCTAATGAGGGTCATAAGCAAGAAGAGGCAGTTTGATGTTGCAGATTACATATGGAACGACATGGTCAACATCTCAAGCACCCCCAACCGGTCATGTGGCTATGCTCCCTACTTGATGTTCATGATTGAGAAGGTCACAGGAATAGAATTTGTGAAGGATGTGGAGCACACTCCTTTGAGGCCTCAGAAGCCTCAAATAGTGAGTGTCCAGGCTGCTCCTTCGTCGGCCTCCAGTCCCGAGGCAACGACAAGATCAACAAGCAGTGCTAGGGCTGTCCCTACCTCTAGGGAAGACCCTCAGAGAGGATCAGCTAGTGGGATCCTAAAGTACCTGACCGCCATATTCTCCTCCTGCAAGAAGGCTGAAGTAAAGCTTCATAAACTCAATCAGAAGAGGAAGGAGGATATGAGATATATCAAAGCCAATGTGAAGCAACTAAGTGAAAAGCTGGAGATCAACCCCATTGGATATCTAGTAATTTCTGAAGATTCTGATCTTGACATCACCGAGCTCGGGCCTCTGAACCCCTCCGAGCTTGCCTACTTTGGCATTGGGGGCTCGAGCAGCTCCGCTCCTCCTCCCTCTCCTCCTCGTCAAGCAGAAAGCGAAGAAGATGAAGACGATGACGAGAGGACCGACAGTGAAGAGTGAAGACCCTAGGACCCTCCTCTCCTTCTTTTTGGTGGCTTGATGCCAAAGGGAGAGAGATTGAGGGGGAGTCTTAGCTTTAGCTGTGGTAGGGTGCGAGGAGAGAGTTCTCTTTATCTTTTATTTGTGATTGTAATAGTTTAACACTGTTTTCATGTTAAGTTTGGTCTTGTGATGAATTGCCCAATTTATTTGCAAGTGTGTGATGAAAACTGCATTTTTGCTCCTGGAATGTCATATGCACTTGGTTAATGTAAATTCTGTCATTCTCAATGTATTCATGCACTTAGTATGCATCCCACCATAAAGAATGCACATATGGATAATTCTCTTGTTGCTTGATGTATTTTTGAGTCATATGTGCATACTTTATGAAAATCTCATTTTTTGCCTTATTTTGTGAAATCTCAATTGGTTGTCATCAATCTCCAAAAAGGGGGAGATTGAAAGTGCATCTAGGACTCCCTTGTGGGTTTTGGATGATTTATGACAAGCAATTGGGATCCTAATCCTTTTGTTGAGATGAATGCAGGCAAATGATGAAAAATGAGCAAAATGCCAAAAAGAAGGGAAATGAGAAGCAAAGTGAATTTGAGCTCAAGGAGAAGAAAATAGTAGATTATTATGTATGGAGTGTGTTAAGGAAACACACCCAAGAGCTCAATCACTCTCAAGCACACACACACAATACACAAAGTTATACAGGACCGGACTAGTCCGATAACAGCCGGACTAGTCCGATATCACATTCTGCACTAGATCGGACAAGTCCGGTATCCACCGGACTAGTCCAATATCTTTCTGATCCACCTCGGACTAGTCCTCCCCAATGCAGACTAGTCCCCAACACAATGCACAAGTCACACAAAATCGAACAAGTCCGTTGTGATCCGGACTAGTCCGATATTCATTTTGATCCACTTCGGACAAGTCCGGTGTCTACACGGACTAGTCCGATATGCACACTGATCTAAATCGAACAAGTCCTCCAAGTGCGGACTTGTCATCCTAAACACTTAGGGTTTCATATGTCCGGACAAGTCCGATAGCAATCGGACTAGTCTGAAGATTTCCAGTAGCAAAATCAGACAAGTCCGTTTTCGACCGGACTAGTCCGATATTCCTGGACACTTAGGGTTTGCTACACATAGCACACCGGACTAGTCCGGTGACCACCACGGACTAGTCCGATCTTTCTGAACCCTAACGGTCACTTTTAGAAACCCCATATAAATAGAGGTGCACGGCCCACTTTTAAAAACTCTCTCGAACCCTAGCGCCGTCACACCTCCCAAGAGACTCAAACACCACCTCTCTCCACGAAATTAAGTGCAAAAATCGATCAATCTATTGAAGATCACTTCTAGATCATTGGAGAGACACTTGGCACACATCATTGAGCTCTTGGTTTGATTCTCTAACACACTCTTGCGTTTCAATTTGTAATTTTCGAGTGTGTTATTGGTGGCTTTGTAAGTTGTAATCAAGGGAGCTCTCAACGTGTGAGAACGCCCCTTCAACTTGGTTATTTACCCCTTTGTGATTAGTGGAAGAGGATTGGCCTTCGTGGCGATCCGACGAGGGAAGGGTTGGAGAAGACCCGGTCCTTTTGTGGGCTCCTCAACGTGGACGTAGGTTGCCTTCGTGGTAGCCGAACCACGGGATAAATCTTGTGTCTTGTCCTTTTGTGTTCTTCATCTTAATTGATCAACTTAATCTAGGGTTTGATTCACTTTGTTCAATTTGAGTTAAATTGTTAAACAAGAGGCTTAATTGTTATAGAATTTGACATACAACTATTAAACTGTCATTTAAGTTTATATTTCCGCTGCAAACATTAACGAATCAATCAAATTGACTGAACTTGATCAACTTAGCCCGTGAAAACTGGACTAGTCCGCACTTTACCGGACTAGTCCGATATCTCTGGTATTGACTGTGTTGTTGAGTCTTACAGGAACCGAGAAAAATTCAAAAAGGCCTATTCACCCCCCCTCTAGGCCTACATTCAATTCTCTTGATAATTATATGCTCAAGACTTATAATATGATCTTGAATTCTTTCTTTCACAACATAAAACTTAATATCGATGTATTTGGCAACACCAATCGACTTGTTGTTGTGAGAGTAAAATTTTGCAAGCTCATTATCGCGGTATAACTTAAATGATTTCTCAATGTTGTCAACCACTCTAAAATTTCTTAAGCCAAATTGCCCGGCATGTGGTCTCATAACATGCTAAAGCTCCGCATACATTGTGGACGATGCAATGACAGTTTGTTTAGAGATTTTCCACGAAATGACTCCATTGACAAGGGTGAATATATAACCTGACATGAATTTCTTAGTATCCACACAACCTGCAAAATATGCATTTGAATAACCAACTACTTCAACTGTGTCTGACTTAGTAAAGGTCAACATGAATCCTATTGTTCCTTGCATTATCTTAATGCTTATTTAACTCCCTTCCAATGATCAAATTTCTGGATTAGCTTGATATGTGCCAAGCATTCTGATCATAAAAGTTAAGTCAGAGCTAGTACCAACTTGAGCATACATAAGACTTCCGATAGCAGAGGCATATGAAATCGATTTAATTTGATCAATCTATTAGTTTCTGGGGCACTGAAAGTTCTCAAACTTGTATCCCTTGACAATTGGAGCAGCCGAATGCTTGCTCTTATGCATACTGTACTTTTTTCAGTAAATGCTATAAGTATGTCACTACGGGAATCCGTCGATAGGGTGTCAGCCATATGAGCGTCGGTTGCCTACATAAACCGACACTCACAAGGTAAAGGCGTCGGTGAACCGATGCACTTAGACGACGAAGTATATTGGACGCCTTTAATGTCTAAGTGCGTCGGGGCCGACACATTTATTATCTATGTGCGTCGATTTCTAACAGCCGACGCACTTAAAGTTAAATGCGTCGGCCACGGTGACCGACACACTTAAGTCACTTATATGCGTCGGTTTCGACCGAACCGACGCACATAAGTCGACACGTGGCGGATTCACCGAGCGCGTGTTTGTGCGTCGGTCCAGTAGAAACCGACGCATATAATAAACTTAAGTGCGTCGGTTTGCAGGGACCGACCCATATAATGTGTCGCGTGGCCGTCCTCCAATAGCTAGCTATGGGCATCGGTTTAGACAAAACCGACGCACATAACGTGTTTTTTTTTTAAAAAATATTTATTTTCTCTCCCTCCCCGGATGGGGAGCCTCCATTTTACATACAACAGCAACATATATACAACATAACAGTTTTCAAACATATGACCATACACAAGTTCTCAAACATAGCACTGTACACAAGTTTTGAAACGTTTCGAACACAAGCATAACAAAACACAAGCACAACAGTTCGAAAATGAGTAAACGAAATTCAAATGTCTTCGTGGGAGCCTCCACTCGCATGTCCTCCGCTTCCATCTCCTCCACTCGCACCTCCGTCGTTGATGTTAAAGAAAGCATCAACACCTTCAGGTGTTCTGTGACGAGATCCCTGCAATAGATCACAAATAAAATAGAAACTTAATAATGTAACATGTTAACTCCTACTTACTTAATAACATAACTTTAAAAAGGAGAAGCATATTAGTTTGAACTAAAACTTATCAACACACTCTCGTATTCCCTCTCACTCTCTCTAACTCTCTCGCTCTCCTACTGTCTCTATCTCTTCTCCTCTCCCTCTATCTCTTTCTCTCTAGCTCTCTCTCTATCTATCTCTTCATTATCTCTATCTCTTCCTCTCTCCCTCTATATATTTCTCTCCCTCTTTATCTATCACTTCTTTTCTCTCTCTATGTCTTCCTCTCCCTCTCTATCTATCTCTGCCTCTCTCGCTCTCTCACTTGTTCCCTCTTTCACTTCATCTCTCCACTAGTATTTCCTTTTTCTTTTTAATATTGTGGTAATTAATATGTGATATCATAATGAAAAGATTGTAACAAGTATGCAAGTCATACATACCGTTGCGTCTCCTTGTGATGGGTGAGTCTGCACCGGAGGGAAAGACACCGGTGGGAAAACTGCTTGAAGTTGTGAGATTATAATTAGGATCATTTTGGAATCAAATAAAGTGGTCAAATGTGAAAATTACAATTTACCTGGATTATTTTGCTGCAATCCAGAAGCCAACAGTGACATAAATCCGTAAGGTTGTGGAACATACGATTGACCACTCTCAGAACCCTGCAACACAAATGGTTATGATATTGCATCATATAACTGAAGTCGATAAGATAAGTAGTTTTACTTGTGAGGAGCCAATCTATGGTAGTGCTGGCTGCATTGGTCGAGGACCAAACTGAGAACTGGAGCTACCTTGACTCATGAACTGCATCAAGTAAATTAGTTGTGATATCTTGAGTAAATACATTTGTAAATCGAATAATATTTTCAAATAAGAAAATTACATGTTACCTGAGACATATACAAATAATGCATCTGTTGCTGCAACATCTGTGTCTGTTGCTGTTGTTGTTGCAACAATATTTGTGTCTCTTGTTGTTGTTGTTGCATCTCCTCCTTGGTGCGTCTCAATTATTCTTGTAGTTCAGCCTCTGTAGATGATTGAAATCGACTACCACTAACATTGGACGACCGTCGTCTAGCATAAGCCTCACGCTCTACATATCCGTCGCCTAACCCAAGTCTACAAAAAAATACAAGTGTGAAGAATCGACATTCATTAACGTACAAATCATCATTATCTTTACACATACCTCCCATGCGGTAGACCTCCGCCTGCATCGTATGCTGCAACGACATCCAACGACTCTCTCAAATAGTCTGAATCAGGTCCATGATTCTTCTTGAAACACTCAACATACTTTTGCTGTGATACATTTAGTTAACAAATTAATGTAATACAAGATAAATTGATTTGATGGATAAAAGCAACAAAGAATCAACATACGTACCAATTTCTGCGTTGATGCCTCGTCACACAACACCTCCGCGCGATTCGGGTATGGACCTTTGTGCCCCTTAAGATAAACCTCAAAAAACGTAGGAAGCGTACCAGTTTCAGTTGTCTGCAATATCAAAATCAATAATTTAATCAATGCAATTAATTGAAGCAATCTAAGTATGAATATAAGAATTCATACCATCCTTTGTTCCATCCGAACATAACCATCCGACCCGAAGAAAAGCTTTCCTGGCTTGCTCTTCCGGTTTATTCGATGTCTATCAGAAATATTTTTGAACTCAGCTGAACCCCAATACCCGCATAACCATTCCCAAGCCTCCATATTCGCACAAATCCAATCCACATGACTTTGCAAGTACTCCTCCCTAGTGAGGTGAGTTTTGGCTGCTTCTTTGTTTGTCATAGGTTGGAACATCACCGTCTTGTAGTAGACGGTCACAACCTTGATCCGTGCCTTAGAGAAGGAGTCATTGACACGTCTCTTTGCTGCATTATGAAAAACTGAACAAGCATATGCTTGACTCACACCCTCCTCCAAACGAAACCTACCCTGCATACAAGTAACAATTAATGTCAAATAACAATAAGATGTAATGTAATGGAAACAATCAAAACAAACTTACCCAGAAAATCTCCCAAACTTTATCCTGACATGTACCCGAATAGCCATACTCTTGAGGCGCATAGTGATCCCAACTATGCGCTGCAATCCTTTGACCATCTACTAATACCATCCCGGGATGGCAAAATCGGAAGTCGTTTCTCAACTCGGTGTTAACAACTCATTGATGCCCCTTTCCACTCCATCCAAGCTCCACCCAACACCTAGTATCCTTCAGCCTTATAATTGTCCGCTCGTCCATACTTTTACTTACACCACATAAAAGGTACCTCCGCAGCCTGTACATAAAAAATACATAAATTAGTTAATTGAAAAGATATAATGAACTTGTTAGTTAATTAAAAATATTACCTAAAGGGGCATCGATCGGGGTGTCCTAACTCTTCTAGTTCTGCCCTTCTTGCAATCCTGGCATCTCGCTCGGGATCCTCAGGCTCTTCATCTTCTTCCTTATCATCTCCCTCATTCCCACCATCAGAAGAGGTCCACCACACAACAGTATCCGAGCCTCCTCCTGAGACTCGTCCTGAGCCTCCTGCTGAGCCTCCTCCTGAACCTCGCCCTGAGCCTCCTCCTGAGCCTCGCCCTAAGCCTCCAGCTGAGCCTCCTCCTGAGCCACCTTCCTGATCCAACGTCTGCTTGACAGTCTCTGGTTCCTCCCCGTACAACTCCTCGTACGTCGGGCAACAATCTGTCACCTGTGTCGGACCTCGTGCAGGCTCGCTCAACGTCGGCTCTGCCACACAACTCAAAAACTGCCTCTTCCTCTGCCCACTGTAAGAAGTACCCTAAAAGTATAAATAAAGAAGTGTGTAAAGAAGCAAGAAACAATAGAAAATTAATATTAATATTTAAATGTATGTAAAAAACAAGTACCTAAAATGGGTCCGGCTGACTCGATGTAGAACTGGGAGTGGAGGCCGAAGATCCACTACCCTTCCTGCTCTTATTCTTCCCCACACTTGGCAAAAGCTCAAACATCTGCGCACATTTTTATAGAAATTATTAGTATACAACATTAGATAATAAATAAAGAATGTATACAATAATATTAAAAATCTAAAAATGTGTACAATATAAATAAAAAATCATCAGGATCAGAATAAGCTTCTGTCACGCATGCATTAAGATATTCACGTATCTCTTCTTCCATCTCTTCCTCTTCACTCTCTTCCATCTCTTCCTCTTCTTCATCATATCTATCCTCTCCTTCCAAAATCCTTTTCTTCTTTTCCATAATTCTTTGTGATTGCCGAACACGTTTTCTTGAAGGGCCAACTTGTTCTTCAGTCATCAACTCTAGCGTATCACTAGCAATTTCTACGAGTCCTATCCTAGAAGATATCATAAAATCTTATGCTTCCTCCACTTCATACTGATCAATAATACCGTCATCTTCTTGAATCTCTATATGCTCATCATAACAATGAGGGTGCACTTCAGGGTTAACTGTATACACAACCCACCAATTTTCCAAACTTGGGTCAGGATAACTTAAATAGTACACTTGTACCACTTGATTCACAAGTACAACATTGTTGTTATGGGCTGTGTATCGTGACTTGTGGTTGACCTCCACCATTCCAAAATCATCAACTCGTGTGCCCGATGTTGGATCAAACCATTCACAGTCAAAAATCACAAGTTGAAGTGTTTTTGAACTGCCAAATGTGTACTCTATTATTTTTTAAGAACACCGTAGTAATCTGTCACTTTTCCACTACCCTCTGTGGCAGTTATCATTACTCCACTGTTTGTAGTGGCAGCATGTGGACGACTTTCTTCTAAACTTGCCGTCCGAAAACGATATCGGTTGATATCGTACCTGCTAAATTTTGTTGCTCTCAATTGACCATGCGACATCTGTCGCAAATCATCGGAGATGTTGACATCTTTCATACACTACATAAATAAACAAAGATAGCATCTTAAGATAAACATGCGAACTAATATTGAAAGAAAAAAGGGATAGAAAATTACATGTTCACGGAACCAGTCCAGAAAGTTTTTTCCACCGTTTATGACATGCTGATGCATCTTATCCAATTGACTTTGTGTTAATTTTCGTGAGGATTTCCAATACAACTTGTCAAACATTTCAAAATATGGTAACACCTCCTCCATGTTGAAAAATATGTAAAGCATGGTGTAGTTCCTCTCTTGTGCTGAAATATAATGAGAATTAGCAGTCCCAACACCTTTACCTTTTCATTGAAAAATCTTAAGCTCACTCATAGATTGCTTTTCTACATTATGATATCGTGTGACACTTGCATTCACGTTGTTGGCACGTGAAAAATATTTGCTAGAGAAGTTAGTAATCTCTTTAGCTGCAAATTCTTATGCAATACAACCCTCAACTCTTGCTTTGTTGCGCACTGTAGCTCTAAGTTTCTTCAATTCTCTTTCTTGGCTATACATCCAATTGAATTGTGCAGGACCTGCTACCAATGCTTCATAAGGTAAATGCACCAACAAATGTTGCATAACATTCAAAAATCCAGGCGGGAACACTTTTTCCATCTTACATACAAGCACAACAATTTCTTTCTCCCACCATCGCATCATCTTTTTTGACCCTTCCTTAGCACAAATATGTCTATAAAAGTAGCTAAGTTCAGCAAACATCTTCCACAAATCAGTTTTGAAGTAGCCATGAAACGTTACCGGTATAAGTCTCTCCATCATAATGTGATAATCATGGCTCTTCAACCCATTCAGTTTACCAGTGTTGAGATTAACACATCGTTTTATGTTTGCTGCATAGAGGTCTGGAAACTTCAGTGTTTTCAACCAACTAAGTATTTGCTTTCTTTCTTCTGGCCTAACACAGTATGGAGCTCGTGGCCTACTTTCATTTCCTCTTGCATTTGTTATAACCTCAAGCCCAGGATGATCGCAAATATCAGCTAAGTCTTTCCTTGCACTCAAATTATCTTTAGTTTGACCGGTAAAGTCAAAACACATGCTTATGATGCTTTCAGCGACATTACGCTCCTGGTGCATCAAATCTATGTTGTGCAGTAAAAGCAACGCTTTTGCATATGGTAGCTCCTAAATAAAAGAAATATGAGTCCTGTTGTGTTATGTACCATACCCTTCGAAACCACCTTCAGCGGACTCTTTTAACTTTGCATGTCATGCCATTTTTTGTTCGCTTGTCATTCGACGAGGGGGTCCTTCTGTAACACTTTTGCCTTTTCGAAATGATCGTGTATCACTCCTGTAAGGGTGATTTGAAGGAAGGAATCATCAATGGCAATGAAAGAAGCTGACTTTTCTTCCATACTTCAACTTGAAGGCATCGGTGTCAGCTATACATATAGGGCAACACAATTCTCCATGGACACACCAACCAGACCAAATGTCGTATGCCAACAAATCATGTATAGATCATAGATATGCAACACGTAAAGTAAATTCACATTTCATATGACTGTCGTATGCCTTTACACCTTGCCATAACTCTTTCAACTCCTCAATCAACGGTTGCATAAACACATTAATTTTCGTCCCAGGATGTTTAGGACCAGGAATGATGGCCGCGAGGAATATGTATCCTTCTTTCATGCACATGTTGGGAGGGAGATCGTAAGGCATGATGAAAACAGGCAAACAAGAGTATGTACTGTTACTTGTGCAGAAAGGAGTGAAACCATCTGTTGACAATCCAAGACGCACATTTCTTGGATCTTTACCAAACTTCGGATCAAAACGGTCTAGAGCTTGCCATGCCGTGCCATCCGAAGGATGTACCATAATATCTTTGTCATCGCTCTCACGTAACCCTTCTAAATGCCACCTCATCTGCTTCGCTGTTTCTTCAAAAAGGAACAACCGTTTAAGCCTGGACGTGATAGGCATGTATCGAAGCTGTTTAAACCGGTACCTTTGTACTTATTTCCTCCCCATCATCATTCAAAACCTTCACATATCTAGATGCATTGCAATGCATACATTGAGTATCGTTCTGGTGTTCCTTCCAAAACAACATGCAATTATTCTCGCACGCATCAATTTTCTCATAACTCATGCCCAGACCTTCCAAAATCTTCTTTGAATGATATATGTCTTCTGACATCTTATGTTTTGCCAGAAGGAGATCATTGATCAACTTCAGGATACCATTGTAGCAATTGTTTGCAAAATTGAACTTAGACTTCAGCCCCATAAGTCGTGTGACCGCCTGCAGAATGGTCACACTAGCGCCCTCATATACTTTTTCATCTGCGGAGGCAAGAAGTTTGTAAAACTTCTTCACCTCCTCTGGCAGTGACTGCTCTTCGTACTCTCGACCAACATCTACCATCATCTCATCCATCCAATCTCCATTCTCATTTCCGTCTGACGCGCTAACATGATCCATCTCTGCATGCTCACGCCACACTATATAGTCTGGCATAAATCCGTGCTTACAAAGGTGCAACATCATTTCAGACCTCTCCAAATGTCGATGATTCTGGCACCTTCTACACAGACATTTCACAAAACGAGCACCACTAGGAAATGCTTGGTTCACGAACACATTTGCGATTTGTGCCCATTCCAAAGTGTACACACCATCTGAACTCCATCCATCATACATCACCTTACGGTCGTCACCCATTTTTCAACTTATACCTTCAAAACAGAAAAATCATTATAATTAGTTTATTTTCATATTATGTGACGGTCACTACAACTAGGAAGATAGGTCCTAAATCCACCCAAGAGTGGTCGAGCGGGGCATACTTATGACGACAGCGTGGTCTGGATCGAGACGAAATTTTGGCAGCATAACCCCGCTGTTCTCCATTGTACACCCGAAAATGGTGCAGTAGAGAACATCAGGGTTATACCGTCGAAATCTCGTCCAGATCCAGACTCGCGTCTCATCAAAAGCCCCCCTCCCCCCCCCCCCCCCCCCCCCCCCCCCCCGCCGATCCACTCCCAGGCTGTCCAAAAAGGGACAATTTCGAACCTTCACGTCTCAAATGCCAATAGCATGTGATACATGCCGATTCGAAACGGGTAATCAAATTCTATAGGTTACGTTCCTAATTTTCATTTTTCAATAATTTACGAGAGAGGAAAGAACAAGACAGAGGAGGAAAGTTGGTCGGAGTTGAAAGTTCTAAGTCCGGATCCACCGTCCAGGTGCGGTTAATTAGTCGTCCTCATTGTCGCCGTACGCATCTATACTCGTCTCAACGCATAGTTCACAACTAGAATCATCTTTCACTACAATCCTCTAAAGCTACCATAATTATAAAAATATTTACTATATTACAAACACATAATTAGTCATCATATCGCAAATGCTAAAAAGAAGCAATCACATGCATGATACGAACTTTTAATCACATTCAAATCATATAGCATAATGAATATGAATCACATTCACGAGTTAGCAACTATATAATATGAATCACATTCACGAGTCAACACTAATCACATATTATGATAAAACATTACTTTCACAAGTTAGCAACTATATGATATAACATTCAACTCTAATCACATACAACTCTAATCACGTACTTGCAATGCACCTAATATGTTACTTTCACACTTAGGGTTGAACCGACGGGCGAGGTGGACGGGGGCGCCGACGGCCGAGGCGAATGGGGCGCTGGATAGGAGCCGTAGGAGGGCACCGGATGGGGGAGGCAGAGGGGACGCCGGCGAGGTGGCGGGCAGGTGGTGGCCGAGGCGGGACGGGGCCGGCGCCGGCGGCCGAGCCGGACAGAGGGGTCGAACGGGAGGCCAGACTGGGAGCTGGATGGGGAGGCGGAGGGGACGCTGGCCGGCGGGCCGACGAGCAGGGACACCGGCAAGGCGACGGACTGGCGGCGGCAGCGGCGGGCTAGCGTTGGCAGCGGCGAGCGAGTTGGGTGCTCTCGGGCGCACGCGGGAGAATGGAGTACGTGGGAGAAGAGAGGAGGCGAGAAGGGATTAGATTTTGAGTGGGGCCCGCTTAAGAGCGTCGGTTTCTACCTGGCTGACGCTCTTAGAGCCGGAGCCAGCCGGGCCCACCGTATGAGCATGGTTTAACCGATGCATATATTATAAGCGTCGGTCTAGCCGACACATTTAATATGTGCATCGGTTGGATCTGGAAAACCGATGCCTCTAACTTATAGGTGTCTGTTTCCGTAAACCGACACCCCTAGACGTGTTAAATGCGTCGGGGCCGACGCATATAGATAAACCGACACTTATTCATCGTTTCCTGTAGTGTGTCTTCTACGATAATCCTAGTGCCCCTTTATTTTTATCTCAATGAATCTCTGTGCCCAACACATAAGATGCTTCACTAAGATCTTTCATACTAAGATCTTTCATATGAAAGTCAGAGAATAAAAACTTCTTAGTTTACAATACTAGATTTACATCACTACTTGCGAGTAATTTGTTGTCATCTACATAAAGTACAAGGACAATTAATTTCCCGTTCTTAAACATAGCATAAATGCAATTGTCCTTCTCATTTTCTTTAAACCCAAACTTTCTTATTGTCTAATCGAACTTGATATACCGCTAACTTGATGCTTGTTTAAGTTCATAAATGAACTTTTTTAGGTGGCATCCCATAGGTTGTGTCATATAAACGTTCTTCTAAAGATCCCCAAATAGAAACACCATTTTTTCATCCATTAGATGTAATTTTAAATTATAATATGCTACTAAGACCATAATGATTCTAAATTAATCCTTACATGAGATGGGTGAGAATGTATCATTGTAATCTACACCCTTTCTTTGAGTGAAGTTTTTTGCCACAAGTCTAGCCTTAAACTTATCAATATTCTCTTTTGAGTCATGTTTAATCTTGTAGACCCATTCACAGCCTACTGTGTTGACTCCATTAGGTATCTCAACTAATCTCAGACTTTGCTGGCATCCATAAACCTTATTTCATCTTTCATGCATTTAACCCATTCTGATGATTGAGGACTTCTCATAGCTTCTTCAAATGTGGTGGAATCATCCTCCATTTGAATTACCTCACTCACATAGATCTCATAATCGTCCAGAATGGCCAATCTTCTTTCTCTTTGAGATCTTCTGAATTGCACATTATCCTTATGTTGGGACGCTTGTTGCTCTTAATTATTAATAATAACAAGATGTTCAACCTCTCTTACTAATTATGTTGCTAATGGAGAACTAACAATATGTGTTGAATTTCCAGTTGCAGGTACTGATGGTTCAATAACAACAAGTAATGAGAAAATGGTCCTTGAATCATTGGAGTGGGTACATAAACTTGATTCTCCTAAAAAATTGTCATCTTACCATACCCCCCCCCCCCCTAATTATGGCATCCTCTAAAAGGATGACATGCCTCATTTCTACAAACTTAGTATATCTATGTGGACAGTAGAAACGATATACCTTACTATTTTCTGCATAGCTAATAAAATGGTAACTTATTATCTTAGAATCAAACTAATCAATGTTTGGGTTAGATATTTTTGCCTCGGCGGGACATCCCTATATATGCATAAATCTTAGTGAGGGCTTACATCCTGTGCACAACTGATACAGTGTTTTAGGCACCGACTTAGTAGGAATACCATTTAGCACGTGAATGACTGTTTTTCATGCCTCCATCCATAAGCTAACCGTCAAATTAGATTGACTTAAAATGGATCTAATCATATCCATTAGCATAAAATTGCACTATTATTCTACTCCATTTCGTTGAGGCTCGTACGGTGTGGAATACTATACGACTATGCCATTTTCCTATAAGAAACGTGCAAATAGTCTAGGAACTTGGCCAATGGGGTTTGGCCACAATATGCTCTCCTGTGGCTCCCTAATGGTGGTGAAGACTTATTCGCGCGCTAATTGTGTCGGGAACCGACTGAACTTCGTGTATAAATAGGACCCCATGCCTCACTTCTCCACATACACACCACTCAAGCATCACTCTCTTGTATACACTAGATCTATTAGTCCTTAGTGGAGGTTAGGTTGCAGAGAGGAACCTCTAGTCCCAAGTCCATACTGGGAAAGGTATGGATCATGTATCTTTCTATTATTTGTGACATTATGCTTATACATATTAATATTAGTCTCTCATTACTCATATGCTTGGATGAAGAGTTTCTTGTTTGATTGTGGAGTCTATGCATGTGGTAGGTTTAAATGTCATTATTGTAATATAGTAATCTTTTTGTTATGTTATCATAAACACCATAAGTCTCCACTATAATCTAACTAGGTATAATATGAACATGTTGGTATGAATAAGTTAGTTCTTGGTCGGAGCATTGGTTTGACGATATTTAGGTTAGTCATTGCCTTAGGAAGGTACTTGTACTTCAGCTCTTAAGGTACTTACTTAGCATGCAAGCGTGGCGCTTGTATAGTTAAGTTGTGTTAGATGTCTCATAGATCCGCGGGTTGTAATGGTAGGGGACATGTGGTGACAACCCTGTCTGTCCTTTGTACTCCCCTATGTTTGGCTATGCCACAGACTCTTAGCGAGAATCTCTCTGGTGTTGCTAGAGGTAAACTCGTGCACAATATGTTGGACCACTAAGCCCTAGCATTCACCACTAACACATTCACATGTACATTTGAGGCTATGCCTATCTGTAGTAAGGGCACAGTAGGAGTAGCCTTCTCTTAGTTTAACCCCAACTAGGTCCATTTTACTCTTTAGAGTACATTTCTTAGGTGTGTGTCACACTACCCTACTATTTATTTATCCATCTTATAGAACTCTTACTAGAACATCCTAGCCATCCATAACTTTGTCAGACTTCACTTGCCTTCCTTTCGGATTAAATAAATATGATACCCTAGGGAATACTCTTGGTGAAATGCTATAACGGTAGTTTCCGTGTGCTTGCTGAACTCGTCTTTTTGAGTCTAGAATAGCCTAGTGGCAACAAACATTTTTGGTATTCATTGTTAGGATGATTGTTGGTATTTCTCAACATCTACAGGTCATCCTAGCAGTAAGTGCTAGATATGCAGTTGGAACTAGGCAATCCTAAGCCAAAGCAAGATTAGTTCTGAAAGCGTACAAAAAGTACCACAATAGCATTTCACCCGAGAGTATTCCCTAGTGTATTGTATTTGTTTGTCTTAAAGGAAGGCAAGTAATGTGTGGAAAAATCATGGGTAGTATAGGATGATCTAGTGAGGATTCTAATAGGATGGATAAATGATGGAATTGGGTAGTATGACACACACCTAAGCAATCTACTCGGGTAAGGTTGTCCTAGTGAAAGTTAAGTTATGAGACAAGACTACTCCTACTATGCTCTAATTACTCATATACATAGCCTAAAAATATACACATGAACATGTTAATGGTGAATACTAGGGCTTAATGGTCCAACACTTTGAATACGGATGTACCTATAGCAAAAACAGAATGATTCCCGCTAAAAGCCTATGGTGTAGCTGAACGTGGGGGGGGGGGGGGGCTGCGAAGGACGAACAGGGCTGTCACTACCTTCCACCTACCGCTGCAACCTGTGGGTCTATGAGACATCCAACGCTACTTAACTATCTAAGCACCATGCTTACATGTTAAGTAAATACCTTAGGAGCCATGGTACAAATATCTTCTCAAGGCAATGGTTAAGTTAAACATCGTTGAACAATGTTGGGACCAAGCACTAGCTTATTCATACTAACATATTCATGGTATACCTAATTAGACTATAGTGGATGTATGGTGTTTATGATAATAAAATAATGACATTACCATTGGATCATAATGATACCTACACCTATCACATACATGGACTACACAATCAAACAAGAAACGCTTTGCCCAAGTATATGAATAAAGAGAGACTAATAATAATATTAATATAAATCATAAAGTCAACGAGGGAAAGAAAGATACATGAGCCATACCTTACCCAATTTGGACTTGAGACTAGAGACTCCTCTCTACAGCCTAACCTCCACTAAGGACTAAAAGAACTAGTGTATACAATGGAGTGAATGCTCAAGTGGTGTGTGTTGATGTGAGGGGCGAGGGTCCTATTTATGAATGAAGTTCAGTCAGTTCTCACCACTAATTGTGCAATTCTAATTTATGTTGGAATGGATATTATCAAACAAAGGAAGGAATAATGCTGCATATCGGTACACCTGTGAAGGTATTTACGTTAAGCATGGTTTTAGGACCTTCCATGGTGAAGAGGGCCCTTAAAAAAATCAACCAACATCGTCTATAACCCCTAGCCTTCCAATCTAATGATGCGGGTTCGATTCCCGCTACCCTCTCCAGTCTGTATTCGAATGCTTATGGGATGCTTCTAATAACCAATGAATGGCAAGTGCTCTTCCTTGTTTAGACCCTATTTCATTCGGAACTTTCGAAGAAGTCTTCACCACCATCAGGGAGCCACAAGAGAGCGCCACACTTCTTTTGACCGTAAAAGGCAGCCAAACCATGTCGGTCGAGCCACAGGGTCGACTGACCTTGTCCTAGCCCTCCTTGGTTTTGCATTCTCCTGGTGACTAACAGGTGGGTCCTGGTTCCCATCCCGTGTGAATCAACATTGGATTCCCTCAGATACGACTAGGAGTAGGTCCACGGATTCATGTGATGCCACATGTTATCGCATGATTGGGATGTCACAGATTGCTCCTCTCATTTCTCCTCATTCCTGTAATAAAATTCCTACATGCACTATTTCTCCAAGTACAAGTGGAACTATGTTAAATGTGAGAGTGATGTGTGTAAGAAATATTTATTGCCTCACATAATTGAGTTATATTGACGGTCAAAATTAGTATATAATGACCATCAACAATGACATATAGACATTAAGAAATACCAACATGTAACCATTGAGAAATTTCTCATTGAAATTCCCTCAGAAGGAAACCTCAATATTAAGCTTGGAGGTAGGAAATTTTCTATTCCCATCCTGTGTTCAATGAAGACATCTACATAACTTGTGCCCTGCTGATGTTGATGGAGAAGAAGATTTCATCCAAGAAGACGATGAACTTTAAGAGACATTCGAATTATCCAAAGAAGATCCCTTACAAAAACCTTCCATTGAGCTCAAAATCTTACTTCAAGCCCAATGTTATGATTTACTAAATAGTGACCTTGATGTGTCCTAGGGGGGGGGGGGGGGGGTGAATAAGCTTTGAAAACTTTTCCTACAACACTTAATCAAAAGGTCAAATACAGGATGGACCGGACTTGTCTGGTGCATTATACGGACTAGCCCGGTGTGCTTGAAGTACTATGAAAAGATTAAGTGTTTACGCAGAATTCTCAGATGAAATAGCAGCGGGATGTAATCACTATTCTTACAACTTAAACAAGAGATTAGATTGATTGATTTGTATGTGGAATATAAAATTGACACAAGTTACTAGTTTGATCAACCCTGTCGAAGTTTAGCAACGACACTTCCCCCGGTACTACTAAAGCACACATAGGTCTTACAATCTCCCCCTTGATGAATGCATTGGCAACACCATTTAAAATTCGAACATTGGCTTATTCACATAAAAGTTTTGAAGGCAATTTCTCCCCCTTTGTAAATCAAAAGTAAAATGAGAAGAAAATCCAAAAATTATCCCATATTATCTCTCCCCCTTTATTATCTCTCCTTATGCACATATTCTCTTTCTCTTCATGCTTATCTCTCCCCCTTTGACAATGTATTCAGCAAGTCATGAGCATATAAACAAATTATCTCTCCCCCTTTAGTTGTTATGAGCATATTATAACATATACATATAAACAAAGCTCACCCAAGTCATACTATCAGGTACCTTACACTATCACATCAATGAGATACATAAAGTAGTGTAAGCCATGGTAGAGATCAAATGTAATTTTCAATTTAAGCAAGTCATGATCTCACAAACTTAACTATTTCAAAACCTGAAAGCATGACACTAGTTGATGAATTTTATTATTTTTCAAAGCATAAATTTAGATCATATGATATTTGCAAAAGATTATATGCGCATCTGCCTTATTCTAACCAACCAAGCCAAGCCTATGTCATTTGAAAATCAGAAGCTTAAGGACATGGTTTTAGTCATACACAACTTCTTCCAAGTTCAAATCTAAGTGCAATGATAAGCTATCTCAAAAGAAGAAGTGTGATGCATGCATATTCTCTTGATCTTTTCTCAATTTATATTTGTTCATAAAAACTCAACATGTGAGTTGATTACTTGATTAATTCTTAATGATTAAAAGCACTTGTGAACATGTAACAAGTTCAAAACAGCAAGAAAGTTCGACCATGACCAGTTTTAGTGTAAGTAATTATTCCAATTACTAGACATGGCAAAAACTACAAAATTTATAACACGAGTAATGTAGTAAGAACTTTCAGCATGTAAAAGGAATCACAAAGTCATATATGTATGAAATACTATGCTCATATTATTTTAATTTCAGATTCACACATAGACTTCCCAAGTTTCAAAACGCCCCCTCAATTTAAGCCATGAGGATGCATAACCCATATTTCACTACAAATGTAACAAAAACGAGTGAAATCCAAATGTTTTGTAAAAATGTCAGCCAATTGTTGTTCGATATCTACATGGTGAAGCACAATGTTTCCTTTTTCAACATTATCTCAGAGAAAGTGATACCTAATGTCAATGTTCTTAGTTCTAGAATGTTGCACGGGGTTTTTAGCAATGCAAATGGCACTAGTGTTATCACTAAAAAGTGGAACACTATCTAGATCAACCCCATAGTCCTTAAGTGTTTGAACAATTCAAAGAATTTGTGAGCAAGCACTAGCAGCAGCTACATATTCAGATTCAACTGTGGATTGTGCAATTGAATTTTGTTTTCTAGAGGACCAAGCAACAAGTGAATTACCAAGAAAATGACAAGCACCGGAAGTACTTTTCCTATCAATCCTACAACCCCCAAAATCAGCATCCAAAAAAGCTTTCAAAGTAACAGTTGAGGAAGAAGGAAGAAAAATTCCAAATTCTTGAGTTCCATGTAAGTACCTGAGAATCCTTTTGACGGCTTGACGATGTGAAGCACATGGGGAGGCTTGAAACCATGCACAAAGACATACGCTGAATTGTATGTCCAGTCTTGATGCCGTGAGGTACATAAGTGATCCGATCATGCTTCTATATTCTTTTGGATCCACGGGTTCACCATCTTCATCAAGTCCAAGTGTCGTTGCTATTCCTATTGGTGTCCGAAGAGGCTTGCTTTTGTCCATGTTGAAGCGCCTTAGGAGATCTTTTGTATACTTCATTTGATGCACAAAGGTACCCTCCTTGGTATGCTTGATTTGCAGCCCCAAAAAGTAAGTGAGTTCACCCATCATACTCATTTCAAATTCGGAACTCATCATTGCTGAAAACATGGACACAAGATCATGAGAAACACAACCAAAGATAATATCATCCACATACACTTGAACGAATAATGAGTCATTGCCATGCTTAAGCACAAAAAGAGTTTTATCAACCTTGCCCATGGTAAACCCTTTTTCAAGTAAGAATGTTTTTAACCTATTATACCATGCTCTAGGGCTTGTTTGAGACCGTACAAGGCTTTGGACAGTTTGTAAACATGATTAGGAAAATCTGGATTTTCAAAACTCGGTGGTTGTTTGACATAATCCTCCTCATTTATGTAGCCATTAAGAAAAGCACTTTTAACATCCATTTGATATAGTTTGAAACCTTTAGATGCTGCAAAAGCTAACAAAATTCTTATGGCTTCTAATCTAGCAACGGGAGCAAAAGTTTTATCAAAATCTAGACCTTCAACTTGAGTGAAACCTTGAGCAACCAACCTAGCCTTATTCCTAACCACAACCCCATACCCACTTTGTTTATTTTTAAATACCCATTTAGTTCCAATTAAAGTGTGACCTTGAGGTGGAGGTACAAGTTTCCAAACATTATTTCTTTCAAATTTTTCTAACTCTTCTTGCATGGCAATAATCCAAGATTCATTAGTGAGTGCGTGTGATATATCTTTGGGTTCAAAAGAAGCAACAAAAGCAGAATGAACATAAGAGTTTGGATCGCAAAACCTGGACCGTGTGACTCGTTCGTGCAAGCTTCCAATCATCTGTTGTGGGGGATGATCTTTGTAAAACCGTAGGGGAACAGATGTCTCACAAGCTTCTTCTTCTTCATGTTCATCACAAATCGATGAGCTTGTGACTTAAGGATGATTTGAATCAGCATTGATGGTTGTCGGTGCTGGTTGAGAATTAACATCCGGAGCTGAACCAAAGTCTTTAGTTGCTGAATTTTCGGGCAGCAGCTCCAATTCTTCCTCATCTTCAACGAAAATGCTCTCCCCCTGCGGATATGGATCTGGACCTGCAATGTTTGAACTAGTACCTGGGCTGGATTCATCAAAAGACACTTCACAAGTCTCCACAATTTTGTTAGTGTCAAGTAAAAGCACACGGTAGCCTCTAGTATGAGATGGATAACCAAGAAACATGCCATCAATGGATCGAGGTTCAAATTTATCAAGATTAACATGTTTCTTAACAAAGCATTTGCAACCAAAGACCCAAAAGTGCGTAACACTAGACCTATGTCCAAACCGAAGCTCATATGGTGTTTTACCTAGCTTAGCACGCAAGAAAACACGATTTGAGACATAACAAGCGGTTGGAATTGCATCAACCCAAAATTTCCTAGGAGTTTGATATTCATCAAGCATAGTCCTAGCCATCTCAATTAAGGTTCTGTTCTTTCTTTCTACAACACCGTTTTTTTGAGGTACATATGGTGAAGAAAATTGATGATCTATTCTATTTTGAGCACAAAAGTGATCAAAAGATTGATTGTTAAATTCAGTTCCATTATCACTTCTAATTGCTTTTAAAGATCCTGGGTAATCAATTGATAATCTAAGAAATAAAGTTCTAAAGTGACTAAAAACTTCATTCTTAGATGCCATAAAGTAAACCCAAGAGTATCTAGAATAATCATCTAAAATCACAAGTACATACCCTTTACCTCTGAAAGATTGAACACGTGAAGGTCCTACGGTGTCAAGATGCAAAAGTTGACATGGTTCAGTTGTCATGATCATTGTGAGAGGAGTATGTGAACCTGCAACCATCTTAGCATGTCTACAAGAAGAGCACACAATTTCTTTGTCCCTTTTAAGCTTAGGCAGCCCACGTATGCAATCAAGAGCACTAACACGCGTTAGGTGATCAAAGCCTACGTGACCAAGTCTACGATGCCAAAAATATAGGTCCTTTGAATCATTAGCAACTAGACACCTATGCTTAGAGGAAGACATATCAAAATCAGCTTTAAAAACTCTTCCAAACTGAGACATGTTAAAAATAAGCTCACTATTTGAACTTACAACTTTGTAGCAATTTTTATTGAAAATAATTTCCAGATTTTCATCTAGCAAATGTGAAACAGAAAGCAAGTTGTATTTCAAATTTTTGACAAGTGCCACATCCTTCAAAGTGTAGTGATCATTTACTCTAACCGAACCCTTAGCAATTATAGGAGTTGAAGAATTATCGGCAAAAGTAACATTCTCTACACATGACACAAAAGAGAGGGAGAAGAACCAATCTTTGTTACCGGTCATGTGGCGTGAGCAACCTGAATCCACAATCCAAATGTTCTCCCTCCTCAAACGTGTAACCTACATAGAAGCACAATACGTCGATGACTCAATACTGGGGTTAGTCAAAAGGCATTTAGGAATCCAGTACCGAGTCACGCGACATGCAGCAGGAAAAACACGCGAAAGCTGAGACAAAACATCAGGTTTATGAGTCAAAGTTTGAGATTTTTTATTCTTAACTACTGACCTATAAGGTGTTACTTGTGTAGCACAAAAATCAGTAGCTCCGGAGGTAAACTTTGAATGTTTTTGACTCAAAACAGCAGGTTGTACATTCGGTTCAATATGTGCAGCAAATTTTGCATGAAAGTTATGAGATCTACCAACCATTCTTTCCCTTTTCTGTTGTTTAGCTAGTCTATAACAAAAATCTATGACATGACCATCTCTACCACAGTAGGTACAATGAAATTTAACTTTGTGTTCATGTCTAGATGAGCAAACAACATTTTTATTTAAAACCGAATGAGACAATACTCCTGTAGATTCGAAAACCACTTCCTAATGACTTTACACTTTTAGGTGGATGTGCCTTAGCATGAGCATGAGAATCAAAACCTAAACCATTTTTATCATTGCAAGACTTGGATGAATTCAGCAACAATTTTAGGTTCTTATTCCCATTACAAAACTGATCAAATGTCTTATGCATGTTATCAATTTTATTGGACAGATCAAGGAAATTTTCACATGAAGTTTTTCCTTTTAATTTGCAATTGGAACAATATTTAACTTCATGACAACATAAAGCATTGTTCAATATAGAGATTTCATTCATAGCATCTTGCAGTTTCTTATCAACATCATCACAACTAGAACAATGCAAATCAATTGTAGAACAAGAAGCATCTTTTAAGTTTCCAATATTAAGTGCAACAAGCTTTTTGTTCTTTTCAATTTCAAGTTCAAGTTTATCAAGTGTGGAGATATGTGCACTTCTTAGTGAGGACAATTGTTCATATATTAAGTCACATGAGGATCAATAATCATCACTAGGAATCAAGGATTTCAAACGATTGATTTCAGATTCTAGTGACTCAATTTTAACAGCATTGTCCCTAAGCTTTTTGTCCTTTTTCTTAACAATAACAGTGGCACGAGAAATAGCATGACACATTTCTTCGCAAGTAGGACATACCTCTTCATTGTCGCTATTGTGTTCTGCCTCCTCCATACTTGATCTTGACTTGCCCGCCATGAAGCACAAGTTTGCCAAATCATCTTCATCTTCATCACTTCCAATGTCCACGTCGCTTGAGCCAAGTTCCTGAAGTGCTAAGATAAAACTGCTCACCAATTGACGTCATGTAAAACCCTTCTTTTTCTTCGTATCTTTTGCAGAGGAGTGCTTCGTTCTTGTTTTCTTTTCATCCCGGGAAGTAGGACCTGAAAGGTTAGGGCAATCTGAACGAAAATGTCCTGTCTTACCACATTCAAAGCATCGTTGAGGTCCGGAGCTTCCTCTCCTTCTAGTTCTCACATTTTGCAATGCTTTTGAGAACCGGGTAGAGATGAGCGCTAGCTCCTCCTCTGGAAACTCCTCAATCTGTTCAAGGGTTAGAGAGGACAACAAAGCAAGTGTACCACAAGATGATGTTTGACCGGAACTAGGCATGTTACGTTGAGAAACAAAAGCAATAGACTTGTTGGGGTTCTTACGTGAGATTATGTCAATTTCATGAGTTTTTAACTTGGAATATAGCACATCTAAAGTAAGTGAACTCATGACAGTAGATTCACGAATAGATGTGACTTTCATATCTCAAATTAACATATCTAATGCACTTAGAAATTGCCTAGCATTTTCAGCATCTGAAAAATTAACATTGACACTACGCAAGTTGCTGAGAATCTTATTAAAGCGAGCAAAAAGGTCATCAATAGACTCACCGGGTTGCATCTCGAAGCGCATGTATTCTTTCTTGAACATGTCTTGCCTTACCTCTTTGATCGTGTTGGATCCTTCGTGGTAGTCACAAAGTGCATTCCACACATCGTATGCAGATCGGAGGTGTGCAACACAGTCGAAGTCGCTTTGTGTTAATCCTTGTATGATCAAGTTCTGAGCCTTGTTGTTGTTGTCGACATCTCTCAGATTTGTAGCTGTAACTTGATCGTTTGATGGCACTTCGTAAGGCTTGTATACCTTCTCCCATATTGCAAAACCTTGTGCCTGGATGAAAGCCTCCATGCGTGCCTTCCAAACCTGAAAATCAATACCAGCGAACACACAAGGTTTGGCAGAGTACTTCTCCATGATGATTAGTCAAAAACACGTGCAAATCACAAAGATTAGAGCATCGTGGCTCTGATACCAATTGTAGGATCGAAGAGCACGTGAAAAGCTACTAGAGGGGGGTGAATGGTAGATTTAAAAATCTTACGCAGCGGAAACAATTAAACCCCAACCCCTTCGGCAGAAAAACGATATGTTAAAGAAATCGTGTTTGAGACTAATCTAAAAGTGTTTCACCGTGACAAAAGTGATAGCTATCAGAGAGAATCAAGTCACGAAGACAACACAAAAAGAATCACTCAAATTCGTTGTGAAAAACTCAAGTTATGATCGAAAGATAAAACAAAGGTCAATCTGCCCTAACCGAGAAAAAAAACAGTTCTAGAACGCTGCAAAGAAACTCGTGTAGATCATAGACCACAAATCCAATGATCGTGAAATTTTGAAATATGATAGATAATCAAGTTGTGAAGACAACCCGAAAAGAATCACGTAAATTGGATCTGTAAAACTCGAGTTATGATAAAACCACCGATGAAAGGTAGTGCTGTCCAGAAACTCGACGAGTAAAACTTGTCTGGAACAAGTCGGACGAACAAGGCACAAAAGTTCATTCAAACTACAAATTTTATTCAATAGAACACAAGAGGAACATCCCCAAAGTAGTGCACCACGAGCTCTGTCCCTTGCTTATATAACCAGCTCGAAAGCCAACTCAACTCAGATCAGGAACCTAATCCTACTCTGTTCACGAATCGTAACTTTCCATAACTACTTAGGATTCTTCTATACGCAGATAGAAGCAATCTTAAGACTTCCAAACACTTTAGGAACGTATCCCATATTCCTAAACAACTCAAATTCGTGACCCACACGAAATCCTATCATAACTAACTCAAATATTTCTGTATTTGAGTCAAACCCGACTCAGCCGCAGCCTGAGTCCATAACCTAGTCGGTTGGACCTTTCCAACCAACTCTTTACGTCCACATGTCTTCATCACGTCTCGGAACCATGTAGCCACGTCCATGCACTCCTTGTACACATGCAAACATCTTCCAATGACGTCCACGATACCTTCACATGCATTGTTCTTAATTCAATCATGCTGCGCAACCTCCTGATCAGCTCAACCACAATTCCTCCTGAATTTGGTTGTTGGAACCTCATCTCCTCCCTGAGACTAGTCCAATGGATCCCATCACCAGCCATGTCTTGAACTCAAGCAACACCTGCACATGAATAAACAACCAATCCATACGAGACAAAGTCCTCGACTTGACTCAAGTTAGTTCCGAACACAACACCTTACGTGAGAACCTCACATAAGCATGTTGCAAAACCACAATAACACGATCTCATCCATGTCAACCAAAAACACACCAAAGACTTAGCAAATGAATACAAATCAATATTTCCAGAGATGTAAAGCAAGCATTGCGGTCAAGTTCCGGACCTTACCAGAGCAACCCGGACCTTGAGCGGAGCTAACAAAAGCTAGTAGAACCTAGCGCCGGAACTTACCAAAACTAGTATAACCAAGCTCCCGCCAGAGCTTACAAAACTAGCAGGATCTTAATAAAAAGGTGTTTTGGTGATATTCAAAACTTTTATCGTCAAAGCAAGTGTATTTACTACAAGCCAATATATTCATCACACATAGGTCTTACATTTTTAAGACACACTTTGCAGAGATTGTACCACTTTACCCACGTGTTTGTGATTTCATCACCTTTTGATGACTATAGAATCTCAATTATGCCGTCTCACACTTCCTTAGGTCTGTGGCCAAGAGATCACAAAATAGCCTTTACAAAGAAATTAGTAGCCTATTTAGACCCTACTGAGGTTTCACCGGTGGCGATGCCTCCAACTGAGCACATCTTTAACCAAGGGCCCCCTCTTGAGCCATCCAGATCCCAGGGTAGTCCCACCAATCATCAACTAACCCAATCTGACTACCCCTTCTCCGAGCATCCTTAATGGTCCAAATAGCACTGGGAAAGCCCTAATTAATCAGCTACGCCGCATCCATACTTAGCCTCGTGGTGGCATTGTAAATCCTGGATGGTCGCTCCACGAACCGGTCCTTAGATCTAAAGCAAGCAAAACCACCATAACATCCAACCCATCCACATACCATGCTTGCTTAGATCACCCATTACCATACCATATTGAACAATTCATATTAATCATAATCTCATAAGTGCATAATTAAGTTAAGTGGTATAGTTGTCTTCCTATCCCAATTAATTAAGCGAAGCAAAAGGTAAAAGCCCATCCCTACTCTCTACCATGAATTCCAGGTGACAAGGGTGGTTAACTAATCTAGTAAACTTCCTATCATAGGATTTCCCATCAAATTGATACAAGCATGCAGTTTGCAAACAAAACATTTATTTTAGAAACAAGATCAATATGTTCAAGGACACTTGCCTTGCTCTTGGGCTTGATTTGTATCAAAGACTTCAAACTCTTGGTGCTGGAGATCCTCTGCGGCACTCTCTAGCGCAAATCCGTCTAATCCGCACAATGAACATACAAGACAAGAAACACAATCAAAGAGTGCACAAACATTACTCAATATGACATGACATGCATAATTAATGCAAATGCAAGGTGGAACTTGTTAATGAGTTGCTTTTAATAATCAATAACTAGTTCTAATAGCCTTTAACAAGTTTATATAGGTTTGGAGTCAATTCGATCTAATCTTAGAATTATTTCAACACAATTTAACTAGGAAAATCGGATTAGTCCGCTAGGGACCGAACTAGTCCGCACTTCGCGGAACTAACTAACTAGGGTTTTCTAGATCAACGTGAATTTGGAGATTTGGGGTTGAATTCACGTAAGGAAAAAGGAAGTAGAAGGCATACCATGTGTCTAAGACTCCAAAGAATCAAAGTATTGGAGGCAACACTTGGATCTTGACGATCTAGGGTTGATGATGAACTTGATGGTGAATTGTTGACGAAGAACGCGAAGTTGATGGAGATCTTGATCCTCTTTCGTTTCCTCCTCTTCTTGTTCTTGCTCTAGATCTTATTCTCCCTCCTTGGTGGCGGCTATCCACAAGCTAGGGTTTGGGTGGGGTGGAAAAGTGGCAAATAGATATCAGCCAAGGGGTGGGGTTGTTTATATAGACGTGGAGACTAGGGTTGGGTGGATTTCGAGTTTGATATGAGTAGGAGTTGATTTAGGGTCTCACATGGGCTCTAAAAGAGTTAGGCACGACGTCCTTAGGCCCACTTAATGTAAAACCCAAGAAACAAGTTTTGAAATAAAAGATCAACTCGGAGTCACGATTTATGGGACAAGTCCGCAAAAGGGACGGACTAGTCCGAAGTTAGACAGAGAGAAATCGAAAAAGTCTGGACTAGACATCGGACAAGTCCGAACTTGTCCAGAGGAAAATCAGACAAGTCTGGCCAAAACCGGACAAGTCTGACTTTTGTCAGAGGAAAAACGGACAAGTCCGCCAAAACATCGGACAAGTCTGGACAAGTCCAGGGACTTAGCAAAATTTCCAAGGAATTGGAATACTGGACTAGTTCGCAATGGACCAGACAAGTCCAAAAATGTCCAGAGGGAAAAGCAGACTAGTCCGCGGCAAAATGGACAAGTCTGTTTGGAGTCAGAGAGAAATCGGACTAGTCCGCACCAAGACCGGACTAGTCCGCACTTCCCAGAATTCGTAAGTGCGGTTTTTGATTCTAATTCATTTTAAACTTATTCCTTTTTATGTTGATCAATGTTAAACATATATTAGAATGTATGCAATGCATGATGCATGAAAATGAGGGTGTTACAAACCTACCCCCCCTTAAAATGAATCTCGCCCTCGAGATTCAACGCAGAAGAGAAAAGATAGGGAAATTCCTTCTTGAGATCATCCTCCAACTCTCAAGTTGCCTCTGATTGTGCGTGATGCTTCCATTGAACTTTGCACCATCGAATCACCTTGTTTCTTGTGACTCTCTTCTTAGTTTCCAAGATTTTGACCGGTTCCTCGGCATACGTCAAGTCTGCCTCTAATTCTAACTCTTCCATTGACACTTGTTCTTCTGATACTCTCAAGCACTTCTTGAGCTGTGAAACCTGAAATACATCATGAACATCCGATATGTGAGTTGGCATCTCTAACTTATAGGCTACTTCCCTCTTTTGTCCAAAATCTTGAATGGCCCAATATAGCGAGGTGGTAGCTTGCCTCTTATGTTAAACCTCTTATGACCTCTCATTGGTGACACCTTGAGATATACGGAGTCTCCCACTTCAAAGGCTAGTTTTCTTCTCGTATTGTCCGCATAGCCTTTTTGTCTTGATTGAGCAGCCCCCAAATTTTCACGAATAATCTGAACTTGTTTTTCAGCTTCTTGCAACATGTCAGGTCCAAATACTTGATTCTCCCCTGCCTCGTTCCAGAACAAGGGTGTCCTAGACTTCCTTGCATAAAGTGCTTCATAGGGTGACATTTTCAAACTTGCTTGGTAACTATTGTTGTATGAAAATTCTGCATATGGCAAGCTCTTGTCCCAACTTTTCCCATGCTTCAAAGCACAAGCTCTTAACATATCGTCTAAAATCTGGTTGGTCCTCTCAGTTTGTCCATCCGTTTGTGGGTGACATGCTGAGCTGAAATTCAACCTTGTTCCTAATGCTTCATGCAATTTCTACCAAAACCTAGAGGTAAATTGAGAACCTCTATCCGATCTATCTTCTTTGGAACTCCATGCAAACATACTATTCTCCCCATATACAGTTCAACCAACTTTTCTCCATTAAAGGTGGTCTTGACGGGAATAAAGTGAGCTGACTTGGTCAATCGATCCACGATTACCCAAATTGAGTTATAACCGAACTGTGTACGCGGCAAACCAACTATGAAGTCCATTCCAATTTCTTCCCACTTCCATTCTGGGATCTTCAATGGCTGCAATAATCCCGCTGGCCTTTGATGTTCCGCCTTGACTCGTTGGCACACATCAC
The DNA here is from genome assembly GCA_036927565.1 of Tuctoria greenei. Taxonomy (NCBI): domain Eukaryota; kingdom Viridiplantae; phylum Streptophyta; class Magnoliopsida; order Poales; family Poaceae; genus Tuctoria; species Tuctoria greenei. The sequence goes on from JAYESD010000002.1 coordinate 118,190,246, forward strand.
ACAATGCTACATATTAAGCTATGTCCTTCTTCATGCTAGCCCACCAATAACAAGTCTTCAAGTCCTTGTACATCTTCGTACAACCGGGGTGAATCGAGTATGGCGAGTCATGTGCCTCTTTTAATATTGCCTCCAGAATATGCTTCACATTAGGCACTACAATCCTCTTTCCGAGCCATAAGGTACCATGTTCATCATCATAAATCTGAATTCTCTCCCTTCTTGGGTTCTTTCCTTGATATCTTTGATTTCCTCATCCTCCGTTTGGCCCTCTCGAATTTCTTGCTCCAAAGTCAGATTTAACTCCATCATAGCCATCTCATTCACAAATGCGAGGTTCAACCGTTCAAACTCCTTACATAACTCGGATGGCAGCTTTCGAATCGTGAGTTGATGAATTACTCCCTTCCTACTCAAGGCATCGGCCACTACATTAGCCTTTCTGGATGATAATTGATTCCCACATCATAATCCTTGATGAGCTCCAACCATCTTCGTTGCCTCAAATTCAGATCCGTTTGCATGAAAATATACTTAAGGCTTTTATGATCCGTATAAATTTCACACCTATATCCAAGGATATAATGTCTCCAAATCTTCAATGCGTGTACCACAGCTGCGAGTTCCATATCACGCGTTGGGTAATTCCGCTCATGTTTCTTCAATTGTCTCGATTCGTATGGAACCACCTGACCTTGCATGAGCACGCATCCAAGTCCTTGTCTTGGCGCATCACAAGAAATATCAAAACTCTTGCTTACGTCCGACAATACTAAAACTAGGGCTGTTGTTAACCTTTTCTTCAACTCCTCAAAACTTTCTTGACAAGCTTAGGTCCATTGGAAAACCTTTTTCTTCATTAGCAATTCTGTCATTGGCTTGGCTATCTTGAAAAGTCCTTGATGAACCAAAGGTAATATCCAGCCATCACAAGAAAACTCCGGATCTCCTTTACATTCTGCGGGGGTTCCCATTTCAACACGTCCTTCACCTTTCCGGGGTCGATCGATACTCCTCCTCCTGAGATGATATGACCCAAGAATGACACCTCTTTCAACCAAAACTGGCACTTGCTGAATTTAGCGTACAATTGATGCTCTGTCAACTTCTGCAACGTGAGCCTCAAGTGTTCCTCGTGTTCCTTCTCATCCTTCGAGTAAATCATAATGTCGTCTATGAACACCACACCAAACTTGTCCAAGTACTCCACTAAGACCTTATTCATGAGGTACATAAAGTAGGTAGGCACATTGGTCAATCCAAAGGACATCACGGTGTACTCATAAGATCCACACTGTGTCCTGAAAGCTGTTTTGGGTATGTTTGATGGTCTAATCTTCATTTGAAAGTATCCCGACCTCAAATCAATCTTGTAAAAGACACAAGCACCCTTCATCTGATCGAACAAATCTTCTACGCATGGAAAGGTGTACTTGTTCTTGATGGTCACCTCATTGAGAGCTCGGTAATCCACACACATCCTTTGCGACCCATCCTTCTTGTCCACAAATAGAACGGGCACTCCACAAGGTGATGAGCTTGTGCGAATAAAACCTTTCTCTAGTTGCTCTTGAATCTGCTTCTTGAGCTCCGCTAACTCCTTAGGAGGTATCCTATACGGCCTCTTAGCTATAGGTGCAGTTCCAGGTATTAAATCAATAACAAATTCAATGTCTCGATCAGGCGGCATACCTGGCAACTCATCCGGGAACACATCCAAAAATTCACATACCACCGGGATCTCCTCAATTGCGGCACCGTCCATATGATTCAGCTCCAATTTCTTCGGTGCGTGTTGAGGTGCTTCAAACTCTATGGCGATCCCTTCCTCATTGGTCAACTTCACCGTCTTCGTGGCACATTCAATGACTCCATTGTGCTTCCTCAACCAGTCCATACCAAGTATAATGTCCAATCCTTGAGAATCCAAGACAATGAGGTTGGCGAAGAAGTCTACCCCCTTATTCTAAGGCTTACTTTTGGACATACTATATTTGTCCTCATCTCTCCTCTTGGAGACTTAACCAATAGAGTAAACTTCATATGAGAGATAGGCAAACTATACTTGGCAACATATTTCGATGCAATGAATGAATGCAATGCTCCAGAATCAAATAACATAGTCGTCAAGTTGGAGTTTGCAAGAAACATACCAATGACCACATCATCCGCTTGTTGTGCATCCTCCATAGAGACATGGTTCACGTTGCCACGAGCAAAATTCTGCTGTCCACGATTCCCTTGCGGCTGTCCTCCATTGGGCCTTGGGTTTTGCCTCGGCGTATTGCTTCCTTGACCAAGGCATGACTTAGGGCATTGATGTGCGAAGTGTCCAGCTTCTCCACAAGTATAGCACTTCTTTGCTGCACCAGAATTTGGACGGACTTGATTATGAGCATTGGCTCCAGGAATGTTGGCACGAGGTGCATAAGGCATTGGAGGCCTAGATGCTTGCATAACAGGGCGCTGCTGCACAAACTGAGTTGGGCACGGTGCATATCCAGGGCGATGAGCAGGCACGGAGGAGATGTAATAAGGCGCATTTGGCGGTGCAAAGCGAGGGCGCACATTACTTCCTTGTTGCTGTCCTTAGTATGGCACCTTCCTCTTGTTGTCTTGCTCCATCTCACGGACCTTTTTCTCCACAACAATTGCTTTGTCCACAAGCTCCTGGAAGTTGGCATAGTCACAGTTGAGCAATTGCACTTGGATCTCATTGTTAAGGCCTCTCATGAACAAGTATTGCTTCCGGCTGTCCCGGCTCACATCCTCAGGTGCATATCTTGAGAGTTGAGTGAATTTATTGAGGTATTCACCCACACTCGACCTTCCTTGCCTCAAGTTCTCAAATTCCTGCCTCTACAAAATCATAACTCCTTCTGACACATAATGAGAATGGAAGCTCTCCCTGAATTTGGCCCAAGAAATCCTCTCTTGGTTCTCATGAGCATTGCAATAAGCATCCCACCAATCTGTAGCTGCTCCAACTAGTTGATGAGACGCAAATAGCACCTTCTCCCGGTCACTGCATTGGACAATAGCAAGCTTCTTCTCCAAGGACTTGAGCCAATCATCAACATCCATAGGGTCAGCGGCTTGAGCAAAGGTTGGCGGCCTAGTCCTCATAAACTCTCCCAACCGGTGATGAGAGGGTGGGGGTGGCGGTGGAGGCATGTGGGGTTGATTGTTATTGTTTCAAGCCTGCAGCTGTCCCATAGTTTGTATCATGGTCTGCATGAGCTGGTTCTGCATAGCCAAAAGTTGCTCAATATTGATAGCTCCATGAGCAGGTCCTTGTCCATTGTTCTTCTGAGGTGCTCCATTATTCTCCTCATCATCATTGCCATCCCTCTGGTTGTGAGTCCTCACCATCTGAAGAAAAAAAAGAGATAACAATTTAGAAGACGTCCCCAACTATATGCATCAAGGGATATGAAACTAAGCAACTAGCTACACTAGCCTACGTGGACATGGCAATGCTAAAGCATCCCAAAATCCTCTATTAAGCACACAAGCAAACAATATATAACAAACAACACACCAAACAAAAACACACGGATTCCTGAGCGCTCCTATGTGCTCTAAAGTGTCCATTCTATCTAGGCTGCATCCTACGGTCAACATGTGGCTCTGATACCAATTTGTGACACCCGGTTCCAAAAATGAACCAAGTGAACGCATATGTGTGCCCAGGACGTTCAACACACAGACACAAGTGCATTCACAAAAGGATATATAGAAAATTACAACAAAACAAGATTAATTAACCAAATTTTATTACATAGTTCATAATATCCTCAAATACAAGCTGTATGAACATAAATGACAAGTTTCAACTAATGCAAAAAAAAACTAATTAAGCAAACTAAGCAGCATAAATAAATAGGGTATAGCGCAACTCCAACACTCCACAGACAAAGCTGACGGTGGGCACGGCCTAGAACTCCGCATTATCATCATTAAACTCCCAATTCAGACCTGCAACTGTTGGTGGGGGAATTGCAAGGGTGAGTACATATCGTACTCAGCAAGTGTGAAAAGTATGACATGTAGCTGATACAAATGACGAATATACTAATGGCTAAGTGCTGAAAAGTACATCAAAACATTTGAAAAGCAATATATATTATACGTATGTGAAATAAACCCATCATAAACCATAATTATTAACATAGTACAAGTCCATATTCCATATCCATCACCATGGTACCAGATTTCACCATTACCATTAATCATATCCAATACCATAATTCAATCCATAACCAGCCATAACCATATTACCAACCATAACCAGTACCAAACCAGAACCAAACCAACGCAAATCCCAAATCCTTTCTAATCATGTGAGGGTCCAGGTTCCTCATAACCGGGACCACAACTATCATGATAGTTTTTAAGACATACTCTGCAGAGGTTGTACCACTTTACCCACGTGTTTGTGATTTCATCACCTTTCGATGACTATAGAGCCTCAATTATGCCGTCTCACACTTCCTTAGGTGTGTGGCCAAGAGATCACAAAATATCCTTTACAAAGGGATTACTATCCTATTTAGACCCCACTAAGGTTTCACCAGTGGTGATGCATCCAACTGAGCACATCTTCAACCAAGGGCCCCCCCTTGAGCCATTCGGATCCCAGGGTAGTCCCACCAATCATCAACAAACCCAATCCGACTATCCTTCTACGAGCATCCTTAATGGTCCAAATAGCACTGGCAAAACCCTAATTAATTAGCTACGCCGCACCCATACTTAGCCTCGTGGTGGCACTGTAAATCCTGGATGATCGCTCCACGAACCGGTCCTTAGATCTAAAGCAAGCGAAACCATTATAACATCCAACCCATCCACATAACATGCTTGCTTAGATCACCCATTACCATACCATATTGACAAGTTCATATTAATCATAATCAACATAATTAAGTTATGTGGTATAGTTGTCTTCCCATCACAATTAATTAAATGAAGCAAAAGGTAAAAAGCCCATCCTGACTCTCTACCATTAATTCCAGGTGACAAGGGTGGTTAAACAAATCTAGTAAACTTCCTATCATAGGATTTCCCATCAAATTGACACAAGCAAGCTCAAACAAAACATTTATTTTAGAAACAGGATCAATATGTTCAAGGACACTTTCCTTGCTCTTGGGCTTGATTTGGATCAAAGAATTCAAACTCTTGGTGCTGGAGATCCTCCGCGGCACTCTCTAGCGCAAATCTATCTAATCCGCACAATGAACATACAAGACAAGAAACAAATCAAAGAGCGCACAAACATTACTCAATATGACACGGCATGCATAATTAATGCAAATGCAAGGTGGAACTTGTTAATGAGTTGATTTTAATAATAACTAACTAGTTCTAATAGCTTTTAACAAGTTTATACAGGTTTGCAGTCGATTCGATCTAATCTTAGAATTAATTCAACACAATTTAACGAAGAAAATCGGACTAGTCCGCTAGGGACCGGACTAGTCCGCACTTCGCGGAACTAGCGAACTAAGATTTTCTAGACCGACGTGAATTTGGAGATTTGGAGTTGAATTCACTTAAGGAAAAAGGATGTAGAAGGCATAACAGGTGTCTAAGACTCCAAAGAATCAAAGTATTGGAGGCAACACTTGGATCTTGACGATCTAGGGTTGATGATGAACTTGATGGTGAATTGTTGACGAAGAACGTGAAGTTGATGGAGATATTGATCCTCTTTCATTTCCCCCTCTTCTTCTTCTTGCTCTAGATCTTATTCTCCCTCCTTGGTGGCAGCTATCCACGAGCTAGGGTTTGGGTAGGGTGGAAAAGTGGAAAATAGATGTCAACCAAGGGGTGGGGTTGTTTATATAGAGGTGGAGGCTAGGGTTGGGTGGATTTCGAGTTTGAGATGAGTAGGGGTCGGTTTAGAGTCCCACATGGGATCTAAAAGAGTTAGGCACGACGTCCCTAGGCCCACTTAATGTAAAACCCAAGAAACAAGTCGTGAAACAAAAGATCGACTTGGAGTCGTGATTTATCGGACAAGTCCGCAAAAGGGCCGGACTAGTCCGAAGTTAGACAGAGAGAAATCGGACAAGTCCGGACTGTATGCAGAGGAAAATCAGACAAGTCTGGCCAAAACTGGACAAATCCGACTTTAGTCAGAGGAAAAATAGACAAGTCCGCTGGAACACCGGGCAAGTTCGGACAAGTTTACGGACTTAGCAAAATTTCTAAGGAATTGGAATACCGAACTAGTCCGCAATGGACCGGACAAGTACGAAAATGTCCGGAGGGAAAAACAGACTAGTCCGCAGCAAAACGGACAAGTCCGTTCGAAGTCAGAGAGAAATCGGACTAGTGTGCACCAAGACCGGACTAGTCCGCACTTCCCAGAATTCTTAACTGCTATTTTTGTTTCTAATTCATTTTAAACATATTCCTTTTTATGTTGCTCAATGTTAAACATATATTAGAATGTATGAAATGCATGATTCATGAAAATGAGGGTGTTACACGACCCCTCAACCTCGACTTAGGTCTGTGGTGATCGTGTCTCCAGCTCTGGTTGGTCCTTCGGCTCCAGTGCCTGAGAGGGCGCTAGCTCCAGCGAGTCAACTCCCTCCCTGATGCCAACTGGTGGCTCTGGGTCCGGAGTGCATCCTCCGATGACAGGGGTACCAGAGGTGGCAGCACCGGTGGCTGCCTTAACTCCAGGTTCAGGTCCCAGAACGTCCGCCACACCAACGACGGCGGGCTCTAGCTCCAAGCGCCCGAGGAAGAAGATCTGTGCCGACTGGAGTGGTAATACTCCTAGGTAAGGATCGGCTCTTTAGATTTTGTCTTGATTTTATTTCTTGCTTTGTCTTGAATTCCCTACTTTCTGCTTCCTGAAAGTCAAGAACAAGCAAAGCGACTGCGGTGCCTACTACGGCTGCGGAGGCTGCATCGGCTGAAGCTCCCGCCTCGTCTCCTGCCTCTCCCTAGTGGTGGTGGAGGATGACACGACAACTCTGGCACTAGATTTCATTTAGAAAAGTCCAGAGCTGGCAACCAAAGGTCTCGTGGTAGCGCTGAACCATGCGAAAGAAGTGTTTGTAGGAACTCAAGCAGTTCAGGAGTCTGCTATGGAAGCTCCGGCATTAGTGCTGGAAGTGGTTGAAGCTCCAGCAAATGCTTTAGTGCCAGCTCTGGAAGTGATAGCTCCGGAGGTGGTTGCGTCCGAGCCGGCGCAACCAGAGGATCCAGATGTGGGTCCTACATCTTCTGGGCCGATGGTTGAAGATCCGGCTGAGGGACCCTCTTCATCAGCTCGGGAGGTTGAAGCTCTCACGGCGGTACCTTCTTTTTTGCTGCAATAAATATTGATGAGCTCCCGGAGATCGGCCCCGGCGATGTGGAGCTGTTGGATAACACGCTCGCACCGTGGGATCCGATAGTAATTTTGGAAGACCCACTGGAGCTTGTAGAGGCACCTCAGGCAGGCTCAGAGCCGATTCTGGTGTTGTCTATCGACAATGCATGCTCAATTCTTCGCTTGGTGCAGCTTGCCTTCAACCACGAAAGCAAGACTCTCGAAGAAGATCACAACACCCTAAGGCGTTGGTGCAATAGACTTCATTTCGAGACAAAGCTGACGCAGTCTCGGCCGGCTAACCAGAAGGAGTGGGTGGCCAAGGAAAAATTCCAGCTGGCGCGGTTAGACCGCACACTCAATGAGAGAGAGAGGCCATGATTAAGGCCCTCGATGATAAGACCCAGGAGGTTTATGAGCATGCTAAGGAGGCCAGTGAATTGTAACATCAGAGAGTTGGACGGACTTGAGGCTGGTGTGAGTGACATCCTTGACAAATTCCAGCCCAGTCACCTTCTCAATCTTATACATGATGTAGGGTGCATAGCCACAGGACCTGTTTGGAGTGATTAAGATGTTCACAATGTCATTGTAGATGCATTCAAAGACATTGAAGGTCATTGTATTGCTTATCACTTTCATCAAGGTCCTTAGAGTTCCTTGAATTGTTCCTGCATCTCCATCCTTTGGAGCTATGGTCTTCCTCAAGATATTATTAAGCACTGCAAAGAATGGCTTCAAGTACTTGGTGGTAGGAGAATTGTATGGCATTCTTGTATCATAGAGGAATTTTAGCTCATCCTTCTCTAAAGGCTTCAAGTTATGAATAATGAGCTCATTGTCCAAGGTATCTTCAAGGTGATGTATCTTGGCAAATTCCTCATATGTGACACTATACTTAGATCAATGTGTCATCCAGGTCATCTAATCCCCATCGTCACGAGCAAAGTAGAGGGTTGAGTAAAACTGAGTTATGACTTCATTGTTCCAGTCATATTGGAAGGATAGGAGATCCTTCAAGCCATGCATCTCCAATGCCTCTAAGACCTCATGATAGGCCTGACATTTCTTGGAATGTAAGTAGGTTATGTTCACCCACTTACTCTCAACCACTGGATTCTTCATCTTCATGTACACATGCTCATAGTAGTCAGCATGGGAGTAGCTCCAAAATCATGGGTCAACAGATTGCTTTGGCTGCTTATAAACTTCATCTTTCTGAACATGTCAGCCATCTCGTTTGCTTTCCCCATGAAGTCATTTCCGAAGGCTGCCTTTTGCTTTGCACAGGTGATTTCATCTTAAGCGGACCAATGGGACCACTTGCAAGTCCTTTTTTCTTGTTGGTGCTCCTTCTAGGTGTCGTTGAGCTAGCACCAGTATCATCCTTGCTCAATGCTTTCTTTACTACCAAGTTCCTCTTTCTCGGAAGAACATCATCGGGAGGAGAGGAGTGGGCATTGAAGTCATGTCTCTTCTTGCTTACCCTTTCTTTTACCCTTTCAACTCTTGCAGGGTCACGCTCGGCTTCATAGTCAAACATGCTGTCATCAAGAGCGGACGACATCGTGCCTGACATGGAGAATACAAGGAGCGGTAAGAATGATATATAGACTTTGTGGAGATAAGAATTTAGTGATTGAAACTATCAGGGGATCAGACTTGTCCATTTTCAGAGTGCGGACTTGTCCGCACCAAGCATCGGACTAGTCCGGTCTGACGTATGAACCCTAACTTCCTATTCTAGCAAATCTAACAAATATTGATGATACAAGGATAGGAATACAGTAGGAATACATACAACAATATAATGTATGCCCTAGGAATCAAGAAAAATAAGCAAGATTTAAGGAAAGATGAGAACTAGGGTTAAGTGAGATTTTCACTGAAAAATCGAAGATTTGAGGTTGGAGGAGCGGAGTATGGTCCGGATTAGTCCAAAGAGGGATGCTTTGCATCGAGAGAAAGAGTTCCCGTGGAGGAATTTTCGATTTTGGTGACCAAAAGTGAAAATCGCCTTGGGAGCTAGGGTTTGAGGAGAGAGAGTGCCAAAACGATTGTGAGAGGAAGAAGAATATGTCCTAGCGGCTAGCTAGGGTTCAAAGCAGGTAAATACGGACTAGTCCGGTATGCCGAACCAGAGCCGGACTAGTCTGCAGCAACGGACGAGTCCGGTACAGAACAAGAACTAGTGCGGGTCTACTGGACAGAATGGAATCAGAAACAAAGTGATTTTTAGAAGTTTGATCTAATAGTGATCTAATGGACATAAATTCACATATACTCTTGATGAACCTGAGCAGTAAGCAATCAAGAATCATACAATTGCCATAATTCACCAAGATTCACTAATTAAAATAGTTTTCAAGAGAAAATCGAGATAAGGGATGAATTTTCGCAAAAGTAAGCAAACTTTGAAGAATCAATCAGGTATGCAATGTTTCAAGCCACATTTTGAGCATCAAGTATATTGAAACATTGCACACAAAGCATACACTCAGTATGGTATTGATCCTAGATGCACAAGAGTATAATAAATTAAGAACAAAGATTGATATACCAGCTTAATATGGTCTAGGAGCATTTGTGATTCTGTAACTTCTTTTTCTTTTCATTTTGTTCAGCTCTCCCTTGATCATTGCCTCCATTGTTGTACTAATTATTTTGATGTTCTTGAGGTTGATTATTTTGTACATATGGAGCTCTTTCTCGTGTCGAGGCTCCCCCTTAATCATTGCTCTTTGGTTATTGTACAGTTGAGTCTTGTGTTGATGGTCTGGGTGGATATGAACTTGATTTTCATTGTATCCCATGAATATTTTCTTTCCTCCAGTCATTTTGTTTGTGCCAATCAAGCACTTCTTTGAATCCATTGGAGGGGGTACACCTACAAAACAGAATCATGGCTTGGTTCTAGGTACCCAAGGTAGCTTGGGTCCTTTGATGTTAGTGACAAGACATTTGGGCACCCACACACAAGATTTTGGACTCTTGTGGAGTGGCCCAACAGACTCAGCATTAACATGATCAAATTTATTCTTCATAAGAATGTATGAGGCATTAAAGTCATGAAACACGATGTTTGGTCCATTTGTAGCATTTTCATGAAAGGAAGGAACATGTTTGATGTTCTTAACTTGATTTGAGCTTTCTTTGACAAAAGCAATCGATTCCTTGTTATTCTTGAGGTTTCTAGTGTTACGCTTTTCACCTCGAGAATATCCAAGGCCATCCTTGACATTAAGAGCTCTAGTAACCGAGTATGCACTTCGTGCATACTTGATTTTCTCCTTGTCAAAAATTCCACCTTTGGGTGAGTTTTTGCTTTGTGCCACGTTAAGCTCATTTTTCAGGTAAGGAACCAAATTAGCACAATTACAAGTTTTAGGTGGAATAGACTCAATATTTGAGGAAGGTGAGCTCTTATAAGTGGAGGGAGCACTTTGCTTGAGTGATTCAACTTGTACTTGAAGGTCCTTGTTAACTTTCGTCAAGTCAACAAGCTCATCCTTAAGTACAACATTCAAATCATTTAGATTTGAGAAAGTTTCCTTGCTCAAAGCTAGCTCACACTCAAGTGCTTCTCTCTTTTCCTTTTCAAGCTCGAGAGCCTTTTCAACCTCAGAATATCTCTCCTTTTGAAGGACGAGCATACCTTCGTATCGGTTGATAAGATCTTCCTTCTCAAATATTTCATCCGTCAGCATTTTCATTTTAGCTAATGCATTTTTACTTAAGCCCTTAAGCATATGTTCATTTTCATCACTGCTATCAAACTCACATCAGGGTAATGTAAAGATGAGGGTTTAGATATAACCTTTTTCTTGCTTTCCTTGGCCATAAGGCAAGTGTGGTTTGACTCCTTCCATCCTCCCAAGTTTTGAAAGAGAGTGGACTTCATGGAGGGCTTCTTGATGGCAACGGTTGCCACTATCTTCATCTTCGGAGGAGGACTCATGTTTGAGTCCCACTCCTTGCCAATATGAGCTTGGCTTACTTGTTTCTTCCTCTTGAATGTCTTCTTGTCTTGTTATTTAACTTTCTTCTTTTTTCTTGTCATCTTCTTCATATGGGAAATCAGCTATGAAGTGCCCATATTCACCACAATTGTAGCATGACCTCCTAGTTCTGGACTTGTCCTTGTTCTTGCTCTTGCCTTCACTGGAGTTGTCTCCTTTTCTTCTTCTCATCATGCACTTGAATCTTTACATGAAGAGCACCATCTCTTCATCATCCATATCTGTGCTTACATCGTGAGTGTCTTTGTCGTCTTGCACCTTATGGACTTTCTTGTCTTTTGTTCTGCGAGTCACCTTGAGGGCCACTCCCTTATTCTTTGATGAGGTGAGCTCGGGAAGATTCTTCACATATTGAGCTTTCCTCTCCATCATCTCGTGAGTTCATCGTTGGTGTCTAGGATATATATACTTGTACACACTATATGCCAAAGACTAGAATTAAGTGAGATTAGATGCATCTTCATATTATATTTCCACATTGAGTAATCATTGCCATCAAACTGTGGAGGTATTCCCATGGAAATTGAATGATAATGATTGTAATTGTTAAGCTTCTCATAATTAAAAGGATACCGGGAGTATTCTTGATGACTACCCGTTTTGGCTTTTCATCCTCCTTCTTGCCCTTCTGGCTTAGGAGCTTCTTCCTGAGAAGCGCCATGAGTTCACACACTTCTTCATCGTCATGTTCGTGCTCCTTGAGCACATCGAACACCTTGGAGTCTAGTTCGGTGTGCTTGAAGTACTATGAAAAGATTAAGTGTTTATGTAGAATTCTCAAATGATATAGTAGCAGAATGTAATCACTATTCTTAAAACTTAAACAAGAGATCAGAATGATTGATTTGTATGTGGAATACAAAATTCACACAAGTTACTAGTTTGATCAACTCTATGCCCTAGATGATGATTATTGCAATACTAAAAATCAAGAACACACGAGTCAAAGATTTTTATCGAGGTTCGATCTCACCAAAGAGATCTACGACCTCGTTGAGGAAGCTTACACAGAGCCGGATCTCTTCAAACCATTTTCCCTCGTCGAGTCACCAGTCGAGTCACCACACAAGGCCGACTTGAGTTCCACTATCACGGGGTTATCATCAAGTTGGTGGGACAACCTCACACACTGAGGGCTCCCACAAAATTACAACGAGAAAAGATGATATAATACACTTTAAAAGATTAAAAGTAATGCACGAATGTATAAGAGATCAAACCCAAGAGATCAATGATGCGTAGACGATGATCTCCCTATCCCAAATCTGGATACCCAAAATATTTAATCTTTTTGGCTTTAGATGTGTGGGGAGATGTTTTTTTGTGCTCTTGAGACATGTGGCGGCGCTAAGGTTTATGTTCTTGACAGTAGAGTACGGTTCTTCTGTTTGTGGGGTTGTAGATCACCTTTTTATAGTGCTTCTAAAAATATTACCGTTAGGGATCCTGACAGCTGGACTAGTCCGCTCTGGTGACCGGACTTGTCCGGTGTGCTGTGTAAAATTTGCATGGAATGTGCGGCACACTAGAAACCCTAATTTGTGTGAGGTATACCGGACTTGCCCGTATTGGAACAAGGAGTTCATCGACTAGTCCGTAGTGATTATAGAAAGTTAATCGGACTAGTCCACAATATGACAGACTTGTTTGGTCCAATGTGAATTGTGTTTTTCCAACTTGTCTGAGTGAAACATCAGAAAGTTGAACAGACTTGTCTGGTTAGTGTCCGAGCTTGTCCAGTGCACGGTGAATTATAACATCTGAAAGTTGGATAGACTTGTCAGGTCCGTGCATCGTGAATTACTTAATTAATTAATTTTAGCCCTTACCCTCTACGCAAAGATCTAAGCTCTTGGGATGTGTCTCTCACACACATCCTATACAGTTATATATACTTTACGCTTCCTTGATCAATTGGACTTTTCCTTTTCCTCACTCCTCATTTTTCACCTTTTTGAGTGCACCAAAATATCTAATCTTTGTTGACCTGCATTCATCTCAAAGAGTTCATTAGGAACTGCTTGCTTCTGTAAATAAATCTTATGTGTGAAAAGATGTGATGTCGTATGCGTGTACAGGTTGACTTTTATAGTCTTTTTTTTTTAATTTTTCCAAGCGCGCGGCAGCCAAACGAAAATATACCGGGCCAGGGACACACATGTCGCAACTGCCTCCGTGTATAAACGGAACACACATGTCCCAACTCGAACTCGTTAATTATCATTCATATCGGTTTTATTAATTTTAATACTATATCATTTCTTTTCATCAATATCTCAAAAGGAACATTTCTTTGTCATAAATCGTCCAAAACCCACAAGGGAATGCCTAGATGCACTTTCAGACCTGAAAGCCCTTTTCATCATAAGTGATAAGATTTAGGGTGAAGAAACTATCAAACACATAACCATGTTAGAAAAGCATCGAACTGTCTTTGGCTACTCACTCCTAGACCTTAGAGGAATAAACCCTACTCCTTGCACCCATTGCATTCCCATTGGCCGCGAGAGTACACCTTCTACTAAACCTCAGCGGAGGTTAAACAATGTGATGTGCGAAGTTGTGAAGAATGAGGTCTTGAAACTTCTTCATGCTGGGATTATTTATCTTGTTCCTCATAGAAAGTGGATTAGCCCAGTTCAAGTAGTGAAGACGGGAAGAATAACGGTCGTTCAAAAAAAGAAGAATAAATTAATTCCTCAACGAACCATCACAGGATGGCGGATGTGCATAGACTACCAAAAACTTAACAAGGCAAGTGTTTGTTTTTCTTAACATCTACAGATCATCCTAACAATGAATGCCAAAAAATTGTTGTTGGTACTAGGCTAACCTAGAGTTAAAGCAAGATGAGTTCCGCAAGCGCACGGAAATTACCACTGTAGCATTTCACCCAAGAGTATTCCCTAGGATGTCCTATTTGTTTAATCCCAAAGGAAGGCAAGTGAAGTGTAGCAAAATTATGGATAGGGTAGGATGTTCTTGCGAGGGTTCTAGTAAGTTGAATAAATGAATTGTGGGGGTAGTGTGACACAAATCTAGACAATCTACTCTAAGGGATAAAATGGTCCTAGTGACGATTAAACTACGTAAGGGCTACTCCTATTGTGCTTTAGTATACATATGCATAGCCTACGATTGTACATATGAATCCAACATATCGGACACAAGTTTACCTTTAGCAACACCAGAGAGATTCCAGTTATAAGTCTGTGACATAATCGAACATAGGAGAGTACAAAGGACGAACATGGCTGTCACCACCTAACGCCTATCCCTACAACCCGTGGGTCTACAAGACATCCAATGCTACCTAACGATCCAAGCACCACGCTTGCATGCTAAGTAACTACCTTAAGAGCCAGGGTACAAGTACCTTCCTAAGGTAATGACTAACCTAAACATTTTTGAACCAATGCTGGGACCAATCACTAACTTATTCATACCAACATATTCATGTTATACCTAATTAGACTATAGTGAAGGCTTAGGATGCTTATGATAACATAATAATAATATTACTATGACACCATAATAACATCTAAACCTACCACATACATGGACTTCACAATCAAACAAGAAATGCTTTGTCCAAGCATATGAATAATGAGAGACTAATCATAATATTAATAAGCATAATGTCAGAAATGATATTAAAGATACATGAGCCATGCCTTTCCCAAAACGGACTTGGGACTAGAATCCCCTCTCTACAGCCTAACCTCCACTAAGAATTAGGAGAACTAGTGTATAGAAGAGAGTGATGCTTGAGTGGTGTGTGTTATGAAGTGAGGTGTGCAGTCCTATTTATACACAAAGTTCAGTTGATTCCTGCCACAATTAGCACACAAATTAGACTTCACCGTCGTCAGGGAGCCACAAGAGTGCGCCACGTGTTGGTTTACCGAGTTTGGCGCCAGGATGAAGTCGGCCAACTATGGTGTTTAGCCAACCTAGTCGTTGCCCCTCCCACGGTGTGCTTCCTTGGAGTGACTAACATGTAGGTCCTAAAGCCATCCTTAGGTGCTACACCGTTGGATTCTCTCAGATGCCCCTACAAGTCGGCTAGTTGATCCATGGGATGTCACATGTCGTCACCTGATTGGTTGGGATGTTACTTTTAGGGTTGCTCCCCACAATTCTCCTCATTTCTGGTATAAAATACTTGCATGCACTATTTCTCCAATTACAAGTGGAATTATGTTGAATATAATAAATATATATTAATACTGATGGTCAAATTTGTGTATAACGACCGTAAACAAACTCCCGCAAGCTTACCCTTTGCTCATCCCCAAGCAAATATGAAGATTTAGGTTGTTGATTAAGAGTTGCTACAATGTTCTACTTTTGAAAAGTACCAAGTGCATAACAAAATATTCTACCTTGTATTGAATAAATTTGCTATGGTACTTCACCCTTTTTCTTAGTCATTATGGGGCTTATGCCTTCTCTTCTTCTTTGGTGGCTGAAAGATAGAACAACAAATTGAGCATGCATCACCTAATGTCTAAGTTCCACTTGAATATCGAAGAGTTTCAATTGGGTGTTGAATTTCAAGTTCCTCAAATGATACCCTCAATCACTTGTCTGTTGCAAATTTTCCTCACCAAGGCAATGCATTTCTTGTCCTACATTTGAATAATGCTTTTGTGGAGCTTGGTAGGGAGAATGAGTAGGCATATTTACAACACATATTCTGCTAAATCAAAAGAGAAAGCCTTAGTAGAAAACAAATCATACTTATCACCAATATTATGCATGTGTGGTGGAGTGAAAGTGGATTTTGAAGACGACTCCTTTTTACGTGGACTCTATTTATTGTAAAGATGCAGCATGGTGATGAAGTCCTACAACCTGGGTGTCAAAGGATATGTTTGGGCTCGCCGATCCCAGGCTAGTGGGATTGGGTGAACGCGATGGCTACTGAGGAACAGCAGGAGGGCCCGCATGGCAGTCACCCGAAGGAAAACCAGGATGATTGGGACCAAGACCAGTGCGGCCAAAACCCTAGTTTGGCGGAACCGGTAGTTGCCCCAAAAGCGGTCTTCTTCCACGTGTCACTCTCTTGTGGACTGTTGATAAGAATGGAGACTGATTAGCACGCAAAAGATGGCGGGAACTGACCTCAACACTAGTATGAATAGGACCCCATACTCCTCACTTAAACACAAATCACTTGAGCATTCACTCCATTGTATACACTAGTTCTCTTAGTCCCTAGTGGAGGTTAGGCTGTAGAGAGGATCCTCTGTTCCCAAGTCCAAATTGGGAAAGGTATGGCTCATGTATCTTTCTTTCCTTTTGTGACTTTATTCATATTAATAATATTATTATTGGTCTCTATTTATTCATATACTTGGGCAAGGCCTTTCTAGTTTCATTGTGGAGTACATGTATGTGATAGGTGTAGGTGTTATTATGATCTAATGGTAATGTCCTTATTATATTATCATAAACACCATACAACTCCACTATAGTCTAATCAGTTAATAACATGATTATGTTAATATGAATAAGTTAGTGCTTGGTTCCAACATTAGTTTAATGATGTTTAGGTTAGTCATTGCCTTGGGATGGATCTTCTATTGCAACTCTTAAGGTATTTACTTAGCATGCAAACGTAGTGTTTGGATAGTTAAGTAGCGTTGGATGTCTCGTAGACCCACGAGTTGTAGGGGTAGGCGGCAGGTGGTCACAGCCCTGTACGTCCTTTGTACCCCTCCACGTTCGGCTACACCACAGGCTCTTAGCGAGAATTGTCATAATGTTGTTAGGGGTAAACCCGTGCCTGATATGTTAGACCACTAATTCCTAGTATTCACCATTAGTTTATTCATGTGTAGATTATTAGGTTATGTATATGAGCAATTAGAGCACGGTAGGAGCAACTCATTCTCGTAGTTTAACCCTCACTAGGACAACCTTATCTCTAGGAGTACAAATCTTAGGTGTGTGTCACACTACCCCAATTATCGTTTTACCCCTATTCAGATAATTATCTAGTGTCATATACCTTGATAATAAGAATAGTGTTTACTTTACTTCACCGCCTTGCTTTGGATAAATACGATACCCTTGGGAATACTCGTTGGTGAAATGCTACAATGGTATCTTCCATGCGCTTGCGGATCTCATCTCTCATCGAAGATGATCTATGGTGTTAAGAAATACCAACAAGCATTTATAGCGCCCTGGTTCAGCCGAAGTGGTAGTTGCCCCAGAAGTGGTCTCCTTCCAGGTGTCACTCTCCTGTGGACTGTTGATAAGAATGGAGACTGATTCAATCGCAAAAGATGGCGAGAACGAACTTCTAACACTAGTATAAATAGGACCCCATACCCCTTAATTCAGCACACACCACTTGATCATTCACTCCATTGTGTACACTGGTTCTCTTAGTCCCTAGTGGAGGTTAGGCTGTAGAGAGGAGCCACTAATTCCACGTCTAAATTGGGAAAGGTATGGCTAATGTATCTTATAATAATATTATTAGTCTCTCTTTATTCATATACTTTGATAAAGCATTTCTTGTTTGATTGTGGAGTCCATGTATGTGATAGGTGTAGGTGTTATTATGACTTGATCATCATGTTCGTATTATGTTATCATAAATACCAATACACCCAATATAGTCTAATTAGGTAATAACATGACTATGTTAATATCAATAAGTTAGTGCTTGGTCCCAATGTTGGTTCAACGATGTTTAGGTAAGTCATTGCCTTAGGATGGATCTTCTATTGCAACTCTTAAGGTATTTACTTAGCATGCAAGCTTGGTGTTTGGATAGTTAAGTAGAGTTGGATGTCTCGTTGACCCACAGGTTGTAGGAGTACACGGCAGGTAATGACAGCCCTGTCCGTTCTTTCTACTCCCCCACGTTCGGCTATGCCACAGACTCTTAGCGGGAATCATCCTGATGTTGTCAGGAGTAAACCTGAGCACGATATGTTGGACCAATAATCCCTAGTATTCCCTAGTATATTATTAGGCTATGTATATGAGTAATTAGAGCACAATAGATGCAATCCCTTCTTGTAGTTTCACCCTCACTAGGACAATCTTATTTCTAGGAGTAGATTGCTTAGGTGTGTGTCACACCACCCCTATTATGATCTTACCCCTATCATGATAACTACTTAGCACCCTATACCTTGATCATAAGTATAGTGTTTACTTGACTTCACCACATTCCTTTGGGATAAACAAAATACCCTTGAGAATACTCATGGGTGAAATGCTATAATGGTATCTTTCGTGCGCGTGCAGATCTCACCTCTCAACGGAGATGACATGTGGTGTTAGGAAATACATACAAGCATTTCAGGTGCCGCTGGCGGGGAAAAGGCGAAGAAAGTGAAGGATAGCTATCGCTTATGATGAAGCTATAGGTAGTAGTAGTTGTTAGGCAGGTTTACCCTTGCTTTGTTTTCTCCTTTTGTGTGAAAACAGGGTAATGTTTGGCTTGAAGACCAATGAGGATGCAAGTAATCAATTGCCAAAACATCTCATGGCATTCCTCGACAAATTCTTCCCATTGGGCAACACATGGCCCACAACAGGAGGATTCTCCGGTTTCAAGCAGGAGCCAAAGGCATCCATCCCCAAAGTTAGGGGAGGCTCTAACATTACATCTTGGTTTGCCTTCACCATTGGGGTGTATGGTTGGCTCATAGTCCAACACTCCTACAACGGGTTGACATCATCGACATGTGATCACATTCACTACAGGAAATGTGAACATTTGCGACGGCTAAAAATATTTGCAATGGCCGGCCGTCGCAAATAGCATAATTTGCGACGGCCGACACCGTGCCATCGCAAATGCAAACAACTATCACAAATAGGTTATTAATTTGCGATGGCCGGCCCAAAAGCCGTCGCAAATTCAACGGCCGTCGCAAATAGGCATTGTTTGCGACGACCAAAAAAATAAACCGTCACAAATTCTTTAATTGCGACCGCCAACCCTAGAGCTGTCGCAATTTATGAGGCTGTCACAAATTAAAGGGATATACCCCGGCCCTCCCCCAGCCCGACTCACTTCACTCGCCCTCCCGCCACCGCTTCGACCCACTGTGCGCCCGCCACCGTGCTCCTGCCGCTGATGCTGCGCGTCCCCTCAGGTAGGCCCCTCCTCCTCTCTCTCACCCCCTCCTCGCGAGGCCCCTCCCCACCCTCCCTCCCCTCCCATGGCCGAGCACCCCCACCCTGCCCCCGTGGCAGAGGGCCCCCCAACCACCCTCCCATGGCCTAGTGCCTGCACCACCCCACCCTCCCTCCCCCTCCCATGGTCGAGCCTCCTCCCCACCCTCCCTCCCATGGCCGGCGCCCCCCACCCTCCATGGCCAAGCGCCGACCCCGACCCCCACCACCTACCTCCCCCTCCCATGGCTGAGCGCCCCCCTGCACCCTCTCTCCCCCACCCATGCATGGACAAGCCCCCTCCTATGCAATTGAATTGAAATGCAATTGAATTTCGAATGCAATTGAAATGTGAATGCAATTGAATTGTTGATTATGCAATTGAATTTAGAAGTGCAACTGAATTGTTGCTTATGCAATTGAATGTTGAAATGCAATTTAATTGTTTATTATGCAATTAAATTTTGAAATGCAATTGAATTGTTGATTATGCAATTGAATTTAGTAATTGCAATTGAATTGCTTATTATGCAATACAATATTATGCTTATATTATATTGTTGATTATGCAATTGAATTTACAATGCTTTTTTATATTATATTGTTTATTATGTTGTTTTGTTAGGATAACTGTTTACTATTTAGTGGGCTGGGCATAGTGGCCTAGGTTAGACTCGGCGAGCCGCGGACGCAGCGGCGGCCCCAGCGAGCGCCATACGCGGCGGCTCCGAGATGGCACGGAAGCGACCCGCGACGATAACCGTCGCAAATAAAGTCTTAGAGCCATAATTGGCGACGGTAACAGTTGTTCGTCCACAGGGTGTCGTTACTTACGACAAGCTCCCGCGCGTGGACGACGGGCCCTGACAAGTGGTTTCTCCCCTCCATTCCTTCTCTCTCGTTCTTTCCTCGCCTCCTCTGTCGTTGTTGGATAGTTGACCCTAAAGCTTGAAGAACTGCACCATTTTTTGGGGTGGAGTGTAAAACAAGCGAGGTTATACTGCCGAAATTTTGTTTGGATTCAGGTTCTGTGTCTCATCATAAGCAGGAGAAATCCTGCATAAATTAACGATAATTTCTCCAACTTTAAACTGCAGAGTCAAACATGGGTGAAGACCACAGTTGGATGTATACTAGTTGGAAGAGCAAAACTGGTGGTCACTCGGATGAGTGGTACACCAAGTTAGATGATTTTTTTTCGAGCATTTTCGTTGTCAATAGATGATAAGGTGCGGTGCCCATGTATTAAATGTCGAAACACCAAGTTTTTGAACAGACTGGAACTTTTGTTTCACTTATGTCAAAACGGTTTTATGCCACATTATGAGGTGTGGACCTTCCACAGCAAGACTAAATCTCAAGTTGTAGAAGAAGTGGATGAGGATGATGATAGAACGGGGGTTGATAGGATGGATTAGATGCCAGAAGCTATGGTAGCGGAGGATCCTCTTACAATGGAGGCAAACAAGTTCTTCGTTAAGCTCAAGAAATCAGAACAACTGTTGCATGAACATACGTATGTGACCGTCTTTGCTTTCATGACCGGATTTATGGCGATTAAGTCTAAGTACTTTTTTTCCATCAATTGCTACAATGATCTCATGAAATTGATCTGCAATATCCTTCCACAACCTCACAAAGTGCCTAATGATATGTATCAATCGAAGAAATTGATATCTGATCTCAGTATGAACTATGAGAAAAACCGATGTGTGCTCTGACAACTGCATGCTATTCTAGAATGAGCACACCAATGAGAACATGTGCTCGAAATGTGGTAAACTGAGGTATGTCAAAGTTGTTAATGACGATGGCGATAATGTGATGACAGATGCTGCACATAAGCAGCTTCGTTACTTGCCTGTGATTCCTCGGTTGAAGCAGTTGTTTCATTCAAGAAGAACCGCAAGACACATGAGATGGCACAGATAAGGTAAATGTGAGAACAAAGAATTATTGATGCATCCGTCCGACAGTGATGCATGGAAGGCGCTAGACCGTTTTGATCTAGATTTTTCTCATGATGTGAGAAATGTTCGGATTGGGTTAGAGACAGACGGATTCTCGCCATTCAGTACAAACGCGATGCCATACTCCTGTTGGCCTATATTTGTCATTCTGTACAACCTGCCACCAATTTTTTTGTATGAAGAATGAGTTCAAGTTCCTCAGCCTCATTGTACCTGGACCAAATCATCATGGGTCACATGTCAACGTAATGTTGAAACCGCTGATCGAAGAATTGAAAGTGTTGTGGACAGGAGTCGAAGTGTACAACAGTTACAAGAAGCAGAAATTCAACCTTCAAGCTGCTTATTTGTGGTCCGTCCATCATTTGCCAACATACGATAGGTTTTCCGGATGGAGCACTCACGGTTGTCTGACGTGTCAGATATGTGCTTCGGACACGGATTGCTTTTGACTAACTCGTGGAGGCAAGATATCTTACTTCGATTGTCACAGACGTTGTCAGCCTCAAAATCACATATTTAAGCAACAACGGCATGTCTTTAGAAAGAACATCGTTGTCACTAAAGGACCACCGAAACGTCTCAACGGGTCAAAATTTTTTGTTATGTTGGACAAATTGGTGCCAGATGAAGGTCGTCCTAGATATTTTGTAGGTTATGGAGAGGAACACAATTGGACTCACATATGTAGACTTTGGGAGGTACCGTATGTGAAGTCATTGATTCTAATGCACAACATTGATGTCATGCCTCAGGAGCGTAACGTCGGTGAAAGTATCATAAGCACAGGCATGGATATGACTGGGGAAACGAAAGATAATATATAAGCTAGACTAGATTTGGCAGACATTTGTAACCGTCCAACTCTTGGAATCTCTAAAAGTGGTGATAAGCCACATGCTTCTGAAATGGTTGAAAACTTTAAAATTCCCAGATGGTTACGCATCTAGCCTGAAACGAGCCATGAATATGAACACATATGAACACAGGGAACCTCACTGAGTTGAAGAGTCATGATTATCACATTATCATGTAAAGATTCTTACCTGTTATGTTTCGAGGCTGTCTAGATGATGCGGTGTGGAAGGTTTTAGCCCAGCTCAGCTATTTCTATAGACAACTTTGTGCTAAAGAAATCATGATAGGGATGATGGATAAGTTAGAGAAGCAGATACCCGTACTTTTATGTAAGTTGGAAATTTTTTCCACCAGGATTTTACAATCCAATGCAACATCTGCTTATCCATCTTATATTTGAAGCTAAAGTTGGCGGTCCTGCGCAATACTGGTGCATGTATCACATTGAAAGAGTGCTACGATATCTAAAACCAATGGTTGGCAACAGGACAAGGGTGGAAGGGTGCATCACTGAAGCATATGCTCTTAAGGAAGTAGGATACTTTTTAAGTGTCTACTTTGCAGAAGAACACAATGTCAATACTTCGGCTATGCAGTACAATGTGGATGATGCACCCCCTTGTAGCGACCTCTCCATTTTTCAAACAAGAGATACTACTGTTGGTAGCTACACGACCTACGTCAGACCCGAACGTGACAGGACTGTTGCTTTACTCTACATGTACACAAATATAGATGGCATGCAAAAATACTTCGAGTAAGTGTTTGACCTACATTTATGCTAATCGACATATTTTGCTACACATTCATTCTAAAATGTGTTTTTTTAGGTTCAGCGAGTTCCACAAACAATGTTGGCCACATAGGCATCAACCTACAACCAAACAAGTAGAAGGGATGCAACTAGAAGGAATAAATGGAGGGTCGGGTTTCCTATAATGGTTTTGAGATTATGTAATACTCTCTCGTCTTCTATATATTATAAGTTACTATTATTAAAGAAGTATTCTTTTGTCTTACGATATTTTTTGACAATGCATGACTCACAATTGTCATAAAGATTTGTGGAAGCTATCTTATGGATTGGTGAATGTTAGAATCTATCATTGATATGACGTAAATGGCTTTCGATTCCGTACAACTCATTTTGAAGCTCTTTGTCCTCTCGCGGCAACATCAAATTCCAGTGTTGTGAGGAGAGCAATTGACACTCAAGGGAATAAAACCAATTATTATGGGATCATTAACAAAATCCTTGAATTTACTTTTACAGGAAATAAGACACTTCGAGTTGTCTTCTTTGACTGTGACTGGTTTGATAGCACTCATGGAACTCGATAAAACCAATTTGGAATGGTGGAAGTCAAACACAAGGACCGACTACAAGGTTACGTTACATTTGTTCTTGCACACCAAGTGGAGCAAGTGTATTATCTACCTTATCCATGCACAAAGCTCAGTGCTTGGTGGGTGGTATATAAGGTGAATCCTTGTGTACGGTTATATACTCCTGGGGATGATGGTTACCATGATAGTGAAGACGTTGAAGAAGTGTACCAAGAAGAAGAGTTGCCAGACACTTTTATCGTCGAGCCTGGTGCAGGACTCGATCAATTAGTTGGAAATGTTCAAGATGTAGGGGCAGATGATATGGGAAAACAAAAATTAGAACAGGTCGCGATAGAATATCGTTGGGCTGGTTAAGGAGTAGGGCACAAGATAATGATATTGATGAATTTTGAAAGTGATTACAAGTAATGTTTTCTTGAAGATAGTAACATGAATTTTATATGTCTTATTTGCATATTTATTGATTATCTATTAAAACAGGATGGCGTCAAAGAAGGGTAAGAAGGTGGTGGCGACGAGGGGGTTCTTCCCATGTAGAGTTGAGGACGCTTTCGCTAGTGCCTCATTGACCAGGAGCAGTTGCTCTCAGCTATTGGGGAACGTTCTGACCAGCTCTAGGGCTTCATCACAATAGCCCACACACGTAAATTTCACTAGTCTTTGACAAATTCTTCAAATTAGATTTCCTATTAAACTTATGAATTATTTGAATGTTGTAGTCCTCACTGACTGACTCAGAGGCTACGATGGCGGTTAAGCTTGGCTACCCTTCGGTGAGCCAGCCCTATGCTGGCGAGCCTCCTGTTCTAGAGCTCTTTGGCTCGGCTGGTGACGAGCCTTCTGGGTCACCAGATGTGGTGCTCGAGCAGAGGTGGCAGACGAGGAGGACTCAATTTGTCAGTTCTCCTGCGGTCCCTTCACAAAGGATCATGATTCGTCCGGTCGGAGACATGTAATAAAATCGTAGTGTTCAATTCTAGTTTCTTTTGGTTACTTAAGTAATGAATCAATAAATGTCTTGCAGTGCTTGGTACGACGTGTCTTTCATCGGTGAAAGACACCACAGACCAGTGAATGGTGTCCTCGGGTCCTTAGTGCGTTTGCACTATCCTGGGGTCATCGACAGAGTGCCAGCTACTTTGTGGGAGGACTACGCACGCGCCCCTCACTAGGAGCATGACACCGTTCAGGAGGCCGTATGGGCGTATTTTAAGGTAAGTATGTTAAATAAAGTTTCTAAGTTTTATCTCTTAATTCTTTTAATAAACATCTCTTCAATATATTCTTTATCACAAGAAAGGTATATTTTAGAGGACCCAAATTACCCTCGCATGTTTGAGCATGCGAGGAAAGTTTTTCACGTAAATGCTGTGAGGGAGGTTCAGCAAGATTTGTTGAACGCTCGTATTCAAGTTATCAATGAGCACTTGAAGGCGAACCAGCATGACGTGCGACACTTCCGGCAGGAGAGCGGGAGGCACCTGACGGAGGAGGAGTACGCACAGGTATGTGGGGTGTAGTAAATATTTTTTCTGATAATTTCCTCAATGATATTTTTGACGACCTACAACTATGTGCAGGGCCATGTGAGCTGGTTGTAGGGTAGGTCCGATGCATACTGGATCCTTTGTCGGTACTGGGCTACCGATGAGTTTAAGGCTAAGTCCAAGAGGGCTCGAGGGTGCAGAGGGGTCGACAGGAAGCACAACCATGGCCAAGATAACCACTTGCGTTTAGCTAAACGCATGTTAAGTGTATATAACTTATGTTTATATTCATAATACACTATTCGTACTAACAAGTATTGACAGGAGCGCGAGATGGGGGTGCCGCCGACCCCTGCTGAGGATTGGAAGAGAGGTCACAGGGACCTTGCTCAGCCTCAGTGGTGTAGTCAGGCCGCAGTCGAGCGACTGGTAAGTTTAGAAATCATTATTAAATATAACTATATCGATTGCTGAAATTACATGATTTTCTTGTTTTTCAGGCTAGGTATAGGGAGGAGGCTAGGAGGATACACGACACAGGTTTCGATTGGGAACATGAACCAGTCGACCCTCAAGCCGCGTATGCCAGCTGAGGTGGAAAAGCCCACAGAAGGTGAGTTCGAAATTCATGTTATCATTTTAAAATTAAGATATTTAATATATTTCAATTCCATATGACTGATTATTTTTTTATAGGCTCGCTATATTCGATGGAGTTGCCGACTCAAGGGCGGCGAGACCTGCGAGAGGCAGCTCCACGCAGACTTCATCGGTGGCCCCGAGTCGCCGTGTCTCCTAGGTGAAGACTCTGAGATGGAGGCGCAGAAGGCGGCGAGGAGGTCACCATCTCCTACCAGCGAGCCTACATGGAGCAGATGCAGGAGGTGATGGAGATGCAGAGGTAGGCGATGACAATAAGTTAAAGTAATTTAAATTCATTGCATTCTTAATAATATGTAATAACCTGTAACATTTGCAATGACAAAGTTTCTTTCAAGGCCACACAGTCCAGGGGTTGCACCTCGAGCTACCTCCACTGCTACCGCCAATTCCACCGCCAGAAATGCAGGTATCGCGGTCGGTGCACACTTCTCCAGGTTTTCAGGTAATCAAAAATGTTCTTACTTAGTATTAATTGATCAAATATAGGAAAATATAATTCAACTTAGCTATTGTAGTCCTACATAGTTTTAAATAATCAAACATAGTATATCTAACTCAAATTATGTAAACTAAGTTCAATATGATCGATTCTATCTTGTTTAATCAATTCTAATAAAAAACAAAGTTCCAAACTAATCAATATGTCAAACAACTTCTATGTGTTGCAGGACCAGCGACGAAGGCTCAAACTCATATGCCATCTAAACCAGCGCCTGGACTAACGCGCGGCGAGGACGTTAGAGGCACATGAGGTAGCTAGAATTGATGGATGGAGATGCATTTGTCTTTATTTTGTGTTTGTGTTTGTGTTTGTGTTGTGATGGATGGACTTTGTGTTGTGATGGATGGACTTTGTGTTTCTGTTATGGGTCGAGATGTTTGTTATATATTGTGTTTCTGTAATTGTGTTATGGTGCTGTTATTGTTATTGTGTTATGCTGCTGTTATTGTTATTCTGGCCATCGAGCCAGAAAGAATGTTCTATTTTTTTTAAATAAAAAACCTTCATTGCGACGGCTTTTATACAACACCATCGCAAATAAGACTTCTGGCCATGGCAAATTGGACCTATGTTATTTGCGATGGATGCGGTAAGCCATCCCAAAAAGGGACTTAATTGCGACTGTCGTGCTAAGCTGTTGCAAATTGTCGTGCTCGGCCCATCCGCCGGGCCCAAGCTCTTGTTTGCGACGGCGGTCGAAATCTGCCGCAAATAAGCTTATTTGCGACGGTGGCCATCGCAAATAAGATAAATTGCGAATAAACTCGAGCGACGGTCGAAAACCGTCACAAATAAGGAAAACTGTCACAAAAAGCTTATTTGCAACGGCTTTTCACTTATTTGCGATGGCCCTGGCCATCACAAATTGTCGGGATTCCTGTAGTGATTCATTGTGAAACTGGAGGAGGCCTCTTGCCATTCATCATAGGAAAGAACAAGACTTGATTGAGAAGATGGTCATCATTCAATGGGTGGATAAATGAAAGCTTTAGTTCCGCTAGTATGGCATGCACACTGTCGAAGTGCTAATGCGACACTTCCCCCGGATCTGCTAAGGAGCAGACCACGGAGGTTCTTGTTCGGCGGGGGTTAGGCCTCAATCAAGTATACAAGCGCGTGAGAGAGTATGAGACGGTGGTTTTTACGTGGTTCGGGCCGCAAGGAGCGTAACACCCTACCTAACGGTGGATTGTATTACTAGTGTGTGTATGCGTGTGTGTGTGTCAAGGATTCGATGTTCGGTCCTTTGTAACGATGGTGGTTCGGGCCTTTTATAGCTAAGGTCGGATGCCTTACAAGTGGGGTCTATGGCCCGACATGTGGTCCAGGGGTGATCTTATCCTAAAGATCTAAGGCTTCTCGCATAAGCTTGCTCTGACCGTGGCCTCGAAGACTCGCCGTCTTGCCACCTGAGCCGTCAGTAGCCCATGCGCCGTTGCTGACAACAACATAGGATGTCCCGTCCAACTATCTCTGTTGCCATAAGCTACCCACTTAGCGGAGTGGGATAGGCCTACATCATCTTCATTGCGATGCAATTGGTCATAGTGGTACCTGACATTAGTCGTGCGTCGCGCCATGTGTCTGGGAAGCTGCGTATCTACAATCCTTGACAGGGACAAGGCGCACCGCCCTCTTAACTCCCGCGACCCTCCGTCCATGTCAAGTGGCTGGACTATGTGACAGCTCGAGAGCTCATCTCTACATAGGAGGTCAGGTCCTGTCTTCCGGACCACGTGGCAGCTCGGGAGCTCACCTCCACGGAGGGGGTGAGGTCCCGTCTTGCGTACCACATGGAAGCTTGGGAGCACACCTCCGCGGAGGAGGTTGTGTCCCGTCTTGCAGGACACGTGGCACCGCCAGAGCCCGCCTATATGGGAGGTGGCCCCTCTGATGTCTCAGAGCACGTGGCAACTATGGAGCCCTATCTCACGGGGGAGAGGGATCCTTCCCGGCTGGACACGTGGTTGTTTTGGAGCTCGTCTCCGAGGAGGAGCTAAACTCTTCTTCGGGCTCTCTTGCAGGTACCCCGGACCCCGTATCTGAGGCTGATGGGTCCAGGTCTTCTGAACACATGGTGCCCTCGGACTCTGCCTCTTCCAAAGGCGGGGTACCTAGGCGGCTCTAGCTTGTGCGCGAGGTACCCGGTATGCCGGGAATCGACAGTGGCCCCTGGGTCCACCTTGGGGGGAGGCGATGATCCCGAGGGTGGGGCCCTATCCTGCTTTCCCGCACGGTCTTTTAATTTTGTCTTGATCAGCCAAAGCGGTGCGCACCTCGGCTGTTGTGACCACGCGTCCCTCTCTGGTTGAGGGGTCTTCGCAACAGGATCTTTGCATGCTGCGATGGTTTCCACGCGCCTGCTGCACTTCCGCTGCTTTCACTTTCGTCTCTATGGGAACCGCCGTGTTGCCTTCTCAGGCGGAGAACTATCTAAGCCAATTTTTCTGACAGGGACCTGGGCCCGCTTGTCATGGACGCTGTGGCATGAGCCGTTGATTCCGAGCCCGCCCAAATTTGCACGGTGCACCCAAACGCAACTAGGGTGCTTTAAAGGGGTACCTTTGTGGGCAATGGTGGCTCCTTCCTTATGCACGCCCCAAGCATTCGAGCCTTCGACTTCCTCCTTGAGCGTCTACTCACCCTTGAGGTTCTCGAGTCCTGCTCCAATGGACTCAACCCTGCCTCCTTCCCGGATAGAGGATGTCTCACTTATGAGGCAGCTTTTTGGCTGGGAGGACGAGAAGCGACGGGATTTGATCTGTCCCGGCTCCTTGCACTGGAGTTGGGGGAGAAGGAGATCTTCTTCTTCCAGGCGTATGCATACTCTGGGTTTGTCCCTTCTGTTTCCTCCTTCCTGGTGATACTTCTAGAAGTCTTTGGGCTCCAGCTACATCACCTATCGCTGAACTCTCTGGTGGTGGCGGCGGTGTTCTTGCATTTCTGCGAGATGTTCATCGGGGTGTACCTGAGCGTGCTGGTGTTCCAACAGTTCTTTGTGCTGAGGCGGACTGGGAAGAAGAACAATGCAAAATTCCTCGACGCCTTCTACTTCCAGCGTCGGGCAAACAACCCCTCCAAGTACATTACTCCGCTGGAGGATCGACTGGGTGATCGTGCATGCTGACGCCCACGATCGCATGGTCCTACCCATCGGTTGGCCAGCAGTTAGGAAGACAGCCTGGGTGGAACGTTCGGAGCTGGAGCTGGCGTATACTCCAGTGATGGAGAGGATCCGATTCTTGGCGGACCACAGCCTGTCAGAGTTGGCGGTGATGGCAGACTTCATTCATCGATGCCTGGCCCCCCTCTAGCATCGTTGCCGTCTTGCATGGCTCTACTTTGGGCTTCAGGATGGCACCTGGTTGTTGAGGGGTCGTGACATGGAGACAACCCCGCAAGAGGTGTTTTATGTAATGTCCAAGGCATGTGACGACCCGCTATCGAAAGACGTCTTCGTCCTCCCGCGGTCTTGCCCACCTCTCTGCATGGATTGGGACCTTCAGACAACGGTTCTGTAAGAGATGCCCAACCTGGATGTAATCGGCCTTGCGTCATGGCAGGTTGGTGATGAGAGCTGGGGGATGGCCATTGTTGACCATCCATAGGAGTCCGCACCCGCTCCAGGGTCCGAAGCTTCACGGGCGGAGGACACACCCTCCCATAGAGGGAAGGGCTAGGCACCAGTCCCTGACTCGGGCAAGGGGAAGGCGCTGGCCCCGACACGGGGAAGGGAAAGTCACCGGTGATCGAGGTTGTGAAGGAGAAGCGGCCTCGCTCGCCGTCGAAGGTTATGCCGCAGGTGGCCTTCGCTCCAAGTCAACATCCTCTGGCATGCCCCTCCTCAGCGTTGGGCGTCGGTGGTTCTTCGGGGGGGAGGCTCAACCCGTGAAGCGGTAGCTCCACCAACATCCGTGGCAGGCACACCGTCTAACATCCCCGTCATCAACACGGTCCAAGGTGCCACAGGGGGCTCTGGGAGCATTATTCCTTCGGAGCATCAGGCCAAGAGGCCTCAAGCCGACGTTGGTGGCAGCTCGGGAGGAGGCTCCGGGAGTGGCTCCGTTGGGGTTGGTGGAGATACGCCAATACAGGGTGGCGGTGTTGCTGGTGGTTTCGGTGGATGCCCGGTAAGGAAGGCCTCGCCTGCCATGCCTTTGCGAGGGCATGGGGCTTCAGGGTCGCTGATGGTGGAGGCTCACTGGCGCTTCCGGGGGCACCGATAAGGCATTCTTACCAACACTTGCTTTGTTATCTTGCCTACCTTTTTAATTGATTAGGAATTGTTTTGATTTGCAGGGCCACATCGGCTGTTGTGATACCCTTACCGCCGGGGGTAGTGCCCCAGAGTGCTTCAAAGTCGGCCCAAGAGGCTACGGCTATTCCGGCAGAGCAGATAGCCTCTCGCTGCGGAATGGGATAAGTTGCGTGCAGAGGGTGAGCGCCTCCAAGGATGGGATGAACTTCTGAGGTCCAGGATTGCTGAGGCAAAGGCGAAGTACTAGAAGGAGAGCAAGGAGCTGGAGCTGAGGCAACGCTTGGTGAAGGCCCTGGACGCAATGTCCCAGAAGATCCTGGCTGACGCCATGGTGGCCAATGATATGGCCAACGCCTGTCTGCGCGCCCTTGAGGAGGGTCGAGAGGCCCTGGATCGCCATGAAGCTGCTATTACTGAGCGGGAGGCTATTGTCGCCGAGCAAGAGGTGGCAGTCCAGGCGATGATGGCTTGGGCTGAGGCTGATCAGGACAGGTTGTAGTCCCTCCTTGAAGATCTTGAGCTTCAGAACAGGTACTTGGCGCGGGATCGGGCACAACACTCAGCTGAGCATCAAGAACTTCTCCTGCGTGATCTCAACGTCCAAGCCCGGGAGTGCACGATGGAGCGCTGCGCTCGGGAGCTCGATCTGTAGGAGTGTCAGCTGGCTCAACGCCTGTAAGCCGAGGGTAGGGCGGTGGCGGAGACGGTGGCATCCCATGTCCTGGTGTGCTACTGGAGCCGGTACCCTGATCTTCCACTAGAGCCAGTTTATGAAGGTCCTGTTGAAGAGTGCGAGGAGGCGGCAACGGCAGAGGTCAAGAATGCCACAAAACATGTCATCATGCAATTCGCCAGGGACTGACGGTGGCAGCCTGACTTTGTATTCGGGGTTCGTCCCTTTGTAAATATTCCTTAATGAATCTGAATTTGTGTTAGACTTCTCAACTTCTCTTTGCGCTTCTCAACTGTTGTTCTGAGTACTTAGCTGTGTAAGGGTTTGCAGAACCTTCGCCGAGCTCGTTTGTTTGTGAGGACCAACAATTGCACAATTTATATGGGCGAAGTGTTGTACATTGACTTCCTGCCTATGGAACCTCCTGAGAGGCCCCTTAGTAGATGTAGTTAGTTGGCTGGGCACATCTACCACTTGGTCGCAGGATGTCTTCGACGGTCCCCCAGTGGAGTAGGGGAGTTGGAGTGCTTCAGTGTCGCCCACCATCGTCACGACAGCGTCGACGGCGGGCCCCATGGGAGGTGCCGGAGTTGGCTACTCCGGCGTCGTCCACCATCGTCGTAGGGACATCGACGGCAGGCCCATTGGGAGGTGCTGGAGATGGATGCTCCAGCGTCGTCCACCATTGTCGTAGAGTGGTCTTCGGCGGGCCCCTTGGTGGGTGCCAGAGCTCGCTGCTCTGGCATCGCCCACCACCATCGTAGAGACGTTGATGGTAGGCCCCTTGGGAGGTGCCAGAGCTGGATGCTCTGGCATCGTCCACCATTGTCGTAGGGACATCGGCGGCAGGCCCCTGGTGTACAAGCTATCACAAGAGAACCATGTTAGCAACAAGAGCTGGGCAGGAGAGTTTACTCACTCATCCATGCTTGTTGCTATCGTCGGCATGCTGGGACATCGACGATGGTCCCCTTGGGAGAATCAGAGCTGGATGCTCCAACATCGTCCACCATCGTTGTAGAGTCATCGACGGCAGGCCCCTTGGAAGGTGCCAAAGCTGGCTGCTTCAGCGTCACCCAGCATCATCGTAGAGATGTCGACGGCAGGCCCCTTGGGAGGTGCCGGAGCTGGATGCTCCGGCGTTGCCCACCAGTATTGTAGGGACTTCGACGATAGGCCCCTTGGGAGGTGTCAGAGCTGGATGCTCCGGTGTCGTCCACCATTGTCTTAGAGACACCAATGGTAGGCCCCTTGGGAGTTGCCGGAGCTAGATGCTCTGGCGTCGTCCAACATCGTCGTAGGAACTTCAATGGCAGGCCCCTTGGCCGGTGCCGGAGCTGGATGCTCTTGCATCGTCCGCCATCGTCGTAGAGATGCTGACGGAAGGCCCCTTGGGAGGTGCCGGAGCTGGATGCTCCGGTGTCACCCACTATCATTAAGGGACGCCGACGGTAGACCCCTGGTGTACAACCTATCACAAGAGAACCCTGTTAGGAACAAGAGTGGGGCAAGAGAGTTTACTCACTTATCCACGCTTGTTGTTGTCGTCGGCGTGCTGGGACTTCGACGGCAAGCCCCTTGGGAGGTGCTGGAGCTGGATGCTCTGGCGTCGTCCATCATCGTCATAGAGATGCTGACGGTAGGCCCCTTGGGAGGTGCCGGAGCTGGATGCTCTGGTGTCGCCCACCATCGTTGCAGGAACTTCAAAGGCAGGCCCCTTGGGAGGTGCCGGAGCTGGATGCTCCAGCATCATCCACCATCATCGTAGAGACGTTGACGGTAGGCCCCTTGTATATAGGCTACCACAAGAGAACCCTGTTAGCAACAAGAGCGGGGCAGGAGAGTTTACTCACTTATACACGCTTGTTGCTGTCATCGGCGTGCTCGGACTTTGACGGCAGACCCCTTGGGAGGTGCTAGAGCTGGATGTTCCAGCTTCGTCCACCATCGTCATAGAGACACCGACGTTAGGCCCCTTGGGAGGTGCCGGAGCTGGATGCTCTGATGTCGCCCACCATCGTTGCAGGGACTTCGACGACAGGCCCCTTGGTAGGTGCCAGAGCTGGATGCTTCGGCGTCGTACGCCATTATCGTAGAGACGCCGACAGTAGGCCCCTGGTGTATAGGCTATCACAAGAGAACCCTGTTAGCAACAAGAACGGAACCGGAAAGTTTACTCACTTATCCACACTTGTTGCTGTTGTCGGCGTGCTGGGACATCGACGGCGGGCCCCTTCTGAGGCGCCGGGGTTGGCTGTCCTGCACATATGATAGAAAGAGGGGACTAGTCTTGCTTGCCGCTTCTACCTGGTCCTCTCCTTAGCTCTATCATGTCTTACTATCGTGGACAGACGCACAGGTATTAGGTAATTCGATGCGTTGGTGCTCCGGGGTGCGGCTCCTGCCATCTTTAGTGTGTGAGTTTTTTGCTCTAGTACTCAGCTGTAGCGCTGGGAGGCAGGGTGTGTATGCTTAGGGTGCAGGATGAGGCTAAACAGTTTACACCCCCTAGACCTCCTGCTCGGCACATGCCTTTCTTGGAAAGCCTTCTGGCGCCACAGGACCCTAATGATGAGAGCAGCCGGAAGAACCCCTCACACACTACAGGTACCTCAAGTGAACCCGCCTGTGGTAGGACTGCATGACTTCAGCATGGGTGACTTACAGAGCATACAACCGTGTATATAAAGATAACATACAATAAACGAGGCTTGTATGGTATGATCATAAAATTAAGCATAATTAAATGAACAATGTTTTTAAAAAACATTAAGTGAAACAGTGATTTTTTATCAGTGTTCATAGGGGGAGACAGGATTTTTTCAAAAGATGGCAATGGCTAGCTTCCGGATTATGAGGGAGGCAGGGTGTACAGGCTTAGGGTTCGGGACAAAGCCAAGCTGACTGCACACTCTGAATCTGACCCTCCCGGAGCTCGGTTGTCCTTAATCCTGCTCCTAGGTCCTATGAAAACCATTACACTATCCTACTAAGCTTAATATTTACAATAGAGGTGCCTAAAGCTCCAAGGGTAGCTGTGATGGTTGTGGGGCAACCTTGCTGTCAACAGCTACTAGAAGGCAATGAGCGAGCATCCCTACTTCCTGCCTTGACCGCCCGCCTTGCGAGTGGTCTAAGCAGAGCAGGGACTGAGCTTGGCAGCTTTGACGGGGGTGTCAGTGCTGTCGGAGGGCTGCAGCTGGGGCGCAGTGGGTGCTCCGCACTGACATGAGCTCGGCGGAGGCTGACTTGATCCAACGTCACCAAGGATAGGTGCCAGGTCTGCTGAGAGGGCTTGTAGCTGCTCTAAGGCTTACACCGCAGCAGTGCGGTCTCTGCGGATCCTAAGGAAGCTGGTGGGGGTTGGCATCTTCTGGACGAGGTGGCCATAGTGGGCTACGGCCACAAATCGGTACAGGGCGGGCCTGCCGATGATGGTGTTGAAGGGGAGGCAAAGGGGATGATCTCCGTCCTGTAGTTGTCAGGTGTCTCGAAGGTCACCCGAAGATCGATGTTACCATATGGGATGATGCTCCCTGGTCCCACCCTTGAGAATGGGCTCGAGGGGGTGAGCCTGGACACACTACAAGGATTCCACCCTGTTGCAACGATTGTACTGCAACGAATACTAAATCATTGCAGTAAGCTTGGTCTTTTGCCATGATTCACTAGTTCGTGGCATTAGCATCTATCGCCACAGAACACGATCGTTGCATTAGGATCTATTGCCACAATTCACTAGTTCATGGCATTAGGATCTATCGCCACGAATCTGTTGCCACGATTCACTAGTTCATGGCATTAGCATCTATCGCCATGGAACACGATCGTTGCATTAGGATCTGTTGCCACGATTCACTAGTTCGTGGCATTAGGATCTATCGCCACGAATCTGTTGCCACGATTCACTAGTTTGTGGCATTTGCATCTATTGCCACGGAACATGATCGTTGCATTAGGATCTGTTGCCACGATTCAATAGTTCGTGGCATTAGATCTATCGCCACGAATCTGTTGCCACGATTCACTAGTTCGTGGCATTAGCATCTATCGCCACGGAACTCGATCATTGCACTAGGAGCTATTGCCACAATTCACTGGTTCGTGGCCTTAGCATCTATCACCATGAATCTATTGCCACGATTCACTAGTTCGTGGCATTAGCATCTATCGCCACGGAACCCGATCGTTGCATTGGAATCTATTGCCATGATTCACTAGTTCGTGGCGTTAGCATCTATCGCCACAAATCTGTTGCCATGATTCACTAGTCGTGGCATTAGCATCTATCGCCACGTTACACGATCGTTGCACTAGGAGATGTTGACACGATTCACTAGTTCGTGGCCTTAGCATCTATCGCCACGAATCAGTTGCCACAATTCACTAGTTCATGGCATTAGCATCTATCGCCACAGAACCCGATCGTTGCATTAGAATTTGTTGCCACGATTCACTAGTTCGTGGCGTGAGCATCTATCGCCACGAATCTATTGCCATGATTCACTAGTCGTGGCATTAGCATCTATCGCCATGTTACACGATCGTTGCACTAGGATCTGTTGCCATGATTCACTAGTTCGTGGCGTTAGCATCTATTGCCATGGAACCCGATCGTTGCATTAGAATCTGTTGCCATGATTTACTAGTTCGTGGTATTAGCATCTATCGCCACAGAACGTGATCATTGCATTAGGATCTGTTGCCACGATTCATTAGTTTGTGGCGTTAGCATCTATTGCTGCGGAAAACAATCGTTGCATTAGGATTTGTTGCCACAATTCACTAGTTCGTGGCATTAGCATCTATCGCCACAGAACGCGATCATTGCATTAGGATCTGTTGCCATGATTCAATAGTTCGTGGTGTTAGCATCTATCGCCACAGAACACAATCGTTGCATTAGGAACTTTTGCCACAATTCACCAGTTTGTGGCGTTAGGATCTATCGCCACGAAACACAAATGTTGCATTAGGAACTTATGCCACGATTCACAAGTTTGTGGCGATAGTATCTATCGCCACGAAACACAATCTTTGTATTAGGATCCGTTGCCACGAAATACCGGTTGGTGGCGTTAAGATCTATCGCCACGGAACACAAACTGCATTACATATAGTGTTCACGTATAGCTAGCTCACACAATACCTATATGAAAAAATCATCATCTTCACTGTCCTTTGTCAATATTGGAGGTACAATACCATCATTGATATATGTATCATAATCGTCGTGGTCGTCGTCGTCGTCATCTTCATTTGAAAGAGCGGAAGCATCACCGGTTGCTCCGTCAATGTCATTCCAATCCCATGTGGTCATATCCTCATTTATATCAGTAAGTCGTCGATCATCAAATAATGTCTCAACCTCCATCGTCTCAGTGACATTATTTTCACTATCTCCAGGGGGCATGGCAAAAATGTTTCTTGGCATCGTTTTAACAACTGTAGCCCATTTAGGTTGCTTCACACTTCTAACGTAAAAAACTTGTTTTGCTTGGGTGGCTAGAATGTAAGGCTCATACTTAAATGGAGAAATAGTAGTGTCCAAATCTATCATTCTGTATCGATCCATTTTGTAGCCTCTGCTTTGGCTCTGACAGGAACGAGGCCGATCAAACCATTCACATTCAAATAATAGAACCTCTTGATTTTTTTCGAAATCAACAGAAATCATTTTCTTGATTACTCCATACTACTCATGATCACCATCCCGAACAACAACACCACTGTTTTGCGTCCGTAAATCTTTTTCCACCTCTGCTATTCGAAAGAAGAAGCCATTTATGAATGATCGACTAAAGAAATGTGCCAGACGATCATGTCCTCTAGATAATGCATACAAATAATCGGTTACTTTGCCTTCTTTGTGTAATGTCGTAATATGTACACATTAATTAGTATAAAAGTTGTCATCGATAAACCAACTTCAGAACAGATATTTCTTCAATATTTCATCAAAGTAAAAACTTGCATGTACTTACTCGTTTCTGAAACCAATAAACAAACTCATCTCTATGGCGTTTTTCAACATCACGAGAATGAATCTTTTTCAGCTCTTCAAAATGCTCACTGAAAAGGGTACAAAATTAAATTAGCCATCTACAATAAGCATGATCCATTAATATAGTATAGAACATCTGAGTGTTATACGTACTTGATCCATGGAGCGGCCTCTTCAATATTAGAAATAATATAATGCCTGATGTTATGTAGTTCCACCATAGTATGTTTGCCCCATTTAAACCCTTTTATAGAATTATCAACTTCTGTAAATATATTAGACTCGAGAGAAGGTTCATTCCTAGCTGCAGCTTCATGATGTTCTGGCCTATTAAGCTTGGTGCTGATGTTATCCAAAAACTGGCTACAAAAAGTCATACACTCTGCCATAATATATCCCTCAGCTGTAGAACCCTCCGGGTGAGCTCTGTTACGTACATACCTCTTCAATGTACCAAGGTACCTCTCAATTGGATACATCCATCTGTAAGAAACAGGTCCACCCAAGCGAGCTTCTTCGCCAAGATGGATTGGAAGATGTACCATGATATCAAAGAAAGCGTGAGGAAGCAACATCTCAAGCTTACAAATTGTTTCAGAAAATTGTTGTAACACTCTCATTTTCATGCATCATGCCTTGCATACATTCATATAAATGTTTAAAATTAACCCACAACAAGAGGAACGAGTTTAAAATTTATTTGGAGCAAAACCGCACTTAAAATGCTGAAAAGTGTGGACTAGTCCGATTTTGGTGAGGACTAGTCCGATTTCTCTCTGACTAAAAATGGACTTGTCCATTTTTGCTGCGGACTAGTCCGATTTTGCCTCTGGAAACTTTCGGACTTGTCTATTTTTGCTGCGGACTAGTCCGATTTTGCCTCTGGAAACTTTCAGACTTGTCCGATTTTGTGCGGACTAGTCCAATATTTCAAGAATCCTTGAAATTTTGCTTAGTCCCTGGACTTTTCTGGACTAGTCCAGTATTCCAGCGGACTTGTCCGTTTTCCTCTCTGACTAAAGTCGGACTTGTCCGATTTTTGGCCAGACTTGTCCGATTTCACTCTGGACATTTTCGGACTAGTCCGGTCCTTTTCAGACTTGTCCGATATTTCGTGACTCTGAGTTGATCTTTTATTTTACGACTTGTTTCCTGGGTTTCACGTTATGTGGGCCTAGGGATGGCGTGCCTAACTCTTTTAGAGCCCATGTGGGACTCTAAACCGGCCTCTACTCATCTCAAACTCGAAATCCATCTAACCCTAGCCTCCACCTCTATATAAACAACCCCACCCCTTGGCTTGACATCTATTTGCCACTTTTCCACCCCACCCAAACCCTAGTTCGTGGAGATCCACCACCAAGGAGGGAGAAGGAGATCCCAAGCAAGAAGAAGAAGAGGAGGAAACAAAAGAGGATCAAGATCTCCATCAAGTTTCGTTCTTCATCACTGATTCATCTCCAAGTTCATCCCAAACCTTATATCATCAAGATCCAAGTGTTACCTCCAAGTTTCTTGATTCATTGGAGTTCTAAACACCAGGTATACCTTCTATTCTCTTTTCCTTATGTGAATCTAACCACTAATCTCCAAATTCAAGTCGATCTAGAAAACCCTAGTTCGCTAGTTTTGCGAAGTGCGGACTAGTCCGACCTTCTGCAGACTAGTCCGATTTTGCTGACTAAGTTGTGTTGAATTGATTCTAAAAGTAGATCTAATCAAATCCAAACATGTATAAACTTGTTAAAATTTATTAGAACTAATTAGTGATCATTAAAAGCAATCTATTAACAAGTTCTACCTTGCATTTGCGTTAATCATGCATGTCATGTCATATTGAGTAATATTTGTGCACTCTTTGATTGTGTTTCTTGTCTTGTATGTTTATTGTGTGGATTAGATGGATTTGCGCTAGAAAGTGCCACGGAGGATCTACAACACCAAGAGTTTGAAGTACTTGACCCTAACCAACCGCAAGAGCAAGGCAAGTGTCCTTGAAGCATATTGATCCTATTTTTAAAATAAATGTTTTGTTTGCAAAACTGCATGCTTGTGTCAATTTTGATGGGAAATCCTATGGTAGGAAGTTTACTAGAATTGTTTGACCACCCTTGTCACCTGGAATACATGGTAGAGAGTTGGGATGAGATTTTTACCTTTTTGCTTCGCTTAATCAATTGGGATGGGAAAACAACTATACCACACAATTTAAATATTCATGGATGAGATTATGGTTAACATGAACTGGTTAAATATGATATGGTAATGGGTGATCTAAGCAAGCCTGTTATGTGGATGGGTTGGATGTTATGGTGGTTTGCTTGCTCTCGATCTAAGGACCGATTCATGCGAGAATAAGCCACGACTACAGTGCCACCACGAGGCCAAGTATGGGTGCGGTGTAGCTGATTAATTAGGGCTATGCTAGTTCTGTTTGGACCATTTTGGATGCTCGGGGAAGGGGTAGTCGGATTGGGTTTGTTGATGATTGGTGGGACTACCCTGAGATTCGAATGGCTCAAGAGGGGGCCCTTGGTTGAAGATGTGCTCTCTGGGAGACATCGCCACTAGTGAAACCTCAGTGGGGTCTAAATAGGCTAGTAATCCCTTTGTAAAGGCTATTTTGTGATCTCTTGGCCATACACCAAAGGAAGTGTAATTGGCATAAGGGAGGTTCTTTAGTCGCCGACAGGTGATGAAATCACAAACACGTGGGTAAAGCGGTACAACCTCCGCAGAGTGTCTAATAAGACTATCATGATAGCCGTGCTCCCGGTTATGAGCACCTGGACAACTTCCATGATTAGAGGGAAATTGGTGTTTGGGATGGTTATGGTTTGGTGATGGTTATGGCTGGTTATGGATTAATTTTTGGTATTGAATATGGTTATTGGCAAATGGTGAAATCTATAACTATTGATGATGGTAGTGAATTCAGACTGGTATTACAATATTACTTATGATTATTATGGGTTTACTTCACATACATGTAATATATTGCTTTTCAAATGTTTTAGTGTACTTTTCAGCACTTAGCCATTATTATTGTCGTCATTTGAATCAGCCACATGTCATACTTTCCACACTTGCTGTGTACGACATGTACTCACTCTTGCAATCCCCCCAATAGTTGCAGGTCAGGATTTGGAGTTTAATGGCGATAATGCAGAGTTCCAGGACATGTCTACCGTCAGCTTGCCTGTGGTGTTGATTGGAGCTGCGCTATACCCTATTGCTTATGCTGCCTAACTGTTTAGTTTGCTTATTTAGTTTATTTCTACTGCATTAGTTGAACTTGTCATTAATATTCATTAGAGTTTGTACTCCAGGATAATATGGTTTGTGCAATAAAATTTGATAATTAATTTTGTTCTATGGAAATTTTCTGTATACTCTTTTGTGACGCACTCGTGTATGTGTGCTGAACATCCTGGGCACACATATGCGTTCACTTGGTTCATTTTTGGAACCAGGTGACACAAGATTGGTATCAGAGCCACAGGTTGACCGTAGGACGCAGTCTAGATAGAATGGACACTTTAGATCACATAGAAACACTTAGGAACCGATGTGTTATTGTTTGGTGTGCTGTTTGCTATATATTGTTTTCTTGTGTGCTTAAAAGGGGATTTTGGGGTGCTTTAGCATTGACATGTCCATGTAGGCTAGTTAGTTGTCTAGTTTCATATCCCTTGATGCATATAGTTGTGGACGTTTTCTAACTCTTACCTATTGCTTTTCTTCAGATGGTGAGGACTTGCAACCAAAGGGATGGAAATGATGAGGAGGAGAACCATGGAGTACCTCAGAACAATGATGGACAAGGACCTGCTCATGGAGCTATCAATATTGAGCAGCTATTGGCTATGCAAAACCAGCTCATGCAGAAAATAATACAAACTATGGGACAGCTGCAGGCTGGCAATATCAACAATCAGCCCCACATGCCTCCACCGCCACCCCCGCCTCCTCATAACCGGTTGGGAGAGTTTATGAGGACTAGGCCACCGACCTTTGCTCAAGCTGCTGACCCTATGGATGCGGATGATTGGCTCAAGTCCGTGGAGAAGAAACTTGCTATTGTCCAATGCAGTGACCGGGAGAAGGTGCTTTTCGCTTCTCATCAACTAGTTGAAGCAGCTACGGATTGGTGGGATTCATATTGCAATGCTCATGAGAACCAAGAGAGAATTTCCTGGGCGGAATTCAAGGAGAGTTTCTGTTCTCATTATGTGCCGGAAGGTGTTATGATTTTGAAGAGGCAAGAATATGAGAACTTAAGGCAAGGAAGATCGAGCGTGAGTGAATATCTCAATAAGTTCACTCAACTCTCAAGATATGCGCCTGAGGATGTTAGTCAGGACAGCCGGAAACAATACTTGTTCATGAGGGGCTTGAACAAAGAAATCCAAGTGCAATTGCTCAATTGTGACTATGCAAATTTTTAGAAGCTTGTGGACAAAGCAATCGTGGTTGAGAACAAGATCCGTGAGATGGAACAAGACAACAAGAGGAAGGCGCCATATCTAGGACAACAACGAGGGAGTAATGTGCGCCCTCGCTTTGCGCCGCCTAATGTGCCTTATTACAGCTCTTCTATTCCTGCTCAACGCCTTGGATTTGCACCGCGCCCAACTCAGTTTGTGTAGTAGTGCCCTGTCATGCAGGCACCTAGTCCTCCAATGCCTTTTGCACTTCGTGCCAACTTTCCTGGTGCAAATGTTCAGAACCAAGCTCGCCCCAATAATTCTGGTGGAGTTAAGAAGTGTTATACTTGTGGAGAAGCTGGGCACTTTGCGCATCAATGTCCTAAGTCAGGCCTTGGTCAAGGAAGAAATGCATCGAGGCAAACCCCAAGACCCAATGGAGGACAGCCACAAGGGAACCGTGGACATCAGAATTTTGCTCGTGGCAATGTGAACCATGTCTCTACGGAGGATGCTCAACAAGCGGATGACATGGTCATTGGTATGTTTCTCGCCAACTCCAACCCCGCGACTATGTTGTTTGATTCTGGAGCATCGCATTCATTCATTGCATCGAAGTATGTTGCCAAGTATAGTTTGCCTATCTCTCATATGAAGTTTACTCTATTGGTTAAGTCTCCTGGAGGAGAGATGAGGACAAATATAGTATGTCCAAAAGTAAGCCTTAGAATAAGGGGGGTAGACTTCTCCGCCGACCTCATTGTTTTGGATTCTCAAGGATTGGACATTATACTTGGTATGGATTGGTTGAGGAAGTACAATGGAGTTATTGAGTGTGTCACGAAGACGGTGAAGTTGACCAATGAAGAAGGGATTATCGTAGAATCTGAAGCATCTCAAACCACACTGAAGCAATTGGAGCTGAACCATATGGACGGTGCCGCAATTGAGGAGATTTCGGTGGTGTGTGAATTTTTGGATGTTTTTCCGGATGAGTTGCCAAGTATGCCACCTGATCAAAACATTGAGTTTGTTATTGATTTAATACCTGGAACTGCACCTATATCTAAGAGGCCGTATAGGATACCTCCTATGGAATTAGCAGAGCTCAAGAAACAAATTCAAGAGCAACTAGAGAAGGGTTTTATTCGCCCAAGCTCTTCACCTTGGGGAGCGCCCGTGCTGTTTGTGGACAAGAAGGATGGAACCCAAAGGGTGTGTGTGGATTACCGAGCTCTCAACGAGGTGAAAATCAAGAACAAGTACACCTTTCCACGCATAGAGGACTTGTTTGATCAGATGAAGGGTGCTTGTGTCTTCTCTAAGATTGACTCGAGGTCGGGATATTTTCAAATGAAGATTATACCATCGGACATACCCAAGACAACTTTTAGGACACGGTATGGATCTTATGAGTACACCGTGATGTCTTTTGGATTGACAAATGCGTCTGCCTACTTTATGTACCTCATGAATAAGGTCTTCATGGAGTACTTGGATAGATTCGTTGTGGTGTTTATTGATGACATTATGATCTACTCGAAGGATGAGAAGGAACATGAGGAACACTTAAGACTTACATTGCAGAAATTAAGGGATCATCAATTGTATGCCAAGTTCAACAAGTGTCAGTTTTGGTTAAGAGATGTGTTGTTTTTGGGTCATATCATCTTAGAAGGAGGAGTATCGGTTGACCCCGGAAAAGTGAGAGACGTGTTGAAGTGGGAACCACCGCAAAACATAAAGGGAATAAGGAGTTTTCTTGGAATGGCTTGATATTACCGTAGATTCATCAAGGACTTTCCCAAGATAGCCAAGCCTATGAAGGAGTTGCTAATGAAGGGAAAGGCTTTCCAATGGACTCAAGCTTGTGAAAATAGTTTTAAGGAGATGAAGAAAAGGTTGAGAACAGACCCAGTTTTTGTATTGCCAGATGTGAGCAAGAGTTTTGATATTTATTATGACACATTGAGACAAGGACTTGGATGTGTATTGATGCAAGAAGGTCAAGTGGTCGCCTACGCATCAAGACAACTGAAGAAACATGAGCAGAATTACCGAACACATGATTTAGAACTTGCAGCCGTGGTACATGCATTGAAAATTTTGAGACACTACATCGTTGGACATAGGTGTGAAATTTATACGGATCGCA
Source organism: Tuctoria greenei (assembly GCA_036927565.1). Lineage (NCBI taxonomy): Eukaryota > Viridiplantae > Streptophyta > Magnoliopsida > Poales > Poaceae > Tuctoria > Tuctoria greenei. Next base: position 118,234,096 of record JAYESD010000002.1, read on the forward strand.
AGAGTCTTAAGTATATTTTCACACAAACGGATCTGAATTTGAGGCAACGGAGATGGTTGGAGCTCATTAAAGATTATGATTTGGGGATCAACTATCATCAGGGAAAAGCCAATGTAGTGGCCGATGCTTTGAGTAGAAAGGGAGTAAGTCATCAACTCGTAGTTCGAGAGTTACCATCCGAGTTATGTAAGGAGTTTGAACGGTTGAACCTCAGGTTTGTAAATGAGATGGAGATGATGGAGTTAAATCCGACCTTGGAGCAAGAAATTTGAGAAGCACAGGCCGCCGATGAAGAGATCAAGGAAATCAAGGAAAGGACCGAAGAAGGGAGAGAATTCAGATTTGATGAAGACGAACATGGTACCTTATGGCTTGGAAAGAGAATCGTTGTGCCTAATGTAAAGCATATCCGGGAGACAATATTAAAGGAGGCACATGACTCGCCGTACTTGATTCACCCTGGTTGTACAAAAATGTACAAAGACTTGAAGGCTTGCTATTGGTAGGATAGCATGAAGAAGGACATAGCTGAATACGATGCATTGTGTGATGTGTGCCAACGAGTCAAGGTAGAACATCAAAGGCCAACTGGATTATTGCAACCATTGAAGATCCCGGAATGGAAGTGGGAAGAAATTGGAATGGACTTCATAGTTGAGTTACCACGTACTCAGTCCGTGTATGACTCAATTTGGGTAATTGTGGATCACTTAACCAAGTTAGCTCATTTTGTCCCTGTGAAGACGAAATATACAGCTGCACAATTGGCCGAAATATACATGGAGCATATTGTGTGTCGACACGGAGTACCGAAGAAGATAGTCTCGGATAGGGGTTCTCAATTCACCTCCAGGTTTTGGCAAAAGTTGCATGAAGCTTTGGGAACGAGGTTGAATTTCAGTTCGGCATATCACTCTCAAACGGATGGACAAACCGAGAGGACCAACCAGATTTTAGAGGACATGTTGAGAGTTTGTGCTTTAAAGCATGGTAAAGGTTGGGACAAAAGCTTTCCATACGCGGAATTTTCATACAACAATAGTTACCAAGCAAGCTTGAAAATGTCACCATATGAAGCACTTTATGGGAGGAAGTGTAGAGCACCTTTGTTCTGGAATGAGGCAGGAGAAACTCAAGTATTTGGTCTGGATGTGTTGCAAGAAGCCGGAAAGCAAGCCAAATAATTCGTGAAAACTTGAGGGCTGCCCAATCAAGACAAAAGGGCTATGCGGACAATAGGAGAAGAAAATTAGCCTTTGAAGTGGGATATTTTGTTTACCTCAAGGTGTCACCAATGAGAGGTCATAAGAGGTTTAACATAAGAGGCAAGCTAGCACCTCGTTATATTGGACCATTCAAGATTTTGGACAAAAGAGGAGAAGTAGCTTATAAGTTGGAGATGCCAGCTCATCTTTCGGATGTCCATGATGTCTTTCATGTTTCCCAGCTCAAGAAGTGCTTGCGGGTACCGGAAGAACAAGTGCCAATGGAAGAATTGGAACTAGAGGAAGATTTGACTTATGTCGAGCAACCGGTTAAGATCTTGGAAACCAAGGAGAGAGTCACAAGGAACAAGGTGATTCGATGGTGTAAAGTTCAATGGAAGCACCACACAGAAAAATAAGCAACGTGGGAATTGGAGGATGATCTCAAGAAGGAATTTCCCTATCTCTTCTCTTTCGCATCGAATCTCGAGGGCGAGATTCATTTTAAGGGGGGTAGGTTTGTAACACCCTCATTTTCATGCATCATGCCTTGCATACATTCATATACATGTTTAACATTAACCCACAACAAGAGGAACGAGTTTAAAATTTATTTGGAGCAAAACCGCACCTAAAATGCTGAAAAGTGCAAACTAGTCCAATTTTGGTGAGGACTAGTCTGATTTCTCTCTGACTAAAAATGGACTTGTCCGTTTTTGCTGAGGACTAGTCTGATTTTGCCTCTGGAAACTTTCGGACTTGTCCGTTTTTGCTGCGGACTAGTCCGATTTTGCCTCTGGAAACTTTCGGACTTGTCCGATTTTGTGCGGACTAGTCCGATATTCCAAGAATCCTTGAAAATTTGCTAAGACCCTAGACTTTTTTGGACTAGTCCGGTGTTCCAGCGGACTTGTCCGTTTTCCTCTCTGACTAAAGTCGGACTTGTCCGATTTTTTGCCAGACTTGTCCGATTTCTCTCTGGACATTTTCGGACTAGTCCGATCCTTTTCGGACTTGTCCGATATTTCGCGACTTCGAGTGATCTTTTGTTTTACAACTTGTTTTTTGGGTTTCATGTTAAGTGGGCCTAGGGACGGCGTGCCTAACTCTTTTAGAGCCCATGTGGGACTCTAAACCAGCCTCTACTCATCTGAAACTCGAAATCCATCTAACCCTAGCCTCCACCTCTATATAAATTACCCCACCCCTTGGCTTGACATCTATTTGCCACTTTTCCACCCCACCCAAACCCTAGTTCGTGGAGAGCCACCACCAAGGAGGGAGAAGGAGATCCCAAGGAAGAAGAAGAAGAGGAGGAAACAAAAGAGGATCAAGATCTCCATCAAGTTTCATTCTTCATCACCAAATCATCTCCATGTTCATCCCCAACCTTAGATCATCAAGATCCAAGTGCTACCTCCAAGTTTCTTGATTCATTGGAGTTCTAAACACCTGGTATACCTTCTATTCTCTTCTCCTTACGTGAATCTGACCCCTAATCTCCAAATTTACGTCGATCTAGAAAACCCTAGTTCGTTAGTTCTGCGAAGTGCGGACTAGTCGGGCCTTCTGCAGACTAGTCCGATTTTGCTCACTAAGTTGTGTTGAATTGATTCTAAAAGTAGATCTAGACAAATACAAACCTGTATAAACTTGTTAAAATCTATTAGAACTAATTAGTGATCCTTAAAAGCAATCTATTAACAATTTCTACCTCGCATTTGCATTAATCATACATGTCATGTCATATTGAGTAATATTTGTGCACTCTTTGATTGTGTTTCTTGTCTTGTATGTTTATTGTGTGGATTAGACGGATTTGCGCTAGAAAGTGCCGCAGAGGATCTACAACACCAAGAGTTTGAAGTCCTTGACCCTAACCAACTACAAGAGCAAGACAAGTGTCCTTGATGCATATTGATCCTATTTTTAAAATAAATGTTTTGTTTGCAAAACTGCATGCTTGTGTCAATTTTGATGGGAAATCCTATGGTAGGAAGTTTACTAGAATTGTTTGACCACCCTTGTCACCTGGAATACATGGTAGAGAGTTGGGATGAGATTTTTACCTTTTTGCTTCGCTTAATCAACTGGGATGGGAAAACAACTATACCACTCAATTTAAATATTCATGGATGAGATTATGGTTAACATGAACTGGTTAAATATGATATGGTAATGGGTGATCTAAGCAAGCCTGTTATGTGGATGGGTTGGATGTTATGGTGGTTTGCTTGCTTTCGATCTAAGGACCGATTCATGCGAGAATAAGCCAGGACTACAGTGCCACCACGAGGCCAAGTATGGGTGCGGCGTAGCTGATTAATTAGGGCTTTGCTAGTTCTGTTTGGACCATTTTGGATGCTCGGGGAAGGGGTAGTCGGATTGGGTTTATTGATGATTGGTGGGACTACCCTGAGATTCGAATGGCTCAAGAGGGGGCCCTTGGTTGAAGATGTGCTCTCTGGGAGACATTGCCACCAGTGAAACCTCAGTGGGGTCTAAATAGGCTAGTAATCCCTTTGTAAAGGCTATTTTGTGATCTCTTGGCCATACACCAAAAGAAGTGTAATTGGCATAAGGGAGGTTCTTTAGTCGCCGACGGGTGATGAAATCACAAACACGTGGGTAAAGCGGTACAACCTCCGCAGAGTGTCTAATAAGACTATCATGATAGCCATGCTCCCGGTTATGAGCACCTGGACAACTTCCATGATTAGAGGGAAATTGGTGTTTGGGATGGTTATGGTTTGGTGATGGTTATGGCTGGTTATGGATTAATTTTCGGTATTGAATATGGTTATTGGCAAATGGTGAAATCTATAATTATTGATGATGGTAGTGAATTCAGACTGGTATTACGATATTACTTATGATTATTATGGGTTTACTTCACATACATGTAATATATTGCTTTTCAAATGTTTTAGTGTACTTTTCAGCACTTAGCCATTATTATTGTCGTCATTTGAATCAGCCACATGTCATATTTTCCACACTTGCTGAGTACGACATGTACTCACTCTTGCAATCCCCCCAATAGTTGCAGGTCAGGATTTGGAGTTTAATGGTGATAATGCAGAGTTCCAGGACATGTCTACCGTCAGCTTGCCTGTGGTGTTGATTGGAGCTGCGCTATACCCTATTGCTTATGCTGCCTAGCTGTTTAGTTTGCTTATTTAGTTTATTTCTGCTGCATTAGTTGAACTTGTCATTAATATTCATTAGAGTTTGTACTCCAGGATAATATGGTTTGTGCAATAAAATTTGATAATTAATTTTGTTCTATGGAAATTTTCTGTATACTCTTTTGTGATGCACTCGTGTATGTGTGCTGAACATCCTGGGCACACATATGCGTTCACTTGGTTCATTTTTGGAACCAGGTGACACAAGATTGGTATCAGAGCCACAGGTTGACCGTAGGACGCAGCCTAGATAGAATGGACACTTTAGATCACTTAGAAACACTCAGGAACCGATGTGTTTTTGTTTGGTGTGTTGTTTGCTATATATTGTTTGCTTGTGTGCTTAAAAGGGGATTTTTGGGGTGCTTTAGCATTGACATGTCCATGTAGGCTAGTTAGTTGTCTAGTTTCATATCCCTTGATGCATATAGTTGGGGACGTTTTCTAACTCTTACCTATTGCTTTTCTTCAGATGGTGAGGACTTGCAACCAAAGGGATGGAAATGATGAGGAGGAGAACCATGGAGTACCTCAGAACAACGATGGACAAGGACCTGCTCACGGAGCTATCAATATTGAGCAGCTATTGGCTATGCAAAACCAGCTCATGCAGAAAATAATACAAACTATGGGACAGCTGCAGGCTGGCAATATCAACAATCAGCCCCACATGCCTCCACCGCCACCCCCGCCTCCTCATAACCGGTTGGGAGAGTTTATGAGGACTAGGCCACCGACCTTTGCTCAAGCTGCTGACCCTATGGATGCGGATGATTGGCTCAAGTCCGTGGAGAAGAAACTTGCTATTGTCCAATGCAGTGACCGGGAGAAGGTGCTTTTCGCTTCTCATCAACTAGTTGGAGCAGATACGGATTGGTGGGATTCATATTGCAATGCTCATGAGAACCAAGAGAGAATTTCCTGGGCGGAATTCAAGGAGAGTTTTTGTTCTCATTATGTGCCGGAAGGTGTTATGATTTTGAAGAGGCAAGAATTTGAGAACTTAAGGCAAGGAAGATCGAGCGTGAGTGAATATCTCAATAAGTTCACTCAACTCTCAAGATATGCGCCTGAGGATGTTAGTCAGGACAGCCGGAAACAATACTTGTTCATGAGGGGCTTGAACAAAGAAATCCAAGTGCAATTGCTCAATTGTGACTATGCAAATTTTTAGAAGCTTGTGGACAAAGCAATCGTGGTTGAGAACAAGATCCGTGAGATGGAACAAGACAACAAGAGGAAGGCGCCATATCTAGGACAGCAACGAGGGAGTAATGTGCGCCCTCGCTTTGCGCTGCCTAATGTGCCTTATTACAGCTCTTCTATTCCTGCTCAACGCCCTGGATTTGCACCGCGCCCAACTCAGTTTGTGTAGTAGTGCCCTGTCATGCAGACACCTAGGCCTCCAATGCCTTTTGCACTTTGTGCCAACTTTCCTGGTGAAAATGTTCAGAACCAAGCTCGCCCCAATAATTCTGGTGGAGTTAAGAAGTGTTATACTTGTGGAGAAGCTGGGCACTTTGCGCATCAATGTCCTAAGTCAGGCCTTGGTCAAGGAAGAAATGCACCGAGGCAAACCCCAAGACCCAATGGAGGACAGCCAGAAGGGAACCGTGGACAGCAGAATTTTGCTCGTGGCAATGTGAACCATGTCTCTACGGAGGATGCTCAACAAGCGGATGACATGGTCATTGGTATGTTTCTCGCCAACTCCAACCCCGCGACTATGTTGTTTGATTCTGGAGCATCGCATTCATTCATTGCATCGAAGTATGTTGCCAAGTATAGTTTGCCTATCTCTCATATGAAGTTTACTCTATTGGTTAAGTCTCCTGGAGGAGAGATGAGGACAAATATAGTATGTCCAAAAGTAAGCCTTAGAATAAGGGGGGTAGACTTCTCCGCCGACCTCATTGTTTTGGATTCTCAAGGATTGGACATTATACTTGGTATGGATTGCTTGAGAAAGTACAATGGAGTTATTGAGTGTGTCACGAAGACGGTGAAGTTGACCAATGAAGAAGGGATTATCGTAGAATCTGAAGCATCTCAAACCACACTGAAGCAATTGGAGCTGAACCATATGGACGGTGCCGCAATTGAGGAGATTTCGGTGGTGTGTGAATTTTTGGATGTTTTTCCGGACGAGTTGCCAAGTATGCCACCTGATCGAAACATTGAGTTTGTTATTGATTTAATACCTGGAACTGCACCTATAGCTAAGAGGCCGTATAGGATGCCTCCTATAGAATTAGCAGAGCTCAAGAAACAAATTCAAGAGCAACTAGAGAAGGGTTTTATTCGCCCAAGCTCTTCACCTTGGGGAGCGCCCGTGCTGTTTGTGGACAAGAAGGATGGAACCCAAAGGATGTGTGTGGATTACCGAGCTCTCAACAAGGTGAGAATCAAGAACAAGTACACCTTGCCACGCATAGAGGACTTGTTTGATCAGATGAAGGGTGCTTGTGTCTTCTCTAAGATTGACTCGAGGTCGGAATATTTTCAAATGAAGATTATACCATCGTACATACCCAAGACAACTTTTAGGACACGGTATGGATCTTATGAGTACACCGTGATGTCTTTTGGATTGACAAATGCGCCTGCCTACTTTATGTACCTCATGAATAGGGTCTTCATGGAGTACTTGGATAGATTCGTTGTGGTGTTTATTGATGACATTATGATCTACTCGAAGGATGAGAAGGAACATGAGGAACACTTAAGACTTACATTGCAGAAATTGAGGGAGCATCAATTGTATGCCAAGTTCAACAAGTGTCAGTTTTGGTTAAGAGATGTGTCGTTTTTGGGTCATATCATCTTAGAAGGAGGAGTATCGGTTGACCCCGGAAAAGTGAGAGACGTGTTGAAGTGGGAACCACCGCAAAATGTAAAGGGAATAAGGAGTTTTCTTGGAATGGCTTGATATTACCGTAGATTCATCAAGGACTTTTCCAAGATAGCCAAGCCTATGAAGGAGTTGCTAATGAAGGGAAAGGCTTTCCAATGGACTCAAGCTTGTGAAAATAGTTTTAAGGAGATGAAGAAAAGGTTGACAACAGACCCAATTTTTGTATTGCCGGATGTGAGCAAGAGTTTTGATATTTATTATGACACATTGAGACTAGGACTTGGATGTGTATTGATGCAAGAAGGTCAAGTGGTCGCCTATGCATCAAGACAACTGAAGAAACATGAGCAAAATTACCCAACACATGATTTAGAACTTGCAGCCGTGGTACATGCATTGAAAATTTTGAGACACTACATTGTTGGACATAGGTGTGAAATTTATACGGATCGCAAGAGTCTTAAGTATATTTTCACACAAACGGATCTGAATTTGAGGCAACGGAGATGGTTGGAGCTCATCAAAGATTATGATTTGGGGATCAACTATCATCCGGGAAAAGCCAATGTAGTGGCCGATGCTTTGAGTAGAAAGGGAGTAAGTCATCAACTCACAGTTCGAGAGTTACCATCTGAGTTATGTAAGGAGTTTGAACGGTTGAACCTCAGGTTTGTAAATGAGATGGAGATGACGGAGTTAAATCCGACCTTGGAGCAAGAAATTTGAGAAGCACAGGCCGCGGATGAAGAGATCAAGGAAATCAAGGAAAGGACCGAAGAAGGGAGAGAATTCAGATTTGATGAAGACGAACATGGTACCTTATGGCTTGGAAAGAGAATCGTTGTGCCTAATGTAAAGCATATCCGGGAGACAATATTAAAGGAGGCACATGACTCGCCGTACTTGATTCACCCTGGTTGTACGAAAATGTACAAAGACTTGAAGGCTTGCTATTGGTAGGATAACATGAAGAAGGACATAGCTGAATACGATGCATTGTGTGATGTGTGCCAACGAGTCAAGGTAGAACATCAAAGGCCAGCTGGATTATTGCAACCATTGAAGATCCCGGAATGGAAGTGGGAAGAAATTGGAATGGACTTCATAGTTGGGTTACCACGTACTTAGTCCGGGTATGACTCAATTTGGGTAATTGTGGATCACTTAACCAAGTTAGCTCATTTTGTCCCTGTGAAGACGAAATATATAGCTGCACAATTGGCCGAAATATACATGGAGCATATTGTGTGTCAACACGGAGTACCGAAGAAGATAGTCTCGGATAGGGGTTCTCAATTCACCCTTAGGTTTTGGCAAAAGTTGCATGAAGCTTTGGGAACGAGGTTGACTTTCAGTTCGGCATATCACCCTCAAACGGATGGACAAACCGAGAGGACCAACCAGATTTTAGAGGACATGTTGAGAGTTTGTGCTTTAAAGCATGGGAAAGGTTGGGACAAAAGCTTGCCATACGCGGAATTTTCATACAACAATAGTTATTAAGCAAGCTTGAAAATGTCACCATATGAGGTACTTTATGGGAGGAAGTGTAGGACACCTTTGTTCTAGAATGAGGCAGGAGAAACTCAAGTATTTGGTCTGTATGTGTTGCAAGAAGCCGGAAAGCAAGTCCAAATAATTCGTGAAAACTTGAGGGCTGCCCAATCAAGACAAAAGGGCTATGCGGACAATAGGAGAAGAAAATTAGCCTTTGAAGTGGGATATTTTGTTTACCTTAAGGTGTCACCAATGAGAGGTCATAAGAGGTTTAACATAAGAGGCAAGCTAGCACCTCGTTATATTGGACCATTCAAGATTTTGGACAAAAGAGGAGAAGTAGCGTATAAGTTGGAGATGCCAGCTCATCTTTCGGATGTCCATGATGTCTTTCATGTTTCCCAGCTCAAGAAGTGCTTGCGGGTACCGGAAGAACAAGTGCCAATGGAAGAATTGGAACTAGAGGAAGATTTGACTTATGTCGAGCAACCGGTTAAGATCTTGGAAACCAAGGAGAGAGTCACAAGGAACAAGGTGATTCAATGGTGTAAAGTTCAATGGAAGCACCACACAGAGAAAGAAGCAACGTGGGAATTAGAGGATGATCTGAAGAAGGAATTTCCCTATCTCTTCTCTTTCGCATCGAATCTCGATGGTGAGATTCATTTTAAGGGGGGTAGGTTTGTAACACCCTCATTTTCATGCATCATGCCTTGCATACATTCATATACATGTTTAACATTAACCCACAACAAGAGGAACGAGTTTAAAATTTATTTGGAGCAAAACTGCACCTAAAATGCTGAAAAGTGCGGACTAGTCCAATTTTGGTGAGGACTAGTCCGATTTCTCTCTGACTAAAAATGGACTTGTCCATTTTTGCTGAGGACTAGTCTGATTTTGCCTCTGGAAACTTTCGGACTTGTCCGTTTTTGCTGCGGACTTGTCCGATTTTGCCTCTGGAAACTTTCGGACTTGTCCGATTTTGTGCGGACTAGTCCGATATTCCAAGAATCCTTGAAGATTTGCTAAGACCCTAGACTTTTTTGGACTAGTCCGGTGTTCCAGCGGACTTGTCCGTTTTCCTCTCTGACTAAAGTCAGACTTGTCCGATTTTTTGCCAGACTTGTCCGATTTCTCTCTGGACATTTTCGGACTAGTCCGATCCTTTTTGGACTTGTCCGATATTTCGCGACTTCGAATTGATCTTTTGTTTTACTACTTGTTTTTTGGGTTTCATGTTAAGTGGGCCTAGGGACGGCGTGCCTAACTCTTTTAGAGCCCATGTGGGACTCTAAACCGGCCTCTACTCATCTGAAACTCGAAATCCATCTAACCCTAGCCTCCACCTCTATATAAATTACCCCACCCATTGGCTTTACATCTATTTGCCACTTTTCCAGCCCACCCAAACCCTAGTTCGTGGAGAGCCACCACCAAGGAGGGAGAAGGAGATCCCAAGGAAGAAGAAGAAGAGGAGGAAACAAAAGAGGATCAAGATCTCCATCAAGTTTCGTTCTTCATCACCAAATCATCTCCAAGTTCATCCCCAACCTTAGATCATCAAGATCCAAGTGCTACCTCCAAGTTTCTTGATTCATTGGATTTCTAAACACCTGGTATACCTTCTATTCTCTTTTCCTTACGTGAATCTGACCCCTAATCTCCAAATTCACGTCGATCTAGAAAACCCTAGTTCGTTAGTTCTGCGAAGTGCGGACTAGTCGGGCCTTCTGCAGACTAGTCCGATTTCGCTCACTAAGTTGTGTTGAATTGATTCTAAAAGTAGATCTAGTCAAATACAAACCTGTATAAACTTGTTAAAATCTATTAGAACTAATTAGTGATCCTTAAAAGCAATCTATTAACAAGTTCTACCTCGCATTTGCATTAATCATACATGTCATGTCATATTGAGTAATATTTGTGCACTCTTTGATTGTGTTTTTTTGTCTTGTATGTTTATTGTGTGGATTAGACGGATTTGCGCTAGAGTGTGCCGCGGAGGATCTACAGCACCAAGAGTTTGAAGGCTTTTACCCTAACCAACCGCAAGAGCAAGGCAAGTGTCCTTGAAGCATATTGATCCTATTTTTAAAATAAATGTTTTGTATGCAAAACTGAATGCTTGTGTCAATTTTGATGGAAAATCCTATGATAGGAAGTTTACTAGAATTGTTTGACCACCCTTGTCACCTGGAATACATTGTAGAGAGTCGGGATGAGATTTTTACCTTTTTGGTTCGCTTAATCAACTGGGATGGGAAAACAACTATACCACTCAATTTAAATATGCATGGATGAGATTATGGTTAACATGAACTGGTTAAATATGATATGGTAATGGGTTATCTAAGCAAGCCTGGTATGTGGATGGGTTGGATGTTATGGTGGTTTGCTTGCTTTAGATCTAAGGACCAGTTCATGCGAGAATAAGCCATGACTATAGTGCCACCATGAGGCCAAGTATGGGTGCGGTGTAGCTGATTAATTAGGGCTTTGCTAGTGCTGTTTGGACCATTGTGGATGCTCGGGGAAGGGGTAGTCGGATTGGGTTTGTTGATGATTGGTGGAACTACCCTGGGATCCGAATGGCTCAAGAGGGGACCCTTGGTTGAAGATGTGCTCTGTGGGAGACATCGCCACTAGTGAAACCTCAGTGGGGTCTAAATAGGCTAGTAATCCCTTTGTAAAGGCTATTTTGTGATCTCTTGGCCATACACCAAAGGAAGTGTAATTGGCATAAGGGAGGTTCTTTAGTCGCCGACGGGTGATGAAATCACAAACACGTGGGTAAAGCGGTACAACCTCTGCAGAGTGTCTAATAAAACTATCATGATAGCCGTGCTCCAGGTTATGAGCACCTGGACAACTTCCATGATTAGAGGGAAATTGGTGTTTGGGATGGCTATGGTTTGGTGATGGTTATGGCTGGTTATGGATTAATTTTTGGTATTGAATATGATTATTGGCAAATGGTGAAATCTGGAATTATTGATGATGGCAGTGAATTCAGACTGGTATTACGATATTACTTATGATTATGATGGATTTACTTCACATACATGTAATATATTGCTTTTCAAATATTTTAATGTACTTTTCAGCACTTAGCCATTATTATTGTCATCATTTGAATCACCTACATGTCATACATTCCACACTTGGTGAGTACGACATGTACTCACTCTTGCAACCCCCCCCCCCCCAACAGTTGCATGTCAGGATTGGGAGTTTAATGGCGATAATGCGGAGTTCTAGGCCGTGTCTACCATCAGCTTGCCTGTGGTGTTGATTGGAGCTACGCTATACCCTATTGCTTATGCTGCCTAGCTGTTTAGTTTGCTTCTTTAGTTTATTTCCGCTGCATTAGTTGAACTTGTCATTAATATTCATTAGAGTTTGTACTCAAGGATAATATGGTTTGTGCAATAAAATTTGATAATTAATTTTGTTTTGTGGAAATTTTCTGTATACTCTTTTGTGATACACTCGTGTAGGTCTGTTGAACATCCTGGGCACACATATGCGTTCACTTGGTTCATTTTCGGAACCGGGTGTCACAATTGTTCAATCATCTTATCCAAATCTGGTTCCGCCAATTCTTCGGAACAAATTCTAGAAAAGAATCTTCTAAACTCAATTAAAGGTTCAACAACCTTTTTAGGCAATATGTCACGTATTGCAATAGGAAGGAGCTTCTGAAATATAATATGGCAGTCATGAGTTTTTAGACTTGATACCTTGCGTACTGTTATGTCCACACTTCTCTTGATGTTTGAGGCATAACCATCGGGCATCTTCACATCCACCAAAAACTTGCACAAGGTGCTCTTCTGATCTTTTTGCAAAGTATATGATGCTGATGGACAATCATACTTCCCTTTCATACCCACCGGATGTTGCTTTGGCCGTATACCCATTTCCTGCATATCAAAATGAGCTTGTAGACTATCTTTTGTTTTACCATCCATATTAAGTAATGTACCCAATATGCTATCACAAATGTTTTTCTCAATGTGCATGACATCCAAGTTATGCCTTATTAGCAATGTCTTCCAATACGGGAGCTGAAAAAATATACTTTTCTTCTTTCAACTATGCCACCTATCTTCCTCAGTGCGCTTTCTCTTATTATTCGTCTTTCCAAAACTCACTTGATCAAAAGTCTCGTATTGTTGGAGTACTTCGTGACCAGAGAGTGATGTTGGAGCCTCTCTATTCTCTATTTTGTTGTTGGTAGAAGCTTTGTCCCGATGCCACCGGTGATCCTGAGGTAGAAAACGATGATGACCCATGTAGAAATACTTTTGTCCATGTTTCAACCACAAGGCGTCAGTGTTTACATGGTAGTATGGACATGCTAGCCTACCTTTTGTGCTCCATCCACATAGCATTGCATATGCTGGAAAATCATTTATTGTCCACAATATATAAGCTCGCATGAGAAATGTCTCTTTCTTTGAACTGTCGTATGTTTCAACACCATCAGACCATAATTTCAGTAGCTCATCAATCAAAGGCTGCAGATACACATAAATGTTGTTTCCAGGTGACTTTGGCCCAGGAATTATCATTGACATCAACCAATAAGGCTGCGTCATACACAACCAAGGTGGTAGATTATAAGGGATTAGAATCACAGGCCATGTACTGTAAGAAACATTCATTACTCCAAAAGGATTGAAACCATGAGATGCTAGCCCAAGTCTTATGTTGTGAGGATCAGATGAGAAATTTGGGTGAATGCTATCAAAATGTTTCCATGCTTTCGAATCTGCAGGATGGCGTAATATTCCATCATCAATACGTTCTTCTTTGTTCCAGCGCATGTTTGATGCCGTTGATTCTGCCATACAAAACCTTTGAAGAAGGGGAATAAGAGGGAAGTATCGTAGAATCTTGTGTGCTACAAGCTTCTTGGCTTTTCCACAAGGTAAAGCCTCTCTTGCATCCCCACCAGTACTATTTTTCCATCTTAATTCACCACATTTTGGGCATCGATCCAGCAGAGAATAGTCCTTCTGGAATAACACATAGTCATTGAAACATGCATCGATCTTTTCGTAGATCAGCACGAGGTCACGAACAACCTTCTGAACTTTATCAAGTGTATTAGGAATGCAATGGCCCTCTGGAAGCACATATGAGAATAGTTCAAGGATGAACTCACACGCTTTTTTGCTCAAACCAGTTAAACACTTTATCTGGCACAACCTGACAATGAAGGATAATTGGGTCACCTTCTAACAACCTGGATACAACTCCTTTTTGGCATCATTTAATAAGTCATAGAATGCCTTTGCACACCCAGTTGGCTCCTGCTGGTTTATGGCATTTTCTGGATCATCAACACCTGCTGAAGTACCACCATGATCACCAGTGCCTCTAAGAAGGCTGGCTAGCATATTTTCCATAGTAGCATCATCAAAAATTATCTCATTATTTGCTGATTGCTCACCAATTTTTTTCTCAACTCATTTTTCTCCATGGTGTACCCAACAAGTATAATCAAATGACATCCCATTACGAAGCAAGTGAAGATGAACTTCCTTGCGTCTCTCGTGGCAAATATTACAACATTTCCTGCAAGGACAAGGCTTAGTTTCTTCTTCACGAGTGCCCCGGAATGCTAAATTTAAAAAATGACTTCATTCCATCCTGCCACTCCTTCGTACGCCTGTCTTTTCCCATCCATGTCTTATCTTCTGACATCGCTTCCTACAATTCCATCAGTGTATCTGTAAGAGGATTGAACTACAATAACATTATGTGAGCAATTGTACCTAGCGCTGTTGCTCCTCCACGTGCGGCGGCCGGCGGATGCTCCTCCACGCCGGTGGACGGCGGATGCTCTTCCAAGAGCGTGGCGGCCAGCGGATGCTCCTCCAAGAGCGTGGCAGCCGACGGATGCTCCTCCAGGCGCATATTGTGTAATTGGGAGAAGGGGCCATTGTGGATCAAAGGGTCTGGCGGGGAGGCAGCCAGGACAACGCGTACGTGAAGCTATCAGAGTAGGCCCAACACTGCGCTGGGCCGCTTGTTATTCGTGGGCTGAAACTGCGTTGAGTCACTTTGTATTCCTGGGCCAAAACTGCGCTGGAACGCTTGGTGTTCGTCCCCATGTACGCGTGAGCCCATGTACCGAAATTTGGCGTCGTTAAAGGAGCTGTTTTTCGATAAAAGGAGAAATTTTTAATTTGACACGCGAAGGGCCCATCGTATGCGGGGAAAAATTATGCTTTAAAAGGATACGATTCCTTGGCGTTATCCCTGTCATGTCCGACCATCATACGACCTCGTTCGTTCATGTGCACACATGTCACAGTCATGCAACTGCTTCATCCGTCCGTTCATGTAGACACATGTCACAAATGTGGAACTGCTTCATCCGTTCGAACCCGACATTTATTTTTCAGTTATTTATATTTGCTACCCGAAAAGTACCCGATACCAGATATTTCGGTCTTTTCGGTTCCGGTCTCGGTTTTATCGGTTTCGGTTTTTTGGTCTCAGTTTATTTGCCCACCCCTATGTTACGTAGTAGTAGCATATGGGATATACATATTTCTCCTCCATGTTTTTTTTGCAAAACTATTTAGTGATATATCCTTTGTGCATATTACATATGTAAAACTAATGTAAAGTATAAAACCTTTTTAAAGGGAAGTCTTAGGTTTCGTCAAATCTATCTTTGAGATTTACGCAATTTTGATCTGTTTTAACAATACAAGAATCGTACTTTTAGATTCACCATGAAAATATTCCCATAATATACAATCTAGTACTACATGTTATAGAAGTTAATAAATTCCATATAAATCATTGGTCAAAGGTAATTAGTTCGACCAAAACAGAAATAGAGTTGAGTTGCTGCGGAGGAAGTATTATACGTTGCTGTTTGCCGCAGAAGGTTTGGTCCTTCGTTCAAGCCGTAGCCATTTGTACAGGCGGCTGATGCGACCGGGCGCACCGAGCTTACGTGCGCGCCAGTCACCGAGGCACCATAAACACGCGCAGCGCATGCGCATCTTTGAATTCAATTGGAACCGCTCCGCGTCCCATCACCACTACTGCGCGTGTCGAGAGACGAATAGCCAGGCGGGTTCAAATCCCCTGCAGTACTTCAGGTGCAGTAGAGATGGCTGACATGAGGGCCCCACATGGAGTGGGACCCACATGTCAGCCACCTCTACTGCACCTGCAGTACTGCAGAGGCCCCACCACTCAGTTGCAGTAACCGCAGTGCAGTTACTGCAGGGGATTTCGTCTACGCTATAAGATCACCCGGGGACGCCATCGTCTTCTCTGCACAGCCACTCTTCCTCTGTTCCCAAAACCGCGCCAAGAACACCATGGCTGACAAGACAACGCCGCCGCCAAGCCCGTCGAAGGATGCCAAGGGGAAGCATCCCCGACCGAACTCCCCCCGGACATGGAGTGGGCTCTCCAGAACATGGCGCACGATGTATTTGACAATACATCGCGCTCCATGCGTTGCCTTGGGCATGGTCCCCTTCCAGAGTATGCTGCCATGGGGACCACGAGCCACTACGTCTTCGGCATGACGCACTTGTCCGGTCGCCTCAATGTCCTCTGGGAGACGCTGGCGGACGAGCTCTGCGTCGCCGGCCGCGACAACCTGGTGGCGGTGACATCCAGGAAACTGGGCTTCCTGTCTCCGCCGCGGGAGGCGCCCCCACCCAGCCAGGAGCCCAAGGAGGAGTAGGAGAAGGAGAAGTAGGTGGAGCAAGGTGGAGAAGTAATTTTTTTCTTGTTCTTAGTTCTGTTGTTTATCTTTTCTTGTTTGTAGTTTGTGTTTTTCCTTTTTCCTGTTTGTAATGTATCGTCTCAAGGTAATGAACTTTATATTTCTATTCATTGGTGCGCAAAAATAGTTCTAATGTTGCTGTTCTAACGATAAACTAGTGGACTATTTATCTCTTTTATCTTTTAGAATGGAATATATTTCCACTTCCAACTCTACTGAGCTGGAGATCCAGAAAGTGACTATCACCAACTAGTTTATCTAATAGGACTAGCAGGGAGAAGCCCACTCTCTGTTCAAACCCAACACGGATCCAACATAACGAGCAATCAAACAGCAAAGCACGTAGTAAATCACAAAAAATGCAACAACAGTTTCTGGAGTACGTATCAACTTTAGCCCGGATTAGATGCTCGTGGGCGTCATTGCAAAAGGGTGAAGACAAAAAAGACTTGATTCCGGATGGCTTTCAAAAACAAACTAGAAGTCAGGGTCATCAAAATTTTTGCCTGATTTGGATTGAGTCTTAGTTATAGACTTCCATAATAATAAAATGTATCATGTATTTTACTTTCACAAGTGTGTCATAAAATGTATTGGGTGTTTTACTTTCACTAGTGTGTCATAAAGTGTACGCCGACCACGTATCCTGATCCAACCATACAACTTCAAATAAAGGAGGGTTAGAGCATCTCCAATCCCTTTGTTATTTTTGGTTTCCTATTCTTTCAAATGAGAAATTTGCTATCCACATTTAGCATCTCATTTCATGAGCATCTCCAACCCGTTTGCTATATGATGTGCTATATTAATTTTTTTTCATATTTTATTAGTATATAATAATTATTTTGAAATTCAAATAACATAGTTGCAATGGCTCTATTGTTACGGTTGTATTTATAACGACTATTTTTCAATGGTTATATTTCTAACGACTATTTTTCAACGGATGTATTTCCAATGGCTAATTTTCAACGACTATTTTGCAACGGAACGACGATAATGTACTGGAAATCAGGAATAGCAAACCGGATAGCATTTGCTACTAGTAGCACACCAAGAGCTCCATATAGCAAATGGCTAAAAGTAGCAATCCTAATAGCCAACCGGTTGGAGATGATTTTTGCTCTAGATTTGCTAAATAATAGGATATCACATCATATAGCTAATGGGTTGGAGATGCTCTTTTAGCAATTATCCATATGGTGTGATATCCTATTATTTAGAAAATTTAGAGCAAAAATCATCTCCAACTGGTTTGCTATTAGGATTGCTACTTTTAGCCATTTGCTATGTGGAGCTCTCGGTGTGCTACTAGTAGCAAATGCTATCCGGTTTGCTATTCCCAATTTCTGCTACATTATTGTCGTTTCTGTTGCAAAATAGTTGTTGAAAATTAACCGTTGGAAATACAACCATTGAAAAATAGTCGTTAGAATAATAACCATTGAAAAATAGCCGTTAGAAATACAAACGTCACAATATAGCCGTTGCAACAATGCTATTTAAATTTTAAAATAATTATTACATATTAATAAAATATGAAATTTTTTAATATAGCATATCATATAGCAAACGGGTTGGAGATGTTCATAGAATGAGATGCTAAATGTGCATAGCATATTTGCTATTTGAAAGAATAGCAAACTAAAAATAGAAAATGGGTTGGAGATGCTCTTAGAAGATTGGTGGAAAATAATACGAACTTATAGGAAAAAGGAGAAGAAGAAAAAGGCTGGTGCACGTTTCCATACATGAACCGTGACACTGCTGACATCCATCTTCATTGTCCAGTTCCCAATTCCGCTGATCTCTCCAGCATGTATTCACAATAGTTACTCTCTGGTGACTGGACCCAGGGTATCCCGTGGCCCACCCGGCATATCCAGTGGGTGGGCTCCTGAGAAATGTTATTGTTGTTGTACGTGGTGTTAGGTTGAGACAATGCAACTTGTGGTCATAACGATAAGAATTAAAAATTAGAAAGAGTATATAAGATTCAAAAATCTTCGTTACTCTCTTTACTCCGGGCTCGGGCCCGTCAAATTTGGAAACTCCTCCGCTCATATCGTAACTGCATCAGTTATATATCCAGGCCCGTTTCCAATTAAAATCCAAACCAAAGGTGTAGATGAAGGTTTTGCACAAGAGAGAGAGTTGTGTCGCGCCGCCGCAGATGGCAACCGTAGGGACGACAAGGAGAGAGACCCAATGGCGGGGACTCAGGTGTACAACGTGACATTCGAGGAATACGTGATCACCACCACCGTTACGTCCTCCGGCAAGGCCGTGGAGGACTGGCTCGACGAGGTCCTCTCCGTCCACTGTCGGCGCCTTCACAAGCTCGTCGTCGGGCTCGACGTCGAGTGGCGCCCCAGCTACTCTGCTGACCAGAACCCCATCGCCGTTCTGCAGCTCTGCGTCTGTCGCTGCTGCCTCATCTTCCAGGTCATCCACGTTGACTACTTCCCCGATGAGCTGGAAGATTTCCTCGGCGATTTCGACTACCGCTTTGTCGGCGTCAGCGTGGAGGGTGACGTCGGCAAACTTTGGAAGGACTGGCAGCTGAAGGTGGCAAAAACGGTGGACCTGGCCGAGCTCGCGGCAGAGGAGATGGAACGCCCGAGCCTCCACCGCGCGGGGCTCAAGGACATCATGAGCGCCGTGATGGGCGCCAACATGGAGAAGCATTAAGGGGTGAGGACGAGCAACTGGGACGCGTACAATCTCTCCGGCGAGCAGATCAGCTATGTGTGCATCGACACCTTCGTCTCCTCGAGGTCGGCCACAAGCTGCTCTCCGACGACTACTGATCTTACCACCGAGTTTGCGGATCGGCTGCCATAGATCATCCCGGCATATGGAATTCGTAGGTGCATCGCTCAAGTTCTAGCTTTTGTGCTTGTGCGCCCAATCTCTCATAAAATTATTTTTTCTTGAGGAAACACTATATCTTGCTTTTCAAAACATGCATGTTATTTCACATGCATCGAGGTATTTCACATACATGTTAGTTTTCCATGCATGCTACGCCCCAAACATGATCAACGAGCCTCAAACATGACGATCTCTCAACAAAAAAGAGAACATGTAACGTCAGCAAACAAAATCAAGGTCTTTCGCATGTATGTTAGACGTACATATGCTACATCCCAAACATGTATTCCAAGAATAGAATAATATTTCCTACCATGTATATATATTTCTATATTTATCATATTCTCTACCATGCATGTGTGTATGCTCTCAACCTACAGTATATGGCAGTTTAACTACCACACTAATGAAGAATATTATCCTGTCGTCAATAGAGATAACAAATTTGACACAAGGATGTTCCCTTGATGGTACGAGGATAGAATGTGGACTACCATCGTCTAATAAGCACACAACTCTCACTACGTATGTACGTGGTTCATCAAATTAATCGATCGCATGCTGCCATTATGTATCGCTATACTCGTCAGAAACAACAGGTGCAGGCGCTAGCCGCTACGTGTTCTGATTTTAGGAAAAAATGAACACACTTGTGAAAACACTTGCGATAACCGAGAGGAGGCGAACCGCAGTTTGGAGTAACTCTGACCGACGATTCAAAAGCACAATTTTTGAAGCGTCCGATCATCTCCACTCACGCGCTTAGACGACGACCCGCTATAAAGGCACACCTTCCTCTTCTTCTCCGCCGCACCTCTCGATCGATTTTAGCCTCCAAACTTCTCCTCTTGCTTCTCCGCCGCACCACCGTCGACCACCTCTCTCTCTTTGTTCGCACCTCCTTCGCCGCACAAATGGGTAGCCCTACATCGAAGCGCTCCAGGTCATCGACGTCCCCCGAACCTAGTTCTCCATTTCCGTCGCTGCCAAACCGGTGGAACTGGAGGTGGCGCCCGCACCTCCTCCACTCCGTCTCTGCCCGCGGTGCCCGCACCTCTTCCGTCCGACTATGATGAGACTGTCGGCCTCATGGAGGAAAGCATCGAGCCTGTTCGCCGCCGACGTGCAAGCAAAAGCGCTCGACAAAATGGCGCAGGATGTATTTCACAATACATCTCACTCCTGTCGCCGACTGGGACTTGGAGTCCTTCCCCACCACGCCAGCATGGACTCCGTCGACTACTACATCTTCGGGTTAGGCTTTGTTGCCGCTCGTCTCAACTACCTCTACGAGACGATCGGTGAGGAGGCCGGGGAGGGGTTTCGCGAGCAACTCGTGGAGGCCGTCGGCCGGAAGAAGTTTGATCTGGTGTTGGAGGATGCTCCGCCGGTGGTTGCGGCGGAGGCGGAGGCGCCAGCGGTGGATGCGGAGACGGAGGCACCGCCGGCGGAGGCGGCGGCGGAGGTGGACAAGTCCTCTTCCGAGTAGATTAGGATGAGTAGTAGTTTTTTATTTTGTTTTCTATGTGTTTTTTCTTGTTTGTAATATATGTGTTGTTTTTATGTTAATGAAAAATGTCTTTTATTTTATGTTCATGAACAATGTGTCCTACTCCAGTACATGCACTAATGAAAAACTCCTCCTTTTATCGAAAAACATCGCATATGGAAAATTAACACATTAGTAATATTATACTGTATCTAATAAATACTCCCTCCTTATTCTTTTATTTGACGTTTTGGACAAAGCATTGAACTAATATTAGTAGGACGTGACCACCCCACCCACCGGCCTGGCCCTAGGCAGTAGCCCACAAATTTTCTGCGACCCCGCCACACAGCATCGCGCGTGCGCCCCCGCCTCGCATGCTGTCCGATCAAAATCAGATAATCGTGGGAGCGGGACACGTGGGATTTCCATCCTTCGGTGTCCAGACAACAAACCCAGCGCGAAGCGAAGGATCTCAGCGGGATTTCCATGGAACGGCATGCAGGGCGGGGGCGCACGCGCGACGTTGTGCAGCAGGGCCGCAGAAAATTTATTTCCGCCCGACTAGGCCCAGAGCCGGGCCTGCCTTTAAAACCATCCGCAGTGGTTCACGGTAAAGCTTTAGGCTGTGTTTGGGAGCACAGTTTTTCAATAATAAAATTTTGGAAACCACACTTTTTAAAATGACATGGCAATACCAAACTATGTATTTCAGTAACACGGTTTTGTAATACCACGATTTTGCAATACATAGGATTGTTTGGTTGACAAACACCATTCTGTAAAAAATACCATAGTAATCTAAAATACCACGGTATTGCTAATTTCTCTAAAACTCCAAAAATACCGTGTTCCCAAACACCAAAATCAAATTCTCTGCGGCCCTTCTGCACAACCGTCTCTGTGCGACCCTACCCAGATGGTTGCCACGTACGTTCACGCTCCAAATCTTACAGCCAAGAGCGCACTGCACGGTTCCCTTGACTGTACCACCCTGTCCTGTTGATTGCCATGTATGCGAGCGCACCGAATCTTGCAGCGCGCACGGGCACACGAACTCCACGTCCAAACTTTGCTCAGCGATCCGAATAACTCAGCGCTCGGCGTGCACGATCCATCATCATGCACACGAATAATATTATGAAATTATCAACTTTGATGATTCAATAATCCAATCAAGTTTCGATTGATCACTTTGTCACATGTCGCTAGAGTGTACGCACAAATGACAAATACACGACCTCAACACTGGGTTTAGGGTGCATCGTGGACTAACCACATGACCCGACCAAACACTCACGTAATTACCATACACCTGCAAGAGCAACCATCTGGCCGCATCCACCAACGCATCCCGACCCTGTGAAAGGATGACGAGCAGCGGCAGGTGAACACGTTGCAGCGGCGGCACAATGGAAAATGGTGTCAGCGGACGGCGACGTACCTGGATGTTGGCGTAGTCGACCTCACACATCTTTCGCAAGTCGTTCACCTTCCGCGGCGAGCTGAACCACACAGGCAGGAACTCCTCGGTTTCGCAGTCGAAGCATGACTTGGAGAAATGGGCCACCAACGCATCCCTACCTTGCAAAAGGATGACGAGCAACGGCAGGTGAACACCATGGAGCATCGGTGCAATGGAAAACGGTGGCAGTGGACAGAGACGTACCTGGATGTTGGCGTAGTCGACCTCGCACATCTTCCGCGAGTCATTCACCTTCCAATGGAAGCCACGCAGGTGCTTCATCCATAGCCGGAACGCCGCATCTGGCGATGTGATGTTGACAAAGCAGTAGCCCTTGTTGGCCTCGGACCTTGGCAAATGCAAAAAACGAGGTTAAGTATCAATCAATAAAAGACCGGAGCTTGATTAGTGTAATCATATATTTCAAAGCATAGGCGTGGTACTTGAAGTCAAATGGAACATGAATAAAATTGTAAAACCGACGTGACGCGGCCCACTGCAATTTTTGCGTTCTCCTCGGTGGAGTGCTGATCAATGATGTTCATTACTTTTTGGCTCCTATGGAAAACGATGTAAAACATCAGGTATTAATGGATCAACAAATATGAGGGGGAGAATACCAACGTGCAGATTTAAAAGTATGTTGCGGATCATCAGCGTCGTTAGTCCAGAAGCAGGGTCAAAGCGGCGTCATGGCCGCCGCGAACTGGAGAACGGATGAGGTGAAGGCTCATCGCCAACGGATCGAGGGGACAGAAGCTACACGGCCGCTATGGGCGATGAGCCTTCCCCTCGATCTGTTCTCGAGTCGGGGGCGGGCAAGCGGTGGGGGCGCAGGGGCGGCGGACAGGCGGCAGAGCCGGAAGCGCGGCGGCGGCGGCGCGGCAGGCGACGTTGTGCGGCAGGGCCGCAGAAAATTTATTTCCGCCCGCCTAGGCCCAGAGTCGGGCCTGCCTTTAAGACCATCCGCAGTGGTTCACGGTAAAGCTTTAGGGTGTGTTTGGGAGCACAATTTTTCAATACTAAAGTTTTGGAAACCACAGTTTTTAAAATGACATGGCAATACCAAAGTACGTATTTCAGTAACACAGTTTTGTAATACCACGATTTTGCATAGGACTGTTTGGTTGACAAATACCATTCTGTAAAAAATATCATAGTAATCTCAAATACCACAGTATTGCTAATTGCTCTAAGAACATCCGCAGTGGTTCACTGTAAAGCTTACTGGACTGAAAATATAGAGTAGATTACTGGAAGTATAGAGTTAGTGTCCAGAGAGAAATGCTGGAAGTATAGAGAATATACTTGAAGTATAGAGGGATATAAAGTAAGTTTTAGAGGAAACCGCTGCGGATGGTATAAAACTCCAAAAATACCGTGTTTCCAAACACCAAAATCGAATTTTCTGCGGCCCTTCAACACACCCGTATCTGTGCGACCCTGCCCAGATGGTTGCCACGTACGTTCACGCTCCAAATCTTACAGCCAAGGGCGCACTGCACGGTTCCCGCGACTGTACCACCCTGCCCTGATGATTGCCACGTACGCGAGCGCACTAAATCTTGCAGGGCGCACGAGCACACACGAACTCCACGTCCAAACTTTGCTCAGCGATCCGAATAACTCGGCGCTCGGCGTGCACGATCCATCATCATGTGCACGAATAATATTATGAAATTATAAAATTTGATGATTCAATAATCCAATCAATTTTCACCCAACCTACCAACAAAAAATTGGATCGTCCAGTCCATCCAACCAAACGTTAATTTGGATGATCCAAGACATAAAGAAATGGACGATCTATCTCCAATCGAACTTCGACGTCAAACCAAACGCAATTGATGACTGGGCACTTTGTGACATGTCACTAGAGTGTACGCACAAATGACAAATACACGGCCTCAAAACCGGGTTTAGGGTGCATCGTGGACTAACCACATGACCCGACCAAACACTCACGTAATTACCATACACCTGCAAGAGCAACTACCTGGCCGCATCCTTCGCGTACGAACGACAACGCCGACCAACTTATACTTTTTGTACTAGGTACAAATAATTTTCCTTGTCCATGAGCCAATAAACAAGCTCTTCTGATGCGTCTTTTGTAGTCAAAAAAATGAACTACGACAAAGCGAGAAGTTCATGGAGACGAGGGGAGTACATATGATCATCGACGTCTCTCTCACATGCATGTTATAGTTGTCCATGCATGCTACCCTACGCCCCAAACATAGGATCAACGAGCCAATATATATATATATATATATATATATATATATATATATATATATATATATATATATATATAACAGGTTAGTTGTCACTCCCCAAACATGATCAACGAGCCTCAAACTATATATGACGATGTTTCAACAAAATACAGAGAAAACACGTAATAATGTTGTCATCAAACATGATTGTCACGAGGTTTTTAAGTGCATATGTTACTTGTCCATGCATGCTTGCTACACCCCAAACATGATCAACGAGTCTCAAATATGATGATCTTTCAAAAAAATTAGAAAACATCTAACGTCATCAAACATGCATGATCGAGGTCTTTTGCATGTCAAACTGAGAAAACATGAATGAGGGTTTGTGAGATATATATATATATATATATATATATATATATATATATATATATATATATATATATATATATATATATATATATATATATATATATATATATATATGTGTGTGTGTGTGTGTGTGTGTGTGTGTGTGTGTGTGTGTGTGTGTGTGTGTTTTTAATGAATGCATGAATGTGTGGTGTGTTCATCGTCTTGTACTTTTTTCTTGTGTTTTCTGGCGATCTTTGAAATATATATATATATATATATATATATATATATATATATATATATATAACAATCTTTCAAAAAATAAGAGAAAACGCTTAACGTCATGAAACATGATCGAGGTATTTTGCGTGACAAACTGAAAAAAACTGGAACATTGCATATACCTTGGGCCGGTGGGCCCTTTGTGTGTCAAAATTAAAAACTTGAACTAAAAAACTGAAACACCACCGGACGGACCTACAAAGTATGCCAGGTGGGCCACTGCATACCCTGGACCCTTTGCATGTCAAATTAAAAAACTGCTTGTGAAGCGGAGATGGAAGACAACCGCGGTTTGTATTAATTCGAAAGCGCAGTTTTCGAAGCGTCTGATCATCTCCACTCCCACAGGACGAGGACCTGCTATAAAGGCACACCCGTCCTCTTGCGTCTCCGCCGCACCACTCCATCTCCATCGATCATAGCCTCCAAACTTCTCTTCCTTCACTGTCGCACCATCGCCGACCACCTCTCGCTCTTTCTCTGCAACTCCGTCGCCGCACAAATGGGTAGCCCCGCACCAAAGCGCTCCAGGCTGTCGACATCCTCCGAACCTCCTTCTTCTCCGTTTTCATCGCAGCCAATGCCGGTGGAACTAGAGGCAGCGCCCGCACCTCCTCCGTCCCCTTCTCCGCCCATGGCGCCCGCACCTCCTCATCCCGTTTGGGTTCAGGATACTGTCCGCCACGTTGAACACCGCTTCGATGAACTCGATCGGCACCTAAAGGAGGCCACCGAGCACCTTTCCGCCACCGTCGGGCGAGCAAAAAAGCTCGACATATTGGCGCGGGATGTATTTTCTGATAAATCTCACTCGTGTGAGCGTCTGGGTCTTGGGAGACTTCTTGTCTGCACCAACATGGACACTGCCGGCCACTACTGCTTCGGGTTAGGGTTTGTGGCCGGTTGTCTCAACGTCCTCTACAAGACGATCGGGGAGGTGGCTGGGGTGGAGGGCTGCCAGCATCTTCTGCAGACCATCGCCCGGAAGCTTTAGACTCAATTGCCAGAGGATACGGCAACAGAGGAGGCGGCGGCGGCAGCGGCAGAGGAGGCGGAGGCGGCAGCAACGGCAGAGGAGGAAATTGAGGAGATCTCCTCCGACTCCGAGTAGAGTAGTATTTGTAGTTTTTCTTTTTCTTGCACTTGGCTGTATTTGCATATCGTTTGCATTAGCACATACATATACATTTGGCGATTCATATTTTTTTTCGTATTTTTTTGGAATGTCCCACTAGCTAGCAGATGACTGCTTTTTGATTTTGATCTCCATGCATGGCAACAAAGATGAATTAGGAAGCGAGCAAGTTGTCCTAAGACGAAGTCTACCCCTCTAGCTACATGCACCAGCCATGTGCAGGAATCAACGTGACATGAGATGTAATTAATCACAATTGGATGCGTGCACAAGGGCACGGCTTGCGTCAAATTCTCCACTCCCGCGAAAATTTTATCGTTCTACTTGGCGCGCCACATTTGAGATTTTGATAATTCAATTTTCACTACCTGCGCCTCCAATTTCAGTCCCGCCTATTATTGTAACCCTATTTCAGCCACGATCAGTATAAATGGAAACACTGGCCTCCGTTCCCGACACTCCGCTGCCCCGCCCTTCCGGTGATCTTGCAGTACTTCAAATGTGTTGTCTCTCTATCCTGTGTCCCATACTTGTATTCCTAAGAAATTCGCGTGTTTTCATTTCCCACGGTTTTACAATTTTTCCTCCATGGATCTCGCAGTGACGCATCGAAGCTCTTGGTGGTGTTGACTCCTGGGTACAACGCCGGGCGACCAAGTTTGACGGGCTCTACCGAACCTCTTCGTCATCGACACCTCCCTGCGACATCGCATCCCGGACTCCAGTTTTGTGCTAGGTAAACTACACGATCCGTGCCGTCTTTTTATAGAGCTATATTGGCTTGGTTCTACACGATCCATGCAGTTTTGGCCTAGTTAAGTTATACATGATCCATCCTGATATATGAAGATTAAAAAAATTAACAAAGAAGAAATATGGTCTTCTGTTTCACGAATTTAGTTATTTATATATATATATATATATATATATATATACACACACACACACACACACACACACACACACACACACACTACATCTGTCCCTAAATAAATGTTGCTCCGACAGCTTATTACGGTAGTGTATTTCTAGTTCAATTCTTGGCCGGAAACGACAAATACTAAAAACTAGAGGTAGTAGTATGTAATTTCAAGATTTCGAAGTAAATGACGCACGTGCTATCTGATCAACCACTCCAAATGTTGTACTCTCATTCCTGTTTTACAAATTTGTATTCCTAAGATTTTTAGTTCTCATGGTTTTCACTTTTTTCTTTCTTGTGGCTTTCTCGGATCGTACGTTTTTTCTATTCTTTCTTTTTTAATTCCTCCGTTAGTAACAAACACTGCAGTTTATTGAAAGCACACCGTCCGATCTGAAATCTACGTTGGTCATGTAATCTGACGTTATCACTGTTATTTGGAATGACTACTTACAATGCTCTTTACATTAGGAACAAGACATCAAACCGTGATGTCGTCTACAAGCATTCATGGTGGCCAACAAGCACCTGGTATAACTATAAATGTGTTTACTATAAAAATTAAACAAATTTAGACAACATTAAATTGTTTGCATGGTACGCACAGAATATTGCAGCACATGATGTTCAGGAACCACGAGGTTCTTCACTTCTTGGTACTACTACGATGCATGAACCAACAGCAGGTATAGATATACAAACCAGAAATACTCCTTCTGCCCCAGCGTAATTTTACTTTTGGAGCTTAAAAAATGTCCCACTCCAACTCTATCCTCGGCAGTAGCTTCCAACTACCCATATCATATCACATTACTACCTGCCTCTCTACCGTGCCATTTGTTTTGGCAGAGTGTATTAGTTTTTTACTCTACTCCTTTGGCATTGAATTTGGAGCACTTTGAGAGACTACGTTCTGTCCTTTATATGTATTGATGATGGCTGTATCATGGTCATTATCATTCTTTCCTAGGCTCTACTAATTGTTTCAACATGCCTTGCGATTCTACATTCTTATTAGTATAGTATTTATAGTTAACAGTTCATCAGCCTGTGTGATGGCATGATTTTTTTATGCCTCCACGTTGTGCTCTCTCGCCGCCGCCCACTCCGGCCGGCACCGGTGCCCACGCCCACGCCCTGCTGCTGGTCACTTCAGTGTCCTCCCCAACGCATCTCTCTCGCCCATCGCCACGTCCCATCCTTCGTGTGCCATGATTACCCCGCCGCCCGCAAATCCCTGGCCATTACTCGCCCTGCCACCAATCCTCCTCGAGAGTTTCGGCGAGGCCGAACCCTCGCTTTGCTGAGTGTTGCAAGCTGGCACTATGCAGTACTGCACCTGCAGTATCTGCCACTAACAAGTAGACCCGATGTCTCATGGGCCCACATGTCAGTGGCAGCTAATGCAGGTGCAGTACTGCGGAGGATTTCAATCCCGCAAGCTGCCTACCTTATCTATCTTGCATTCGCCACCTGCTACCGCTGGCGTTCATTACTTGCCCTGCAACTAATAATTCTCTTCGAGTCGCGCTCCGACTAATGTCAGTCAGACCGAACCGGCGAACCTTATCTTTGTCTAGTCTAGCATTGCCAGCTGCATACCCCCTCAGAGTCTTGCCTGCTTCGCTCATAGACTGAAAATCCTCTGCAGTACTATGAGTGCGTACCGCCACTGACATGTGTACCTGATGGAATGTAACCCCCCATCAAAATAGGTGTCGTTAGGACAGTCCTAACTACTGTAGTAGTTCATTTTTAATTCATTTGTGGGCGACAATTAATATAAACCAGGAGGGAGTACTATAGAACAAAATGGTGATGGCACGACGTGGTCCTCCCACGCTCGTATTTGCCGCACTCGTCCAGAAGATGGTATGAACATCAGACTTTTCTTTTTTTTTTCACACTACTTGTAGATGATACTAAACTTGTTCAGGCGGTAATTTGCTTTAATCGCTTACCGTTTGAATCAATGTAATAGAAGGAAGGAATCTAGGAAGAAGTGCGGCTAAAGGACTTAAGGTTGCCAGAATACGCTATGCATCTCAAGTTAGTAGAACACAGCATGTGAAGCTACCAATTCAGTTCTCCGCTAGGTTGGGTGCTGCGATTGGTATTAATCAGCGGCACTTTGTCGATGATGTGGTTATGTTTACAAAAAGACATGCATCCCTCACCGGTGCAATGAAGTGGGCAGAGGTTGGCCATAGTAGCAAGAGAGATATAGTACGAGACATTTTGGATAGTGTTGTCATACCCCCACACAAGTATTTTTTTTCTTGCAATCTCCATCATGTACGTTTACAGCAACTTGTTATACAATGTACAGGATTCCTGGGACATGGAGGAGACACCAGAGAGCGCAAGAAAAATTTTGAAAATTGCTGGTGAGCGCTGCAAGGGGTGGCGCTCGACTTTGCAAGCCACCTGTAGGAGTTATGCTACCGATGAAGAACGTATACGAAACCAGCCTGCTGACGTAACGACGCCCGAGTGGTTGCACCTAATAGAATATTTTGGGTCTGATCGATTCAAGGTCAGCTAACTTTTTAATAGCTTCGCATAATACAAAAAATATTTCATTTATTTTAATTCGTGGAATTAATTCTTAAAATTATTGCAGTCAATAAGCAGGACCAATTCTCAAAATCGAAGAAGACAGAAGGCGTGTCACTTGCTTGGCTCCAAATCCTACGCCCAACTTAGTTACGAGAAGGTATGAAAAATAAATCATGCTTTTACTTTGCGTTGCAAACAATATGTATACCGACATGTTGAAGTTTACTTGTATTTTATGTAGTGAGACCCAGAGACCGGAGAAGAACCCGATGACATACAACTGTGGGAGGCAAGCCATTTGTTTGGCAGAAGCTGTACATGTGAGTAACACTTCAAACAATCCCCAATTAAATAAATATTTGCAAATTACATGTGACTTTTCTTTTCATATATAGATCCAGGCACGTGCCCAAGTGGATGACATGGAAGCTGAGCAGGGAGGCCCAATTCCAAATGAGGAGAGAAACCACATCTTCCAGGGTTGTTATAGATCCTCAATTAGTTGTGCAGGATCACAGGTTTGGGGGCGTGGTTATATGGCTAACCCAACTGGTCCCGAACGTGAACGTATGCGTATCCAGATGTCTGAACACCTCAACAACCAAGTTCGAAACTTAGAAGTTAGAAATGCAGGCCTAAATGAAATAGTGCAGGACTTAAAAGGAAGATATGATAGCTTAAACACCCAGATGGACTGCATAAACCAGAAGAATGAAGAGTTAATCATTGAAGTCCAGAACTTACAAGGTCAGATAGCAGCTGATCGTGAACAGACAGCTAAGGACATGCAGAACATGCGCGCCTCATTGGCTGAAATGCACAAAATGATGATGGCGACCACTCCACAGAAGGTCCAACAAATAAGGAACCGCCAAAAGCAACCTGCTCCAATAATTAGTCCCGGTCGGCTTAGGAAAACTCTTAGCATGCAAACACGTCGTTTAAGTAATCCTTGAGTGTTGTTATGCGTGTTGTAAAATTTATGGATGTTTATTGTTAAACTCGTGATTCCGTTGCCACTAATTTTCAAACCTGGTGCATTTGGGTTCTACGGCCGCTAATTATAAAACGTGGCATTACGAATTTCTTGTCACAAATGATAAATTTTTGCAATATGAAGCTATTGCCAATACGAATGATAAAATGTGGCAATAGAATGACAAAACGTTGTAGTATAAACATTTGGCAATGACTCAAAAACGTTGCATTAAAACACTATGCCACAGATAAGAAATCGTTGTAATACCAAACTATTCGCCACGGATGCGAAATTGTTGCGGTACCATACTAGTTCCAACGGATCTGAAATCGTTGCAATACGGCACTATTCGCCACGTTTGTGGACTCGTTGCAATACCCAACTATTCGCCACAGATACGAAATCGTTGCAGTACCGGACTAGTTCCACGGATCTGAAATCATTGCAATACGGTACTAATCACCACGTTTGTTGACTCGTTGCACTAACCTACTATTTGCCACGGACGTTAAACCGTCGCAGCATCATACTATTTGCCACGGATGTGAAATCATTGCAATACCGTGATATTCATTACAATATGGTGAATCGTCGCTACACCATAACTTGTTGCAATATGTTACTATTTGCCACGGCTGTGAAAATCGTTGCAATACTGTAGTATTTGCCACGAATGTGAAAATCGTTGCAATCACGTACTATTACCACGAACGCGAAATCCTTGCAATACAACGCTATTCGTTGCAATATGTTAAATCGTCGCAATACGGTAAACCGTTGCAATAACATACTATATGCCACGAATGTGAAATCGTTACAATACCGTACCATTGCCACTCCTGTGAAATCGTTGCAATACAATGCTATTCATTGCAATACGTTAAATTGTCGCAATACGCTAAACCGTTGCAATAACATACTATTTGCCACGAATGTGAAATTATTACAATACCGTACTATTGTCACGCCTGTTAAATCGTTGCAACCACACACAATTACCATGAATGTGAAATCGTTGCAATACCATGTTGTTTGTTGCAATACGTTAAATCGTCACAATACGCTAAATCGTTGTAACAACATACTATTTGCCACGAATATGAAATCGTTGCATACCAAACTATTTGCCGCGATCGTGAACCCTTTGCAATACCGTACAATTCATTGCGATACGTTAAATCATCACAATACATGAAACCATTGCAATAGCGTCCTATTTGCCACCGATGTAAAACCGTTGCAATAGCGTGCTATTCGCCACGGATGCCAAGGCGTTGCAAATAACCTATTGCCGCGGGAATTATTACGAGGATTCATAAAAACTATCACCACACTCTTTTTCATTGCAACAGCGATCTATTGCGACGAAAAACAACCTATTGCAACGAATTTTTTTGTTGCGAATCCTTGCAGTGACACCTGGATCTGTAGCTGCTTGAAGGTTACACGGCTGAGGAGGTTGAGTCTGGCCCTGCCATCTATCAAGATGTAGTGAAGCTTGACATTGGCAATGGTGGGGGCGACCAGGAGAGGTAAAACCTCTGCCCCATCCATGTTCTTGGGGCAGTCGGAGGTGTCGAAGCTGATTGGAGTCTCCTTGCTCCGATGGTGCAGTGCCGGAGTGGGAGTAGTGGCTATTGAAGCCACTGCTCGACGGAGGGTCTTGACCGCGATCCGGGACGCGGGATCCCAAGACCCTCCTAAGTTGACATGTAGTGTCTTGCGACGCTCGTGGTCGCTGCTGGCGTCGAAGTCCTCATCTTGGTGGACCACTTTGACGGCCCGCTCTTGCTTCTTGCACTCCATGTCCTCGTCAGTGTCGACCTTGGGGTCGACCTTCTGCTTGCCCTCCTGCCGGCTGAAGGGGGCACCATTCGGGCGTTGTTGCGCCCGCTCTTGGTCGCGTTCAGCACATCTCTTGATCTCCCAGCACTCGCTCGCGGTGTGGTTGCGAGTCTTGTGCACCGGGCAGGGATCGACACCGTCGTCAGTAGAAGGTGGCTGATATGGGCGCTTGTCAGAGTGTAGGGGTTCTCCCCCACCAGTTGCCGCTACTGCGGCGATGGGAGACGCATGCAGCGGCTTGTTCTGGCCACCGCCCCGATTCTTCTTCTTGCCGCTACCCGGGGTAACGGCACTGTCGCCGGTCTGGCCGACACCATCCGCTCCGGGGGCGGTCTGGGTGTGCCAATCATGGCCCTCAGCTGCGCAGGCACGCTGGTCAGCGATGGAGAAGAGCTCGGAGATACCTTGAACGTTGTGCATGGCTAGCTTTTTGAGCATCTTCCGGTCACGACTCCCTGTCGGAACGCTACTACGACAGAAGCATTCAGTATGTTGGGGATGGAGTTGCGTACCTGGGAGAAGCGCTAGATGATTGATCTCAGCATCTCCTTGGGTTGTTGGCACACGACATGGAGGTTGAGCTTGGTGTCGGGTCGCGTGTAGGAGCTACCGAAGTTCGCCATGAACTGTCGGCAAAGCTCATCCCAAGAGGTTATGAACCCCTTGGGCAGGTTCATCAGCCATGACTGGGCTGAGCCGACCTGGGCGAAGAGGAAGTAGTTTGCAAGGGCTGGCTCATCCCCTCCTGCAGCTAGGAGCATTGTGGTGTAGATCTGCAAGAACTCTGCAGGGTTGATGCTCCCATCAAATTTTCCGGCAGGTGTGGCCGGAACTTGCGCGGCCATGTCGCCAGTTGAAGGTATCGTGCCAAGGCCATGGACCCTCTGACAGGCTTCACTGGAGAGGTGTACGGGACAACATACGCCAAGGGGGTTTGCTGCGCCACATGGGGCTGCTGTAGAACCTGCTATTTTGGCAAGTCTTGCTATGGTACCTGGTGTACATGGCAGTGCAGAGGTGCAGTTGACCCAACGTAGTCCTGGTTTGATGGCAGTGGTGGAGGGTTCACCTGAGGTGCTCCTTGGATAGAGGACTCCTCCTGCTCAGGCCCTCGAGGCCCGTACTCGATGTCAAAGTTGTGCCGTCTCTCCGCCGCCGCTCAATGATGACGCGGCCATCTAACTGAGCTTGATGCTATTCAAGTTCAACCCTTAGGTCCTCTGTGGGGATCTTGCCAGCGCTGGTAAGCCTGGTAGATCTGGAGTCGGTGGTGTGACAGTTGATGGATGACATGGGCGATAGCGACACGTGACGTCTCCCTCTGTTGGGAGAGTTGATGGCCACTACGACGAAGTGGTCGATGTCTTGGACATACTGTTGAGCCACTCCCTAGGAAGCATTCAGCGATGGTGGGTGGTGGAGAAAAGCCTTGGCCGCTGCCAAAGTGCTCTCCGGGCTTGCTATCGGCGGCGCCAGGGGAGCCGACTGGGCCGGGATGTGTTGCGATGCACCGTCTTGGCCAGCCGTACCTGCACGGGGGTGCGATGGAACTGAGAGCACCGCTCGAGTGACGGATCTGGTCACCAGACGACGGCCACGGAAACTGCCTTCCACGGTCCTGATGACCACCATGGTGGTGAAAGCGCCACCACTTTTTTTGAGGGAAAAAGCCCCTACCTTGCGCGCCAAACACTGAAGTGTTAATGTGACACTTCCCCCAGATCTGCTAAGGAGCAGCCTGCGGAGGTTCTTGTTCAGCGGGGCTTAGGCCTCAATCAAGTGTACGAGCGTGTGAGAGAGTATGAGACGGTGGTTTTTACGTGGTTCAGGGCGCAAGGAGCATAACAACCTACTCCAGGGTGGATTGTATTGCTAGTGTGTGTATGCGTGTGTGTGTGTGTATCGGAGATTCGATCTTTGGTCCTTTGTAACAGTGGCGGTCCGGGCCTTTTATAGATAAGGCCGAACGCCTTACAAGTGGGGTCTAGGGCCCGACAGGTGGTACTGGGGAAATCTTATCCTAAATATCTAAGGCTTCTCGCATAAGATTGCTCTGACCGTGGCCTTGAAGACTCATCGTCTTGCTGCCTGAGCCGTCAGTAGCCCATGCGCCGTTGTTAACAATGGCAGAGGATGTCCCGTCTAACTGTCTCTATCACCGTAAGCTACCCACTTGGCAGAGTGGGATAGTCCTGCGACATCTTCACTGCGATGTGATTGTTCGTAGAGGTACCTAACATTACGCATGCGTCGTGCCATGCATCTGGGGAAGCCGCGTATATTCAATCGTTGATAGGGACAAGGCGCACCGCCCCCTTAACTCTCGCGACCCTCTGTCCAGGGAAAGTGGCTGGACTATGTGACAGCTTGGGACCTCATCTCTGCGGAGGAGGTCAGGTCCTATCATGTGGACCACATGGCAGCTCGGGAGCTCACCTCCGGGGGGGGGGGGGGTGGGGGGTCGGTTTCCTTCTGGCGGACCACGTGGCAGCTTGGGAGCACAACTCCGGGGAGGAGGTTGGGTCCCGTCTTGCGGGACACGTGGCAGCGCTGGAGCCCGCCTACATGGGAGGTGGCCCCTGTGATGTCTTGGACCACGTGGTTGCTCTGGAGCCCTGTCTCCCGGGGGAGAGGGATCCTTCCTGGCTAGACACATGGCTATTTGGGAGCTCGTCTCCGAGGGGGAGCCGAACTCTTCTTCGGGGTCTCTTGCAGGTACCTCAGACCCCATATCTGAGGCTGATGGGTCCGGGTCTTCTGAACACGTGGTGCCCTTGGACCCTGCCTCTGCAGAAGGCGGGGTACCTATGCGGCTCTAGATTGTGCGTGAGGGTACCCGACATGTCGGGTACCGACACAGACCATTGACAAGGTGGACATGCTGGCCACAAAATTGGACCTCCTATTGAAAGATCAAGAAGGTCAAGCCAATGGAGAAGTGTTTGGATGATCCAAGCCTTGGATATTCAC
This sequence comes from Tuctoria greenei, assembly GCA_036927565.1. Lineage (NCBI taxonomy): Eukaryota > Viridiplantae > Streptophyta > Magnoliopsida > Poales > Poaceae > Tuctoria > Tuctoria greenei. Next base: position 118,269,707 of record JAYESD010000002.1, read on the forward strand.
ATGATTTGTGAAAATCCATGTCAACATTGGGCACTTCAGGATTTACTTCCTTAAGACCCATGATAATCCCTCATTTCCAGGCAACAACTCCAATGCCCACCACCAACAAGAAGGTTAAGGATGGAATCAATACAATCATTGAGGCTGTTGATGACTGTTATATACCAATTTCACCTGTAGATATAACTCAATTATCTGAAGGAAATACCATTTCTTGCACACATCACCTTTCTATTTAACCAATTTCCACTTTTGTTTGGAGAAATAGTGCTTGCAGGCATTTATTGCAAGAAATGAGGTAAAAGAGGGGGAGCAATTCTATAAAATATCCTCCCACCCAATCAAGCACTGACATGTGGCATCACATGGATCAAATGGCCCACCAACAGAAGTATCTGAGGCCATCCAACGGTGTATCACCCATATCAGTCAATGGGACCCACCTGGAAGTCACCCCGAGGAAGCACACTGGAATTGGTCCAACTTTCTGTCAGCCGACTAGGTGGTTCGGCCGATGCCTTCCTGGTGCCAAACTCGGTCAACTTCCACATGTCGATTCCCTGTTTTGCGCTGACCACGATGACGACTGATTCGTGTGCTTTTGGTGGTGGGAACTGACCCTTCTCCAACTATAAATAGGACCCCCTACCCTCACTTCACACACACACACACACACCACTTGAGTATTCATTCTATTTTATCCACTACTCTCCATAGGTTTAGAAGAGTTTAGACTTTAGAGAGAAGAGCCTCTAGTCCATAGTCTATGTAGGAAAGGAGTAGAAGGAGTCTCTTCCCAATTCCAAATTGGGAAAGGTATGACTCGCATATTACTATTTGTATTTGTGACTTTGTTCTTAATAAAGATGTTATCTTTAGTATTCTTTTATTCATATACATGGGTGAAGCGTTTCTTGTTTGATTGTGGATTCCATGTATGTGTTAGAAGTAGTATTTATGATTATGCCATATCATTCTCATTATATCGTCATAAACAGTACAAACCCCCATTGTAGTCTAAATAGCTCTGACATGATCATGTTAATATGAATGACTTATGCTATGTTTCAACATTGGTTCAATGATGTTTAGGTTAGTCATTTCCTTAGAATGACTTGTGTTGCATCTCATAAGGTATTTACTTAATATGCTAGCATGGTGCTAGGATAGTTGAGTAGCGTTGTATGTCGCGTAGACCCACGGATTAAAGACGTAGGCAATAGGTGGTGATGGTCCTATCTGTCCTTGTAATCCTCCACGTTCGGCTATGCCACAGGCTCTTTGCGGGAGTCTTCCTAATATTGCTAGGAGTAAACTTGTGCCCGATGTGTTGAAACAACTTAGCATGAGAATTCACCATTGCCATGCTCATTAGTGTCTAACTTAGACTATGTATATGTATACTAGAAGCATAGTAGGAGTATCTACCTAACTCTTAGCCTAATCCCTCTTGACCCATTTATCCCCCTTGGGATTGAATGCTCTTATGTGTGTCACACTACCTCTACAATTATCTATTACCCATCCTTACTAGAACCCTACCTAGACCAACCTATCTCCTCCACTTGATGATTGCTATGCTTCCATCTAGCCTTCCTTTGGGAGAATGTAAATGACACCCTTGGAATACTCTTTTAAGGGGAAATGCTACATCGATAGTTTTCGTGCGCTTGTGGATGTTTATTCGTGACGTAATAAAGCATAAATTCTAAGATAGAAGGACTATCCTCAACATTCAAGAATCAACTGAGCTTCAACAAGATGTTGGAAACTCAGTTGTCTCAACTTGCTGCAGTTCTTCCTCTAGTGGAAAAGGTGAATGCAGTGGCTACGTGAGGTGGCAACACCACTTGTGAGCCACCGTATCCCACACAAAGAGAAGAGGACAACTGAAAGGAGAAAGAGGATGTACCAACTAGCATAAGTGAACCACTTAGTGAGAGAATGGCCAAGCAATTTGAAGACACTAACTTATTGCCCTTCCCTCACAGGCAAAGGAAGCCAATAGTGGATGAGCAGTTCAACAGCTTTGTTGAAGTTATCCAGAAAATCCACATCAATGTGCCTTTGATTGATGCAATGCATGTACCCACTTATGCTCTCTATCTCAAGGACATATTGAATAACAAGCGGCCATTGCCCATCACTGAGGTTGTCAAGCTTACAGAGGACTGCAGTGCAGTCATCCTCAATAGGCTTCCGGAAAAGAAGAAGGACCCTAGATGTCCTATAATATCTTGTTCGGTCGGAGCTCACTACTTTGACAAGGCACTTTGTGATCTTGGAGCAAGTGTGGGTCCTCGACCAACTGAACTTCACGAAGCTTACTCCAACACCAATGCAACTCCAACTGGCTGATTCTTCAGTCCGCTATCCGGCGGGTATTGCTGAAGACGTTCCAATGAAAATCCGAAATTGCTTCATACCCGTGGATATCATGGTGCTCGACATGGATGTCAAGAAGGATACACTGCTCATTCTTGGGCACTCGTTCATTAGCATCGTGAAGGCTCACATAGATGTGGGAGTTGGAGAAATCCACTTCCATATCAATGGCAAGGAGGAGAAGTTTAACTTTCGCCCAAAGCCGAAACAATGCTCAATGATTCGCATCAAGTATGGGCCAAATGTTTAAAACATTCAAGAGGTTGAAGTAACACCTCCAAAGGTGGATCCGCTCATTGCATTCATGAGGAAATGGATCTATGCGGAGAACCTGTCTTACCGTCCACGCCGACATCCCAAGAAGACAGAGAAGTCCGGGCCTCCTCAATGGCTCAAGTCCACCAAGCCTCCAAGGAAGGAATGGTAGAAGAAGCAAGACAAGCCGTCCAAGCCCATCCCTCCGGGCTTGGATGTCAAGAAATGGAGGAATGTCCATCTCATCGGATGGTGGTGAGACCTAGCCAATAGGTTAAATTGGTGGTTCTCTTTCTTTTCATTGATTTTTATTTTCTCTTCATTTGGTTTTCCCCATTTATTTTGATTTTCCCCACTGCATATTTGGTTTTTCTTAGTAAGTTGAGAATCTTATATTCTCAACCATCATTTTTTATTTCTTTATTTTTTACAAAAGAAAATCGTTGGGTTTTGCAAAAAAAGACTTTTATTCGAAAAACAATTTTTCTGAGATGCAAACGTGGCATTTCACCAACGTGCTAAATTTATAGGCGTTGGGGAGCCACCTATAAAAAGGGGGAACAGGGGGGCCCACATTTCAGTGTGGCCGAGCCCCCTATTCTGCCGACATGGGGAAAGAGCCAATTTGGCTCTCTCTCCTCCAACGGCTGCATTTGATCCTCTTGTGAGCGTTGGGGAGTGTACTACAAATGGTGGCTGTGGGGAGCACTCCTCTTCACACTTCACCTCATTTCACAGCTCTCCAAAGTCATTCTTTGCTCACATTGTTTTTCTTGCTCTTCATTGAAGCACTCTTGCTCAAATCCAACCCAAAAAGATTTGCTTTGTTTGCATTTGCAATTTGCTCTCAAGTTCTTCAAGGGAAAATTCGTCGGGGGTTTTGCTTTCACTAACATCACCTCTTTTCGAGTTTTTTCCTTGTTGTGTTCTTGCTTGTTGTGTCCATGAAAGGAATGAAGAGGTTGTTTGGGAAGAGGAAGGAGGCTCCAAGCTCAAGCCATGGTGGAGACTCAAGTGGATGTCCCTCCGTTGCTAAACCAAGTCCACAGAGGAGGAGTGTATGTGAGGACACTCCTATGAGTGAGAGAAGCAACATGCAACAACTTCTCCACGACGACGACCTTGACATAAAAAGTGAAGTTGAAGATCAAGCACGCAAGCTCCTCCAAGATCGTGAGTTTTCTCATACTAAATCTTATGATCCGGATTTGATCTCCAAAATAGGTATGGATTCCGAATTCTTTTCCATTTGGCGTGCACTAGGATGGGAGAGTTTTGCTCACATAGAGGAGAGAGGTTCACGCCTTCTCTCCATGCAATTCCTTTGCACCCTTAAAATAGGTCTTGATGGTATTTCTTTTAGATTATTTCAAAAAGAGTACAACATCCTATGGAAAGAGTTAAGTGAAATCCTAGACTTTCATAAACATTGCTTGCTAGATTTAGACACTTTGCCTAAGTTTAACAAACAAAATTTTTTGCATGAATTGACTAGTGAGGTCAGATGTAGTGCTCCTAGGAATAGTCACTTGCACAATCCTACTTTATTCTTCATGCATAGATGGGTAGCTATGACTATGTTCCCTAGAGGAGATATTAGAATATTGCATGATGATGAGCTAGAAATTTTATTTGCCATGGTTAAAAAGATAAAAGTTGCTCCAGTTATTGCCATGATGACATAATGGTTAGACTACATTTCAAGGACGACAGAGCCAATTGAATGCACTTCATTGATTACCCGCATTGTTACTAGGGTAGGAACACTAGAATATACTTCATTTGAATATATTGAAAATGAATGAGAATTAATTAATGAAGACTATCTAGTGCAAGGACATACTCTTAAGCATGATCATGATGGCTCTTTAATGTTTTATTTCCCGACTTTGTTAATGAAATTTGGTTACCTAAATCGGATTTTCATTTGTACAAATGTCGGAGGGTAACCATTGACCTTCTTTCCATCGAGCAAGCCAATAGAAGTAATGTCTCTGGCAGGGTAACTAGAAGTCGTGCAAGGAGAGCGGCCATGCCTCCGACAACGTCCATGGTCCTTGAATGCGAAGAGGAAGATGACCCAACGGGTGATGCACCCGGATGGACTCAACCTCCATCGTATGAGACCGAAGGTCCGTCTTGGCATGGATGGCCGGGTGCCATGCAGGAGGCACCCCAATCCACTTCAAGCTCTAGCATCTTGCCTCCAATGTCAATGAGAAGATGTCGCTCCTCTTTGGCTCCAATCCACCCCAAGGAATGATGGATATCACTAGACGTATGGAAGAATTTGAAGTGAGGATGGGAGACATCTACAACACTCTCCAAGAGCATGTCCAAGGTACCCAAGATTGGCAACAACACATGGACGCTCAGTTCACCAACTTCAACTCCACGCTACAACAACAAGTCGATCTCGCGGCATACTTTCATCATCACTGGTTCAACCCTCATCATGGAGGTAATTGAAGAACAAGCTTGGAGGAGGACCCCCACTTAAGGTAAATTGTATCACACCCCTTGTATATTTATTTTCCATTCATCCACCATTCACCACGCATATAAAAAAACTTAAAAATAAGTAGAGTAGATTTGCTTCCAATTAAAATAAAAGATGTGCTGTAAGAATGGTTAGAATTCACATAGACGAAATAATGAATAGTTGCTCTATTTTAATTTTTCTAAGTCCCTAGTTTACAACTTACTACTCTAAAAAATATTGCTTTCGTTGGCCAAAATCACTTTTGCCTTGATTTATAAATTGTGGGTAACAAAAGCTTAATCCAATTCTAAGTTGTTGTGAGATATGATATAGTGATAGAGCTGCTATTCCTAGTTTGAAAGTGAAACTTAGATTCTCAGAGAAACTCTAAAAATATTTAAGTTACTCTCATTTGACTGAAAATACCTACCAAAGCAATATGTTATTTTATATTGATAAACCCTATGCATATGCTATTTGTCTTCACATTGAGCTTAGTCAAACTAGTATAGACCTATGAGAATTCATTCATTTCTTTTTGAATTCAATACTTCACTTGCACATGCTATACTACACTAGAAAAAAGCAAAATTCCATCATACCATCACTCCACAATAAAAAGAGAAACTCCATACCATTCTTCCTTAGTAGTCTCTTCATATTTATTGCTACTAAAGAAGGAGAAGGTTCGGACCCTTCCAGGGGGGGGGGTCCGGGTTGATGGAGAAGAAGCTCCAGACCCCTTTGAGATCGTCCGAACTGTCCAACGACCAATGTACTTCATCAGTGAAGTACTGCACGACGCTATGACTCAATATATTGAGGTACATAAGCTGCTTTACGCAGTGCTTATCGCCTCAAGGAAGCTTTGTCACTACTTCCAAGACCACATGATTTCAGTGGTAACTTCTTATTCACTGCGCGATATATTACATAATCCAAATTCTATGGGAAATATCACCAAGTGGGCAATAGAGTTGAAAGAGTTCGAGCTCGAATTCCTGCCTTGACATGTGATCAAAAGTCAGGCACTGGCTGATTTCGTGGCAGAGTGGACACCTTCCTCATCAACTCCAGGGGGCCCTGATGAGCAGAAGTCAGAACCTAAGGTCCTGGTCTTCACCGAGCCTCACTGGACTCTCTACTTCACCGACTCCATGCAGAAGCAAGGGGCCGGTGCTGGAATACTTCTCCTCGCTCCAATTGGGGAGAAGGTCAAGTACATGGTGCGCCTTGACTTCAGGGCAACCAACAACATGGCGGAATACAAAGCTCTCATCTTTGGACTCAAGGTGGCGCTATCATATGGCGTTCGACAGCTCCTGGTGAGGGGTGATTCACAACTCATCATCAAGCAAGTCAAAGGTGAATGCAGTTGCAACAATCCCCCAACCTACTGCTTATTTACTTAAAGTCCAGAAGCTGCAGATGGACTTCCATGTCCTCGACCTCTACCATGTCCAACATCTGAACAACGCTGAAGCCGATGATCTCTCGACGAAGGCTTCAATCGGGGCTCAAGCACCCGACGAGGTTTTTGTTAGGAAGTTGTCATCACCTGTCGTTCAGTCTACCGAACTGAGTGATGGAGGCGAGACCAACACCTTGAAGTTGGTGGTCCCAGTGGCCCTGTTACCATGGCATCCACCAAGGATCGTAGGCGCTACAGGAAGCTCCGAGCAACCAAGCACGCAAGATCTAGAAGCTCAAGTAAGATCTAATGCATTGATCTTGGAGGCCCGGAGCTACTTGAAAGACTACATCCTTCCTGAAGACAGTGTATCCGCTGAGCGAATTGTTAGATTGGCTAAAAGATACACGTTGGTAGAAGAGGATCTCTACCGACGTGGTGCCAATGACATTCTAATGCGGTGCATTACCGGGGAAGAAGGTCGCGAGCTCCTCGCAGAGATTCATGGAGGCGACTGCGGGAACCACATGTCTTCTTGCACGTTGGTCGGTAAGGCCTTCCGGCATAGCTTTTACTGGCCTACGGCTCTCCTAGATGCAGTTGAGATGGTCAAAAGGTGCGAAGCGTGCCATTTTCACATGAAGCAGATTCACACACTGGCTCAGTCACTGCAGATGGTACCTCCTGCATGGCCATTTGCTGTGTGGGGGATAGACATTTTGGGACCTTTCCCAAAAGCTATGGGAGGTTACCGGTTCTTATATGTCATCATCGACAAGTTCACGAAGTGGCCTAAAGCTACTCTAGTTGTGACTATCAACAAGCAATCAACCATCAAATTCTTGAAGTCCATTGTCTGTAGATTTGGAGTTCTGAATAGAGTAATCACTGACAACAAAACCCAAATCACAAGTGCAACATTCCAAGAGTACTGCGAAGATCTCGGCATACAAGTCAGCTATGCCTCAATAGCATATCCGGCATGTAATAGCCAAGCCGAAAGAGCAAATGCAAAGATACTCAAGGGACTCAAGACGCGGACTTATGAGCACTTGAAGAAGCATGGCGCCAACTATATAGGGGAGCTCCCATCTGCTTTGTGGGCAAGCTGGACAACACCCAGTCGGGCTACGGGAGAAACACCTTTCTTCCTGGTGTACAGAGCTGAAGCAATGCTTCCTTCGGAGATCACCATGGGTTCTCTCTGGGTCTGGACCTTCAACGAAGCCATGTAGGACCAGCTCCGGCATGAAGACCTAAACCTTGTTGACAAGGCAAGGTGCCAAGAAGCTACTCAGAACGCATGATACCGTTAGGCACTCTGGTGCTATCATCAAAGGTTTGTGCGCAACCGGCAGTTAGAAGAAGGCGATCTGGTGCTGCGATGAATACTGACTCGAGAAGGGATGAACAAACTCCCCCCAGTTGGGAAGGTCATTTCCGGGTTATCAAAGTTTCCCGCCCCGGATGCATTTGCTTGGTGATAGAGGATGGGATACCACTTCCCAACCCTTGGAACATCGAACAACTCAGTAAATTCTACACTTAGTTCACGGAGGTGAGTCTGTATTTGTATAAGTTGTATCTCTTAGAGTCTATGAACATAGTCGGAAGGGTCTTAGGTCCAAAACACACTTAACATGGTCCTGTACTTTAGGGGTGTTTTTACCTTCATTGGATTAGATCAAGATGAATAGCACACTTAACTTGGTCCTGTACTTTAAGTGTGTCCTTGTCTTCCCCTGTTATTCAGACCTCAATGAGAAACATTTTATACAGACAGACTCCGAGTGCATTTCCTTTGTATAAGCTCATTTCATTGTATACCTTCTTGTCAATAGTAATGTTGTGCAATCTAATTGAACTAAGGTCTTAATAATACATGAGAAAAATGTAAGTCTTTTTGATGATTCTCCATTAGGTCCCAGTTATTGCTAGATGGTCTACTCGCCTAAAAACCAAAGCCAACACCGGTCCGAAGTGCGCTATCGACTTAGCGTGATCGAGCACCCTAAGTATGCTGCTCTACCTATTCCAGCAGGTCTCAGTAAGGCGGGTCCAGAAGGCATACAGATCTTTGGAAATTTAATAAGATTACTTATGTTTTTCAAGAAATTATTTGAGACCTAAAATCAAACAAGGATAGTAAGCCGCAATAAAACTTTTGACAAGAGGACGAATTTTACTACTTTTCTTGTCTCTTATGCGCAAGAAAAATGAACAGTTGACGACAAGCAACATAGTCTATGGGGGATGTTGCCGGAGCAACTAGCTCCGACAACCCCTAGGGGGCCCGCCGTCGACGTTCTACGCGTTGACAGTTGGCGCCGTCGAAGCTACCAAGCTCCGATAACCACCAGGGGGCCCGCTGTCGATGTTCTACGCATTAACAGTGGGCGCTATCGAAGCTACCAAGCTCCGACAACCGCCAGGGGGGCCCGCCTTTGACGTTCTACGTGTTGACAATGGGCGTCGTCGAAGCTACCAAGCTTTGACAACACCCAGGGGCCTGCCGTCGACATTCTACAAGTTGACAGTGGGCGCCATCGAAGCTACCAAGCCCTAAAAACTACAGGGGGCCCACCGTCGAGTTAGCAAAGGGTTCCTGGAGATATCAAAGGCAAGACTCTAACCTCCGAGCTATCATACTGGCTACGAGTTCGGAGCCGTCGAGATTTCAAGACATTGTCTAAAACCTCGTGGTAGATGTCCTCAATTCATTGAACACATCTACCAAGGGGGCAATAATATAAAGAGCAATGCATTGAAGACACAAAAATGGAATTCAAAAGAATTTCATTCATTCAAAATTGGAGGTTTACAAGCTGAAGGCAAAAGAAGGAGAAGTTCTAGCTACTGGAGTTCCTAGCGAAGAACGAGGCAACTGTCTGTGCAACTTCTTGGACGCTGGCCCTGGCAGCTTCTTCCTCCTCGGCAATGGGTCCTTCGACCACCGGAGCTAAACACATCTAGGGGTCCCGACTCTTGAAACACGTCAGCACATACTCGACGACATTTTTGGCCAGGGACCTTCCTTCTGTCTCCAATTGGTCGACTATCACGTCTCCCACAACATCCAGCTTGTTGCCAGCAGAGCTCAATGCTACCAGAGCCTTGTCCATCTCTGGCTCCGGGTCAGCCAGACGAACCGGGCTATAACCAAATGGAACAAATGGTTCATTTGCTTGCCCAAGGAAGTCCTAGACTTGTTGGGACTCAGTTGCTCTTAAGTTCCGAAGCTCCTCCAGCAACATCCTTGTAGATGAAAGCTCTACAGAGCCCTCTTTTGAGAAGCGCTCAACCTCCTTAGCATGACGCTGAATTTGTTCAGCCAACAACTTCTCTTGGTCGACGACTTGTTTCTCTCGGAGGTGTACTTGGTTACCTATCTGCATGGTCCTTTTCCTTAACCTTCACCTTGTCCTCCCAGGCAGAGATGTCATTTTATCTTTTGCTAACATCCTAACCTGCCTACCACAATCGATGCCTCTCTTATTCACACATAGCTTCAAATTCCTTCAGACGGTCAGCAAAGTCTTGCTTGTCGTGTGCCAGCTTCTGGGGGAGCTCATCCTCTCTCTGCTGGATTTTATCTTCATTTTCTTGATGGCTAACCTACTTATTATCAATCTCTTCTCAACGCTTTAGGAGAGTTTCCCTCAACTCTTCGAGACTCTCCGAGCGGCCGTCGGCTATTTCATGGGCCTTCTATGCATGCTCGGAGATCTCTTGAGTCTTCCTGTCGAGGGCCTTAATAGCGACATCTCGCTCATCCAAAGCCCTATTCAGGTGCGACTGCTGAACTTTTCCTTGGCCACCCGCTCCTTCTGGTCTACCAGCCTAGACTGCGTCAGCTTTGTCTCGAAGAGCAGCCTATTGCGCCAATGTCTCAAGGTGTTACACTCTTCTTCGAGAAACATGAGGTCATAGTCAAAAGGAAGCTGGACCTATGGGATTCTTGAGCATGCGTTGTTGATTGACAACTCCAGGGGAATTGGCTCTGGGCCTGCCTGAGGTGCCTCTGCAGGCTCCAACAGGTCTTCCAAAATAACATTAGGAGCCCATGGCGGAAGCGTGTTCTCCAGCAGCTCCACGTCACCAGGACCGATCTCCGAGAGCTCGTCAATCTCTATCACCGGAGTTGGCAAGGAGGGTTTAGCTGCCGGATATTCAACTCTCGAAACTGGCAAGGAGGGATCCACAACCGGATCTTCAGCTCAAAAGTCAGAGCACCAACAACCGCATCCTCTCGAGCAAGATCGGGCAAGGTTACCTCCGGGGTTGCCACCTCTGGAGCTGGCGCTGGAACTTCTGTTGGGGCTTCATCAATTTCCGGTGTTGATGTTGGAACCTCCGCAACTGGTTTCGAAACCATCAGAGCTTTCTCGAGCACTTCTTCCATGTGGTCCAGCGCTACCACGGGTTCTTCAGTCGCTGCTACCGGACTTGTACCACGAAAGCTGGCGTCAGAGCTATCATGTCGTCTACCACATGTAGGATCGAAGAGCACTTGAAAAGCTACCAGAGGGAGGGGTGAATTTTAGATTACAACTTTTTCAGCGGAAGCAACTAAAACCTCTCAACAGGAAATTGATCTATTAAAGAAATCATGTATGTGACTAATCTAAATGGGATCAAATGTGAAAAAACCAGTATAGATTGTGGAGAATCAAGTCACGAAGACAACACAACAAGAACCACACATATCCGTCGAGAAAAACTCAAGTTACGATCGAAAGATCGAACAAAACTCAATCAGTTCTACCCGAGAAAAATCAGATCTTCAATACTACAAAGAAACTCGTGTAGATATGAAACCACAAATCCAATGACCGTGAATTTTCACAGATGATAGATAATAAAGTTGTGAAGACAACCCAAAATAAATCACGTCAATTGGACCTGTAAAACTTGAGTTATGATAAATCAACCAAAGCAAGGTAGTGTTGTGCAGAAACCCGACGAGAAAAACTTGTTTGACACAAGTCGGACGAACAAGGCATTAAAGTTTCTTTAAATTACGATATTTATTCAATATAACACAAGAGGAACATCCCAGATTCCTTACACCACGAGCTCTAGCCTCTCTTTCTTATATAACCAGCCATGAGGCCAGCCCAAACGAAACTAGGACTTGTATCCTACTTAGTTTCCACCGAAACTTTCCATAACTGCTCAAGACTCTTCTATACGCAGATAGAAGCAATCTTAACACTTCTAAAAACCTTAGGAATGTATCCCAAATTCCTAAAACAACTCAACTTTGTGACCCATACGAAATCCTATCATAACCAACTCAAATATTTCCATATTTGAGTCAAACCCGACTCAGCCGTAGCCTGAGTCCATAACCTAGTCGGTTCAACCAATTCTTTACATCCACATCTCTTCATCACGTCTTGGAATCATGCAGCCACGTCGATGCACTCCATGAACATGTGCAAACACCTTACAATGATGTCCACGATACCTTCATATAAATTGTTCTTGAATCATACATGATGTGCAACATCCCGATCAACTCAACCACAATTCCTCCTGAACTTGGTTGTTGAACCTCATCTTCTCCCTAAGACTAGTTCAATGGATCCCGTCACCAGCCATGTCTTGAACTCAAGCAACACCTGCACATGAATAAACAACCAATACTTTTGAGCACAAATCCTCGACTTGACTCACGTTAGTTCCAAAACAACAACACCTTACGTGAGCACCTCACATAAGCATGTTGCAAACCATAGAAAAAAATTAATTTTTAGGATCGAAGAGCACGTGAAAAGCTACTAGAGGGGGGTGAATGGTAGATTTTACAAATCTTACGCAGCGGAAACAATTATACCCCAACCCCTTTGGCAGAAAAACGATCTGTTAAATAAATTGTGTGTGAGACTAATATAAACATGTTTCACCGTGACAAAAGTGATATATATCAGAGAGAATCAAGTCAAGAAGACAACAAAACAAGAATCACTCAAATCCGTCGAGAAAAACTCAAGTTATGATCAAAAGATCAAACAAAGGTCAATCTGCCCTACCCGAGAAAAAACAGTTCTGGAACGCTGCAAAGAAACTCGTGTAGATCATAAACCACAAATCCAATGACCATGAAATTTTGACAGATTATAGAAAATCAAGTTTTGAAGACAACCCAAAAAGAATCACGTCAATTGGATCTGTAAAACTCGAGTTATGCTAAAACCACCGATGAAAGGTAGTGCTGTCCAGAAACTCGACGAGTAAAACTTGTCCGGAACAAGTCTGACGAACAAGGCACAAAAGTTCCTTCAAACTACGAATTTTATTCAATAGAACACAAGATGAACAGCCCCAAAGTCGTGCACCACGAGCTCTGGGCTCCCTTGCTTATATAACCAGCTCGAAAGCCAACTCAACTCAGATCAGGAACCTAATCCTACTCTGTTCACAAATCGTAACTTTCCATAACTGCTTAGGATTCTTCTATACGCAGATAGAAGCAATCTTAAGACTTCCGAACACCTTAGGAACATATCCCACATTCCTAAGTAACTCAAATTCGTGACCCACACGAAATCCTATCATAACCAACTCAAATCTTTCCATATTTGAGTCAAACCCGACTCGGCCGTAGCCTAAGTCCATAACCTAGTCGGTTGGACCTTTCCGACCAACTCTTTACGTCCACATCACGTCTCGGAACCATGTAGCCACGTCCATGCACTCCTTGCACACGTGCAAACATATTCCAATGACATCCACAATACCTTCACATGCATTGTTCTTGATTCAATCATGTTGCGCAACCTCCTGATCAGCTCAACCACAATTCCTCCTGAATTTGGTTGTTGGAACCTCATCTCTTCCCTGAGACTAGTCCAATGGATCCCATCACAAGCCATGTATTGAACTCAAGCAACACCTGCACATGAACAAACAACCAATCCATACGAGCCCAAGTCCTCGACTTGACTCAAGTTAGTTCCGAACACAACACCTTACGTGAGAACCTCACATAAGCATGTTGCAAAACCACAGTAACACGATATCATCCATGTCAACAAAAAACGCACCAAAGACTTAGCAAATGAATACTAAGCAATCTTTCCAGTGATGTAAAGCAAGTACGAAACATTGCAAATGAAAAACAGAAGCATTGCGGTCAAGTTCCGGAACTTGCCAGAGCAACCCGGATCTTGAGTCGGAGCTAACAAAAGCTAGTAGAACCTAGCGCCGGGGCTAACCAGAACTAGTCGGAACTTGTAAACCCAAAAGCCAGAGCTAGAAAAATCAACTCGGAGCTTAGCGAAAACACGCCGAAGCTAAAGACAAAACTCACCGGAGCTAACTAAAACTAGTTGAATCTTAATAAAAAGGTGTTTTGGTGATATTCAAAACTTTTATCGTCAAAGCAAGTGTCACTACAGGAATATCCATCACTTACGTCGGCCAGGGCAACTTACGTCAGCCGGCCGACGTAAGTAAGTAACTTACGTCGGTCCCTGGTAGCCGACGTAAGTTAAATAAATTACGTCGGCAGACCGACGTAAGTACATACACCGACAGTAATAAATATTACCCACGTCGGCCTCGGCCCAAAGCCGACGTAAGTTAACTGGCCGACGTAAGTTAAGCCTAACTTACGTCGGCTCTGACGCCGGCCGACGTAAGTTAGTCGGGCCGACGTAAGTCGTTGTTTAACCTAACCGCGCGCGCTCTCATTTCACGCGCGCTCGTTCTCCCAACCAACGCCGCCGCCCCGCCGCCGCCGCCCCGTCGCCGCCCGGCCGCCCGACGCCGCCCGGCCGCCCCGCCGTCGCCGTCGCCGCCCGGCCGCCCGACGCCGCCCGGCCGCCCCGCCGTCGCCGTCGCCGCCCGGCCGCCAGGTATTCCCTCCCTCCTCTCCCCTCCCTCCTCTCCTCCCCGACCCCCCCACCCCACGCCGGGCCGCCGCCGCCCTGCCGCCGCCGCCGCCCTGCCGCCGCCGCCGCCCTGCCGCCGCCGTCCACCTCCCCATCCCGACGCCGCCCTCCCCGTCGACCTCCCCTCCACGGCCGAGCGCCCCCCTTCCCCTCCCCTCCCATGCCGAGCCCCTTCTCTCCCCCTCCTCCTCCCCAATTTAATTGATTAATTGTTTAAATTCTTAATTGTTTGATTGATTAATTGTTTGATTGCTTAATTGTTTAATTGCTTAATTGTTTGCTGAAATTGTTTAATTGCTTAATTTAAATTTGCTGAAATTCCTTAATTGTTTATTAAATTATGCTGAAATTATTTAATTGCTTAATTGTTTCATTGATTATTTGCTTAAATATGCACGGCCGTCTTGCCGGCCGACGCGACCGCCGGCTCCCCTCCACGGCGAGCGCCGCCCCGCCCCGGCCCCTTCCCCTCCTCCCCTCCCCTCCTCCCCTCCTCCCCTCCCTAACCGCCGGCTGCCCGGCCCCGAGCGCCACCGCCGCCGATTCCCGGCCGACGCCACCGCCGCCTTCCCGGCCGACGCCACTGCCGGCTCCCCTCCACGGCGAGCGCCGCCCCGCCCCGGCCCCTTCCCCTCCTCCCCTCCCCTCCTCCCCTCCTCCCCTCCCTAACCGCCGGCGGCCCGGCCCCGAGCGCCACCGCCGCTGATGCAAACTCAGGCAGAGCTGGAGAGGACGAGGGAGGAGCAGCAGAGGACGGCCTTAATGATGGCCCAGATGCAAGCAACGATGGCGGTAAGTAATTTAAAGTACCGTAGTTAAATTTCACAGCACTTAATAACATATATCTGCTAATATCTTGCAATGGCAGGCTCTTGCTCGACAAAGCGGTCAGGACATCCAGATTCCTACGCTTCCGCCACAGCAGACACCGGAGCAGGTAATATTGTCTATACCTAGGAGTTTGATTCCCTTTTCATTATGTTAAAAAGTTATTTGCATCACATTTAATCCTAATTATGATTCTTTTGCAGGGTTCCGGAACGCGTCGAGATCCCGGAGGCAGTGGAGGGGGTAGCGTGTAGACACTGGAGCAGGTGAGAAACTCTCTTTAAGTGTATCTAATCAAGCTTTAGTAGTTTTTGGCCATGGTAGAAATGATTAGTATATAGTGAATAAGTTGTCAGTGCTTCCATTTAACAAAAGGGCTAGTGATTATCGCTGATGTTTCCTTCTTATGTCGAAACTGATGTTCACTGAGTTAACAAAGGGCTAGTGCTTCCATTTAACTAGTGATATAGTACATTACTTCATTTGAAACTACATCATGCTTCCTTCTTTTGTCACTGATGTTCTTGGCCTCTTATGTTATCACTGAGTTGACATTGATGCTTACTAGTGATTATGTTTCTTTTGCAGGGATCCGGAACGTGCCGAGAAGATCCTGGAGGTAATGGAGGGGCTAGCGTGTAGCCCGGTGGTTGTTGATGTTGATTGTTGCAAATTGTGTTGTTGTTGATGTTTTGAACTATATATTGAAACTGTTATGTTGTGTATGAAATTATTTGTTTGTTCTGTGTTCTCGCCATCGAGCGAGGTAGTCAGTTTCTGTTTTTAAAAAAAAATCGAAAACTTAACTTACGTCGGCTACGGTCAGGCCGACGTAAGTTAGCCCAGGTTAACTTACGTCGGTCAGGCCATACCGACGTAAGTTAAACCACTAAACTTACGTCGGTTTGCCCTGGCCGACGTAAGTTACAGCACTTAACTTACGTCGGCCTGCCCAAGCCGACGTAAGTCCTCAGGCCCAGCCCAAGGCCCATCTCGACACTTAACTTACGTCGGCTTCTGCAGACCGACGTAATTAAGTTAACTTACGTCGGTGGCCGACGTAAGTCACCTTAATTACGTCCAAATGCCTACGTCGGCTGAAAGCCGACGTAATTAAGTGAAAACCGACGTAATTAAGTTACTTACGTCGGTTTAAGCCTTACTTACGTCGGCTTTGGCCGACGTAAGTGACCGTTCTTCCTGTAGTGTGTATTCATTACAAGCCAATGTATTCAGCACACATAGGTCTTACAATCTCCCCCTTGATGAATGCATTGGCAACACCAGTTAAAATCCGAACATTGGCTTATTCACATAAAAGTTTTGAAGGCAATTTCTCCCCTTTTGTAAATCAAAAGTAAAATGAGAAGAAAATCCAAAAATTATCCTATATTATCTCTCCTTATGCACATATTCTCTTTCTCTTCATGCTTATCTCTCCCCCTTTGACAATGTATTCAACAAGTCATGAGCATATAAACAAATTATCTCTCCCCCTTTAGTTGTTATGAGCATATTATAACATATACATATAAACAAAGCTCATCCAAGTCATACTATCAAGTACCTTACATTATCACATCAATGAAATACATAAAATAGTGTAAGCCATGCTAGAGATCAAATGTAATTTTCAATTTAAGTAAGTCATGATCTCACAAACTTAACTATTTCAAAACCTGAAATTATGACACTAGTTGCTGCATTTTATTATTTTTCAAAGCATAAATTTAGATCATATGATATTTGCAAGAGATTATATGCGCATTTGCCTTATTCTAACCAACCAAGTCAAGCCTATGTCATTTGATAATCATAAGCTTAAGGACATGGTTTTAGTCATACACAACTTCTTCCAAGTTCATATCTAAGTGTAATGATAAGCCATCTCAAAAGAAGAAGTGCGATGCATGAATATTCTCTTGATCTTTTCTCAATTTATATTTGTTCATAAAAACTCAACATGTGAGTTGATTACTTGATTAATTCTTAATGATTAAAAGCACTTGTGAACATGTAACAAGTTCAAAACAGCAAGAAAGTTCGACCATGACCAGTTTTAGTGTAAGTAATTATTCCAATTACTAGACATGGCAAAAACTACAAAATGTATAACACGAGTAATGTAGTAAGAACTTTCAGCATGTAAAAGGAATCACAAAGTCATATATGTATGAAATACTATGCTCATATTATTTTAATTTCAGATTCACACATAGACTTACCAAGTTTCAAAACTCCCACTCAATTTAAGCCATGAGGATGCATAACCCCTATTTCACTACGAATGTAACAAAAACGAGTGAAATCCAAAGGTTTTGTAAAAATGTCAGCCAATTGTTGTTCGGTATCTACATGGTGAAGCACAATGTTTCCTTTTTCAACATTATCTCGGAGAAAGTGATACCTAATGTCAATGTGCTTAGTTCTAGAATGTTGCACGGGGTTTTTAGCAATGCAAATGGCACTAGTGTTATCACAGAACAGTGGAACACTATCTAGATCAACCCCATAGTCCTTAAGTGTTTCAACAATCCAAAGAATTTGTGAGCAAGCACTAGCAGCAGCTACATATTCAGATTCGTTGTGGATTGTGAAACTGAATTTTCTTTCCTAGAGGACTAAGCAACAAGAGAATTACCAAGAAAATGACAAGCACCGGAAGTACTTTTCCTATCAATCCTACAACCCCCAAAATCAGCATCCAAAAAATCTTTCAAAGTAACAGTTGAGGAAGAAGGAAGAAAAATTCCAAATTCTTGAGTTCCATGTAAGTACCTGAGAATCCTTTTGATGGCTTGACGATGTGAAGCACGTGGGGAGGCTTGAAACCGTGTACAAAGACATACGCTGAATTGTATGTCTGGTCTTGATGCCGTGAGGTACAAAATGGATCCGATCATGCCTCTATATTCTTTTTGATCCACAGGTTCACCATCTTCATCAAGTCCAAGTGTTGTTGCTGTTCCCATTGGTGTCCGAAGAGGCTTGCTTTTGTCCATGTTGAAGCGCCTTAGGAGATCTTTTGTATACTTCGTTTGATGCACAAAGGTACCCTCCTTTGTTTGCTTGATTTGCAGCCCTAAAAACTTGGACACAAGATCATGAGAAGCACAACCAAAGATAATATCATCCACATACACTTGAACGAATAATGAGTCATTGCCATGCTTAAGCACAAAAAGAGTTTTATCAACCTTGCCCATGGTAAACCCTTTTTCAAGTAAGAATGTTTTTAACCTATCATACCATGCTCTAGGGGCTTGTTTGAGACCGTACAAGGCTTTGGATAGTTTGTAAACATGATTAGGAAAATCTGGATTTTCAAAACCCGGTGGTTGTTTCACATAAACCTCCTCATATATGTAGACATTAAGAAAAGCACTTTTAACATCCATTTGATATAGCTTAAAACTAATAGATGCAGCAAAAGCTAACAAAATTCTTGTGGCTTCTAATCTAGCAACAGGAGCAAAAGTTTCATCAAAATCTAGACCTTCAACTTGAGTGAAACCTTGAGCAACCAACCTAGCCTTATTCCTAACCACAACCCCATCCTCACTTTGTTTATTTTTAAATACCCATTTAGTTCCAATTAAAGTATGACGTTGAGGTGGAGGTACAAGTTTCCAAACATTATTTCTTTCAAAATTTTCTAACTCTTCTTGCATGGCAATAATCCAAGATTCATTAGTGAGTGCGTGTGATATATCTTTGGGTTCAAAAGAAGCAACAAAAGCAGAATGGGCATAAGAGTTTGGATCGCAAAACCTGGACCGTGTGACTCGTTCGTGCAAGCTTCCAATCATCTGTTGTGGGGGATGATCTTTGTAAAGCCGTAGGGGAACAGATATCTCACAAGCTTCTTCTTCTTCATGTTCATCACAAATCGATGAGCTTGTGACTTGAGGATGATTTGAATCAGCATTGATGGTTGTCAGTGCTGGTTGAGAATTAACATCCGGAGCTGAACCAAAGTCTTTAGCTGCTGAATTTTCGGGCAGCAGCTCCAATTCTTCCTCATCTTCAACGAAAATGCTCCCCCCTGCAGATATGGATCTGGACCTGCAATGTTTGAGCTAGTACCTGGGCTAGCTTCATCAAAAGACACTTCTCAAGTCTCCAAAATTTTGTTAGTGTCAAGTAAAAGCACACGGTAGCCTCTAGTATGAGATGGATAACCAAGAAACATGCCATGAATGGATCTAGGTTCAAATTTAACAAGATTACCATGTTTCATAACAAAGCCTTTGCAACCAAAGTCCCGAAAGTGTGTAACACTAGGCTTATGTCCAAACCGGAGATCATATGGTGTTTTACCTAGCTTAGCACGCAAGAAAAGACGATTTGAGACATAACAACCGGTTGCTAACGCATCAGCCCAAAATTTCCTAGGAGTTTGATATTCATCAAGCATAGTCCTAGCCATCTCAACTAAGGTTCTGTTCTTTCTTTCTACAACACCATTTTGTTGAGGTACATATGGTGAAGAAAATTGATAATGTATTATACTTTCGGCACAAAAGTGATCAAAAGATTGATTTTTAAATTATGTTCTGTTATCACTTCTAATTGCTTTTAAAGATCCTGGCTGATCAATTGGTAATCTAAGAAATAAAGTTGTAAAGTGACTAAAAGCTTCACTCTTAGACGCCATAAAGTAAACCCAAGAGTATCTAGAATAATCATCAACAATCACAAGTACATACCATTTACCTCCGAAGGATTGAACACGTGAAGGTCCTACGGTGTCAAGATGCAAGAGTTGACATGGTTCAGTTGTCATGATCATTGTGAGAGGAGTATGTGAACCTGCAACCATCTTAGCATGTATACAAGAAGAGCACACAATTTCTTTGTCCCCTTTAAGCTTAGGCAGCCCACATATGCGATCAAGAGCACTAACACGCGTTAGGTGATCAAAGCCTACGTGACCAAGTCTACGATGCCAAAAACATAGGTCCTTTGAATCATTAGCAACTAGAAACCTATGCTTAGAGGAAAACATATCAAAATCATCTTTAAAAACTCTTCCAAACCGAGACATGTTAAAAATAAGCTCACTATTTGAACTTACAACTTTGCAGTAATTTTTATTGAAAATAATTTCTAGATTTTCATCTAGCAATTGTGAAACAGAAAGCAAGTTGTATTTCAAATTTTTGACATGTGGCACATCCTTCAAAGTGTAGTGATCATTTACTCTAACCGAACCCTTAGCAATTATAGGAGTTGAAGAATTATCGGCAAAAGTAACATTCTCTACACATGACACAAAAGAGAGAGAGGAGAACCAATTTTTGTTACCGGTCATGTGATGTGAGCAACCTGAATCCATGATCCATATGTTCTCCTTCCTCAAACGTGTAACCTACATAGAAGCACAATACGTCGATGACTCAATACTGGGGTTAGTCAAATGGCATTTAGGAATCCAGTAATGAGTCACGCGACGTGCAGCAGGAAAAACACGCGAAAGCTGAGATAAAACTGCAGATTTGTGAGTCAAAGTTTGAGATTTTTATTCTTAACTACTGACCTAGAGGTAAACTTTTAATGTTTTTGACTCAAAACAGCAGGTTGTACATTTGTTTCAATATGTGCAACAAATTTTGCATGAAAGTTATGAGATCTAGCAACCATTCTTGCCCTTTTCTATTGTTTAGCTAGTCTATAACAAAAATCTATGACATGACCATCTCTACCACAGTAGGTACAATGAAATTTAACTTTGTGTTCATGTCTAGATGAGCAAACAACATTTTTATTTGAAACCGAATGAGACAATACTCCTGCAGATTTGAAAACCACTTCTTTTTGTTTAGGAACTGTTTGAATCAAACCACTTCCTAATGACCTTACAATTTTAGGTGGATGTGCCTTAGCATGAGCATGAGAATCAAAACCTAAACCAGTTTTATCATTGAAAGACTCGGATGAATTCAGCAGCAAGTTTAGGTTCTTATTCCCATTACAAAACCGATCAAATGTCTTATGCATGTTATCAAGTTTATTGGACAGATCAAGGCAATTTTCACATGAAGTTTTTCCTTTTAATTTGCAATTGGAACAATATTTAACTTCATGAAACGTAAAGCATTGTTCAATATAGAGATTTCATTCATAGCATCTTGCAGTTTCTTATCAAGATCATCACAACTAGAACAATGCAAATCAATTGTAGAACAAGAAGCATCTTTTAAGTTTCCAATATTAAGTGCAGCAAGTTTTTTGTTCTTTTCAATTTCAAGTTCAAGTTTATCAAGTGTGGAGGTATGTGCACTTCTTAGGGACAACAATTGTTCATATATTAAGTCACATGAGGAACAAGAATCATCAATAGGAATCAAGGATTTCAAACGATTAATTAAGATTCTAGTGACTCAATTTTAACAGCATTGTCCCTAAGCTTTTTGTCCTTTTTCTTAACAATAATAGTGTCACGAGAAATAGCATCACACATTTCTTTACAAGTAGGACATAACTCTCCATTGTCGCTATTGTGTTCTTCCTCCTCCATACTTGATCTTGACTTGCCCGCCATGAAGCACAAGTTTGCCAAATCATCTTCATCTTCATCACTTCCAATGTCCACGTCGCTTGAGCCAAGTTCCTGGAGTGCTGAGATAAAACTGCTCACCAATTGACGTCCTGTAAAACCCTTCTTTTTCTTCGTATCTTTTGCAGAGGAGTGCTTCGTTCTTGTTTTCTTTTCATCCCGGGAAGTAGGACCTGAAAGGTTAGGGCAATCTGAACAAAAATGTCCTGTCTTACCGCATTCAAAGCATCGTTGAGGTCCGGAGCTTCCTCTCCTTCTAGTTCTCACATTTTGCAATGCTTTTGAGAACCAGGTAGAGATGAGCGCTAGCTCCTCCTCTGGAAACTCCTCAATCTGTTCAAGGGTTAGAGAGGACAGCAAAGCAAGTGTACCACAAGATGATGTTTGACCGGAACTAGGCATGTCACATTGAGAAACAAAAGCAATAGACTTGTTGGGGTTCTTACGTGAGATTATGCAATTTCATGAGTTTTTAACTTGGAATATAGCACATCTAAAGTAAGTGGACTCATGACAGTAGATTCACAAATAGATGTGACTTTCATCTCCCAAATTGACATATCTAATGCACTTAGAAATTGCCTAGCATTTTCAGCATCTAAAAAATTAACATTGACACTACGCAAGTTGCTGAGAATCTTATTAATGCAAGCAAAAGGTCATCAATAGACTCACCGGGTTGCATCTCGAAGCGCATGTATTCTTTCTTGAACATGTCTTGCCTTACCTCTTTGATCATGTTGGATCCTTCGTGGTAGTCACAAAGTGCTTTCCACGCATCATATGTAGATCTGAGGTGTGCAACACGGTCGGAGACGCTTTGTGTTAATCCTTGTATGATCAAGTTCCGAGCCTTGTTGTTGTTGTCGACATCTCTCAAATTTGTAGCTGTAACTTGATCATTTGATGGCACTTCGTAAGGCTTGTATACCTTCTCCCATATTGCAAAGCCTTGTGCCTGGATGAAAGCCTCCATGCGTGCCTTCCAAACCTGAAAATGAAGGCCGCACCTTGTGCCTTGTTGTTTGGAAGGCATGCATGAAGGCTTTCATCCAGGCACAAGGCTTTGCAATATGGGAGAAGGTATACAAGCCTTACGAAGTGCCATCAAACGATCAAGCTATAGCTACAAATCTGAGAGATGTCGACAACAACAACAAGGCTCAGAACTTGAACATACAAGGATTAACACAAAGCGACTTCGACCGTATTGCACACCTCCGATCTGCATACGATGTGTGGAAAGCACTTTGTGATTACCATGAAGGATCCACAACGATCAAAGAGGTAAGGAAAGACATGTTCAAGAAAGAATACTTGCGCTTCGAGATGCAACCCGGTGAGTCTATTGATGACCTTTTTGCTCGCTTTAATAAGATTCTCAGCAACTTGCGTAGTGTCAATGTTAATTTTTCAGATGCTGAAAATGATAGGCAATTGCTAAGTGCATTAGATATGTCAATTTGGGAGATGAAAGTCACATCTATTCGTGAATCTACTGTCATGAGTTCACTTACTTTAGATGTGCTATATTCCAAGTTAAAAACTCATGAAATTGACATAATCTCACGTAAGAACCCCAACAAGTCTATTGCTTTTGTATCTCAACGTGACATGCCTAGTTCCGGTCAAACATCATCTTGTGGTACACTTGCTTTGCTGTCCTCTCTAACCCTTGAACAGATTGAGGAGTTTCCAGAGGAGGAGCTAGCGCTCATCTTTACCCGGTTCTCAAAAGCATTGCAAAATGTGAGAACTAGAAGGAGAGGAAGCTCCGGACCTCAACGATGCTTTGAATGTGGTAATACAGGACATGTTCGTTCAGATTGCCCTAACCTTTCAGGTCGTACTTCCCGGGATGGAAAGAAAACAAGAACGAAGCACTCCTCTGCAAAAGATACAAAGAAAAAGAAGGGTTATACAGGACGTCAATTGGTGAGCAGTTTTATCTCAGCACTCCAGGAACTTGGCTCAAGTGATGTGGACATTGGAAGTGATGAAGATGAAGATGATTTGACAAACTTGTGCTTCGTGGCGGGCAAGTCAAGATCAAGTATGGAGGAGGCAGAACACAACAGCGACAATGAAGAGGTATGTCCTACTTGCGAAGAAATGTGTGATGCTATTTCTCGTGCCACTGTTATTGTTAAGAAAAAGGACAAAAAGCTTAGGAACAATGGTGTTAAAATTGAGTCACTAGAATCTGAAATTAATCGTTTGAAATCCTTAATTCCTAGTGATGATTCTTGTTCCTCATGTGACTTAATATATGAACAATTTTTCGTCCCTAAGAAGTGCACATACCTCCACACTTGATAAACTTGAACTTGAAATTGAAAAGAACAAAAAGCTTGATGCACTTAATATTGGAAACTTAAAAGATGCTTCTTGTTCTAGAATTGATTTGCATTGTTCTAGTTGTGATGATCTCGATAAGAAACTGCAAGATGCTATGAATGAAATCTCTATATTGAACAATGCTTTACGTTGTCGTGAAGTTAAATATTGTTCCAATTGCAAATTAAAAGGAAAAACTTCATGTGAAAATTTCCTTGATCTGTCCAATAAACTTGATAACATGCATAAGACTTTTGATCGGTTTTGTAATGGGAATAAGAACCTAAACTTGCTTCTGAATTCATCCAAGTCTTGCAATGATAAAACTGGTTTAGGTTTTGATTCTCATGCTCATGCTAAGGCACATCCACCTAAAAGTGTAAAGTCATTAGGAAGTGGTTTGATTCTAACAGTTCTTAAACAAAAAGAAGTGGTTTTCAAATCTGCAGGAGTATTGTCTCATTCGGTTTCAAATAAAAATGTTGTTTGCTCATCTAGACATGAACACAAAGTTAAATTTCATTGTACCTACTATGGTAGAGATGGTCATGTCATAAATTTTTGTTATAGACTAGCTAAACAACAGAAAAGGGAAATAATGGTTGCTAGATCTCATAACTTTGAAGCAAAATTTGCTACACATATTGAACCGAATGTACAACCTACTGTTTTGAGTCAAAAACATTCAAAGTTTACCTTCGGACCTTCTGTTTTTTCCTCCGGAGCTACTGATTTTTGTGCTACACAAATAATACCTTATAGGTCAGTAGTTTAGAATAAAAAATCTCAAACTTTGACTCATAAACCTGCTGTTTTGTCTCATCTTTCGCGTGTTTTTCCTGCTGCACATCGCGTGACTCAGTACTGGATTCCTAAATGCCTTTTGACTAACCCCAGTATTGAGTCATCGACGTATTGTGCTTCTATGTAGGTTACACGTTTGAGGAAGGAGAACATTTGGATTGTGGATTCAGGTTGCTCACGCCACTTGACCGGTAACAAAGATTGGTTCTCCTCCCTCTCTTTTGTGTCATGTGTAGAGAATGTTACTTTTGCCGATAATTCTTCAACTCCTATAATTGCTAAGGGTTCGGTTAGAGTGAATGATCACTACACTTTGAAGGATGTGACACTTGTCAAAAATTTGAAATACAACTTGCTTTCTGTTTCACAATTGCTAGATGAAAATCTGGAAATTATTTTTAATAAAAACTGCTGCAAAGTTGTAAGTTCAAATAGTGAGCTTATTTTTAACATGTCTCGGTTTGGAAGAGTTTTTAAAGCTGATTTTGATATGTCTTCCTCTAAGCATAGGTGTCTAGTTGCTAATGATTCAAAGGACCTATATTTTTGGCATCGTAGACTTGGTCACGTAGGCTTTGATCACCTAATGCGTGTTAGTGCTCTTGATCGCATACGTGGGCTGCCTAAGCTTAAAGGGGACAAAGAAATTGTGTGCTCTTCTTGTAGACATGCTAAGATGGTTGCAGGTTCACATACTCCTCTCACAATGATCATGACAACTGAACCATGTCAACTTTTGCATCTTGACACCGTAGGACCTTCACTTGTTCAATCCTTCGGAGGTAAATGGTATGTACTTGTGATTGTTGATGATTATTCTAGATACTCTTGGGTTTACTTTATGGCATCTAAGAATGAAGTTTTTAGTCACTTTAGAACTTTATTTCTTAGATTATCAATTGATTACCTAGGATCTTTAAAAGCAATTAGAAGTGATAATGGAACTGAATTTAAAAATTAATCTTTTGATCACTTTTCTGCTGAAAATAGAATAGATCATCAATTTTCTTCACCATATGTACCTCAACAAAACGGTGTTGTAGAAAGAAAGAACAGAACCTTAGTTGAGATGGCTAGGACTATAATTGATAAATATCAAACTCCTCGCAAATTTTGGGCTGATGCATTAGCAACTGCTTGTTATGTCTCAAATCGTGTTTTCTTGCGTGCTAAGCTAGGTAAAACACCATATGAGCTCTGGTTTGGACATAGGCCTAGTGTTACACATGGGTCTTTGGTTGCAAATGCTTTGTTAAGAAACATGGTAATCTTGATAAATTTGAACCTACATCCATTGATGGCATGTTTCTTGGTTATCCATCTCATACTAGAGGCTACCGTGTGCTTTTACTTGACACTAACAAAATTGTGGAGACTTGTGAAGTGTCTTTTCATTAATCTAGCCCAGGTACTAGCTCAAACATTGCAGGTCCAGATCCATATCTGCAGGGGGAAGCATTTTTGTTGAAGATGAGGAAGAATTGGAGCTGCTGCCCGAAAATTCAGCAGCTAAAGACTTTGGTTCAGCTCCGGATGTTAATTCTCAACCAGCACCGACAACCATCAATGCTGATTCAAATCATCCTCAAGTCACAAGCTCATCGATTTGTGATGAACATGAAGAAGAAGAAGCTTGTGAGACATCTTTTCCCCTACGGTTTTACAAAGATCATCCCCCACAACAGATGATTGGAAGCTTGCACGAACGAGTCACATGGTCTAGGTTTTGGGATCCAAACTCTTATGCTCATTCCGCTTTTGTTGCTTCTTTTGAACCCAAAGATATATCACACGCACTCACTAATGAATCTTGGATTATTGCCATGCAAGAAGAGTTAGAAAATTTTGAAAGAAATAATGTTTGGAAACTTGTACCTCCACCTCAAGGTCGCACTTTAATTGGAACTAAATGGGTATTTAAAAATAAACAAAGTGAGGATGGGGTTGTAGTTAGGAATAAGGCTAGGTTGGTTGCTCAAGGTTTCACTCAAGTTGAAGGTCTAGATTTTGATGAAACTTTTGCTCCTGTTGCTAGATTAGAAGCCACAAGAATTTTGTTAGCTTTTGCTGCATCTATTGGTTTTAAGCTATATCAAATGGATGTTAAAAGTGCTTTTCTTAATGGCTACATAGATGAGGAGGTTTATGTGAAACAACCACCGGGTTTTGAAAATCCAGATTTTCCTAATCATGTTTACAAACTGTCCAAAGCCTTGTACGGTCTCAAACAAGCCCCTAGAGCATGGTATGATAGGTTAAAAACATTCTTACTAGAAAAAGGGTTTACCATGGGCAAGGTTGATAAAACTCTTTTTGTGCTTAAGCATGGCAATGACTCATTATTCGTTCAAGTGTTTATGGATGATTTTATCTTTGGTTGTGCTTCTCATGATCTTGTGTCCAAGTTTTCAGCAATGATGAGTTCCGAATTTGAAATGAGTATGATGGGTGAACTCACTTACTTTTTTGGGCTGCAAATCAAGCAAACAAAGGAGGGTACCTTTGTGCATCAAATGAAGTATGCAAAAGTTCTCCTAAGGCGCTTCAACATGGACAAAAGCAAGCCTCTTCAAACACCAATGGGAACAGCAACAACACTTGGACTTGATGAAGATGGTGAACCCATGGATCAAAAAGAATATATAAGCATGATCGGATCACTTTTTTACCTCACAGCATCAAGACCAGACATACAATTCAGCGTATATCTTTGTGCACAGTTTCAAGCCTGCCCACGTGCTTCACATCGTCAAGCCGTCAAAAGGATTCTCAGGTACTTACATGGAACTCAAGAATTTGGAATTTTTCTTCCTTCTTCCTCAACTGTTACTTTGAAAGATTTTTTGGATGCTGATTTTGGGGGTTGTAGGATTGATAGGAAAAGTACTTCCGGTGCTTGTCATTTTCTTGATAATTCTCTTGTTGCTTGGTCCTCTAGAAAACAAAATTCAGTTGCACAATCCACAGCCGAATCTGAATATGTAGCTGCTACTAGTGCTTGCTCACAAATTCTTTGGATTGTTCAAACACTTAAGGACTATGGGGTTGATCTAGATAGTGTTCCACTGTTCTGTGATAACACTAGTGCCATTTGCATTGCTAAAAACCCTGTGCAACATTCTAGAACTAAGCACATTGATATTAGGTATCACTTTCTCCGAGATAATGTTGAGAAAGGAAACATTGTGCTTCACCATGTAGATACCGAACAACAATTGGCTGACATTTTTACAAAACCTTTGGATTTCACTCGTTTTTGTTACATTCGTAGTGAAATAGGGGTTATGCATCCTCATGGCTTAAATTGAGGGGGAGTTTTGAAACTCGGGAAGTCTATGTGTGAATCTGAAATTAAAATAATATGAGCATAGTATATCATACATATATGACTTTGTGATTCCTTTTAGATGCTAAAGTTTTTACTACATTACTTGTGTTATAAATTTTGTAGTTTTTGTCATGTCTAGTAATTGGAATAATTACTTACACTAAAACTGGTCATGGTCGAACTTTCTTGCTGTTTTGAACTTGTTACATGTTCACAAGTGCTTTTAATCATTAAGAATTAATCAAGTAATCAACTCACATGTTGAGTTTTTATGAACAAATATAAATTGAGAAAAGATCAAGAGAATATGCATGCATCGCACTTCTTCTTTTGAGATGGCTTATCATTGCACTTAGATATGAACTTGGAGAAGTTGTGTATGACTAAAACCATGTCCTTAAGCTTCTGATTATCAAATGACATAGGCTTTGCTTGGTTGGTTAGAATAAGGAAGATGCGCATATAATCTCTTGCAAATATCATATGATCTAAATTTATGTTTTGAAAAATAATAAAATGCAACAACTAGTGTCATGATTTCAGGTTTTGAAATAGTTAAGTTTGTGAGATCATGACTTACTTAAATTGAAAATTACATTTGATCTCTAGCATGGCTTACACTACTTTATGTATTTCATTGATGTGATAATGTAAGGTACTTGATAGTATGACTTGGATGAGCTTTGTTTATATGTATATGTTATAATATGCTCATAACAACTAAAGGGGGAGAGATAATTTGTTTATATGCTCATGACTTGCTGAATGCATTGTCAAAGGGGTAGAGATAAGCATGAAGAGAAAGAGAATATGTGCATAAGAAGAGAAAATAAAGGGGGAGAGATAATATTGGATAATTTTTGGATTTTCTTCTCATTTTACTTTTGATTTACAAATGGAGAGCAATTGCCTTGAAAAATTTTATGTGAATAATCCAATGTTCGGATTTTAAATGGTGTTGCCAATGCATTCATCAAGGGGGAGATTGTAAGACCTATGTGTGCTGAATACATTGGCTTGTAGTGAATACACTTGCTTTGACGATAAAAGTTTTGAATATCACCAAAACACCTTTTTATTAAGGTCCGACTAGTTTTGGTTAGCTCCGGTGAGTTTTGTCTTTAGCTCCGACATGTCTTTGATAGCTCAGTCGTGTTTATGCTAAGCTCCGAGTTGATTTTTCTAGCTCCAGCTTTTGGGTTTACTAGTTTCGACTAGTTCTGGTTAGCTCCAGCGCTAGGTCCTACTAGTTTTGTAAGCTCCGGCGGGAGCTTGGTTATACTAGTTTTGGTAAGTTCCGGCGCTAGGTTCTACTAGCTTTTGTTAGCTCCGGCTCAAGGTCCGGGTTGCTCTGGCAAGGTCCAAAACTTGACCGCAATGCTTCTGTTTTTCATTTGCAGTGTTTCGTACTTGCTTTACATCTCTGGAAAGATTGCTTAGTATTCATTTGCTATGTCTTTGGTGCATTTTTGGTTGACATGGATGATATCGTGTTACTGTGGTTTTGCAACATGCTTATGTGAGGTTCTCACGTAAGGTGTTGTGTTCAGAACTAACTTGAGTCAAGTCAGACTTGGGCTCGTATGGATTGATTGTTTATTCATGTGCAGGTGTTGCTTGAATTCAAGACATGGCTGGTGATGGGATCCATTGGACTAGTCTCAGGGAGGAGATGAGGTTCCAACAACCAAATTCAAGAGGAATTGTGGTTAAGCTGATCAGGAGGTTGCGCAACATGATTGAATCAAGAACAATGCATGTGAAGGTATCGTGGATGTCGTTGGAAGATGTTTGCACGTGTTCAAGGAGTGCATGGACGTGGCTACATGGTTCCGAGACGTGATGAAGAGATGTGGACGTAAAGAGTTGGTCGGAAAGGTCCAACCGACTAGGTTATGGACTCAGGCTGCGGTTGAGTCGGGTTTGACTCAAATATGGAAAGATTTGAGTTGGTTATGATAGGATTTCGTGTGGGTCACGAATTTGAGTTGTTTAGGAATGTGGGATACGTTCCTATGGTGTTTGGAAGTCTTAAGATTGCTTCTATCTGCGTATAGAAGAATCCTAAGCAGTTATGGAAAGTTGCGATTCGTGAACAGAGTAGGATTAGGTTCCTGATTTGAGTTGAGTTGGCTTTCGAGCTGGTTATATAAGCAAGGGAGCCCAGAGCTCGTGGTGCACTACTTTGGGGCTGTACCTCTTGTGTTCTATTGAATAAAATTCATAGTTTGAACGAACTTTTGTGCCTTGTTCGTCTGAATTATTCCAGACAAGTTTTACTCGTCGAGTTTCTGGACAGCACTACCTTTCGTCGGTGGTTTTATCATAACTCGAGTTTTACAGATCCAATTGACGTGATTCTTTTTAGGTTGTCTTCACAACTTGATTATATATCATCTTTCAAAATTTCACGGTTATTGGATTTGTGGTCTATGATCTACACGAGTTTCTTTGCAGCGTTCCAGAACTGTTTTTTTTTCTCGGGTAGGGCAGATTGACCTTTGTTTGATCTTTCGATCATAACTTGAGTTTTTCTCGACGGATTTGAGTGATTCTTGTTGTGTTGTCTTCGTTACTTGATTCTCACTGATATCTATGACTTTTGTCACGGTGAAACACGTTTAGATTAGTCTCACACACGATTTCTTTAACAAATCGTTTTTCTACCGAAGGGGTTGGGGTTTAATTGTTTCCGCTGCATAAGATTATTAAATCTACCATTCACCCCCCATCTGGTAGCTTTTCACGTGCTCTTCGATCCTACAGTTCCGGGCCTTGCCAGAGCAACCCGGACCTTGAGTCGGAGCTAACAAAAGCTAGTAGAACCTAGCGCCGGGGCTAACTAGAACTAGTCGGAACTAGTAAACCCAAAAGCCGGAGCTAGAAAAATCAACTCGGAGCTTAGCAAAAACACGCCAGAGCTAAAGACAAAACTCAACGGAGCTAACCAAAACTTGTCGGGTCTTAATAAAAAGGTGTTTTGGTGATATTCAAAACTTTTATCGTCAAAGCAAGTGTATTCACTACAAGCCAATGTATTCAGCACACATAGGTCATACATAACCACCATGATCAGCCAAAACGCATCAAAAAACTTAACTAACCAAACCTTGAGTTGGAGCTTACCAAATCTAGCAGGACCTAGTGCTGGAGCTAACAAAAGCTAGTCGGACCTAGCATTGGATCTTACCAAAGCTAGTCGAACCTAGTCACAACAAGTCAGACCTAACCAAAATAAGTCGGACCTAGCCAAAATAAGTCAGAACTAGACAAAGATGTAGGACCTAGCCAAAGCAAGTCAGACCTTATGTCGGACCTTGTCGGAGCTACCCAAAACAAGTTAGACCTATTGTCCGACCTTGCAGGAGCTCGGACCTAGAGATGGACCTTGTTGAGACGGGTGTTTTGGCAGTATTCAAAACTGTTATCGTCATAGCCAATGTATTCAGCACACATAAGTCTCACACCAGAACCACTGAGGGAGGGGTTAGAGCTGAAGTAGGATCTTCAGCTTGCATAGCCTCCGCAGCTGCTGCAGGCGCTGGAGTTTCAACCTCCTTCCTCGATACCCTGGAAACAGAACATAGAGAATTCAAGATAAAGCAAGAAACAAAATCAAGACAAAAGCTAAAGGTCTGGCCCTTACCTGGGGATGTTGCCACTCCAGTCGGCACAGATCTTCTTTCTTGGGCGCTTGGAGCTAGAGCCCATCGTCGTCGGTGTGGCGAACGCTCCAGGACCCGAACCTGGTGTTGAGGCGGCCGCCGGCACTGCCACCTCTAGTACCTCCATCAATAGAGGATGCACTCCGGACCTAGAGCCATCAGCTAGCACTAGGGCAGGAGTCGATTTGCCGGACCCACTGCCCACTATGGGCACTGGAGCCGAAGGACCAGCCAGAGCTGGGGGCACGACCACCACTGATCTGAGCCGAGGCTGAGTGGTCACTTCTTTTGGAGCTTCCCTCACGCTGCTTCCGTCACTTCTTGTCAGCTTCTGCTTGCGACATGATGTTTCGATGGGAGCTTTCTCCTTGCCTCAGCTTGAGGTAGATTTTTTGGGAGGTGAAGTTGTGGAACCTTTGCCTTTGCTGCTGACTGGCGTAGGTTCAGAGCCTTCATGGGAGCAAGGAGCTCTGGGGATCACAATCCCCACTGGAGGAGTGCTCCGATGCTTATCCACAAGGCCTAGATCATCAAGTGCTGGCATCTTCTTCTGCAACTCCCTCCTGAACTCTGGCACCTATTCAATAATAGAAACTCTGCTAGAGGTTTCAGATCATCGGGGCGAATGGCTCCATGGTGCAGCTTTTGGAGATGAAGCTTCAAATCCTTTTCATCCAAATTTGACCCGACACCAGTATAAATTCGGTATGGATTCATCTCTCCACTGAATGCCCACACAGACTATCCCCTTTTCATCAGCGAAGCCCACCGGTTGGTCAGGAAGTCGGCGATGAACATCAGGGGAGTCCTTCTCCTTAACCGCACTCCCGAATCCTTGTCAAGATCGGGTTGTACTCCTCCGACAGCATTGGAACCACCTCCCAAGCGTCGGTGTTGTTGACGGCTATTATACACTAATTTCATCCGTCAATATAACTCAATTATGTGAAGGAATTGTCATTTCTTACACACATCACCTTTCTATTTAACCTATTTCCACTTGTCCTTGGATAAAGTAGTGCATGCAGGGATTCTATGCAAAAATTATGTGAAACAAGGGGGTGGATCCTATAAAATACCATTCCAGACAATCAAGCGACGACACGTGGCACCACATGGATCAAATGGCCCACAAACAGAAGTATCGGAGGCCATCCAACGGTGTAGCACCCATATTAGTCAATGGCACCCACCTGCCAGTCACCTGGAGAAAGCACACCGCAAAAGGGGCCAGGACCAGGTCGGCCGACCCCCCTAGTTGGCTGACTAGTTCATGCAACCTTTCTTGGTCAAACTCCACATGGTGGCTTCTCCCAGCTTGAAGTGGTCATGGGTGACTGAGTCGCACGCTTTTGGAGGCGGGAACCGACCCTTCTCCAAGCTATAAATAGGACCCCTCACCCCTCACTTCAACACAAACCACTTGAATATTCATCCTTGTATCCGCTACTCTCCATATGTTTAGAGGAGTATAGGTTGTAGAGAGGAGAGTCTCTAGTCCATAGTCCATGTAGGAGATGAGTAGAAGGAGTCTCTTCCCAATTGGGAAAGGTATGCCTTCCATATTCCTATTTGTATTTGTGACATTATTCATAATAAAGATGTTATCTTTAGTCTTCATATGTTCATGTACTTGGATGAAGCATTTCTTGTTTGATTGTGGATTCCATGTATGTGGTAGGAGTAGTATTTATGATTGTGCTATACCATGTTGATTACATTATCATAAAAACTATAAACCTCCACTATAGTCTAATTAGCTATGATATGATTATGTTAACATGAATCACTTATGCTATGAATTAACATTGGTTCAATGATGATTTAGTTCATTGCCTTAGGGTGGCTTGTGACTAGGCTCTTAAGGTAATTACTTAATATGCTTGCATGGCGTTGAATGTCTCGTAGACCCATAGATTGAAGAGGTAGGCAGTAGGTGGTGACACCCCTATATGTCCTTTGTAATCCTCCACGTTCGGCTATGTCACAGGCTCTTGGCAAGAGTAACCTAGTGTTGCTAAGGGTAAACCCGTGCCCGATGTGTTAATCTACTTAGCATGAGAATTCCTAATTAACATGATCATTAGTAACTAACTTAGGCTATGTATATGTACATTAGAAGCATAGGAGGAGTTTCTACCTAACTCTTAGCCTAGTTCCGCTGTTACCTCATTTATCCCGTTAGGATAGAATGCTCTTGTGTGTGTCACACTAACTCAACTTATCATTTAACCCATCCTTGCTAGAACCCTACCTAGACCAACTTAAGCTTTTCCACTTGATGATTGTTTTACTTCTATCTAGCCTTCCTTTGGGAAAATATAAATGACACCCTTTGGGAATACTCTTAAAAGGGGAAATGCTACATCGATAGTTTTCGTGCGCTTGCAGACGTTCACTTGAGAATTAAAACCTACCAACAAGCATTTCTGGCACCACTGCTAGGGATGAATTGTTAGTAGTGCATAGGAAATATCACCAAGCATTTATGGCGCTGTTGCCAGGGAAGGAAGCCCAAGTATTGCATGATTGAGTGAATAGGATAGGACCCTGGTAGATTTTAGTAGGATGACCCCTCTTTTTTTCGCATTTTTTGTGAAAACAGGGTAGTGTATGTGTGGTTTCCGCTTGCTGGAAAACTTTGTTGAAGATCCCAAATCCCTTCTGAGAGATCGACCTTGTGTCGTAACCCGTCAGAAGCTTCGAGTAGCAAAGCAAGCCAACACAACCGCACCGACAAACGAAACAGCAATGGCCCAGAAGACCCTTCATGTGTTTTTGGCTCCCTCTGCTAACAATGTGCCTGTTGGGCCCAATGTTAACACGGGAGACGTAAACTTCAAAATCAAGACTGGCCTGATCACTATGGTGCAAGCTAACCCATTTTGTGGAAAGGCTAACGAGGATGCAAGTGCTCACCTGCAACAGTTCCTTAAGATCTGCAACACTTTTAATATAAAGGACGTATCTCCTGATGATGTCCGTCTTAGGCTGTTTCCGTTCTCTCTTCTTGGGAGAGCGAAACAGTGGTCTACGCGAACCAAAGTGCTATAGACACTTGAGAGAGATGTTCTACGACATTCCTCGCCAAGTTTTACCCGTTGGTCAAGACCAATGCCCTACGTGGAAGAATTTCCAGCTTCCAGCAGGATGCGAAGGAATCCATTCCTGAGGCTTGGAAAAGGCTGCGGGAGTATATCCTAGTATGTCCCCACCATGGGATGGATGACTGAATCATCATCCAAAACATTTACAATGGGTTGATCCCTTCCGCCCGTGACCATGTTGATGCTGCTGCTAGAGGTGCCTTCTTCTCATTGACGGTGCCCAAAGCCAAAGATTTGATTCAGAAGATAGTGTCAAACACGGGTTGGAGCGACGAGCGTCTCCATACATGCCAGCAAGGCATGCACACCTTGAAGGAGGTGGACATGATCGCTGCAAAATTGGACCTCCTTATGAAGAAAATTGATGGACAAGGCAATGGTGAAGTATGCGGCAATGCCTATGCTTTATACTCTCACATCAAATGTGAAGTTTGTGGCAACATGGGCCATATGGGCAATGACTGCCCAGAAACTCGTGAGGATGCCCTATACCTAGCTAAAAATAGAAACAACAATGGTTATCGTCCAGGAGGTCATGGGTGGGGCCAACCACACCCATTCTTTCGAGGAGGGTACAACAATAATGGCAATAATGGAAATCAACCCAACTTAAGAGAAATTGTCATTAGCTGGCTGAAGATCAATGATGCTCTATCCAAGAAGTTGTTGGCTAATGACAAGACCCTAGAAATCATCAATGCCAAGATTGAAGGACTATCCTCAGCCTTCAAGAGTCAACTGAGTTTCAATAAGATGTTGGAGACTCAGTTTGCTCAACTGGCAGCTGCTGTTCCTCCAATGCAGAATGGCAAGATGCCAGGACAACCAGAACCTCCCGTGGAAAGTGCCAACATGATTTCTTTACAAGGAGGCAACTGGTTGAAGGACCCCAGATGTTCTACAATCTCATGCTCAATTAGGGAACACCACTTTGACAAGGCCCTATGTGACCTTGGAGAAAGCGTGAGTGTGATTCCCAAGGTGGTTTTTGACCAGCTAAACTTCACGAAACTTACTCCAACACCAATGCAGCTCCAACTGGCTGATTCCCCAGTCCGTTATCCGGCCGGTATTGCCAAAGATGTCCCGGTGAAAATCCGGAACTGCTTCATACCCATGGATTTTGTGGTGCACAACACGGAGGTCGAGAAGGATACACCACTCATTCCTGGGTGTCCATTCCTAAGCACCGCGAAGGCTCGCATAGATGTGGGGGATAAAGAAATCCACTTCCATATCAATGGCAAGGAGGAGAAGTTTAACTTTCGCCCAAAGTTAGAGCAATGCTCCATGGTCCGTTTGAAGTATGGGCCTAATGTTAAACACATTCAAGAGGTCGAAATCACACCCCCAAAGGTGGACCTGCTCATTGTATTCATGAGGAAATTGATCTATGCGAAAAACCCATCTTATCGTCCACGCCGACACCCCAAGAAGATGGAGAAGTCTGGGCCTCCTCAAAGGCCCAAGTCCACCAAGCCGCCGAAGAAGGAATGGCGGAAGAAGCAAGACAAGCTGTCCGAGCCCATCCTTCCGGGCCCGGATGTAAAGAAATGAAGAAGGAAGAATGTCCATCTCATCGGTCGGTGGTGAGACCTAGCCAATAGATTAAATTGTAGTTATCCTTTATTTGATTTTTGTTTTATTTTCTCTTCATTTGATTTTTCCCCATTTAGTTTGATTCTCCCACTGCTTATTTGATTTTCTTTGCAAGTTGAGAATCTTATATTCTCAATTATCATTTTTATTTCTTTATTTTTCACAAAAAGAAAATTTTTGGGTTTTGAAAAAAGAATTTTATTTGGAAAACAGTTTTTCTGAGCTGCAAAAGTGGTATTTCACCAACGTTCTGATTCCATAGCCGTTGGGGAGCCACCTGCCAAAAGGGAGAACTAGGGGGCCCACCTGTCAGGTCAGCTGACCCCCCCTTCTCGGCCGACTAGGGGAAAGAGCCAATTTGGCTCTCTCTACTCCAATAGCTACATCTGGTGCCCTAGTGACCATTGGGGATTGCACACTATAAATAGTGGCCGTGAGGAGCTCTTCTCTTCACACTTCACCTCATTTCTTACATCCCCAAGGTCACTCTTGCTCAAATTGTTTTTCTTGCTATTCATTGAAACACTCTTGCTCAAAATCCAACTCAAAAAGATTTGCTTTTGATTGCATTTACAATTTGCTTTCAAGTTCTTCAAGGGAAAATTCGCCGGGGTTTTGTTTTCACTAACATCACCTCTTTCGAGTTTTTGCCTTGTTGTGTTCTTGTTTGTTGTGGCCACGAAAGGAATGAAAAGGTTGTTTGGAAAGAGGAAGGAGGCTGCAAGCTCAAGCCATGGCGGAGACTCAAGTGCACGCCCTTCTTCCGTTGCTACACCAAGTTCACGGAGGAGTGTAGGAGAGGACACCCCCATAGGCCAGAGGAGCAACCCTCACCAACTTCTTCATGACGACGACCTCAACATCCAAAGTGAAGTTGAAGATCAAGCACTCAAGCTCCTCCAAGATCGTGAGTTTTCTCATACGAAAGCTTATGATCCGGATTTGATCTCCAAAATAGGTATGGATTCTGAATTCTTTTCCATTTGGCGTGCACTAGTATGGGAAAATTTTTCTCACATAGAGGAGAAAGGTTCACACCTTCTCTCCATACACTTCCTTTGCACACTCAAGATAGGATTTGATGGTATTACTTTTTGATAGTTTCAAAAAGAATACAACATCCTATGGAAAGAAATATGTGAAATCCTAGGCTTCCATAAACGTTGTTTGCTAGAAATAGACAATTTTCCTAAGTTTAACAAATAAAGTTTTTGGCAAGATCTAACTGGTGAGGTCAGATGCAGTGCACCTAGGAATAGCCACTTGCACAACCCCACTTTATGCTTTATGCATAGATGAGTAGCTATGACTATGTTCCCTAGAGGAGATGTAAGGATAATGCATGATGATGAGCTGAAAATTATACTTGCCATGATTAAAAAGATAAAAGTTGCTCCAGCTATTGCCATGATGACACAATGGGTAGATTACATTCCAAGGGTAGGGCCAATTGATTGCACTTCATTGATTACCCGTATTGCTACAAGTGTAGGAGCACTTAAATATTCTTCATTTGAGTATATTGAAAATGAAAGAGAATTATTTCATGAAGAATATTTAGTGGAAGGACATACCCTTAAGCATGATCAAGATGGCTCTTTGATATTTTATTATCCCGGCTTTGTCAATGAAATTCGTTTACCTAACCTGGATTATCATTTGTACAAATGCCAGAGACTAATCATTGATCTACTTCCCTCGGGGAAGCCAGAAGAAGTAATGTCTCTGGGAGGGTAACTAGAAGTCGTACAAGGAGAGCGGCCATGCCCCCGACAACCTCCACGGTCCATGGGTACCAAGAGGAAGAGAACCCAACAGGTGATGCACCCGGATGGACTCAACCTCCATCGTATGAGACCGAAGGTCCGTCTTGGCATGGATGGCCAGGTGATAAATGGAAGACACCCCTATCCACTTCAAGCTCTAGCAGCTTGCCTCCAACATCTATGAGAACATGTCATTCCACTTCGGCTAGAAGTCATCGTGACTATAGCCAAGGAATGATAGACATCTCTAGACGTATGGAGGAGCTTGAAGTAAGGACGGGTGACATCTACAACATTCTCCAAGGGCATGTCCAAGGTACCCAAGACTTGCAACAACACATGGACACTCAGTTCATCAACCTCAACTCCATGCTACAACAACAACAAGCCGATCTCGCGGCATACTTCCTTCATCAAGGGCTCAACCCTCGACAAGGAAGTGAGTGAAGAACAAGCTTGGGGGAGGACCCCCACATGAGGTAAATTGTATCAACCCCTTGCATATTTATTTTCCACTTACCCATCATCCACCTTGCATTTAAAAATAATAGGATAGGCATTATTTACAAATAAAATAAATGATGTGCGGTAAGAATGACTTGGAATTCACATATATGAAATGATGAATAGTTGCTCTGTTTTAATTTTCCTAAGTCCCTAGTTTAAAACTTACTACTCTCCAAGATATTGCTCTCATTGGCTAGAATTGCTTTTGCCTTGACTTGGAAATTGTGGGTAACAAAAGCTTAATCCATTCTAAGTTGTTGTGAGATATGATATAGTGATAGGGCTGCTATTCCTAGTTTGATAGTGAAACTTAGATTTCCGGAGAAACTCTAAAAAGATTTAAGTTATCCTCGTTTTATTAGAAATACCCACCAAAGCCATATGATACATTACATTGATAGACCTTATGCATATGCTATGTGCTTTCACATTGAGCTTTGTCAAACGAGTATAGACCTATGTGAGATTCCTTTCATTACTTTTTGAATTCAAGACTTCACTTGCACATGCTATACTTGTACACTAGAAGTAAGCAAATTTCAATCATACCACCATTCCACAATAAAAAGAGAAACTCCATATCATTCATGCTTAGTACCCTCTCCAAAATTCATTGCATAAAAAGGGAGTAGAAGACATGGCTACAAGAAAAAGAAAAAGAAAATACATGCTTACATCATAAGCATGAGAAAAAAAGTAGCCATGTTTCATCCCTGCAAAATAAGAGAGTCCACTCAAAAAAGGAGTCATCTAAAGATCCACATCCAATCCATTCCACCACACATCCACAAGTCTTGAATCAAATTGTTTTGAATTAATTTCTCCTAAGGCTTGCTCTTTTGACTTAGCAATATTATGTGTTGCAAATATGCCTACTATATTCCCTACCAAGATCCACATACAAGCCTTATGTAGAGGTAGGATGAATTTAGGCACAAGGCCTTGGTGAGGACATATTTCCACTACACAAAAAGGAGAGACTTGAGAGAATCAAATTGATATACTTAAAATCTAAATTGAACTCTCCAAAATTTAAGTAGAACATGATTTCTAGGGTATGTGTGCTCAATTTGCTGTTCTATCTTCCAACCACCCATGAATAGGAGATGGCATAAGCCCCATAATAACCTAAGATGGGTGAAGTACCATGCCAATTTTTGCAATACTAGGTAGATTATTTTGTTGTGCATGTGGTACTTTTGAAAATAGAACATAGTAGCAACTCCTGATCATAGACCTAAAGTCTTGACTTTGCTCGGGACGAGCAAATGATAAGCTTGGGGGAGTTTGTTGACGGCTGTTATACACCAATTTCACCCGTCAATATAGCTTAACTATGTGAAGGAATTGTAATATCTTGCACACATCACCTTTATATTTAACCTATTTCCACTTTTCCTTGGAGAAAGTAATGCATGCAGGGATTCTATGCAGAAATGAAGTGAAACAAGGGGATGGATCCTATAAAATACCATTCCAGCCAATCAAGCGACGACACGTGGCACCACATGGATCAAATGGCCTACAAACAGAAGTATCCAAGGCCATCCAACGGTGTAGCACCCATATCAATGAATGGAGCCCACCTGTCAGTCACCATGAGAAAGCACACCGCAAAAGGGGCCAGGACCAGGTCGGCCGATCCCCTTAGTCGGCCAACTAGTTACTGGTGCCTTTCTCCATCAAAATACACATGGTGGCTTCTCCCGTCTTGAAGTGGTCATGGGTGACTTATTTGCGCGCTTTTGGTGCTGGAACCGACCCTTCTCCAAGCTATAAATAGGACCCCTCACCCCTCACTTCAACACACATCACTTGAGTATTCATCCTTGTATCCACTACTCTCCATAGGTTTAGAGGAGTATAGGCTGTAGAGAGGAGAGTCTCTAGTCCATAGTCCAAGTAGGAGAGGAGTAGAAGGAGTCTCTTCCCAATTGGGAAAGGTATGCCTTCCATATTCCTATTTGTATTTGTGACATAATTCATAATAAAGATGTTATCTTTAGTCTTCATATGTTCATGTACTTGGATGAAGTGTTTCTTGTATGATTGTGGATTCCATGTATGTCGTAGGAGTAGTATTTATGATTGTGCTATACCATGTTCATTACATTATCATAAACACTATAAACCTCCACTATAGTCTAATTAGCTATGATATGATTATTTTAACATGAATCACTTTTTCTATGAATTAGCATTGGTTCAACGATGATTTAGTTCATTGCCTTAGGATGGCTTGTGCCTAGGCTCTTAAGATAATTACTTAATATGCTAGCATGCTGCTAGGATAGAGAGTAGCGTTGAATGTCTCGTAGACCCACGAATTGAAGAGGTAGGCAGTAGGTGGTGACAGCCCTACCTATCCTTTGTTATCCTCCACGTTCGGCTATGCCACAGGCTCTTGGTGGGAGTCACCTAGTGTTGCTAGGGATAAACCCGTGCCCGATGTGTTAATCCACTTAGCATGAGAATTAATAATTAACATGATCATTAGTAACTATCTTAGGCTATGTTATGTACATTAGAAGCATAGGAGGAATCTGTACCTAACTCTTAGCCTAGTTCCGCTATTACCTCATTTATCCCCTTAGGATAGAATGCTCTTGTGTGTGTCACACTACCTCAACTTATCATCTAACCCATCCTTGACATAACCCTACCTAGACCAACCTAAGCCTTTCCACTTGATAATTGTTTTACTTCCATCTAGCCTTCCTTTGGAAACATATAAATGACACCCTTCGGGAATACTCTTAAAAGGGGAAATGCTACATCGATAGTTTTTGTGCACTTGCGGACGTTCACTTGAGAATTTAAACCTACCAACAAGCATTTATGGCACCACTGCTAGGGATGAATTGTTAGTAGTGCGAAAGAAAATATCAACAGGTGTCAACGGCCGGAAGGCTGTCGGGCAGCTCCAACATGTCGTGGTAATCCACTGTGATGACTACCCAGTCCTTCTTCCATCCGTCCCAATTCTCGGAAGGGAACGTCTTCGAATACTTGAAGGGCGAGTTCTTGCGTTTCACGAAGTAGTAGAAGCCAAGGAACTCATTGCTCTTCCCGGTTGCGTGGACTGTGAAGAAGGTCCAGAAGAGCTCGATGCAG
Organism: Tuctoria greenei; assembly: GCA_036927565.1. Classification (NCBI taxonomy): domain Eukaryota; kingdom Viridiplantae; phylum Streptophyta; class Magnoliopsida; order Poales; family Poaceae; genus Tuctoria; species Tuctoria greenei. The sequence continues at coordinate 118,311,752 of JAYESD010000002.1, forward strand.
GGTGGCACACCCACCCACATCTCGCAAAAGTGGATGAATGTCACCACTAGCAAGAAGGAGTGGGGGCCGAGGTGGTGGAGTTGCAGGTCGTAGAAGTCGAGCACCATTAGCAGGAAGCTGGAGAACGGCAGGATGAGTCCCACCATGGCAAACGCCATGAAGTACACAATCTCACCGGAGCTTTCCTTCTTGAAGGGGAGCTTGCCGAGGTGAATCAAGTTGTTGAAGGAGTTGCTTGACCACTCCATATTGGTGCGGACCCTCGACAAATCTTCATCTCTCTTGATCCAGTTGCGAGGAAGACCAAACTCCATTGCCGCAAAGTGGAGCAAAAGTGGAGGAAAGGTTGCAAGGGCGGAGAGCTTTGAGCGCAAGATCGAATGAAAGTGTAAGGAGTTCCCTCCCCGTGCAGACATTCTCCCTTTAGTAAGCCTCCACAACGCTTGGATGGAAACTGCCTCCAGACCCAAATCTCAAATGACCTTGTCAATGACAAGGGGGTCGGGTCCACTTTGTTAAAAAAAGTCGCACCAGGCGAACTGTTGTCATGATAGGAAGTTGGAAGCCTGAGGGCGGCAACCTTATAGGATACAAAGATTACGCTAGGAACTGGTACAAATTTTGTATTGGGAACCAACGATCGTCAATTGCGTGAGATCCACACACCAGAATCCCATTCACCATATCAAGAAGGGCCAAGCGGCGACAGCATAACTACGTGTCGCCGACCCAACTGCCCAAGAAAAGACTTTGAAGTTGCAACATGGGAATCGATGATGGACCCACCTCCAGTAGCATAATATCTACCTGAGGACCTCTACCTAAGGTGGGCCCGCGGGCCACTATCGGTACCTTGCGAACCAGGTACCCCCTGACACCACAAGCAAAGTCGAGGAGTTCCTATGTCCAAGTGGAAGACGTACGAGGGTGATACACATCCCGCGTAACTGGACCTACCTCCGTCCTTAAGGTAGCACCAGTAGAGCCACGTGTCTAGAAGAGCCAGACATGCCTCCCTCATTAGGATAGCTCCGGTGCTGCCACGTGTCCTGCAGAGCCGAACCTGCCTCCGTCCTCAGGGAAGCTCCGACACTGCCATGTGTCCAATGGCACCGGACCTATCCCCCAGTAGAGGGAAGCTCTAAAGCTTCCATGTGTTATTACTCGGACCTACGTCAGCAACGGGAGGACAGTGGAATCTCCAACGACGTAGAGATTGAAGGGCTATCAATTAGCCATTACAAGACCTGGTTAACACGTCATTAATGCATATTAATGACGCACGATCAGGGGAATATCAAGACTGGTAATGCTGCTGTTAAGGAACGTTATCACACAATTAACCCCTCATTACACTATAAATCTTGTACAGGGTATTTAATATAGCCGGGGCCACTTGTCGGGCTAGGCTCAACTATAACGGCCAGTCCTTAGCATATAAAAGGGTTGTGCTGCACGATAGAAGGCATTCGATCCAAGCTCAACTGATCTCAAGCCATCCACACTCATACAATCAACAAACACACACCCCATGGTGTGTGATATTACGCTCAGGCGGCATGAACCACGTAAATCTCCCATGTCACCATTTTGTGCTTGATTTCGCTTTGCGCCCCAGCCGAATACGAACCTCCGCAGACGACAATTTAGTAGTACAGGGGGAAGTGTCGTTGCTACACCTTCGATAGTCGTCAATTCTCCGCCAAATTCTCTGTCTTCTTTGGATCTAGAAGTCAATTCTTGAAGCCCGACCTTTGGATTGGATTCGTGGTAAAATGTCTTAGATGTACCTTTTCTATGTAAAATATGATCCTATATTAGCTTTAACTATGCTCTAGTTGTAAATTTGCCATAAAAAACCTAGCCGAGCGGACTTGTCCGGTCCAGTGCGGACTAGTCTGGTCCACTTTATGGTCCAGTGCGGACTAGTCCGGTCCCCAGTACGGACTTGTTTGACCATCCGAATCTGAAGTTGCTGAATTGGACCCAAATTGACTCAAATCAACTCGAAACCTATTCAAACTTGTTAAAAACCATTGTAACTGGTTAGTAAACATTAATAGCAACTCATTAACAAGTTTTACCACATAATTGCATTAATCATGCATGTCATAGCATATTGAGTAATATATGAGCATTTATTGATTGTAATGTTGTTGACATTTCTTACTGACGTCACAGATCATTTCTCGAAAGAGATGAGGTCCGCAAGCACACGGAAACTGTCGTGTAGCATTTCACCCAAGAATATTGTATTTATCCCAAAGGAAGGCAATGGAGTAAAGTAAACACTACTCTTATGATCAAGCTAAGGGATACTAATCAATTATGAAGACAGGGGCATGTTGATAATATATGGGTAGTGTGTCACACACCTAAGCAATCTATTCGAAGGGGTAGATGGATCCTAATGGAGATTAGACTAAGAGTTGGGTAGTTGCTCCTACAATGCTTCTAATATACATAGCCTAGGTTAGATACTAATGAGCATGTCAATGGTGAATACTTATGCTATGTTGTTCAACACAACGGGCACGGGTTTACCCCTAGCAACACTAGGCGACTCCTGCCAAGAGCCTGTGGCATAGCCGAACGTGGAGGATCACAAAGGACAGATAGGGCTGTCGCCACCTACTGCCTACCTCTTCAATACGTTGGTCTACAAGACATTCAACGCAACTTTCTATCCTAGCACCATGCTGGCATATTAAGTAAATACCTTAAGTGCCCGGGCACAAGCCATCCTAAGGCAATGAACTAAATCTTCGTTGAACCAATGTTGATACATAGCACAAGTGATTCATAATAACATGATCATATCATAACTAATTAGACTATAGTAGGGTTTTGTAGTGTTTATGATGATAGATTAAGAGTGATATGGCATAATCATAAAGACTACTCCTACCACATACATGGAGTCCACAATCAAACAAGAAATGCTTCATCCAAGTATATGAATAAAAGAAGACTAACGATAATATCTTTATTATGCATAAAGTCACAAATATAAGAAAAGATTCGTGAGCCATACCTTTCCCAACTTGGACTTGGAACTAGAGTCTCTCCTCTCTGTAGCCTTACTCCACTAAGGACTAAGAGAACTAGTGTATAAAATAGAATGATGCTCAAGTGGTGTGTGTTGAAGTGAGGGGTCCTATTTATAGCTTGGAGAAGGGTCGGTTCCCGCCACCAAAAGCGCACGAATCAGTCACCACTGACTTCTTCAAGTTGGGAGGAGCTAACATGTGGAGTTTGACCGCATTTGGCGCCAGGAACTAGTCGGCCAACTAGGGGGGTTGACCGACCTGGTCTTGGCTCTAAACAACCAGTTCTTCCTCCAAGTGACTGACAGGTGGGTCCCATTCCATGATATGGGTGATACACCATTGGATGGCCTCGGATACTTCTTTTTGTGGGCCATTTGATCCATGTGGTGCCATGTGGCATCGCCTGATTGGCTGGAATGATATTTTATAGGATCCATCCCCTTGTTTCACTTCAATTCTGCATAGAATTTCTGCATGCACTACTTTCTCCAATGACAAGTGGAAATAGGTTAAATAGAAAGGTGATGTGTGCAAGAAACAATATTTCCTTCACATAATTTAGTTGTATTGACGGGTGAAATGGTTTATAATAGCCGTCAAAAAACTCCGCCAAGCTTATCCTTTGCTCGTCCTGAGCAAAGGCAAGACTTTAGGTTGATGATCAGGAGTTGCTACAATGTTCTATTTTTCAAAAGTACCATGTGCAAAACAAAATACTCTACCTAGTATTGCAAAAATTGGCATGGTACTTCACCCATCTTAAGTTATTATGGGGCTTATGCCATCTCCTATTCATGGGTGGTTGAAAGATAGAACAGCAAATGGGGCACACATACCCTAGAAATCAAGTTCTACTCAAATTCCGGAGAGTTCAATTTAGATTATAAGTACCTCAATTTGATTCTCTCAAGTCTCTCCTTTGTGTATATTGGAAATAAATCCTCACCAAGGCTTTTTACCTAAATTCATCCTACCTCTACATAAGGCTTGTATGTGGAGCTTGGTAGGGAATATAGTAGGCATATTTGCAACACATAATATTACAAAGTCAAAAGAGTAAGCCTTAGGAGAAACCATTCAAAATAATTTGATTCAAGACTTGTGCATGTGTCATGGAATCGAGCGGATGTGGATCTTGAGATGACTCCTTTTTGAGTGGAATCTCTTATTTTGCAGTGATGAAACATGGCTACTTTTCTTCTTTTTTTCTCATGCTTATGATGTAAGCATGCATTTTCTTTTTCTTTTTCTTTTTATTGTAGCCATGTCTTCTACTCCTTTTTTATGCAATTAATTTTGGAGAGAGTACTAAGCATGAATGATATGGAGTTTCTCTTTTTTTTTGTGGAACGGTGGTATGATGGAACTTTGCTTACTTCTATTGTAGAAGTATAACATGTGCAAGTGAAGTCTTGAATTTAAAAAGTAATGAATGAAATCCCACATAGGTCTATACTAGTTTGACAAAGCTCAATGTGAAGACAAATAGCATATGCATAAGGTCTATCAAGGTAATGTATCATATGGCTTTGGTGGGTATTTCCAATCAAATGAGGATAACTTAAATCTTTTTAGAATTTCTCCGGAAATCTAAGTTTCACTATCAAACTAGGAATAGCAGCCCTATCACTATATCATATCCCACAACAACATAGAATGGATTAAGCTTTTGCTACCCACAATTTCCAAATTAAGGCAAAAGCAATTTTAACTAATGAGAGCAATATGTTGGAGAGTAGTAAGTTGTAAACTAGAGACTTAGGAAAATTAAAACAGAGCAACTATTCATCATTTCATCTATGTGAATTCCAAATCATTCTTACCGCACATCTTTTATTTTATTTTGAAAGCAAATCTACTCTACTTATTTTTAAATTTTTTTTATATGCAAGGTGGCTGAATGGAAAATAAATATGCAAGGGGTGTGATACAAGTTAACTCAAGTGGGGGTTCTCCCCCAAGCCTGTTCTTGGTCAAGGTCTGCGATAGGGGCTGAAACCCTAACGACGGATGTTGGCCATGAGGTTGGCCTACCCTTGTTCTAGCATGGCTTTGACATTGGAGGGGTGTAGTGTTGATTTTGGGTTGCCTTTCATGGGTTCCATGCGTGTGGTCGAGGAGAGTGTTGTCAATATCGCTCATCAACACCTCAAGGTTTCCATAGGTTGGATGTACCTTGTTATTCCTTGGCTAAGGTAATGATAACCCTTGGCTACAAAGGAATGACTTGAACTCAACTTGTGTTGAGTGTGTTTCATCATTCGTTGGCTAAGGTGTATCATACCTTCTTTCCATATAGGAATAACTTGTACCTCTCATGTATTGGGTGTGATCCGTCACTCCTTGGCTATGGTAGTGATAACCTTTAGTCACAAAGGAGTGACATGTACCCTACATGTGTTGAGTACGACCCGTTATTCTTTGGCTAAGGTACAACATACCTATAACCACAAAGGGATGACGTGCACTCAACATGGATTGAGTGTGATCCGTTGTTCCTTGACTAAGGTATAAAATACCTTCTGGCCACATAGGAACAACTTGCACCCAACATACATTCGATGTGATCTTGTCATTCCTTGGTTAAGGTACATCATATCTTTTAGACACAAAGAAATAACTTATACCCAATGATAGTGGCAACTCCCTTGAGCTTGAATGAGTGATTGGAATAGTTGAGAGCATTTGTTCTCACATATTCGTAGCAGCCCATTGGTTGCTCATGGAGGGTTTCCATGTCAAATCTCCGGCCTCCTATAGTTATGATTGACCTTTGGGCTTAATTTCTGATAGGTAGCAACCATCCTAATTTACTCCTTGGCCAAGAGATATTGAAATGGAATCCTCTTAGGGTTTCCAACAATCAGATCTTTGAATGTCTGCATAGTTATTTCACTCCTGCAAACTTCCTTTCTATGATAGAGAGGGATGGTTAGCTCCCGATACTTGTACAAATGAATTTTCGGGTTAGGTAACCGAATCTTCATTTGTACGCACGGGGAAGAACAATACTAAAGATGCATTGGGTCCAATTTCTAGTGTATACATGAACAATGTATGAATCATTGCTAGGAGTGGGGCTTTATGGATAAATCAAGTTGAACATTTTCTAAAGCTCCTACTCATAGCAATGCAAGAGATATAAATACACTATATGGATCCTTCATATTGTAAAATTCCTAACCATCAGAGCTTTTTACTCAAGAGCAAATGTTTATCATTTAGGTCATGGCAAACAAGATTCTCAATTTTATCCTCCTAAACATTTTTAATTTTCTTGCCTAGGAATTTGAAATTTAGTGATCCATGCATGAATGAGTTTCAAATCAAAATTATGGACATCACTATTCTTAGGTTGCTACATACCAATTTAACCATTAAGTAATTTCATAAGCATTACCTAGGCAGAAAATGTCCTAACTCAAATTTAACAAACCTTATGAAATTCTAGGTACTTGTTTAAATTTATTCCCAAGTAAGGTGACATTCCTTTTTGAAGATTAAAAAAGAGTAATGTCGACACTTACTCTCTTGAGGATGCATAAGAATTGAATGATGAGAAGGTGTAAACCTTCCTTACCAATGTAAAAAAAATCATTCAATACTAATGCAATTCAAATGACGGAAAATTTTAAACTTGTACCTCTATTGAAGAGAAGTCTTGGTTGAAGGTCGTTGTGTGAGGAACTCAAGACCATGAATTTTGGTGAAGCCTTCATGTTCAATGTAAAGTTGAGGTCGGAGTTGAATGGGATTCATGTTGCTCCTCCGTTGGGCCACCATCTTGAGCATTCCTCCATCATGAACTCAAAATGAGATCGGTGGGGAGATACACGCTTGATGGGGCTTTTCAACCTCTTTAAAAAATTTGGTCTGGCTGCACTAAAATCAAGAACAAACGAAACAACTCAAAAACGGGTTATGTTAGCCCAAAATCATGTTGTACCCCTTGCCAAATTGTTTCGCCCAACTTGAAAGAACTTGCAATTGCATTGAATATTAAGGGAAATATTTTTGGTTTGAATTAGGAAGATGAATTCAAGTAGTTATTCCCAAGGTTCATATCCAAATAAATTTATCTCCTAATTCAAAACTTTAGTTTTATGATGGTTGGAAATTTTTCCTTCCAACATGCAAGTGAAAATTCAAACACGCTAAATGCAAATGAGAAATTCAAATATGCAATTGGGGAAAACAAATATGGTATAACTAACAATTTACCTATTGGCAAGGACTTACCGAATTTTTAATGTCCGATGAGTGGTACTTACCACCGTCCTGTTTGGTGCAATGATTTGTTGTCCAATCCCGAAGTTGAAGATGCGAAAAAACTTCTCTTGCTTGCCATGCCAAATCTCCTTTGGCATGTCATTCGAACACGTGGGACACATGGTGGCCCGATCCTCTCTGTCATCTTGATGAAGACTTGTTGATCTAGTGACGGCTTTTCCCTCTTGAAGATATTGTCTCATGAGCATGGTGAGGCTTGTCCTTCTTTTAGGGGTGTCACTTCAACCTAATTGATATTCATTAAGGTCAACCCATATCTTGATCATGGATCAAAAGCTTCCTTGGGTATTATGACATGTGGACTCCACAATCAAACAAGAAATGCCTCATCCACAATGTCACTTGCCCTAGGTTGCATGGGCTTGGTCGAAGGGTAGGAATCCCAACAAGTCATTGAGGGATATCTTGGATCTTGAATGCTCTTTAATTTTCTTGTCCTTGGCCAAGAACTTCATGTAACTGTTGTCTTGATTTCTTGTTTGGCCATGGACAAGATACTTCAAGGTAGGCTAGTTGAACTTAAATCCCTTCAAATCTTGATAGCCTCCTTGATAACAAGAGTGATGTTGATTTCACTCTTTACCTCCTTGTAGGTGGTAGCCATTGGAGTTGTGTTTGGAAGGAAGAATCCTCATGGGTCTTTAGGGAAATGATTCCCAAAGTGGCCCACGATGACATGGATATTCACAAATCATGTGAATATCCATGGCTGGGATCATCCAAACACTCCTCCATTGGCTTGGTCTTCATTATACTTTAGTGGGAGGTGTAGTGGTGTGCATGCCAAGCTAAGGGAACTAGAGCATTCTTCAATCCAACCATTGAGTAGAGACCATATTCTCATCCATGATGAATGTAAATAGGACTCCTTCAGCTCCGGCACAAATGTAGTCATGGATTGGTGGACCAAACCATGACATGAATGTTGGATGAGAAGCCAACCATCCAACCTATGATGGAGGCAAACCAAGAAGAACTCTTGGAGCCTCTGCCAATCTTAGGAATGGATGTCTTTGGCTCCTACAGGAAGCTGAAATTGTTCATCCCAGTGCGAACCAGTCCGGTATCCCAAATTGCTTGAAATTTTGCTAAGTCCCTGGACTTGCCCGGACTAGTCCGATATTCCAGCGGAGTTGTCCGTTTTCCCACTAACTAAAATTGGATTTGTGCGGTTTTGGCCAGACTTGTCTGATTTTCCCCTGGATAAGTTTGGACTTGTCCAATATAGTCCAGACTTGTCCGATATATTTCTGACTAACTTTGGACTAGTCCGGCCCTTTTCCGACTTGTCCGATAAATCACGACTCTGAGTTGATCTTTTGTTTCACGACTTGTTTTTAGGTGTTACCTTAACTGGGCCTAGGGACATGGTGCCTAACTCTTTTAGAGCCCATGTGGGACCCTAAAACCGACCCCTACTCATCTCAAACTCGAAATCTACCCAATCCTAGCCTCCACGTCTATGTAAACAACCCCACCCCTTGGCTTGACATCTATTTGCCACCTTTTCACCACACCCAAACCCTAGCTCGTGAATAGCCACCACCAAGGAGGAAAAAGGATATCTAGAGCAAGAAGAAGAAGAGGGGGAAATGAAAGAGTATCAAGATCTCCATCAACTTCGCGTTCTTCATCAACAATTCACCATCAAGTTCTTCATCAACCCTAGATCATCAAGATCCAAGTGTTGCCTCCAAAACCCTTGATTCTTTGGTGTCTTAGACACATGTTATACCTTCTACTTCCTTTTCCTTATGTCAATTCAACCCTAAATCTCCAAATTTACGTTGATCTAGAAAACCCTAGTTCGCTAGTTCTGCGAAGGGCAGACTTGTCCTGTCCCTAGCGGGCTAGTCTGATTTTCCTGATTAATTTCTGTTGAATTAATTATAAATTGACTTGAATCAATTCCAAACCTATCCAAACTTGTTAATAACTATTATAACTAGTTAGTAAACATTAATAGTAACGCGTTAACTAGTTTTACTTCACAGTTGCATTAATCATGCATATCATGTCATATTCAGTAATATATGTGCATCTATTGATTGTAAGTCTTATCTTGTATGTTTGTTGCGCGGTTTAGACGGATTTGCGCTACAGAGCGTTGTGGAGGACCTCCAGCACCAAGAGTTTAAAGGCTTTGACCCGAACCAATCCCAACAGCAAGGCAAGTGTCCTTGATCATATTGATCCAGTGTTTAAAGTAAATGTTTTGTTTTCGAAACTGCATGCTTGTGTCAATTTGATGGGAAATCCTATGATAGGAAGTTTAATAGTTTTGTTTAACCACCCTTGTCACCTAGAATATATGGTAGAGAGTCGGGAAGGGCTTTTTCTTTTTTTTTGCTTCGCTTAATTAATTGGGATGGGAAAACAACTATACTATTCTATTATGCATTAATGAGATTATGGTTAATATGAACTGGATAATATGATATGGTAATGGGTGATCTAAGCAAGTCTGGTATGTGGATGCGTTGGATGATATGATGGTTGCTTGCTTTAGATCTAAGGACCAGTTCATGCGAGAATATGCCAGGACAACAATGCCACCACGAGGCCAACTATGGGTGCAGCGTAGCTGATTAATTAGGGCTTTGCCAGTGCTATTTGGACCATTAAGTATGCTTGGGGAAGGGGTAGTCAGATTGGGTTTGTTGATGATTGGTGGTACTACCCTGGGATATGAATGGCGTAAGAGGGGCCCCTTGGTTGAAGATTTGCTCTGTAGGAGACATCGCCACCGGTGAAACCTCAGTGGTGTCTGAATAGGCTAGTAATCCCTTTGTAATGGCTATTTTGTGATCTCTTGGCCACACACCAACGAAAGTGTGAGATGGCATAATAGAGGTTCTAGTCACGGCAAGGTGACAAAATCACAAACACGTCGGTAAAGATGTACAAATTTTTCATAGTGTAAAACTATCATGATAGTCGTGCTCCCAGTTAAGAGCACCTGGATGACCTACATGATTAGAGGGGTTTTGGTATTGGGATGGTTTGGCAATGGTTATGACTGGTTACGAACTGAATTATGGTATTGGATATGGTTAATGGTAATGATAAATCTGGCATAATGCGATGGATATGGAAAATGGACTGGTATTATGGTAACTTTATGGTTTATGATGGGTTTACTTCACATACATACAATATGTTGCCTTCAAATGTTTTAATGTACCTTTCAGCACTTGCCATTATTATATTCGTCATTTGAATCAGCTACATGTCATACTTTCCACACTTGTTGAGTACGACATGTACTCACCCTTGCAATTCCCCCATCAACAGTTGCAAGTCAGGATTGGGAGTTTAATGATGATAATGCGGAGTTCTAGGCTGTGTCTACCGTCAGCTTGCCTATGGTGTTGATTGGAGTTGCATTACCCTATTTGCTTATGCTGCTTAGTTGCTTAGTTTGCTCAGTTTAGTTTGTTTCTGCTGCATTAGTTCAAACTTGTCATTAATATTCATCATAGCATGTATTCGAGGATATTGTAAATTTTGTAATAAAAGTGGTTAACTAATCTTGTCTTGTGGTAATTATCTGTATATCATTTTGTGAATGCACTCGTGTATGTGTGTTGAACGTCCTAGGCACACATATGCGTTCACTTGGTTCATTTTTGGAACCGGGTGTCACAAATTGGTATCAGAGCCACAGGTTGACCGTAGGACGCAACTATATGGAATGGACAATTTAGAGCATATAGGAGCACTCAGGAATCGATGTGTTTTTTGCTTGGTGTGTTGTTTGCTGTGTATTGCTGCTTGTGTGCTTAGTAGAGGATTTTGGGATGCTTTAGCATTGCCATGTCCATATAGGCTAGTATAGGTAGTTGTTTAGTTTCATATCCCTTGATGCATATAGTTGGGGACGTATTTTAAATTCTTATCTCTTGCTTTTCTACAGATGGTGAGGACTCGCAACCAGTGGGATGGAAATGATGAGGAGGAGAACAATGGAGTACCTCAGAACAACAATGGACAAGGACCTTCCCAAGGAGCTATCAACCTTGAGCAGCTTTTGGCGATGCAAAACCAGCTCATGCAGACCATGATTCAGACTATGGGACAGCTGCAGGCTGGTAACATCAACAATCAGCCCAACATGCCCCCACCGCCACCCCCACCTCCTCATAACCGGTTGGGAGAGTTCATGAGGACTAGGCCACCAACCTTTGCTCAAGATGCTAACCCTATGGATGATGATTGGCTCAATTCTGTGGAGAAGTAACTCGCTATAGTCCAATGCAGTGACCGGGAGAAGGTGCTATTTGCGTCCCATCAACTAGTTGGAGTTGCTGCCAATTGGTGGGACTCGCTATGCAATGCTCATGAGAATCAAGAGAGGATTACTTGGGATGAATTCAAGGAGAGTTGTTGTTCTCATTATATGCCGGAAGAAGTTATGTTCTTGGAGAGGCAAGAATTTTAGAACTTAAGGCAAGGAAGGTCAAGCGTGAGTGAATATCTCAATAAATTCACTCAACTCTCAAAGTATGCGCCTGAGGATGTGAGCTGGGATAGCTGGAAGCAACATTTGTTCATGAGAGGCTTGAACAATGAAATCCAAGTACAATTGCTGAACTGTGATTATGAAAACTTCCAGAAGCTTGTGGACAAAGTAATTGTTGTGGAGAACAAGGTCCATGAGATGGAGCAAGACAACAATAGGAAGGCACCATATCAAGGACAACAACAAGTAAGTAATGTGCGCCCTCGCTTTGCGCCACCAAATGCGCCATATTATAGCTCCTCTGCTCTTGTATAGTGCCCTGGTTATGCACCACGCCTAGCTTAGTTCGTGCAACAACGCCATGTTTTGCAAGCACTTAGGCCTCCAATGACTTACGCACCTCGTGCCAATTTTCCTGGTGCAAACGTTCAGAATCAAGTCCGTCCAAATTCTGGTGCACCAAAGAAGTGCTATTGTGGGGAAGCTGGATACTTTGCACACCAATGTCCTAGGTCAGGCCTTGGTCAAGGAAGCAATGCGCCAAGACAAAACCCAAGACCCAATGGAGGACAACCACAAGGAAATCGTGGACATCACAACTTTGCTCGTGGCAGCATGAATCATGTCTCTACAGAGGATGCTCAACAAGCGGATGACGTGGTGATTGGTATGTTTCTCAAAAAATCCAACCCGACGACTATGTTATTTGATTCTGGAGAATCACATTAATTCATTGCATCGAAATATGTTGCCAAGTATAGTTTGTCTATCTCTCATATGAAGTTTACTCTATCGGTTAAGTCTCATGGAGGAGAGCTGAGGACAAATATAGTATGTCCAAAAGTAAGCCTTAGAATAAGGGGGGTAGACTTCTTCACCAACCTCATTGTCTTGGATTCTCAAGGATTGGACATTACACTTGGTATGGACTGGTTGAGGAAGCACAATGGAGTTATTGAGTGTGCCATGAAGATGGTGAAGTTGACCAATGAGGAAGGGATCACCGTAGAATTTGAAGCATCTCAACACGCACCAAAGCAATTGGAGCTGAATCACATGGACAGTGCCACAATTGAGGAGATTCCACTGGTGTGTGAATTTCCGGATGTGTTTCCGGATGAGTTGCTAGGTATGCCACATGATCGATACATTGAGTTTGTTATTGATTTAATACATGGAACTTCATCTATAGCTAAGAGGCCGTATAGGATGCTTCCTAAGGAGTTAGCGGAGCTCAAGAAGCATATTCAAGAGCAACTAGAGAAGGGTTTTATTCACCCAAGCTCTTCACCTTGGGGAGCGCCCGTACTTTTCTTGGACAAGAAGGATGGATCTCAAAGAATGTGTGTAGATTACCTAGCTCTCAATGAGGTGACAATCAAGAACAAGTATACCTTGCCCCGTATGGAGGACTTGTTTGATCAAATGAAGGGTGCTTCTGTTTTCTCCAAGATTGATTTGAGGTCGGGTTACTTCCAAATGAATATTAGACCGTCGAACATACCCAAAACAACTTTTAGGACACGATATGGATCATATGAGTACACCGTGATGTCCTTTGGATTGACCAATGCACCTGCCTACTTTATGTACCTCATGAATAATGTCTTCATGGAGTACTTGGATAAGTTTGTTGTGGTGTTCATTGATGACATTATGATCTACTCGAAGGATGAGAAGGAACATGAGGAACACTTGAGGCTTACGTTGCAGAAATTGAGAGAGCACCAATTGTATGCCAAGTTTAGCAAGTGCCAGTTTTGGTTGAATGAAGTGTCGTTTTTGGGTCATACCATCTCGGGAGGAGGAGTATCGGTTGACCCCGGAAAAGTGAGGGATGTGCTAAAGTGGGAGCCACAACAAAATGTAAAGGAAATAAGGAGTTTCCTTGGATTGGCTGGATATTACCGTGGATTCATCAAGGACTTTTCCAAGATAGCCAAGCCAATGAAAGAATTGCTAATAAATTAAAAGGCTATCTGATGAACTGAAGCTTGTCAAAACAGTTTTGAGGAGCTAAAGAAGAGGTTAACTACAGCCCCAGTTTTAGTTTTGCCGGATGTGAGCAAGACTTTTGATATTTATTGTGATGCGTCAAGACAAGGACTTAGATGTGTGCTCATGCAAGAAGGTCAAGTGGTTGCCTACGCACCGAGACAATTGAAGAATCATGAGCAGAATTACCCAACGCATGATCTAGAACTTGCAGCCGTGGTACACGCATTTCAGATTTGGAGACATTATATCCTTGGACATAGGTGTGGAATTTATAAGGATCATAAGAGTCTTAATTACATATTTCACACAGACGGATCTAAATTTGAGGCAGCGAAGATGGTTGGAGCTCATCAAGGATTATGATGTGGGGATCAACTATCATCTGGGAAAGGCTAATGTAGTGGTTGATGCCTTGAGTAGAAAAGAAGTAAGTCACCAATTCACGGTTCGAGATTTACCATCCGAGTTATGTAAGGAGTTTGAACGGTTGAACCTTGGATTTGTGAATGAGATGGGAATAATGGAGTTAAATCCAACCTTGGAGCAAGAAATTCGAGAAGGTCAGACCAAGGATGAGGAAATTCAGGAGATCAAAGAAAAGACCCAAGAGGGGAGAGAATCCAAATTTAATGAGGATGAACATGGTACCCTATGGCATGGAAAAAGTAGGCACATGACTCGCGATACTCAATTCATCCCGGTTATACAAAGATGTACAAAGACTTGAAGACATGTTATTGGTGGGCTGGCATGAAAAAGGACATAGCTGGATATGTAGCATTGTGTGTTGTGTGCCAACGAGTCAAGGCGGAACATCAAAGGCCAACGGGATTATTGCAGCCATTGAAGATCCCGGAATGGAAGTGGAAGAGATCGGTATGGACTTTATAGTTGGATTGCCATGTACACAGTCCGGTTATGACTCAATTTGGGTAATCGTGGATCGATTGACCAAGTCAGCTCATTTTGTTCTGGTGAAGACCACCTATACAACCGCGAGGCTAGCTATACATGGAGCACATTGTGTGCCAACATGGGGTTCCGAGGAAGATAGTCTCGGACAGAGGTTTTCAGTTTACCTCTAGGTTCTGGCAAAAGTTGCATGAAGCATTGGGAACAAGATTGAATTTCAGCTCAGCTTATCACACTCAGACGGATGTACAAACTGAGAGGGCCAATCGGATTTTGGAGGACACGTTAAGAGCTTGTGCTTTGAAATATGGGAAAAGTTGGGAAAAAAGCTTGCCATATGCAGAATTTTCATACAACAATAGCTACCAAGCAAGTTTGAAGATGTCACCATACGAGGCACTATATGGAAGGAAGTGTAGGACACCCTTGTTTTGGAAAGAGACAGGAGAAACGCAAGTATTTGAACCTGATGTGTTGCAAGAAGCTGAAAAGCAAGTCCAAATAATTCTTGAAAATTTGAGGGCTGCTCAATCAAGGCAAAAAGGCTATGCGGACAATAGGAGAACGGAACTAGCCTTGGAAGTGGGAGACTTAGTATACCTCAAGGTGTCACCAATGAGAGGTCATAAGAGGTTTAACATAGGAGGCAAGTTAGCACCTCGCTACACTGGACATTCAAGATTTTGGATAAAAGGAGAGAAGTAGCATATAAGTTGGAGATGCCAGCTCATATTTCCAATGTAAATGATGTGTTTCATATTTCCCAACTCAATAAGTGTTTAAGGGTACCGGAAGAACAAGTGCCAATGGAAGAATTGGAATTAGAGACCGATTTGACTTATGCCGAGTAACCGATCAAAATCATGGAAACCATGGTGAGGGTTACAAGAAACAAGGTCATCAGATGGTGTAAAGTGCATTGGAAGCATCACACAGAATCAGAGGCAACTTGGGAGCTGGAAGATGATCTCAAGAAGGAATTTCCCTATCTCTTCTCTTCCGTGTCGAATATCGAGGGCAAGATTCATTTTAAGGGGGGTAGATTTGTAACATCCTCATTTTCATGCATCATGCCCTGCATCCATCATTAAACATGTTTAAAATTAATCCACATAAAAAGGAACAAGTTTAAAATGAATCAGAAACGAAACCGCACTTAAGAATTATGGGAAGTGCGGACTAGTCCGATTTTGGTGCGAACTAGTCCGATTTCTCTCTGACTTCCATCGGACTTGTCTGTTTTGCTGCGGACTAGTTTCTTTTTTTTGTCTTTGGACACTTTCGAACTTGTCCGGCCCATTGCGGACTAGTCCTGTATCCAAAATTGCTTGAAATTTTGCTAAGTCCCTTGACTTGCCCGGACTAGTCCGATATTCCAGCGGACTTGTCCGTTTTCCCTCTAACTAAAATCGGATTTGTCCAGTTTTGGCCAGAGTTGTCTGATTTTCCTCTGGATAAGTTCGGACTTGTCTGATATAGTTCGGACTTGTCTGATATCTCTCTGACTAACTTCGGACTAGTCCGGTCCGTTTTAGAATTGTCCGCTAAATCGTGACTCTGAGTTGATTTTTTTGTTTCACGACTTGTTTTCAGGTTTTACCTTAAGTGGGCCTAGGGATGTCATGCCTAACTCTTTTAGAGCCCATGTGGGACCCTAAAACCGACCCCTACTCATCTCAAACTCGAAATCTACCCAACCCTATCCTCCACCTCTATATAAACAACACCACCCCTTGGCTTGACATCTATTTGCCACCTTTTCACCACACCCAAACCCTAGCTCATGAATAGCCACCACCAAGGAGGGAGAAGGAGATCCAGAGCAAGAAGAAGAAGAGGAGGAAATGAAAGAGTATCAAGATCTCCATCAACTTCACGTTCTTCGTCAACAATTCACCATCAAGTTCTTCATCAACCCTAGATCGTCAAGATCCAAGTGTTGCCTCCATAACCCTTGATTCTTTGGACTCTTAGACACCTGGTATAACTTCTACTTCCTTTTCCTTATGTGAATTCAACCCCAAATCTCCAAATTTACATCGATCTAAAAAACCCTAGTTCGCTAGTTCAGCGAAGGGCGGACTTGTCCAGTCCCTAGGGGACTAGACAAATTTTCCTGATTAATTTCTGTTGAATTAATTATAAATTGACTCGAATCAATTCCAAACCTGTCAAAACTTGTTAATAACTATTAGAACTAGTTAGTAAACATTAATAGTAACCTGTTAACTAGTTTTACTTCACAATTGCATTAATCATGCATATCATGTCATATTGAGTAATATATGTGCATCTATTGATTGTAATTCTTGTCTTGTATGTTTGTTGCGAGGTTTAGACGGATTTGCGCTAGAGAGCGTTGCAGAGGACCTCCAGCACCAAGAGTTTGAAGGCTTTGACCCAAACCAATCCCGAGAGCAAGGCAAGTGTCCTTGATCATATTGATCTAGTGTTTAAAGTAAATGTTTTGCTTGTGTCAATTTGACGGGAAATCCCATGATAGGAAGTTTACTAGCTTTGTTTAACCACCCTTGTCACTTGAAATATATGGTAGAGAGTCGGGAAGGGCTTTTTACCTTTTTGCTTCGCTTAATTAATTGGGATGGGAAAACAACTATACTATTTTATTATGCATTAATGAGATTATGGTTAACATGATACGGTAATGGGTGATCTAGGCAAGCCTGGTATGTGGATGGGTTGGATGATATGGTGGCTGCTTGCTTTACATCTAAGGACCGGTTCATGCGAGAATATGCCAGGACAACAGTGCCACCACGAGGCCAAGTATGGGTGTGGCATAGCTAATTAATTATGGCTTTCCCAGTGCTATTTGTACCATTAAGGATGCTCGAGGAAGGGGTAGTTGGATTGGGTTTGTTGATGATTGGTGGGACTACCCTGGGATCTGAATGGCCCAAGAGGGGGCCCTTGGTTGAAGATGTGCTCTGTAGGAGACATCGCCACCGGTGAAACCTCAGTGGGGTCTGAATAGGCTAGTAATCACTTTGTAAAGGCTATTTTGTGATCTCTTGGCCACACACCGACAAAAGTGTGAGACGGCATATTAGAGGTTCTAGTCACTGCAAGGTGACAAAATCACAAACACGTGGGTAAAGATGTACAAACTTTGCAGAGTGTAAAACTATCATGATAGATGTGCTCCCAGTTAAGAGCACCTGGATGACCTACATGATTAGAGGGATTTTGGTATTGGGATGGCTTGTTACGTCTACATCTCTTCATCACGCCTCAAGATCATATAGCCACGTCCATGCACTCCTTGCACACGTGCAAACATCTTCCACCGACGTCCATGATACCTTCATATGCATTATTCTTGCTTCAAACACTTCGTGTGACCTCCTGATCAAGTCAACCACAATTCCTCCCGAACTTGGTTGTTTAACCTCATCTTCTTCCTAAGACTAGTTCAATGGATCCCATCACCAGCCATGGCTTGAACTGAAGCAACACCTGCACATGAATAAACAAACGATACTTCCGAGCACAAGTCCTCGACTTGACTCTCATTATTTCCAAAGTCACAACACCTTACGTGAGCACCTCACATAAGCATGTTGTAAACCATAGCAAAACAATATAAATCATAACCACCAAAACACACAAAAAACTTATTAAAAGAATACTAAGCAAACTTTCCATAGATGTAAAGCAAGTTCAAATCAATTCAAAGTAAAAGCAGAACCATTGCAATCTAGCACCGGACCTTGCCAAAACTAACCAGACCATGAGCAGGAGCTTACCAAAGCTAGCAGGACCTAGTGCCGGAGCTAACCAAAGCTAGTCGGACCTAGTGCCGGAGCTTACCAAAGCTAGTCGGACCTAGCATCAGAGCTGACCAAAGCTAGTAGAACCTATACAAAGAAGTCGGACCTAGCCAAAGCAAGTCGGATCTTACGTCGGACCCTGCAGGAGCTACCAAAAACAAGTCGGGCCTATCGGTGTACCTTGCAGGAGCTCGGACATAGAGTCGAACCTTGTTAAAAAGGTGTTTTGGTAGTATTCAAAACTTTTATCATCAAAGCCAATGTATTCAGCAGACATAGGTCTCACAATCTCCCCCTTGATGAATGCATTGGCAACAACACTTAAAATCCGAACATTGTCTTATTCACATGAAAAGTTTTCAAAACAATTTATCCCCCTTTTTGAAAATCAAATGAGATAGAAATAAATTTCTCCCCCTATACATATTTCTCCCCCTTGCATACTTCTCCCCCTTTGACAATGTATTCAGCAAGGTATAAAATAGAAATTTTAATTTGTTTTGAGCGCATTATAACATATACACAAAGCTCATCCAAGTCATACTATCAAGTAACATACACTATCACAACAATGAGATACATAAAGTAGTGTAAGTCATGCTAGAGAGCAAGTGTAATTTTCAATTTAAGCAAGTCATGATCTCACAAACTTAACTATTTCAAAACATGAAAGCATGACACTTGTTGCTGTATTTTTCATTTTTCAATATCATTTAAAGCTCAAATTTTGATCATATAATATTTTCAAGAGATTATATGTGCATCTGCTTTATTCTAACCAACCAAGCCAAGCCTATGTCATTTGACAATTGGGAGCTTAAGAACATGGTTTTAGTCATACACAACTTCTTCCAAGTTCATATCTAAGTGCAATGATAAGCCATCTCAAAAGAAGAAGTGCGATGCATGAAAATTCTCTTGATCTTTTCTCAATTTATATTTGATCATAAAACTCAACATGTGAGTTGATTACTTGATTAATTATTTATGGTGAAAAGCAGTTGTGATCATGCAACAAGTTCAAAACAGCAAAAAAGTTTGATCATGACTAGATTTAGTGTAAGTAATTATTCCAATTACTATTCATGGCAAAAACTACAAAATATATAACATGACTAATGTAGTCAGAACTTCCAGCATGGAAAAGGAATCACAAAGTCATATATGTATGAAATACTATGCTCATATTATTTTAAGTTCAGATTCACACATAGACTTCCCAAGTTTCAAAACTCCCCCTCAATTTAATCCATGAGGATGCATAACCCCTATTTCACTACGAATGAAACAAAAGCGAGTGAAATCGAAAGGTTTTGTGAAAATATCAGACAATTGTTGTTCGGTATCTACATGGTGAAGCACAATGTTTCCTTTTTCAACATTATCACGAAGAAAGTGATACCTAATGTCAATGTGCTTTGTTCTCAAATATTGCACGGGATTTTTAGCAATGCAAATGGCACTAGTGTTATCACAAAATAGTGAAACACTATCTAGATCAACCCCATAGTCCTTAAGTGTTTGAACAATCAAAAGAATTTGTGAGTAAGCGCTAGCAGCAGCTACATATTCAGATTCAGCTGTGGATTGTGCAATCTAGTTATGTTTTCTAGAGCACCAAGCAACAAGTGAATTACCAAGAAAAGGACATGCACCCGAGATACTTTTCCTATCAATCCCACAACCCCCAAAATCAGCTTCCGAAAAAGGCTTTCAAAGTAACGGTTGAGGAAGAAGGAAAAATGCCAAATTCTTGAGTTCAATGTATGTACTTGAGAACTATTTTGACGGCTTGACGATGTGAAGCATGTGGGGAAGCTTGATACAGTGCACAAAGACATACGCTGAATTGTATGTCTGATCTTGATGTCGTGAGGTACAAAAGTGATCCAATCATGCTTCTATATTCTTTTTGATCCACAGGTTCACCATCTTCATCAAGTTCAAGTGTTGTTGTTGTACCCATTGGTGTTCGAAGAGGCTTGCTTTTGTCCATGTTGAAGCGCTTAAGAAGGTCTCTTGTATACTTTGTTTGATGCACAAAGGTACCTTCCTTGATTTGCTTGATTTGCAGCCCCAAAAAGTATGTGAGTTCTCCCATCATATTCATCTCAAATTCTGAACTCATCATAGCTGAAAACTTGGACACAAGAACATGAGAAGCACAACCAAAGATAATATCATCCACATACACTCGAACAAATAATGAGTCATTGCCATGCTTAAGCACAAAAAGAGTTTTATCAACCTTGCCTATGGTAAACTCCTTTTAATGTAAAAAAGTTTTTAACCTATCATACCATGTTCTAGGGGCATGTTTGAGACCGTACAAGGCTTTGGACAGTTTGTAAACATGATTAGAAAAATCTGGATTTTCAAAACCCTGTGGTTGCTTGACATAAACCTCCTCATTATGTAGCCATTAAGAAAAGCACTTTTAACATCCATTTGATATAACTTGAAACCTTTAGATGCAGCAAAAGCTAACAAAATTCTTATGGCTTCTAATCTAGCAACAGGAGCAAAAGTTTCATCAAAATCTAGACCTTCAATTTGTGTGAAACGTTGAGCAACCAACCTAGCCTTATTCCTAACCACAACCCCATCCTCACTTTGTTTATTTTTAAACACCCATTTAGTTCCAATTAAAGTGTGACCTTGAGGTGGAGGTACAAGTTTCTAAACATTATTTCTTTCAAAATTTTCTAACTCTTCTTGCATGGAAATAATCCAAGATTCATTAGTGAGTGTGCGTGATATATCTTTGGGTTCAAAAGAAGCATTAAACGCAGAATGATCATGAGAGTTTGGATCGCAAAACCCCGACCGTGTGACTCATTCGTGCAAGCTTCCAATAATTTGTTGTGGAGGCTGACTTTTGAGAACCCGTAGGAGAATGGACACTTCACAAGGTTCTTCTTCTTCTTGTTCATCACAAATCGATGAGCTTGTGACTTGAGGACGATCTGGACCAGCAATAGTGGTCGTCAGTGCTGGTTGTAAGTCAAAATCAAGAGTTGGAACAATGTCATTAGCTACTAAATTTTTTGGCAGCAACACCACTTCTTCCTCATCTTCAATGAAATATAATCTCCCCCTGTGGATATGGATCCAGACCTGCAATATTTGAGCTAGTACCTGGGCTAGCTTCATCAAAAGAAACCTCACAAGTCTTCATAATTTTGTTAATGTCAAGTAAAAGCACACGGTAACCTCTAGTATGAGATAGATAACCAAGAAACATGCCATCAATAGATCTAGCTTCAAATTTATCAAGATTACCATGTTTCTTAACAAAGCATTTGCAACCAAGTGTGACACCAGGCCTATGTCCAAACCAAAGTTCATATGGTGTTTTTCCTAGCTTAGCACGCCAGAAAACATGATTTGAAACATAACAAGCGGTTGCAATTGCATCTGCCCAAAATTTTCTAGGAGTCTAATATTCATCAAGCATAGTCCTAGCCATCACAACTAAGGTTCTGTTCTTTCTCTCTAAAACACCATTTTGTTAAGGTACATAAGGTGAAGAAAGTTGATGATCTATTCCATTTTCTGCACAAAAGTGATCAAACGATTGATTTTTAAATTCAGTTCTGTTATCACTTCTAATTGCTTTTAAAGATCCTGGGTGATCAATTTATAATGTAAGAAATAAAATTCTAAAGTGACTACAAGATTCATTCTTAGATGCCATAAAGTAAACCCAAGAGTATCTAGAAAAATCATCAACAATCACAAGAACATAGCATTTACCTCCAAAAGATTGAACACATGAAGGTCCTATTGTGTCAAGGTGCAAAAGTTGACTCGGTTTAGTTGTCATGGTCATTGTGAGAGGAGCATGTGAACCTGCATCCATCTTAGCATGTCTACAAGAAGAGCACACAATTTCATTGTCCCGTTTAAACTTAGGCAACCCACGTATGCGATCAAGAGCACTAACACTTGTTAGATGATCAAAGCCTACGTGACCAAGTCTACGATGCCAAGAATATAAGTCCTTTGAATCATTAGCAACTAGACACCTATGCTTAGAGGATGATATATCGAAATCTGCTCTAAAAACTCTTCCAAACTGATACATATTAAAAATAAGCTCACTATTGAATCTACAACCTTGCATCAAGTTTTAGTGAAAATAATTTCTGGATTTTTCATCTAACAATTGTGAAACAGAAAGCTTGTATTTCAAATTTTTAACAAGTGCCACATCCTTCAAAGTGTAGTGATTATTTACTCTAACCAAACCTTTAGCAATTATAGGAGTTGAAGAACTATAGGCAAAACTAACATTCTCTACATGTGACACAAAAGAGAGGGAGGAGAACCATTCTTTGTTACCGGTCATGTGGCGTGAGCAACCTGAATCCACAATCCAAATGTTCTCCTCCCTCAAGCGTGTAGCCTATATAGAAGCACAATATGTCGATGACTCAATACTGGGGTTAGTCAAAAGGCATTTAGGAATCCAGTACTGAGTCACACGATGTCCAAAAGGAACAACACGCGAGAGCTGAGATAAAATAGCAAGTTTATGAGTCGAAGTTTGATATTTTTTGTTCTTAACTACTGACCTATGAGGTGTTACTTGTGTAGCATGAAAATTAGTAGCTCCGGAGGCAAAAACGGATAGTCCGGAGGTAACAACTGAAGGTCCATAATAAAAACTGAAGCTCCAGAGGTAAATTTTGAATGTTTTTGATTCATAACAGCAGGTTGCATGTTCCTATCATTCGGTTTAGCATCTGCAGCAAATTTTGCATGAAAGTTATGAGGTCTAGCAATCATTCTTTCCTTTTTTGTTGTTTAGCTAGTCTATAACAAAAATCTATGATATGACTATCTCTACCACAATAGGTACAATGAAATTTAACTTTGTGTTCATGTCTAGATGAGCAAGCAACATTTTTATTTGAACAAATGAGACAACACTCTGGCAGATTTGAAAACCACTTCTTTTTGTTTAAGAATTGTTTGAATCAAACCACTTCCTAATGACTTAACAATTTTAGGTGGATGTGCCTTAGCATGAGCATGAGAATCAAAACCTAAACCAGATTTATCGTTGCAAGATTTAGAGGAATTCAGCAGAAAGTTTAGATTTGTTGTTCTCAATACAAAACTGCTCTAGTATCATATTTGTCGGTGGTTTTGACCCGGCAGATCTCCCGACACTACTAAAGTGTTAGAGGAGTTTGAGGTTCGGTGTGGGCGCGCGGAGATTCAAGAAGGTGATATGTAAAACGGCGCAGGAGACACGAAGGTTTACGTGGTTCAGGCCGCCTGAGCGTAATACCCTACTCCACGGGGTGTGTTGTTGATGTATTGGGTGTATGAGTGCGTAGGTCAGATCAGAGTGGGTTAGATCCTCCACTATGTATCGTCGCCCTGTCCTTTTATAGTATAAGGGCAGGCCGTTACAAGTTAGCCTGGCCCGACATGTGGCCCCTGGCGGTTACTAATATTGATACACATTTGGTGCGATTAATTGCCCTTAATGACCGAGTTACGGGCTTTGATAGCACCGTTACTAGTAATTAAGGTCGTCCGATTGTGTGTCATTAATATAGTATTAATGACACTTAATCGGGTCTTGAATTCCTTGATTCCCCTTTGAAGATCTGGAGCCGTTGTGGAGTCTTCCGGAGGTTAGAGGCTGAAGATCCGATGGTTGGACACGTGGCAGCTCTGGAGCATACTATGGGGAACAGATAGATCCGGTGCCACCTTAACACGTGTCAGTTCCGGAGCTTCCCTCGG
Organism: Tuctoria greenei; assembly: GCA_036927565.1. Classification (NCBI taxonomy): domain Eukaryota; kingdom Viridiplantae; phylum Streptophyta; class Magnoliopsida; order Poales; family Poaceae; genus Tuctoria; species Tuctoria greenei. The sequence continues at coordinate 118,336,018 of JAYESD010000002.1, forward strand.
TCTGGGGTTAGGTCCGAGGGTGCTGCTATGGTCCATAGCCCGGAGCCCCCCCCCCCTTGTGGGTGGTAGCTCCGGTTTGATAGTACACGTGGCGACCCTGGGACTAGCCATGTTGGGGAAGCGGGTCCGGTTATGTCTGACATGTGGGCCTCCGAAGGTCTTCAAATCAAGTAGATGACATTCCCTTGAGATCTTTGCAATCTCAAGGGGTATACGGTTCCCAGGGTAACGACAGTGGCCCCCTGGGCCCACCTCTGGGGAAGACCCCTTGGGTGAAGTCATTCCGTCGGAGGTGGGTCCATCCTTCGACTTTTGAACTGAGTCTTCAAAGGTCTTCAGATGTGCCGTTGGCGATAGTTTGGAGTTAAATCCTCGCCGCGTGGCATATCCCGTGTGCGGCAAATGAGTTCTTTGGCATGCGGATCTCACGCCATTGAAGGTCGCCGGTTTCCGATACGAAAATCGTATCGGTTCCGCGCGCCTTGTCAGGCCGCCGCCTTCGGGCTTCCCGCCTCATGATGACAACCGTTCGCCTGGGTAAGAACCTCGACTTGATCGTCAGGGTGGTCCCGGGCCTTCTTGTCATCGGCAGGGTGGAATTTTTTAGTAGTATCTTCGACTTCCTTGTGGTTTCCATCCAAGCGTTGCGAGGGCTTACTTACAAAGGAAAGCGTGCACCGTCTGGTGTTCTTTACGCCTCCCGTCTGATCTTGCGCTCAAGCTCCCAACTTGTGCTTGCTTTTCCTCTCTTGCCTCGCTGTGCCGCGATGGAGTTGGGTCTCCGCGAGAGCCGTTTGAAGACCGAAGGTGACCTGAAGAAGCTCTGGGCCCTCATGGGATGGTCCCCGGACTTCTTCAACCGTCTGGTCCGCACTGGAGGAGAGCTCCTGTTCGAGAAGGAGCACGCCGGTGAGATGGTGTACTTCTCTTCGTACGCCATGGTGGGGTTGATCCCACCTTTTTCCTCCTTTTTCTTGATGCTGCTAGACATTTATGGTCTACAGCTGTACCACCTTGGCCCCCACTCATTCTTCTTGTGTCTATCTTCATCCACTTCTGTGAAATGTGGGTGGGCATCCCCCTGCATTGAACTTTTCCGGACCTTCTTCACCGTCCATACCACCGGTGGGAGTAATGAGTACCTTGGCTTCTACTACTTCGTGAAGAGAAAGAAGTGCCCATTCAAGAACCTCCGGTCGTTTCCCTCTGGAAAGTGGGATGACTGGAAGAAGGACTGGATAGTCATCCAGGTGGAGGAGCACGAGAAGCTAGAGCTGCCCGAAGGCCTCCCCAACATCGACACTACAATGTGGAGTGAAGCTCCGGTGCTGTCGGATGCCTTCAACCCTGCTCTGACCAAGATCTGCCAGTGTGTGGAGGGAGGAGTAACTCCTCAGGCGGTATTTTGCAATTTCCTGGTCAACAGGTGGGCACCGCTGAAGAGGAGAGAAAAACTCGCTTGGGCCCTCAACAGTGTGATGGACGACGACCGGGTCGAGACTGGGCTGACGTCCAACATGGCGGGGGCAACCTTGGAGTTTCATCTCAAGAAGTTCCAGCACGGCATCGATGTCGCGGGTGATGACTTGACCCCGCCACCAACTTTTCTCCCTCTGAACGTGGAAGTAGAGTTCAACAGGGAGCTCCGGCGGACGATGCCGGTGCTTGACGACCTTGGTGTCGTTGAGAGAAAGTCAACCTCTAGGGTGGTGATCCCTGGGGCTTCCGAAGGTGGCTCCGACCCTGCCCTGAAGCCAAGGATCGAAGTCATCGGCAAGGGCAAGGAGCCGGCGGACGAACCCTTGAGCCGGAAGAGGAAGCTGCAACATGCCGACGGAAGGTCTGTCAGGCCTGCAACCTCTGCATCAGCTCCTTCTCCCCGGAGGGGGAGGTCTTCTACAACTGCGGCGATTGTACTCGCAGCGGCGTCTTCCCAGGGTGCTAGCTCCAAGCATGCGACTCCATCACCAGGGCCAGTTGAGGCCTCTAGGTCCGGAGGTCCTTCCCGGTCAAGGAGGGCCTCGACTATGGAAATGCCCGTGGCTGCAACGAGTTCCGGGGGGCCTTCCGGAGCTTCCACGCCGGCGGCGGCTATGGTTAGCCTAGAACGCCCGGGAAAGAGGTTCCGCGCAAGCTGGTGCGGAAGCCTCCCGAGGTAACTTTTAATCTTTACCTCAGACAGTTGTTTTATTGTAGTAACTGTTTTTTAAGTTTCTTCATCCATCATCTACAGCGTTCCCAAGAAGAGGAGTGAGGCTCCACCCTCAGCCACAGCAGCTGAAGCTGTGAGGGCGGAAGCTTCTGCTCCTGTCCCGGTGCCGCCTCAAGTGGTGGCTGAAGCTGCGATAGCTCCTGCACCAGCTGTCATGGTCATGGACCTTGACTCATCCCCTGAGACTCCCGTGGTAGCGTCGGACCACGGGAGAGAAGATGCGCCGGCGGCACCTACCCTGGAGGTTGAAGCCCCGGGTCTTGATGATGAGATGATGGAAGCTCCGGCCATTGAGCCGGAGGAAGCAGTAATTCCATCCCCAGAGCCAGAAATTGTCGAAGCCCCGACGGTTGAGCCGGAGGTTATTAAAGTCCCGGCAAGTGAGCCGGATGTGGAGGAAGTTCCGGCGGTTGAGCCGGATACCTCCTAAGCTCCGGCCTCAGAGCCGGTTGTAGTTGAAGCTCCGGCCTCAGGGCCGGTTATTGCGGAGGCATCAGCACTCGAACCCATAGTGGTCGAGATGCCAACACCCAAGCCATCAGCGGAGGAGGGGCCCAGGCCGGAGCCGGAAGTAGCCCCTGCTCCGGAAGTGTTGTCAGCGGAGGTGCCTGCTGCTGAGCCGAAGTGCCCGGATGAAGTCGCTGGCCCCCTGCCTGAGGGGGCAAATGAAGACCTGGCGGCAGGGCCTTCGTAACCACTTCCGAAGGTCGGAGCTTCTTCCTCGGGACCCTCCTCGGTGGCAACTGAGGCTATCCAGGAGGACGGCCCTAGTGCCGTGGAGGCTTAGGGGACAGCTCTTGTGGAGTAGCACCCAATTTTTGTAAGCGAGAACCCGCTGGAACCAGCGGAGGAGACCCCAGCAGGTCCGGAACCTATTCCCCTGTCGTTCTCTATTGACAACGCTTGCTCCAGCCTGCGTCAAGTCCAGCTGGCATTCTACCACGACAGCAAGGCTCTTGAAGAGGAGCGCCAAACCCTTAGGCGATGGCGTAACCGGCTCTACTTAGAGACCAAGCTGGCACAGTCGAGGCTGACAGACAACAAGGAATGGATCAAGCAGGAGAAGGTCCGCCTAGAATACTGGGGCAAATTATTGGATGACAGGGAGAGCTTGACTCGCACCCTCGACGCTCAATCCCGAGCCATTTATGAGCAGACCAAGGCAGCTAATAGTGCGGCTGTTGAACGCCAAGAAAGGCTTGAAGCCATTAACACTACTCTCATCAAGCGCCAGGAGGCACTTGAGGAGAGGGAGAAGAGGCTCGAAGATGAAGAGCAAAAACTCCTAGAGCTGCGGGATGACATCTTGAGGAGGGAGGAGGAGCTCGCCGAAAAGGTGGCTCTAGTTGACAAGGGTCTCGAGGAACGCACCAGGAAGTTGGAGGAGCGTTGCCTTGAGGAGGAGGAGAAGGCCTGGGTGCGAGGGCAGGAACTCTACCAGCAAGAGTGTGCCCTCGCTGCCAGGGAGAAGAAAGTTAGGGGCCGGGAGAAGGACTTGGTCGACCGCTGGAACAAGGTCTACCTCCGGGAGGAGGAGCCCGGCAAACTCGAGAAGCAGGTTGCTGAAAAGATTCAGCAAAATGCCAAAGAGGTTGAGCGCCTTGCTCGCGAGAATTCTGAATTGGCGGCGGCCAAAAGATCCTTGGAGGAACTGAAGGGCTTGAGGACTGTGGACTCCCTACAAGTTTGGGAGTTCCTGAGCAAAGCCAACGACGCGCTGACACCGATGGGCTTCAGTCCCGTGCGTTCGGATGAACCGGAGCCGGAGCCGGACTTGGCGTTGCAAGCATTGAGCTCAGCGGGTAGCAAACTCGCCAAGGTGGGTGACGTCATCGTGGACCAGTTGGAGGTTGAGGGGCAATCCCTGGCGAAGAACGTCGCATAATATGTGCTGACGTGCTACACCAATCGGGATCCCCAATTCCTTCTGGACCCGGTGCTTGAAGGTCCCATCGAAGGAGAAGGTGAAGCCACCTGAGCCAACGTGTTGGAGGTTGCTCAGAAGGTCGCCCAATTCTTCCATAGGGTCTAGGACCATCTCTGTAGCTCCCACTTGTATTCTCTCTTTTTCTTCCTCAATTTTGTAATCCCTTGTCTCCAGATGAATGAAATCCCCAAATTTTTGTGAATTTCATTTTTTGTCTTCAACACTTTTGTCTTCACTTGTCCCCCTGGTAGATGTACACAATTTGATTGTGAACATCTACCAAGAGGATATTGTGTTTTGTTGAAGACTCATTTGCTTCGAACTTGTAGAGTGTAGGTCTGAAGTCTTCGATAGTGAAGGCCCCCTGAGGTTGTCAGAGCTTAGAAGCTCCGGCATTGGCTATCGTCGGAGCTTAGTAGCTCCGGCAATAGTCCCTATCAACGCGTAGAGCATCGATAGTTAGCCCTCCGGGGTGTCGGAGCTTAGTAGCTCCGGCAGTGACCTTTACCAACGCGTTGTTTGTCGGTAGCAGACTCCGCTTGTGGGGTCTTCTCACCATCTTTTATTTTGCGTCGACGGCTGGCCCTCCTAGCTTTACCGGAGCTTGGTTGCTCCGGTGATGCTCGTTTTCAATGTTTAACATCGATTACAAGCCTCCTAGGGGGAGTCGGAGCTTTGTTAGCTCCGGCTTTTCTCCATCAACGTGGATTTTTTTTTATTTTTCCTACACACTAAAGCCAAGAAAAATAGTAAAATTCGTTCCTTGCCTATAACTTCGTCGCGGCTTACGATTCCCAAGAAAGTTTTAGGTCAAACATAATTCTGAATACAATCGAATGCATTGCCTTCTTTCCTTCAGATTCAATTGTACCTGGACCCGCCTTACTTCGTCCTGTCGAGGTGTAGGTAGAGTGGCGTACTTAAGGTGCTTGACTAGGTTAAGTCGATAGCACACTCCGGCCCTAGATTGGCTTGGCGGCATTCAGGCGAGTGGGCCATGAACAATATTTGAATCCAAAAGAATTGACAATACAACTCGAATTGTACATGAATTGGTCGAACTAAAATTTCTTAAGAGTTGCACAACTTTGTTATATACAAGAAAGAGAAAAATAAAAAATGTTGAGCCTGTACAAAATAAATGCACGTGGAGTCTGTTTAACATGAACATGTCTTTCATTATAAGTCTGAGGTACAGGGGAAACAAGTACACTCTTAGGGTACGGAACCAGGCTAAGCGTGTTTCATTTCTAGTTTGACCCAGGGTAGCTAGCTACACTTTTAGTCGTAAGACTGTGACAAGTGTTGCATGAACTTTGCGGGCCTTCCGGGAAAGGTCCGGCTGTTCTCCCGAAGGAACTACCCGACTCTGTACAACGACTCTATAACATACACCTTAAGTTACTACAGACTCACCTCCGTGATATTAAGTGTAGAACTTACGGAGGTGCTCAATGTTCCAAGGATTTGGGAGAGGTGTCCCATCCTCGGTAGCCAAGTGAACACTTCCGGGACAGGATACTTTAATCACTCGGAAAGGTCCCTCCCAGCTGGGGGAGAGTTTGTTTAACCCTTCTCTGGATTGTATTCTCCGTAGCACCAGATCGCCTTCCTCGAGCTGTCGATTGTGTACATGCCGCTGATGATAGCGCCGAAGGGCTTGGCGATATCGGACATTCCGAACAGCTGCTTGGCACCTTCCCTCCTCAAGGAGGTCTAGGTCTTCACGCCGGAGCTGGTCCTGCGTGGCTTCGTCGAAGGTCCGGACCTGGAGTGACCCCAAGGTGATCTCCGGAGGAAGGATTGCTTCAGCTCCGTACACCAGGAAGAAGGGTGTCTCTCCAGTTGACCGGTTTGGAGTTGTCCTGTTGGCCCATAAAGTGGGCGGAAGCTCTTCAATCCAGTTGGCTCCATGTTTTTTCAAGCACTCATAAGTGCGCATTTTGAGTCCTTTAAGGATTTCAGCATTTGCTCTCTCGGCCTGGCCATTGCTTGCCGGGTGAGCTATGGAGGCGTAGCAAACTTGAATGTCGAGGTCTTCACAATATCCTTGAAATGCAGAGCTTGTGAATTGGGTCCCATTATCAGTGATGATTTTGTTTGGGACTCCAAATCTGCATAAAATGGACTGCAAGAAGTTGATAGCAGACTGCTTGTTGATTGTCACAACTGGAGTTGCTTCCGGCCACTTGGTGAACTTGTCAATGGCGACATACAGGAACTTGTAACCTCCGACGGCTCTTGGGAAAGGTCCCAAGATGTCCATCCCCTACACAGCGAAGGGCCATGTAGGAGGTATCATCTGTAAGGGCTGAGCCGATGTGTGAATTTGCTTTGCATGAAATTGGCATGCTTCGCATTTCTTCACCAGCTCAGTTGCATCCTGGAGTGCTGTAGGCCAGTAAAAGCCATGCTAAAAGGCTTTACCGACCAACGTGCGGGAAGACGCGTGGTTCCCACACTCGCCTCCATGGATTTCTGCGAGGAGCTTGCAGCCTTCTTCCCTTGTGATGCACCGCATTAGGATGCCGTTGGCACCGCGCCGGTAGAGATCCCCTTGTACCAACATGTATCTTTTAGCTAATCTGACTATCCAGTCAGCGGATACATCATCGTCAGGAAGGATGTTGTCTTTCAAGTAGCTCCGAATCTCCGAGATCCATGCATCAGAGCTAACTTGAGCATTTGAGTCTTGCGTGCTGGGTTGCTCGGAGCTTCCGGCAGCACCTACGACCCTTGATGGCTGCCATGGTAACAGGGCCATTGGGACCGTCAGCTTCGGGATGCTGATCTCGCCCCCTTCGCTCAGTTCGGTAGGATGAGCTGTGGGTTTTGACAACCTCCGGACAAAAATTCCGTCTGGAGCTAGAGCTCTGGTTGATGCTTTTGTCGAGAGTTCGTCAGCTTCAGCGTTGTGGGCACGCTGGACATGGTGGAGGTCTAGGACTTCGAAGTCCTTTTGAAGCCTCTGGACTTCAAGGAGGTAAGCAGCTAGCTGGAGGTTTTTGCAGGAGCATTCACCCTTCACTTGCTTAATGATGAGCTGTGAATCTCCCTTGACCAGCAGCTGCTTGACACCATATGAATGTGCCACCTTTAGTCCGTAGATGAGTGCTTCGTACTCCGCCATGTTGTTGGTCGCCTTGAAGTCAAGGTGTACCATATATTTTACCTTCTCCCCGGTTGGTGTGAGGAGAAGGATTCCAGCTTCGGCCCCCTGCTTTTGCATGGAGCCGTCGAAATAGAGGGTCCAGTGAGGCTCGGTGAAGACCAGAGCCTTGTGTTCCGGCTTCTGCTCACTGGGGCCCCCAGGGTTTGATGGAGAGGGAGTCCATTCCGCCACGAAATCTGCCAATGCTTGACTCTTGATTGCTTGCCTTGAAATGAATTCAAGATCGAATTCGGCCAATTCCGATGCCCACTTTGCAATATTCCCAGTTGAATTGGGATTATGCAAGATTGCTCGAAGTGGGTAAGAAGTCACCACTGAGATCTTGTGAGCTTGGAAGTAATGGCGAAGCTTCCTGGAGGCAATAAGAACTGCATAGAGCAGCTTATGCACCTCTAAGTATCGAGTCTTGGCATCATGAAGTACTTCACTGATGAAGTACACTGGGCGCTAGATGGTCCGGACCCTCCCGGAGGGGCCCGGAGCTTCCTCTTCATTGATCCGGATCATCTCCGAGGGATCCGGACCTTCTTCGGGGACCTCCGGGTCCTGGCTGGAGGAACCCAGAGCTTCTTCAAAAGCGACCTGGACCCTCCCAGAGGGGTCTGGGTCTTCTGAAGTAACTTCTTGTGGAGTCAAGTCTGGGAACTGGGACCCAGACTCGCTTTCAGATACCTCTGGACCCTCCCGGAGGGGTCTGGATTCCTGAACATGGGATGGTTCTGGTCTCTCCACAACCAGGACCATACTGACGACTTCATCAGTGTCTGAAATGTAAAGCAGCAAAGGCTCACCAGGGTTCGGAGCTACCAGAGTTGGTAGGGTGGTGAGGAGTTGTTTTAGCTCCTGGAATGCCTTTTCTGCTTCTTCAGACCATTGGAATGGTCCGGACTTCCTCAATAACTTGAAGAAGGGAAGTGCCCGTTCCGACAGTCTTGAAATGAACCGGCTGAGGGCTGCTAGACATCCAGTCAGCTTTTGGACATCTTTGATGCGGGCTGGTGGCCACATGTCTTCAATGGCTTTGATCTTCGCCGGATTAGCTTCTATGCCCCGGTGACTTACCAGGAAACCAAGAAGTTTTCCGGAGCTAACCCCGAAGACACACTTGTCTGGGTTTAGCTTTGTGCGGGTGACCCGCAGCTTGTTGAAGACAGCCTGCAAGGTGTCAAGGAGTGACTCCTTGTTCTTGACCTTGACCACGATGTCATCGACGTACACTTCCACTATGTCTTTAATGAGTTATTCAAAGGTTTTGTACATAGCTCGTACAAAGGTTGAAGCTGCATTCTTGAGACCAAATGGCATGGCTGTATAACAGTACAATCCATCTACTGTGATGAAAGAGGTATGCTCTTCATTTTCCCTAGACATTCTGATTTGATGATACCCAGAATATGCGTCTAGGAAACACAGTAATTCACACCTGGAGGTGGAATCCACTATCTGATCTATTCTAGGTAGTGGGAATGGATCTTTTGGACATGCCTTATTTAGTGTTGTGTAGTCAATACACATCCGAAGATTCCCACCGGCCTTGGGCACAACGACTGGGTTTGCCAGCCATTTTGGATGGAAGACTTCTCGGATGAATCCAGCTTCGAGCAACTTCTTCACTTCTTGTCGAATGAAGTTCTGTCGCTCCACTGATTGCTTCCGAGGCTTCTGATGCACGGGCCGTGCGTCGGGGTAGATCTTCTGATTGTGCTCAATCACTTCCCTGGGGATCCCACACATTTGTGACGGTTTCCAGGCAAAAACGTCGACATTAGCCCGGAGGAAAGCGATGAGCGCGAGTTCCTATTTGTCGTTCAATCCCCCCGATATACGGGTGGTCTGAGCGGCATCGGAACCGATTTGGATGACTTTGACGGGAATGTCGGTGTTGTCGCTTGGCTGCACACGAGGTGCAGAAGTCGAGCCTCGCTGATGAATGCTCGGGGGTTTTGGAGCTTGCTCCTGTCTGGAGTCCTCCTCTTGCGCCGTAGTAAGCGCATGGAGTTCTTCGAGAGCCGTTACTCCGACAGTGCGATCTCTACGGATCCGGAGAACGCCTACTGGTGTTGGCATTTTTAACACCAGGTAACCATAATGAGCAGCTGCCATGAATTTGTACAAGGCAGGCCTACCCAAGATGGCATTGAAGGGTAAGTTGATCTGAGCAACGTCAAAGACCAACTTCTCGGTGCGATACTTCTCCCGGGTCCCGAAGGTAATGGGGAGGGTAATAGCACCGAGTGGGGTAATGGCTCCCGGACCTACTCCGGAGAAAGGTCGGGAGGGGTGGAGATCTGAAGGTCGGAGTTGAAGCTTGGTAAAAGCTTCAAAGCTTATGAGGTTCAGCCCCGAACCTCTGTCTACCATGACATGGTGGAGCTGGATGTTATTGATGGTAGGAGATACCATCAAAGGTAACTGACCTGCTCCAATCATGCTTCGAGGGCAGTTCGAAGCATCAAAAGTGATGGCAGTGTCCATCCACTTCCGATGAGGCTCCGCCCTGGCTGTAGGAGCTACAACGGCCATGTCCCGACGCATAGTCTTGAGGATGCGGCGGGAGGTGATGTCCCATGATCCACCAAAAATGGTGTTCATGATTTTCCGACGCTCGTTGTCAGAGACATCAGAATCGTCGTCGACGGAGGTGTAGACGGCCTTCAGGACCTTTTTAGGATCCTGAAAACCTAACTCCTCTTCAGCCGGAGCTTCGTCAACTTTTTGTTTTCCTTCCCTCTGTCAGAAAGGAACTTCTTCCCGGTGCTTGTTGTAGCGCTCGGCAAGGTTTTGGACCTCCCGGCAGTCTTCCAAACCGTGGCTGTCCGTCTTATGAATTGGACACCACACCTTGGGTTTGCCACCGTCTTCAGAGGACGGTCGAGGTCGCTTCTCGGGGCGTGGCCCCCGGCCACCCGGAGCTGCAGCATTGGATGCACCGGCCGACGGCTTCTTCTTGTCATTGGTCTTTTTCTTCTTCTTGCCACCCTCGGAGGTAGTGGCTTCTCCTTTGGAGGATATCTTGTGATCCTCCGAAGGTGGTTTGGAGTGCATTTCACAGCCCTCCGCAACTCTGGCACATTTGTCGGCCAAGCTAAAGAGTTCCATGACACTAGTAATCTCCTTGATCGCCAGTTTCTCCAGCATCTTCTTATCCCGCACACCCTGTCTAAATGCCACGATGACAGAGGCGCTAGAGATAGAAGGGGTAGTGTTTCGTACCTGAGATAATCTCTGGATGAATGATCGTAGGGATTCTCCTCCTTTTTGCATGACTGCAAAAAGGTCCAGTTCGGTGCCTGGTCGGGTGTATGAACTCCCGAAGTTGGCGGTGAACTGCCAGCACAACTCCTCCCAACTGTTGATGGAGTTGGGTGGAAGGCTCATAAACCAGGACCGGGCGGTCCCAGTTAAAGCCACTGGAAAATAATTGGCCATTACGGCCTCATTTCCTCCAGCTGTCAGGATAGCAGTGGAGTAAATCTGAAGAAATTCAACGGGATTAACGGTCCCGTCAAACTTCTCCGGCAGGTGAGGCCAGAATTTCTGTGGCCACCTGACCATACGCAGATGCATGGCCAGAGCCGAACAGCCTCCTCCTACTCCTTCATGAGCAGAAATGTCCTGAGCTTCTCGTCTTTCACGAGCACGCTCAATATGGACTCGGCCGTCTTGTTGACGGTGTCGGCGATCAAGCTCCGCCGGAGGTCATGAGTTGAAAGCCTCGATACCGTGTGAGTGCGTCGTGCCCCGGAGGGCAACGACGTCACCTGCTGTGACGCAGCACGTCTCCTGCTGTTGGAAACGTGTGGACCAAGTCTACCAGACAAGGTCCATCACTGCGACGGGGCCCGTCCTGAAGGAGGAGGACCCTGGTTGCTGATGTTGTTGGCTACTGCTGCAACCAAATGTTCCACATCGGCCCTCCACTGCTCCATGGCATCTCGGGATGCATCTAGAGGTGGTGGGCGCTGAAAGAGAGCACGTGCTGCATGAAGCGCGTGTTCTGGGTTGTCAAGATTCTCCGACGCAGTGATTGACGCCGGTGCACTATCTCGCTGCCCAGCTTGATTTGCTGGTGGAGGCGGCGGTGATGGAAGTGTGACTCCTGCTGGAACTGTGGTTCCTGCTGGTGGCTGCATATTGGAGGGATTGCCCCCAACAGCTTGAACATTGGGATGACCATTGGATGATCCGGCGGCTAATTTCACCATTCTTGAAATATCAGGCGCCCCTACCTGGCGTGCCAACTGTCAGTGGTTTTGATCCGGCAGATCTCTCGACACTACTGAAGTGTTAGAGGAGTTTGAGGTTCGGTGTGGGCGCGCGGAGATTCAAGAAGGTGATATGTAAAACAGCGCAGGAGACACGAAGGTTTACGTGGTTCGGCCGCCTGAGCGTGATACCCTACTCCACAGGGTGTGTTGTTGATGTATTGGGTGTATGAGTGTGTAGGTCAGATCAGAGCGGGTTAGATCCTCCACTATGTATCGTCGGCCTGTCCATTTATAGTATAAGGGCAGGCCATTACAAGTTAGCCTGGACCGACATGTGGCCCCTGGCGGTTACTAATATTGATACACATTTGATGCGATTAATTGCCCTTAATGATCGAGTTACGGGATTTGACAGCACCGTTTCTAGTAATTAAGGTTGTCCGATCGTGTATCATTAGTATAGTATTAATGACACTTAATCAGGTCTTGAAGTCCTTGATTCCCCTTTGAAGATCCGGAGCCGTTGTGGAGTCTTCTGGAGGTTAGAGGCTGAAGATCCGATGGTTCGACACGTGGCAGCTCCAGAACATACTGTGGGGAACAGATAGATCTGTTGCCACCTTAACACGTGTCAGTTCCGGAGCTTCCCTCGGTCTGGGGTTAGGTCCGGGGGTGCTGCTATGGTCCATAGCTCGAAGCTCCCCCCTTGTGGTCGGTAGCTCCGGTTTGATAGTACACGTGGCGACCCTGGGACTAGCCATGTTGGGGAAGCGGGTCCGGTTATGTCTGACATGTGGGCCTCCAAAGGTCTTCAAATCAAGTAGATGACATTCTCTTGAGATCTTTGCAATCTCAAGGGGTATACGGTTCCCAGGGTACCGACAATATTAATGTCATCAAGTTTCTTAGACATTTCTAGGTAGTTTTCACATGATGTTTTTCTTTTTAGTTTGCAATTAGAACAATATTTAACTTCATGAGCACGTAAAGCATTATTCAGTATTGAATTTTCATTCATAGCATCTTTTAGTTTCTTTTCAAGATCATTACAGGTAGAACAATGCACATCAATTGTATAACAAGAAGCATCTTTTAAGTTTCTATCATTAAGTGAAACAAACTTTTTGTTCTTTTCAATCTCTAAGTCATGTTTATCAATAGTGGAGGAGTGTGCACTTCTTAAGAAGGACAATTGTTCATATATTAAATCACATGAGGAACAAGAATCATCACTAGAAATCAAGGTTTTCAAACGATTAATTTCAGACTCTAGTGACTCAATTTTAACAGCATTGTCCCTAAGATTTTTGTCCTTTTTCATAACAATAACAATTACATAGGAAATAGCATCACACATTTCATCACAAGTAGGACATACCTCTTCATTGTCACTGTTGTGTTTTGCATCCTCCATACTTGATCTTGATTTTCCCACCATGAAGCACAAGTTTGCCAGATCATCTCATCTTCGTCACTTCCAATGTCTACATTACTCGTGCCAAGTTCTTAAAATGCGGTGATGAAACTATTTATCGGTTTGCGTCCTATAAAACCCTTCTTTTTCTTGTTGGTGTTGCCAGAAGAGGACTTGACTCTATTCTGCTTTTCATCACGGGTAGAAGGACCTGAAAGGTTAAGGCAATCCATATGAAAGTGTCCTGTCTTACCACATTCAAAGCATTGTTGAGGTCCGGAGCTTCCTTTCCTTTTAGTTCTCACATTTTGCAATGCTTTTGATAACCGAGTAGAGATGAGTTCTAGCTCCTCTTCTGGAAATTCTTCAATTTGTTCCAAGGTTAGTGAAGACAGCAAAGCAAGTGTATTGCTAGATGAAGATTGGCCGAAGCTAGGCTTATCACGTTGAGAAACAAATGCAATAGACTTTTTGGGTACGTGATATAATGTCAATTTCATGAGTTTTTAACTTGGAATAAAGCACATCTAATGTAAGTGTACTCATGATAGTGGATTCAGAATAGATGTTACTTTCATCTCCCAGATTGCATGTCTAATGCACTTAATAATTGCCTAGCATTCTTAGCATCTGAAAAGTTGACATTAACACTACGCAAGTTGCTGAGAATTTTGTTAAATCGAGCAAATAATTCATCAATTGCTCACCTGGTTGCATCTCAAAGCACATATATTCTTTCTTGCACATATCCTGCCTTACCTCCTTGATCGCGTTGGATCCTTTGTGGTAGTCACAGAGTGCTCTCCAACATTGTACACCGATCGAAGGTGTGCAACACGGTCGAAATCACTCTGAGTTAGTCCTTGGATTATCAAGTTTTGGGCTTTGTTGTTGTTGCCGACATCTCTTAAGTTTCTAGCCGTGACTTGATCATTCGGTGGTACGTTGTAAGGCTTGTACACCTTTTCCCATATCGTGAAGCCTTGCCTGGATAAAAGCTTCCATACGTGCCTTCCAAACCTAAAAATCTATACCACTAAACACATAAGATTTTGCAGAGTATTTATCCACGTCGATTAGTCAAAACCCGTGCAAATCTCAAATATTAGAGCAAATTGGATCTGATACAAATTGTAGGATCGAAGATCACGTGTAAAGCTACCAGAGGGGGGTGAATGGTAGATTAAAACTTTTTAGCGGAAGCAATGAAAACCCCTCGGTAGAAAATTGATCTGTTAAATAAACCGTGTGTGCAACTAATCTAAAAGTGTTCAACCGTGACAAAAGTGCTAGATATTATGGAGAGTAAAGTCAAGAAGACACGACAACAAGAATCACAAAAAACCGTCGAGAAAAGCTCAAGTTACGATCAAAAGATTGAACGAAGGTCAATATGTTCTACCCGAGAAAAAACAGATCTGCAACACTGCAGCGAAACTCGTGTATATCCAAAACTACAAATCCAATGACCATGATATTTTCAAATCTGATAGATAATCAAGTTGTGAAGATAATCTAAAAAGAATCACATCAATCGGATCTGTAAACTCGAGTTATGATAAAACCACCGAAGCAAGGTAGTGTTGTGTAGAAACTCGACGAGAAAGAGTTGAAGAAAACAAGTCGGATGAACAAGGCACAAAAGTTCCTTTCAACTACGAATTTAATTCAATAGAACACAAGAGGAACGGCCCAAAAGTCTTTTTCCATGAGCTCTGGCCTCCCTTGCTTATATAACCAGCCCGAAAGCCAACTCAACTCAAACTAGGACTCTAATTCTACTCAATTCACAAATTGAAACTTTTCATAACTGCTCAAGATTCTTCTATACGCAGATAGAAGCAATTTTAAGACTTCAAAACACCTTAGGAATGTATCCCACATTCCTAAAACAACCCAACTTCCTGACCCACACGAAATCCGATCATAACCAACTCAAATCTTTCCATATTTGAGTCAAACCTGACTCAGCCGCAGTCTGAGTCCATAACCTAGTCGGTTGGACCTTCCGACCAATTTTTATGTCCACATATCTTCATCACACCTCGAAACCATGTAGCCATGTCCATGCACTCCTTGCACACGTGCAAACATCTTCCAACGACGTCCACGGTACCTTCATATGCTTTGTTCTTGATTCAAACATTCTCCGCGACAACCAGATCAACTCAGCCACAATTCCTATCGAACTTGGTTGTTGAACCTCATCATCTCCCTATGACTAGTCCAATGGATCCCATCACCATCCATGTCTTGAACTCAAGAAACACCTGCACATGAATAAACAACCGATACTTCTGAGCACAAGTCCTCGACTTGACTCTCGTTAATTCCAAAACCACAATACCTTACGTGAGCACCGCACATAAGAATATTGCAAACCATAGCAAAACGATATCAATCATAAACACCAAAACACACCAAAAACTTAGTAAAAGAATACTAAGCAAACTTTTTATAGATGTAAAGCAAGTTCAAGTCAATTGAAAGTAGAAGCAGAACTGTTGCAATCTAGTACCAGACCTTGCCAAAGCTAACTGGACATTGAGCCGGGGCTTACCAAAGCTAGTAGGACCTAGCGCCGGAGCTAATCTAAGCTAGTCGGACCTAGCATCGGAGATTACCAAAACTAGTCGGACCTAGCGTCAGAGCCTAGTGTCGGACCTCGTTAAAAAGGTGTTTTGGTAGTATTCATAACTGTTATCGTCAAAGCCAATGTATTCAGCACACATAGTCTCACAAAAAGTAACCTTTTGCTCATGTCTATATGAGCAAGCAACATGTTTATTAGAAACCGAATGAGACAACATTCCTACAGACTTAAAAACCACCTCAAATCAAACCACTTCCTAATAGCTTAACAACCTGAGGTGCATGAGCATGAGAATCAAAACCTAAACCAGTTTTATCATTGCAAGTCTTAGAGGAATTCAGTAGCAAGTTTAGATTTTTATTCCCACTACAAAACCACTCCAGTGTCCTATGCATGTCATCAATTTTCTTATACGAGTCTAGGTAGTTTTCATATGAAGTTTTTCCTTTTAATTTGCAATTAGAACAATATTTGACTTCATGAGCATGTAAAACATTTTTTCAAAATAGAAATTCATTCATAGCATCATGTAGTTTCTTATTAAGATCATCACAACTAGAACAATGCAAATCAATTGTAGAACAACTAACATCTTTTTATCATTCAGAGCAGCAAGCTTTTTGTTTTTTTCTGTTTCAAGTCCAAGTTTATGAAGTGTGGAGGTGTGTGCACTTCTTAACAAGGACAATTGTTCATATATCAATTCACATGAGAAACAAGAATCATCACTAGGAATCAAAGATTTTAGCCAATTAATTTTAGATTCTAGTGATTCAATTTTAACAACACTGTCCCTAAGTTTTTTGTCCTTTTCATAATTATAGTAGCAGCACGAAAAAGACCACCAACAAGTTCTTTGTCTGAGTGATTTACCTCATCAATGTCGTTGATCCCTTCAGCCTCCTCCATACTTGAATTTGAGTTGCCCGCCATGAAACTTGTATTTGCCAAAATTTCTTCATCTTCATCACTTGCAATGTCCACATTGCTCGAGTTGAGTTCCTGTAGTGCGGAGACAAAACTGTTTACCAATTGGCGACCTAAAATTGGTGGTTATAAATGAATTATGATGGTAAATGAGGTTGTTGGATATGTGATATGATAATTACTTTGGTTATGTTGGGATTTAAACACAACTAGGCATTGTAGGATGCTTTCATATGTTTGCGAACTAAAACTAGCTTTTTGCAATGAATCATTTGTTTCCGTTCTTGTTTAAGCTACATGTCATACTTTCCCACACTTACTGAGTACGACATGTGCTCACCCTTGCTATTTCTATAATTAATTCAACTACAAGAGATATTTTGGAAGACAATGTGGAGCACTAGGCGTGCGTACTACCGTCGATTGCCTGTGGAGTAGGAGTTGACTACACTAGATTATTTTCTGTTTTAATAGAATCAATGTATTTATATTATTCGTGACATGGTTAAATTCTAATTATCATTTGTGATGTTGATGTGTATGTGTGAAGCAACATCTTGGGCACACATACACTGCACTTGGTTCGTTTTTGAAAACCGGGTGTCACAAAATTGGTATCGGAGCCGCGTTGATCGTAGGACACAAGCTTAGGTAGAATGGATACTTTAAAGCACATTGGAACACTCCTCTAATATGTTATTTTTGAAATTGTTTGCTGTTGCATTTTATTTTGTCAATTCAGTCACCGTAAAGTATTAATTACTGCTGCATTTTCAATGCAATTTCAGCCATGTTTTAATGTGTTTGCTGCTGCAATTACTAATATATTCGTGTAAATTCTTTTTGTTAGCTGCTGCGTTCGCATCCCTTTTGTCTCTTTTGGAATGGCTGCACCCTCTACTTTACTTGCTACATTGCTGCTGCAATCTTCGGACTATTTCACCTCTAATCTCTATTGATTCTCTGTTAAGGATGTAGGATTTATATTTGATAACCATTCTTTCAAAATTTTCCATTCTCTTACTTATTTCTACTTGTTTATTTCCTCCTTTCATATCCAACTCACTCCTTTTGCAAAAAAGTTTTGATGACCACACTCGCATATAAGGACCCCAAATAAGAAGAATCTCAAGGAGAAGACCTTCAAAGACGCACTTCATGTGAATGAGCTTCGTACGGACAGGTCTATAGTCTGCCCAGGTCGGACAGGATGCATCCACCATCACGCAGCAATGAAAGAGTCATATCTCGTAATTAGAATTAAGGTTTACAATGATTAAATACGTAACAAACGCTTAGTTCATTAGTGGACTTTCTTATGTTTGGTGTGACTGTTGTATGTTTGCTTGCTTGTATATGTGTGCTTGGATGTGTGTTGTGGAATGTTTTGATATTTATGCACATCCTCATCCATTATATATATAATCCATTATTTAGGATCACATACCTTGATGCATATAGTTGGGAATTCCACCTATCTTCCTTCATTTTTGTCTCTACTCCAGTGAAAGATGATCACTACTAGAATAATCACTATTCCGGACGAAGCTACATGGGAACGTGAAGACGCTATCAAGAGTTTCATCACCCCTTCTCTAATCCGTCAGAATCTCGAGGGCGAGATTCCTTTTAAGGGGGTAGATTGTAACATCCCCAATTTTCAAAATTTGGCTAATTCAAATCTACATAGGAATTTACTTTAATGTTAAGAGTTTCCAAATCTCTTCTTTGATCCATTTGAATCTGGAGAGCGAGATTCATTTTAAGGAGGGTAGAATTTTGACATCCGATTTTTCAAACTTAAGCAAAATAAAATTTAATTAGAAAACTAGAATTTAAATACTAGAAAAAAATTATTTTATAAGAAAAATATAATATATATATGCATCTCATCTTACATTTGCATTGATCCTCAAGTATTGAAATTCATTTACCAAAATAAATACATTAAAACTAAGTAAATTGGCATAACGAAAATGGAAGAAAAGAAAGAAAAATTAATATGGAAGAAAGAAACAATAATTAATAAGAATAATGAAATAAAATAAAATATTGAACAATAAATAACAAATAAATAAATAGGTAAAAAATGATGTATAGGGGAAAAACAAATTATAAGTAGTAATAAAAAAGAGAAAATAAATAACAAGTATTTTTTATAAAAGAAGAAGAACGAAAAAAATACAACCAAGTCAACTGTAACCTGAGCCCGGCCGCACACCCCTGACCGCACAAAGATAAAAAAAAGAAACCCACCAGCTGCAAAAATAAAAAAAAGGAAAAAAGAAGAAAAAATAGAAGTCAACTCCTCAGCTCTGCCCTCTCGCGCCAGTAACCGAGTCTGATCGGACTCGTGCACCATGCGCGCGTCGTGCCCCCATGGGACTCATCCGACGGGTGCGCCCACTAGGCCACGTCCCCACCGCCTATAAAAGGAGCACCACAACTTCATAGCCAGCCGCCCTATATGCTACTCCTTCCCACAATAGAAAAAAAGCCACTGTGATCGGGAGCAAGGAGGAAAGGAAACCCTAGTAGCAAGCAGCCGACGCCAGGAAATAGAGGAAAAAGGGCACGGGCAGAGAAGAAGAGAAGGAAGAGGAGGAAGAAAAGGGAGAAGTCGTTGTTTTCGCCGGAGATTACTGCATCGTCGTCGTTCTTCGTGGGAGGGTGCTACATCGCTGTTGTCTTCTTCGTCAACGCCTTGCCTTCGTCTTTATATCTACATCACGCCGCCAACCTCTTCACCAACGAGACCCTAGTTTCCGAAGACAGATGCCATGGTGTCGTGCCACAACCGTCGATACTAGCTATACACGATAGGTGTTACGGTCTTGATCTAGACAACTATTTTAATTCTAATACTTGAATAAATTACGTGTAGGACGTATATTATTTTGAACGGTCATTAATCATCGCCAGATCATTATAAATTTGAAACTTGCAAATTATATCAAATCTACTAAGATCAATATATTATTCTAGATTTAACTGAATTTTATATTTTCAGTACTATTCTATCTGTTTTCCAGATTCAATAAATAGGATTTAAGACTAATTTGCTTAAAAGGTACCAAAATAAATCCAGAAAAGTTCCGGAAATTTAGAATAAAGTATACGATGTTATTAATAATATTTGTAGCATAATTAATATTCTGATAATAATTATTTTGCCTCTTAATTAGTTGCTATTATTCTCAAACTTGCCCAAATAAACATGAAATCATTATCGAAAATTTCTAAAAATCCTTAGAAATTTATTTAGCATTAAGATGAACATATTTTCTATATGCATCCATATTTTGCATATTCATTAGTGTTTGCAATGCATTTATTGTGTATGTTTGTATGTGTATGTGCTTGATTGCGAGTAGGCGAGTACGCTCAAGAGTCTACGATCGAGAAGCGAATATCCGAGGATCTTCAAGTGTGAAACATTGATTTGCTTGAGCATCGAATTGCATAATATAAAGGCATGTGTCCTTGAACATATTGATCCCATGTTTAAAATGTTTTATTTGCGAAAATGCATGCTTGTGTCAACTTGATGGGAAACCCATACGTAGGAGTTTATTAGTGTTGTATGCCACTCCTTGTCGTCGGTATATGCATGATGAGTCAGGTATGGGCATTTTTTCTCTTTTACGCCGCATCGCTACACGGGTTATGGGTAACTTAATTAACATGCTTAATAACTTCAAACACGAGGATTGATGATGGTAATGAGATGATGACCCCTTTGTAGCAAAATGGAACTTAGGTTATCTAAGAAAGCATGGTTTTGTGGAATGGGTTGGATGGTATGGTAATTTGCTTGCCTTAGATCTAAGGATCGGTTCATGCGAGAATATGTAAGGACAATAGTGTCACCACAAGGTCAAGTATGGGCGCGGCATAGCTGATTAATTAGGTGTGCTGCTAGTATTGTATGGACCATTAAATGGCGCGGGGAATGAGAGTCGAGAAGGGCTACTCTAGGAACTGCATGGCACACGAGGGAGCCCATCAGTGGGAGAATAGGGATTCAAGCATGCTGGTGAAACCTTAGTGGGTATGTACATACTAATAGTCCCTTTTGAAAGACCATTTTGTGATCTCTTGGCCGCACATCAACGGAAATGTGACAAGGCAACATAGAGGTTCTTAGTCACCGAAAGGCTGAAATCACGAACATGTGGGTAAAGTGGTACAACCTCTGCAGAGTGTTAAAAACTATCATGATAGTCATGCTCCCGGTTAAGAGCACGTAGATGACCTACATGATTAGAGAATGGACTTGGTTTTGGGATGGTTGGGTATGTCAATTGAGTATGGTATTCGTTATCTCGTATGAGCATGGTCGGTTATGAGAAGTTATAAAATTGGCATATGGTTATGATATTAATTGTTGGCTGGTTATAAATGAATTACGATGGTAAGTGAGGATGTCGGATATGTGATATGATAATTACATTGGTTATGTTGGGATTTAAACACAACTAGACATTGTAGGATGATTTTATATGTTTGCGAACTAAAACTAGCTTTCTGCAATGAACCATTTGTTTCCATTCTTGTCTAAGCTACATGTCATGCTTTCCCACACTTGCTGAGTATGACATGTGCTCACCCTTGTTATTCCCACAATTAATTCAACTACCAGAGATATTTTGGAACACAATGTAGAGCACTAGGCGTGTGTACTACCGTCGATTGCCTGTGGAGTGGGAGTCGCCTACGTTAGATTATTTGCTGTTGTAATAGAATCAAGGTATTTATATTATTCGTGACATGGTTATATTCTAATTATCATTTGTGATGTTGATGTGTATGTGTGCAGCAACATCCTGGGTACACATACACTGCACTTGGTTCATTTTCAAAACAAGGTGTCATAAAATTGGTATCAGAGCCGCGTTTACTGTATGAAGCAAGCCTAGGTAGAATAGATAATTTAAAGCATGTAGGAACACTCCTCTAATATGTTATTTTTGAAATTGTTTGCTGTTGCTTTTTATTTTGTCAATTCAGTCACCATAAATTATTAATTATTGTTGTGTTTTCAATGCAATTTCAGCCATATTTTAATGTTCTTGTTGCTGCAATTACTACGCATATTTTCATATGAAATGCATGGTTTTTGCTGCTGATATGTGTGGGTAAATTCTTTTTGATAGCTGCTGCGTTTGCATCCCTTTTCTCTCTTTTGGAACAGCCGCATCCTCTACTTTACTTGCTACATTGCACCCCTTCCATTGATTCTAACCAAACCCAGCAATCTTCGGACTGTTTCACCTCTCATCTCTATTGATTCTTTGTTAAGGATGTAGGAGTTATTTTTTTATAACCATTCTTTCAAAATTTTCCATTCTCTTACTTATTTCGACTTCTTTCTTTCCTCCTTTCATATCCAACACACCCCTTTTGCAAAAAAGTTTAGATAACCACACTCCCATATAAGGACCTGAAATAAGAAGAATCTCAAGGAGAAGACCTTCAACGACGCACTTCATGTGGAGGAGCTTCGTATGGACACGTCTATAGTCTGCCCAGGTTGGATAGGATGCATCCACAACCACGCAGCCATGGAAGCGTCATATCTCGTAATTAGAATTTAGATTTACATTGATTAAATACATAACAAATGCTTAGTTCATTAGTGCGCTTGATTATGTTTGTTGTGATGGTTGTATGTTTGTTACTTGTGTATGTGTGCTTGGATGTGCGTTGTGGTATGTTTTGACATTTATCCACATCCTCATCCATTATATATATATAATGCATTATTTAGGATCACATACCTTGATGCATATAGTTGGGAATTCCACCTATCTTCCTTCATTTTCGTCTCTACTCCAGTGAAAAATGGTCACTACTAGAAGAATCACTATTCCAGACGAAACTACATGGGAACGTGAAGATGCTATCAAGAGTTTTGTCACCCCTTCTCTAATCCGTCTGAATCTCAAGGGTGAGATTCCTTTTAAGGGGTTAGATTGTAACATCTCCAATTTTCAAAATTTGGCTAATTCAAATCTAAATAGGAATTTATAATTTTATGTTAAGAGTTTCCAAATCTCTTCTTCGATCCATGCAAATCGTGAGAGCGAGATTCTTTTTAAGGGGGGTAGAATTGTGACATCATGATATTTCAAACTTAAGCCAATTAAAATTTAATTGGGAAACTAGAATTTAAATACTAGAAGGAAAATTATTCCATAAGAAAAATATAAAATATATGCATCTCATCTTACATTTGCATTCATCCTCAAGTATTGAAATTCATTTACCAAAATAAATACAATAAAACTAAATAAATTGGCATAAAGGACATGGAAGAAAAGAAAGAAAATTTAATATGGAAGAAAGAAACAATAATTAATAAGAATAATAAAATAAAATAAAATAACGAATAATAAATAACAAATAAATAAATAAGGAAAAATAAGAAATGATGTAGAGGGGAAAAACAATTATAAGTAGTAATAAAAAAGAGAAAATAAATAACAAATATTTTCTAAAAAAAAGAAGAAAAAAAAATATGACAAGTCAACCGTAACCTGAGCCCAGCCTCACATCCCTTTACCGCACAAGGATAAAAAAAAAGAAACCCACCCACTGCAAAAATAAAAAATGAAAAGGCAAAAAGAAGAAAAAACAGAAGTCAACTCTTCAGCTCTGTCCGCTCCCGCCAGGAACCGAGTCTGCTCGGACTCGTATGCCAAGCGCGCGTCTTGCCCGCACGGGACTCATTCGACGGGTGCGCCCACCAGGCCACGCCCCCATCGCCTATAAAAGTAGCACCGCTCCTCTTGTAGCCAACCCCCCTATATGCAACTCCTGCCCACGATAGAAAAAAAGGGCCACCGTAACCAGGAGCCAGGAGGAAAGGAAACCCTAGCAGCAAGCAAACGACGCGAGGAAACGGAGGAAAAAGGGCACTGCCAGAGAAGAAGAGAATGAATAGGAGGAAGAAAAGAGAGGAGTCGTCGTTTCCGCCGGGATCGTTGTATCGTCGTCATTCTTCGCGGGAGGGTGCTACATCACTTCCGTCTTCTTTGTCAACGCCTCGCCATCGTCTTTTCATCTACATAACGCTGCTGACCTCTTCACCAATGAGACCCTAGTTTTTGAAGACAGACGTCACAGTGTCGTGCCACAACCGTTGATACTCGTTACACATGGTAGGTTTTACGTTTTAGATCTAGACAACTATTTTAATTCTAATACATGGAATAAATCACGTGTAGGATGTATTTTGTTTTGAGCGATCATTAATCATCGCCAAATCATCATAAATCAATTTGAAACTTGCAAATCATATCAAATCTACTAAGATCAATATGTTATTCTAGATTTATCTAAATTTTATATTTTCAGTATTATTAATCTATTTTCCAGATTTAATAAATAGGATTTAAGACTAATTTACTCATAGGGTACCAAAATAAGAATAAATTAGAGGAAGTTATTAATAATATTTTCAATATAATTAATATTCTGACAATAATTATTTTGCCTCTTAATTAATTGTTATTAATCCCAAACTTGCCCAAATAAACATGAAATCCTTATAAAAAATTTCTAAAAATCCATAGAAATTTATTTAGCATTAATGTGAACATATTTTCTGCATGCATCCATATTTTGCATATTGGTTAGTGTTTGCAATTCATTTATCGTGTATGTTTGTATGTGTATGCGCTCTATTGCGAGTAGACGAGTACACCCAAGAGTCTACGATCGAGAAGATAATATTCGAGGATCTTCATGTGTGAGACATTGATTTGCTTGAGCATCGAATTGCAGAATACAAAGGCAAGTGTCCTTGAACATACTGATCCTATGTTTAAAATGTTTTGTTTGCAAAACTGCATGCTTGTGTTAACTTGATGGGGAACCCATACGTAGGAGTTTATTAGTACTGTTGTATGCCACTCCTTGTCATAGGGATATGCATGATGAGTCGGGTATGCATATTTTTCTCTTTTGCGCCGCATCACTACGCGGGTTATGGGTAACTTAATTAACATGCTTAATAACTTTAAACATGAGGATTGATGATGGTAATGAGATAATGACCCTTTTTTAGCAAAATAGAACTTAGGTGATCTAAGCAAGCATGGTTTTGTGGAATGGGTTGGACGGTATTTTGGTTTTTCTTGCCTTAGATCTAAGGGCCGGTTCATGCGAGAATATGTAAGGACAACAGTGCCACCACAGAGCCAAGTACAGGCATGCATAACTGATGAATTAGGTGTGCTGCTAGTATTGTATGGACTTGGATGGCACAGGGAATGGGAGTCGAGAAGGGCTACCCTTGGAACTCTATGGCACACGAGAGGGCCCGTGGTGGGAGAATAGGGATTCAAACCTGCCAATGAAACCTTAGTGGGTCTGTACATACTAGTAGTCCTTTTTGAAAGGCTATTTTGTGATCTCTTGGATGCACACCAATGGAAGTGTGACAGGGCAACATAGAGATTCTTAGTCACCGGTCACAAACATGTGGGTAAAGTGTTACAACCTCTGCAGAGTGTTAAAAACTATCATGATAGTCATGCTCCCAGTTGGACGTAGATGACCTACATGATTAGAGAATGGACTTGGTTTTGGGATGGTTGGGTATGTCAATTGAGTATGGTATTCATTATGTCGTATGAGCATGGTTGGTTATGAGAAGTTATAAAATTGGTATATGGTTATGATATTTATTGTTGGCTGGTTATAAATGAATTATGATGGTAAATGAGGATTTCGGATATGTGGTATGATAATTACTTTGGTTATGTTGGGATTTAAATACACCTAGATATTGTAGGATGCTTTTATATGTTTGCGAACTAAAGCTAGCTTTCTGCAATGAAGCATTTGTCTCCGTTCTTGTTTAAGCTACATGTCATACTTTCCCACACTTGCTGAGTACAAAATGTGCTCACCCTTGCTATTCACACAATTAATTTAGCTATAGGAGATATTTTGGAAGACAATGTGGAGCACTAGGCGTGCGTACTATCATCGATTGCCTGCGGAGTGGGAGTCGCCTACCCGAGATTCTTTTCAGCTGTAATAGAGTCAAGGTATTTATATTATTCGTGACATAGTTAAATTCTGATTATCATTTGTGATGTTGATGTGTATCTGTGAAGCAACATCCTAGCACACATACAGTGCACTTGGTTTATTTTCAGAATCGGGTGTCACGAACCCGTTCGAAAATGTCATGTCTTACCACATTTGAAGCATCATTGAGAACCGGCACTTCATCTCCTAGTTCTCACATTTTGCACTACTTTTGAGAACCGAGTTGAGATGAGTGCAAGCTACTCCTTTGGAAACTCATCAATCTGTCCAATGGTTAGAGAGGAAAGCAAAGCAAGTGTGCCACAAGATGAAGGTTGGCTAGAGCTAGGCATGTCACGTTGAGAAACAAATGCAAGTGACTTTTTGGGGATATTACGTGAAGTTATGTCAAGTTCATGAGTTTTTAACTTAGAATATAGAACATCTAAAGTAAGTGTACTCATGACAGTCGGTTCACAAATAGATGTAACTTTCATCTCTCAAATTGAAATGTCTGATGCACTTAACAATTGCCCAATATTTTGAGCATCTGAATAATTAACATCGATGCTACACAAGTTGCTGAGAATTTTTTTAAAGCGAGCAAAAAGATCATCGATCGACTCACTCAGTTGCAACTCAAAGCGCATGTACTACTTTTTAAACATGTCTTGCCTTACCTCCTTGATCGTGTTGGATCCTTCGTGGTAGTCGCAAAGTGCTTTTCACACATCGTATGCATATCAGAGGTGTGCAACATGATCAAAGTCGCTTTGAGTCAATCCTTGTATAATCAGGTTGTGCGCCTTGTTGTTGTTGTCGACGTCTCTCATGTTTGCAGCTGTAACATCATCGTTTAATGGCATGACGAAGCGCTTGAAGACCTTTTCCCATATGGCAAATCCTTGCACCTGTAATGGACCAACTTCACAATAGCGAGTTCCAAAATAATGGACTACGTGGATGGGAGTTTATTTCAGCTATCATTGGTCACGACGAGACGTCACTCTCGTTATCGCCCATACATACACACTATTCTTTAATAAAACACAAACATGGCCATCAAAAGAAATGATGTTTGATTGTGTAAAACACTCAATTGCACTGGTAAATTTTTGATTCACAACACTTGAGATGTTACGAAACTTCTCCATAACAAAACCAAACTGTCTCAAACTGACCAAGTTCCTGCCAAGAAATGACCTGTCTGGACTCAACTTCAAATTTGACCCAGTTATTGGCAAAATAAGATCTTGAGGCGAATAACAAAGTTGAAGTACACTTCAAGACCTTTCCAAATGATATTTGTTTGCCACTAGATCATTTATGTTTGATGAGATATAGCTTTTCAAACCTGACAGTTTTCTGGGAAATTTTGCCAGCACCTCCTTTGTTTCTGGCTTATTTGTGCACAATATTTCATACAGAAAATATCAATATTTGACAAAAGTATAAATTAAGACATTGTTAAATATCTCATCAGGATTCCAGAAATATATCACATGCCTTCATTCAATTTTTCTACAGCGAGTTAGGGCCAAATTAGTGAAGTGTACAAAATCTGGTCGAGTTTCTGTCCAGTCTGGCAGAGTTTGGAAAATTGAAATTTTGGATAGGTTAGAGATGGATTCTGTTCTGGAGGTGAATAGAAAAGTTTTAGATCACTTCTTAAAATTTCCATCCAAATAAGATACACCTGCATTGGATAATTCTACTTGGAGAAATGGCTTTTCAAATTCAGGTCAAATTCTGCTAGAAAACAGAACTCACTGATTTTGAAAAGTTTGAGTTGAAAACCACTCCAATTTGAAACTTAGTTCGAAATTAGAGCTCGATAGCTAGGTCTTGCTTTCTTACATCGTCTTGGTCCATTTTACTTGTTTTACGTGTCACATATCCGGCACGGATATTGTCATCGACGTGCCCAATGTAACTCAAATGCAATGATGGTACTACGTTTCTTACCAAAGAAAATCCTAAGACGGTATTACGGCATATGTCTCGCGGTGGCACTAATGATATTCATTCGCAAACATTTTATACTTGAGCTATGTATAATGCGGTTAGTGTACCTGCAGAAGACACACAATTTACAGAACACTCATTATGGTGTCGTACGGCACGGCCCGCACAGGCGATCATTTCAGGCAGTCACAATAATATATATTCCAAAACTAATGTCTTGTATGGTCCCATACAGGCCGTCCTCGAGGAGAACAAGTCTCGAGAAACGTGGTCGCATTTCAACACCACACGACGGGGAACCCGAGTTAAGCGTGAACGGGTCATCACAGTTGGGAATTTTATCAACCCAACAGATATCACCTACTGCCCCATAAAAGCTGAAGCACACCGATGGCGAGCGCTGCATATGGCCCTTTGAAAATTGAACGTTCAAGAGTTGCATACTATGGCATTTTTGACTACATGATGGGGTATCCTCGCTTTTTCTTAAAGCACGCCGGCGAGCAATGTTTCATATGTTCTCAGAACCACAAAGAGATTAAGAGACTCATATTAACTCCCGTGCCAAGCTACGGGAGACAATCACATGCTACCTCTCGCATGGTGAGCTTACCGCAATTGATCCGCTTGTGGTGACATACCTTACCTCTTACCTAATGTTGGAGCATCGTTACATAATAAAATAACACATATGTTAGCTTTCCCCTTAAGTAACTAATACTATAATAGATCATATGTGGGCATAGTGACTAGTCCTCACTCAACTCCTTAGGAGTTTTCAAAAATAGGATCTTTTCACGTGTGCTTTTTCCAATGCAGCTCTGATACCAGACTGTGAGGACTGGGGTCCCGACATTCCAAGAATCGCATTGGGTGGTGTCATGCGATGTGGACCCAACAGCACACACGAAAAGACATAGTAAAAATAAAAAGTTTTCATTTAATACTAAGATATTGTTTATAACATAGTGTACAACAGTGGTACACACGCGGCAGAAAAGTACATACTTACACTCTCAACCTATCTAGGTGCAAGAGAAGTTGTCCATGCCCAAAGACACTTCTCGCTAGCAACACGAACATCATAAGGCAGTGGCGTGGTGTCATGTGAGATATACATCTCGACAGCTTGAGGTCTCACGAACAACCCAAAACAGCAACACTAACAGAAAAACCTGCAAAACCACATAAAAAGCAACCATGAGCATGAAGGAACAACAAGGCTTAACCGTCTCACCTAGAACATGAAACTCTACATGCAGGAAACTCTAAAGACGGGAAGCTGAAATTTGCAAAAATGAACTCACCGAATGTAAATCCTTAGGGCTCCATTTTAGAGTAGCATATGAGATTCTCTGGGCATGCATCATAATGAACTCCACAATCAAACAACAAATGCTTCATCTACGATGATACTTGCCCAGAGTTTTATAGACTTCATTCAAGTTAAATGTTTGAAAATGATAACTTCAATTGTGTTATTTTTATTCAGCCAATGTTACAATACAATATAACAATCAAATCAGCATATTCATGTTATTCCAACTATTCTTTCTTACTATGTCATGACACAGTGAACAAGCGGTACTCAATAACCGCGAGGAACGGTGATTCGAGTCAAAAACACCTTGATCGCTCGACACATACGCACTTTCAGAAGCACCACGTACTTCAATACTCGTTGTATGTGGTAACCTTTCACAAAAGACCCGAACACCGAGCCAGTCCTACCGTCTTGGATCGTGTGCGTCACCAGAGACGGTGGGATATGCCTCGACGCCAAGGTTAACAAGTTACATTGGTTTTCTAGGGCCCATATAGCCAGTAAGCAATCCGGTACAACTCAATACTTGTCCATCGGAGCCGCACACCACTCGGTCCTTAATCGACACAAACGGGGCTATGATCCAACCTCCAACATCTGCCTTGCCCTACCGGCCCAAGCACTATGTGGTCGCAAGCGTTGTCTCACCGTCGGATCGAGAGCAACCTTGTGCGCACCAACCTACACAAATCCCCGTCCACATGTCATATTAAGAGTGGAAATTATTGTAACATCTCGCGACTAGGTTTCCCTCACTCGGCTTCTCTCGCAAGTAGAATTCAACTACTTGACTTGTGATCATAAAATGGGAGCAATCTCGCGAGTAGTATCCCACATACTCAAATTCTACTGTTCTTCTAACTAAACATTAGCATAGCCATATAATTCGATGGAGTCTTATTCTACCCATCCACTCCAATGATTATTTGGTCATGCATGTGGAATATTCAATCAACGTAGACCTAATACACATATCATATCTACTCAATGAAGTGTGTATAAAGCAACTTTATAAAGCTCTTAAATGCAAAACGGAGCTTGCCTTGGGTTGCGACTAAGTAAATATCAATGAAGTCAGTTGCTTTATCATGTGGTGGAGCTTCGAGTCGCTGCCTTTCTTTCAATGTCCTTGCTGCTGCTCCGGATGAGGGATGGCTTGCAGCAAGATCCATGTTTGTGCCTCCTCCTCCAAGCGATGCTCCTCGTCGAGCTTCATCGTCATGTGGGCTATCGAGATGAAGATGCACAATTAATCAAATGTAACTTAGCAATTTACTTGATGGAAGTTTTCATAACTCAAACTAAGGTTCAGGTGCTGCTAGAGCCAATGGAAGATCATGCTGTTCACAGCAACAAGGATAGATCAAGTTGAACTAATAGATTTCGGGGTATGAAGGCAACTATGTTTTGTAATGGATATAAAGTTACTAACAAATTACTAAAGTTCAAACCCTATGTGGGAGTTTAATCAAAAGTCTTTGCTGAGTTATTTGGATCAATGGCAGGTTTGCTTAATGGAATTGTTTTATGCATAAGATCCTATGTGCTTTTTAATACCCACATAGCTCAAGAAAGAATTGTCTTGCAAATTTTCTTTGGGCATATGGTTGGGCAATGGACGCATGATTGTGCAATTTTAAGTTGGAGAGCAGATCATGGAATCTCTGTATTGTTAGGATGGACTAAAAGAATTCATTTAACTCCAATTGGTTTAGGCACACAAATGTGTGTTTTGACCTTCATATAGGTATATGGCTTTCAAACATAGTTTATACTGGTTCAACAATTATAATGGAGTTGTATAATTTTACAGAAGCTTCATTTTGTTATGGTGGAGTAACTAGAAAAGTTTCAGCATTTGTTAAGGAAGAATGTGTCCTCCATAATTCACTAAGTCTTTCCCATTCTCTAGTTTTCCAGAGCAAAACTGCAGTTTGGTCATAATTCAAAGTATGTTTTCCAGTTAGTGTTGGACACATGGAGTCCAACAAAATTTATTTCACATTTTTCTAAGACTCCTAGAGAGAGATATGAATTTTACAAGGTTCACAGATTTTTGGAAAATGTTTCTGGACATTTACTGATTCTTCAATTAACCTGAGATAAAACTCCAGAATTAACCACCTTAATCAAGGTTAATTATTCTTACATTTTTACTATGATTCAAGGATACTATGAAGACTATTCTGGTAAAATTTGGGAATTTCCCAGTGAGAGAATCATCTACAATAATTCAAAAATGGTTTTTGGAAATAGAATTATACAGAAAATAAAATTCATGCCAAGTATTTTGCACCATTACAAGTTACATGAAGATAGGAGTCCCCAGAAATTTATTTGAGATTTTTAGGAATTTTCTACTAATTGATATGATTTTCACAAGTTCTGTCATTTACTGTATTTTTCTTTGAACAGCAAATGGGGAAAATGGAACCACGGTGGCTGACAACTGGGCCCAGACATTTAAAAATGGGCCATAGGAAAGAATGCCACAGGGGAGCCACATACTTACACCTTGCAGGCACAGGGACCCGTTGGGCCACCAGTCATCCCAAACCTAGGGGTGGCGGCGCTCGGCCAGCCCACGGCAGCTTCCTGCCGGTCCCAATGTACCATGGTCGAACCCTCGCCGCAAGGGCTGTCTCCCATGGAACAGGGCACGATGAGCATGGTGGTGACTGCAGTGACAGTCGAGGATGGTCGGAACATAGCTGGTGGCGGCAGAGACGGTACATGGCACAGCGGCGCGGCATTTCCCCTCGCGAGTGAGATAGTTCAATCGGGAAAAACATGAGGAGCACCACCTGGACCTCATGATTCATGAAGAAGAATGTGGACTCAATTTACAGAGTAAATCACCACAAGGATGATATTTCTGGTGACCTAGGGTTTCAGCGGCCGCATTGGGGGAATTCGGATTCCTAGGGCCTAGGGTCAATTATTTTCGATATTATTTGATGCAGGAGGTTCGTGGACACATGTGAAAACAATTCACTAACTGAATTGAAGGAATTTTCTGCATGTAACATGAATTAGATCGTTGAAGCTTTGGTGTTCAAGGAAAAGACCAAAAACAACACCTGGAATTCAACAACGCCGAGCTTAAAATGAGGAGCGAGGTGAGGAGGAGGAGGAACATGGTGTCGTTCCGGACCTTTTGGCAAATGACTTGGGTTGGAAACGAGCTTGCAGTGGACTAGCATCGTGGATGCGCCCTGGCGGCTCCAATGGAGAGAAAACAGGGAACTCTGCGGTGGAACAGCTCCGAGAAAAGCAGGGACAGCTCAGCGCCACTTCAAGGACAACGAGAAGCCTCAGTGATGCAAGTGGCACCCTTGGCAGAGCTGCACGGCAAGGAGAATTTGCTTGTCATTTTGAACCGACGGGCAGCAACAGAGAAGCTGAACTCGGCGGGTTTTTTTTTTATGGTTGAGGCAGCCAACGAGATGGGTGCGTTCTTCGGAGGGGCGAGGGAGACTCTTGCGCCGCTTGACAAGGCTCTAGTTTCGCAGCAACTCTGGTAGGGACGTCGGCGATGTTTAGCAGGGGCAGCGGACGGGAAAACATGAGCAGGGGCAGGCTTGAGCGAGAAAACAGAACAAGGACGATACCAGAGGTCGATAAGGGAGACCTAGGGTGCGCGTGTGGCCAGCCTGGAGCGTGTGAGGCAGTACTGCATGCTGTGTCTCAGTGGCATGTTGGCATGGGTCCATGGCATGCTCTGCTCTGAGCCATTTACTATTATAGAACTCATATGGTTAGACTTCTCTAAAATGGAACTTCTACAGTGAGCTTCAATAAAATAGGATTTACAATGTTGACGCACCGTTAAAATAGGATTTATGTGCTTTTAAACACTTTTGTGTGTATATTCTCTTTTCTTAGCATCTAAAATGACCATACTGCCCCCAGAACCAAATTCCACTACTGTATTAAGACGTCTTAACAATGCTGGTCTCACAGGCCCATCCACTAACATACGGGCTCTTGCTGATTTGTTTATACATGCAGCTAGTGTACGTACTGCATGTAGATGCAGGTTCAGGCGTGTTTACAGCTAGCAGCATTGACGACTCGTTTGGCCCAAGATCATGCCATCTAAGGCATCCTCCGCCGACACTTAGCATGCTCGTCCCGCGGCGCGCAGCTATCCAGCACGCCGCTGCTTTTGCAGGTGACGACACTTGAACCAGGCGACTATATCAATTCACAGGCACAGGTGATAAAGAGAGGGAGAGAGATCGATAAAGAGCAGGTTTAACATACTTGGATGAGTACTCGCCCTGTGACAGCGGCGGTAGCGACGGCAGAAAGCCAGGAGCAACTGAAGGTTTTAAGATTGAAGGGCATTTTCGTCACTTCATATTTCTGAGAATATAGAAAAAAGGAGAGTACACTAAAAAGTGAAAAAAGAAATCGAAAATCCTATTCTAGCGGTGTATCATTGTTGTAAGTCTCATTTTAACGAAGCCCACCATAAAAATTCTATTTGGAAGAAGCCCAGTGATACGAGTTCCATAATAGCAAAAAACTCCTCTGCTCTACTGCCGATAAGGGAGAAAAAAACTATTAGAAAATAGGAGACTATTTACTGAACGATTCCAGAAAAATATGCGAAAAACAGCAGCGATCAATATCGGCAGACAGACGGGACGAGAAATATCGTGTACCGATTTGAAGCCGAACGAACCGCTGTAGATCTGACAGCGAACAACCACTGCAGACGTTGGTGACGACGTTGGATTGCAGCGCCCGATTTTCTCGGTAGACGACCCATGGTGAAGAACGCGAGCAGTCGCACAGAGCGCTTCCCAAAAACCTTATTCGCCCTCTCCTGGTGCAGGATCACGAGGGCGAGTAGTTCTGAAGACCTGCTCTCCCGATCATCGGTGCACGCCGGCGCTCAGAATGGAGTAGACTAGAATGCGGCGCAAGGAACGCGAACGTGGGAAAACAATCCGATCGTGGGTGAACTGCCGTACTGCACACGCCCATATTTATAGAGTCTCAAGAAGGCAGTTCGTATGCGATCCGGAGGATCCGGATCCGAACTGACTCCACAGTCGTAGAAGCGTTCGTCTCCAATGACTCGGACTCTGTCTCGAAAGCCCCAAAAATTTGGAAGCCCAAAGCTCTATTTAATTTTCTGCAAAAATATAAAATATGGGATCGGCTCGAGGCTCGAATTCACACGAACAAACGCGCGCGCGTGTTTGTGCGCATGTGTGCGCGCACGTGTGCGGGGTGGGGCGAGACGAGCGAGCGAGGAGGAGGAGGAGGAGCGCGCGTGGGCCACCCCTCTCTTCCTCTCTTCTCTCTCAATCAAGGAGTGGAAGAGCAACCTCCCTTATATGTAGGGGTTGCTCCACTTCCACTTCACATGTGGGACTAAACATTTAGCACCACCTTCTCTTGCACTAAAGGGCCTTTGAGATTTATTAGGAATTAATTCTGAATATTAGATGGGCCTAGCCCATTTATTCCAACAATCCCCCACCAGATCTCAAAGCCATTAGTAGAGAGGTCATTCTCGTTCCTTGTTTGATATACTAGTGTTTCGGCAGAGACTGTTAAGTTGAACTTCTGCCTAGATCCTCAAGTTTCATCAAGTCACAACTTGAACAATGGACTACGCCTTGAATTGCAAGTTTTATGTGAACTGACTTCACCCAAAGACCATTACCAGTACGAGACTACCAGTAGTCTACCCCGCGGGTGGAGCATATGCATCGAACTCCCTGGTCTCTTCATGAGCTTTCCAGAGATTACCCATATCTCATAGACAGCGACTTAGACAAGCGTAGCTCATATAGGTGTGCTTCCTTCAAGACTTCCCTGTAAGACGGCATCTTTGCTACACATAGCCAACAGAAAACATTAATGCAAATCGCCAACCTGCCTTACAGTTTGAGAGTACAAGTGTGCATTTTCACATAGAGAGGGTATAAAGGAAGTACTCTCCTTGGTGACCCACTAGCTTGTTTTCCCATGTCCTAATTCACGGGATCTCCGATCACATAGGCTGAGTTACTACTATGGTGTCACATCAATGGGTCTCAAACCCATCTCTCTTGATGCACTTTCTATCACATTACATGATAGACCCTTCGTAAAGGGATCTGCCACGTTTTTATCTGTTTGTATGTACAAAACAGTAATAACTCCAGAGTTTCTCATTTTCCTGGCAGATTTTAAATGTCTCTTGACGTGTCTTGATGATTTTGCATTATCCATCGAACTGGTCACTTTTGGGCATCACCGTCTGATTGTCACAGTTCATAAGGATTGCCGACAATGGTTTCTCAACTATAGGCAAATCCATCAAGAGCTCTCGTAGCCATTCTGCCTCTGCAGTTGCTGTCTCTAAAGCAGTGAGTTCTGCTTCCATGGTTGACCTCGTCAAAATGGTCTGTTTGCAAGACCTCCATGACATAGCGCCACCCGCTAGAGTGAACACATATCCACTCGTGGCATATAGTTCATCAACATCAGAGATCCAGTTCAAATCACTATAACCCTCAAGCACGGCCGGATGCCCAGTATACAGAATTCCATAACTCAATGTACCTCTCAAGTAGCGCATAACCCTTTCTAGTGCATGCCAATGATCTATATTCGGGTTTGACATGAACCTGCTCAGTTTGCTCACAACAAACGAGATATCAGAACGTGTTGCGCTCGCTAAGTACATGAGTGAACCGATTATCAGAGAATATTTAAGTTGATCTCTCAACTCTTTCTTGTTCTTTCTAAGTATCACGCTGGGATCATAAGACGTTGGAGAAATCTTGCTATCCATAAAGCTGAACTGGCTCAAGATTTTCTCAATATAGTGGGATTGATTTAAAGTAATTCCACTCTCATCTTTATTCAGCTTAATGTTCAGATTAGCTTTAGCTTCTCCCAGATCTTTCATATCAAAACACTTTGATAGAAAAGACTTGACCTCAGAAATTATATCAATACATGTACCAAAAATGAGTATATCATCCACATACAAGCATAATATAACGCTATCGCCCCCACCATGGCGATAGTACACACACCGATCAACCTCATTGATGACAAAGCCCGTAGACGTCAAAGTATTGTCGAACTTCTCATGCCATTTCTTAGGTGCTTGTTTCAGGCCATACAAGGATTTCAACAATTTGCACACCTTTGTCTCTTCACCTTTTACTACGAACCCATCGGGTTGATCCATATAAATCTCCTCTTCCAACTCTCCGTTCAGGAAAGTCGTCTTTACATCCATTTGATAGATAATTAGACTATAAGAGGCAGCCAAAGAAAGTAGTACACGAATTGTCGTCATTCTGGCGACAGGTGAATAAGTGTGAAAATAGTCTTTACTTTTCTTTTGAGTATAGCCCTTTGCAATTAGCCTTGCCTTGTACTGTTCAATAGTACCGTCAGGCCTGAGCTTCTTCTTGAACACCCACTTGCAGCCTACTGGTTTGCACCCGTACGACCATTCAGTTAACTCTCAGGTTCCATTGGAAAGAATTGAGTCCATCTACTATGAACTACTTCTTTCTAGTCATCTGCATCAGGCGATGCATATGCCTCTGCTATGGATCTAGGAGTATTGTCCACAAGGTACACAATGAAATCATCATCGAAGGATTTTGCAGTTCGTGATCTCTTACCCGACTGAGTTATTTCATTGTGTTCCTCCCCTGGGACACTCTCAAATGGTGTATCAAGAAACTCGCTAGTTGTGGTGGATTCAGGACAAATTTTAAAAGAGATCGTAACAGTGCTATGCATATCTTTCATAGGAAAAATATTCTCAAAAAATGTTGCATCACGAGATTCCATAATAGTATCAACATGCATATCAGGTACCTTAGGTTTAACTACTAAAAATCTATATGTGATACTCCTATGAGCATAGCCTAGAAAGACATAATCCACTGTCTTTGGCCCCAACTTGCGTTTCTTGGTAATTGGAACATTGACCTTTGCCAAACATCCCCAAGTACGCAAGTATGAAAGTGATGGTTTTCTCCCAACCCACTCCTCATAAGTGGTTTTCTCTTTATTCTTGTTTGGAATGCGGTTTAGGACATGACATGAACTCAATAGAGCCTCCCCCCACCATACCTTAGATAACCCGGACCTGTCTAACATGGCATTCACCAAGTCACAAAATGTGCGTTTTTTCCTCTCGGCTACCCCGTTTGATTGAGGTGAATAGGGAGGCGTCCTCTCATGTATAATACCGTGTTCCGCGCAAAAATCATCAAAAGTTTTGGGAAAATACTCACCACCACGATCTGACCTAAGACGTTTGATCTTTCTCTGTAATTGAGTTTCTACTTCAGATTTATAGATTTTAAAGTATTCTAAAGCTTCATCTTTAGTTTGCAACAAGTAAACATAGCAGAATCTAGTAGAATCATCTATTAATGTCATAAAATATTTCTTTCCACCTTTTGTCAAAACACCATTCATTTCACATAGATCAGAATGTATGAGTTCTAATGGTGCCAAGTTTCTCTCCTCACCTGCCTTGTGAGGCTTCGAGGTTGCTTTGACTGCACACAACTATGGCACTTAGAACCTTTGACAATGGTGAATTCCGGAATTAATTTGAGACTAGATAGCCGATTCATTAAACCAAAGTTAACATGACATAAACGAGAATGTCAAACACTTGCATCATCATTAATACAACCTCAAATTGGTTTACCGACTTATTATTAAACTCTGAAAGAGAAAAGCGGAACAGGCCTCCGCATTCATAGACTTTACTAATAAATTGTCCATGCTTGGACACAACTATTTTATTGGACTCTAAAACTACTTTAAACCCATCTCTGCATAGAAGGTTACCGCTAACAAGATTCTTGTTCATAGTAGGGACATGCTGCACGTTCTTCAGCTGGACAATATTTCCCGAAGTGAACTTCATATCGACCGTGCCAACACCACGAACAAAAGCATGTGACCCATTCCCCATTAGGACGGCGGAATTCCGGACGAACTGGTAAGAAGTAAACATGGACATGTCAGAACATACATAAACATTAGCACCCGTATGAAACCACCAAGATGATGTTTGAGAAACAGAAAGAATTGTAAAAGAATTATCGTACCCATCTGCATTGCTAGACGTCACTATGTTGACATTCTTTTTCCCTCTGCGGCCTGCCCTCTCAGGACAGTCCTTAGAAAAATGTCCCTGCTCCCCACATGTGCAGCAGCAACCATCATTGGCTTTGTTTGACTTCTTCTTCTTCTTGAAAGCAGTAGTTTTGTTTTGCTTGAATTGAGACTTGTTCCCTTTGTTCTTGACATTGGGTTTCTGTACAATATTAGCATTGGCGCTAGATTGACCCTCACCTCCTTTCTCAGTAGCGTCCTTAGCCTGAGCCTTCTCCTCAACATTAAGAGATGCTATCAGGTTTTCAATTGATATTTCCTGTCTCTTGTGTTTGAGAGTTGTGGCGATGTTCCACCATGAAGGAGGTAACTTTACAATAATGCACCCAGCCACAAACTTGTTGGGTAAAGGACACTTAAGGAGATTGAGCTCTCTTGCAAGGCATTGTATTTCATGAGCTTGTTCAACTATGGGACGATTGTTAATCATCTTGTAGTCATGAAAATTTTCCATGATATACAGTTCACCGCCTGCATCGGCTGCACCATACTTAGCGTTAAGTGCATCCTAGAGCTCCTTCTCATCTGTGACTGTTAGATAGACATCACAGAGTTTTTTGTCAAGAACACTTAAGATACATCCTCTCATGGCATAATTGGCTTCCTCGAACTTCGTATGTTCTTCAACAGACAAAGGACCTTGAGGCCTGCCCTCGGTTACCCAGAAGATATTAAGCGATTGGAGCCAGAGCGTGGCCTTAACTTGCCACCTCTTCAAGTGCACGCCAGAGAATTTCTCCAGCCTCACTGCATCGGCTAAAGTCATCATGTTCAACTCAGGAAATTGCCTAACATGGTTTTTGGATTGTTAGAAAATAGGAGGCAATTTACTGAACAATACCAGAAAAACACGCGAAAAATAGCAGCTATCAATATCGGCAGACAGATGGGATGAGAAATATCACGTACCAATTTGAAGCCAAATGAACTGTTGTAGATCTGACGGCGAACAGCCGCTGCAGACGTTGGTGACGACGTTGGGCCGCAGCGCCCGATCTCCTCGATAGACGACCCGTGGTGAAGAACACGAGAAGTCGCGCGGAGCGCTTCCCAAAAACCTTATTCGCCCTCTCCCGGTGCAGGATCGCGAGGGCGAGTGGTTCCGGAGACCTGCTCTCCCATTCGTCGGTGCACGCCAGCGCTCGGGATGGAGTAGACTAGAAGGTGGCGCAAGGAAAGCAAGCGTGGGAAAATGAACTGATCGTGGATGAACTGTCGTACCGCGCACGCCCGTATTTTTAGAGTCCCACGGAGGCAGTTCATATGAGATCCGGAGGATCCGGATCCGAACTGACTCCGCAGTCGTAGATGCGTCTGTCTTCAACGACTTGGACTCTGTCTTGGAAGCCCCGAAAATTTGGAAGCCCAAAGCCCTATTTAATTTTCTGCAAAAATATAAAATATGGGCTCGGCTCGGCTCGAGGCTCGAATTCACACGAACACATGAGCGCACACATGCGCGCGCGTGTGCGGGGCGAGGCGAGGCAAGCGAGCGAGGAGCAGGAGGACGAGGAGCACGCGTGGGCCACTCCTCTCTTCCTCTCTTCTCTCTCACTCAAGGAGTGGAAGAGCAACCTCCCTTATATGTAGGGGTTGCTCCACTTCCACTTTCCATGTGGGACTAAACATTTAACACCACCCTCTCTTGCACTAATGGGCCTTTGAGATTTATTGTGAATTAATTTTGAATATTAAATGGGCCTATCCCATTTATTGCAACAAAAACCACATGCGGTAAGTTGGGTTGTGCCACTGCCAGATGGGGTCCACCCTCCTCTTTACTTTCTTGTCTTCTCAATTCAGTTTCAGCTGACCAACATGCTCTATAAATCTTCAAATTTGCCAGGGTGGCTAAAAACAATATGGAGAATCTCTTTTTGAATTCAAAACTAGGAATTTATGAAATCGTGCTTGAAATTCAAATTTGAAATTTGAATTAACATATAGGCTTTGTTTTTATTATTTCTCCATACTTTCTAAAAGGTACATGGACACTAATTTAAATAT
This sequence comes from Tuctoria greenei, assembly GCA_036927565.1. Classification (NCBI taxonomy): domain Eukaryota; kingdom Viridiplantae; phylum Streptophyta; class Magnoliopsida; order Poales; family Poaceae; genus Tuctoria; species Tuctoria greenei. The sequence goes on from JAYESD010000002.1 coordinate 118,375,977, forward strand.
ATTATTTAATTTCTTGCTTCCATTATTCTATTTTGCTGATTAACAATTGAAGCTAAATCGAGTATGAATTTTAGGTCCATGTATTTGAATTCATTTTAACCATGCCATGTACAAAATTCCTATTTTCTTTTATTCGCAATTTTTTTCCCTACAACTGTTTTGCACCTCTTTAAATTTTCAAACATTTAACTTGAATGAAGCTTATGCAACTTTGGGCAAGTATCATCGTGGATGAAGCGTTTCTTGTTTGATTGTGGAGTTCATTATGATGCATGCCCACTAATATCGCATTTGCTACTCTAAAACTGGCAACTAAGGATTTACTTTCGGCGAGTTCATTTCTGCAAATTTCAGCTTCTAGTTTTTAGAGTTTCCAGCATGTAGAGTTTCATGCCTTAGGTGAGACAGTTAAGTTTTGTTGGGCCTTTGTGCTCACGGTTTCTATATTTGTGGTTTTGCAGATTTACATATACTGTTGCTGTTACGGGTTGTCCGTGAGACCTCGAGCTGTCGAGATGTATCTCTCACGTGACCCCCGCTCCTGCCTTACGATCTTCGTGTTGCTAGTGAGAAGTGTTGCATGCATGGACGGCTTCTCTTGTGCATATATAGGTTGAGAGTGTGAGTATGTGCATATATAGGTTGAGAGTGTGAGTATGTACTTTCCGCTGCATGTGTACCGCTGTTGTACACTATGTTATAAACAATATCTTATTATAAAATGGAAACTTTGTATCTTTACTATGTCTTTTCGTGTGTGCTGCTGGGTGCCGCATCGCACGGCACCGCCCAATGTGATTCCTGGAATGTCGGGATCCCTGTCTTCACAGCAATAACACAGGAAAATACAAAATAAGCCTTCGTACTTTATATAAATCATAATTAAATATTGATTTCTTGTTTAGACCTTGTAGCTTTGCTAAATTATATATTTAGCCATTGATCTATTATTAAATTACAGTAGAGCTCGTGGACAAGTTAGAAATCATTTTCAGCATTTGTAGTATTTATATTTTTACTGAAAATTACAAGAAAAAATGGAATAAATACATAATATTGTATATAAATTAATAAAAATTCAGAATATTTATTTAGAGAAATTAAAAATATACTTCATTTCCATTTAAACTTAAATAATTCATATTGGCCACCAAAATTATGTACGGAAATATATTTAATTGATGTTTATGAATATAAAATTATTTTGAGCATAGGAATATATATCACATAACTTTAAAATTTATTTAATGTATTACTTTAAGCTGAAATAATATAATAGTAATAACTAATTATATTTTGAGTAGGAAAATCCACTAAAATGTGTTTTGAGCATAAAAATAAATATAAAAGTGATCTAATCTTAATGCACATTTATAACACATAAAAATCCACATTTTAATGAATACCATTAAATGATGTACTACACATGAATAGTAAATCCTCTTGTAGTTACGTGTTTGTGTAGGTCTTTGTGATAGTGTGCATATTTGTGATGTAGCACTGTGTGTTTAGTACTTATTGTATGTATTTACTTTTGCCTTGCATCGGCACTTCGAGTAGAGCTAGTTCCCAAGCCAGACTTCAACTTTCAAGACTTCAACTTCAGCAACCAGCACTTCGAAGGAGGAAAGTGCCCTTGATCATCTTGTACCAATTTAAGAATTATAGTTAGTTGCATACTAATTTAATATGAATCCTATGCTATGATTACCCTGTTGCTTTACCTTATTTTCCTTGTCATTTGGGTATGGATGGGTGGTAGTTTGGGAGTTATTGCACGCTTATCCATGCAAAGTAGATGTGGAGAAAATACTCATCACATTTACTATTTATGAATTATATTCTTGGAAGGATTGCTTAGTATTCATTTGCTAAGTTTTTGGTGCGTTTTGGTTGATATGGCTGATATTGTTTTGCTATGCTTTGCAACATGCTTATGTGAGGTGCTCACGTAAGGTGTTGTGTTCGGAACTAACTTGAGTCAAGTCACGGACTTGGGCATGTACGAATTGGTTGTTTTTTCATGTGCAGGTGTTGCTTGAGTTCAAGTTATGGCTGGTGACAGGATCTTTTGGACTAGTCTCAGGGAGGAGATGAGGTTCCAACAATTAAATTTAGGAGGAACTGTGGTTGAGCGGGTTAGGAGGTCGCGCAAGGGCAGTGCATATGAAGTTTACTGGACATTGAAGGAAGGTCTTCACGCGTATGCATGCGGTGCATGACGTGGAAACATGGTTCGGAAGATGGGCTATGGAAGGAAAGATATGGTTGGAAGGATCGGATCGTATCAGTTGATGACTTCGGCTGCGGCGGAGTCGGTTATGGCTTGGTATGGAAAGTATCGAGTTGGTTATGATAGGATTTCGTGTGGGTCACGAATTTGACTTGTTTTAGGAATGTGGGACACGTTCCTAAGGTGTTTGGAAGTCCTAAGATTACTTCTATCTACGTATATAAGAGTCTTGAGCAGTTATGGAAAATTTCGATTCGTGAACTGAGTAGGATTTGAGTCCTAGTTAAGTTTGGGTTGGCCTAAGGGCTGGTTATATAAGCAAGGGAGGCCAGAGCTTGTGGTAGATGACTTTTGGGCGGTTCCTCTTGTGTTCTATTGAATAAATATCGTATATTAAAGGAACTTTTGTGCCTTGTACGTTCGACTTGTTTCTGTCATGTTTTTCTCGTCGAGTTTCTGCACAGCACTACCTTGGTTTGGTGGTTTTATTATAACTCGAGTTTTATAGATCCAATCGACGTGATTATTTTTGGGTTGTCTTCACAACTTGATTATATATCATCTTTAAAAATTTCACGGTCATTGGATTTGTGGTGTTTGATCTACACGAGTTTCTTTGTAGTATTACAGATCTGTTTTTACTCAGTAACAGATTGACCTTTGTTCAATCTTTCGATCGTAACTTGAGTTTCTCTCGACGGATATGAGTGATTCTTGTTGTGTTGTTTTCGTGACTTGATGCTCTATGATATATATCACTTTTGTCATGGTGAAATACGTTTAGATTAATCTCACACACGATTTCTTTAACATATCGTTTTTCTGCTGAGGGGTTTTTCATTGCTTCTGCTGAAAAAGTTTTAAATCTACCATTCACCCCCCTCTGGTAGCTTTTCGCGTGCTCTTCGATCCTAAAATTGGTATCACGGCTTTGGTGCTCTAATCTTTATAATTTGCACTAGAGAAGTACTCCGCAAAACCTTGTGTGTTTGTTGGCATTGATTTTCAGGTTTAGAAAGCACGCATGGAAGCTTTTATCCAGGCGCAAGGCTTCAGCATATGGGAAAAGGTATACAAACCTTATGAAGTCCCACCAAACGATCAAGTTACAACTACGAACCTACGGGACGTCGACAACAATAACAAATCCCGAAACTTGATTATCCAAGGACTCACTCAGAGCGACTTTGACCGCGTTGCACACCTCTGATCGGCATACGATGTGTGGAGAGCGCTTTGTGACTATAACGAAGGATCCAACACGATCAAGGAGGTGATACAAGATATGTTCAAGGAATACATGCATTTCGAGATGCAACCCGGTGAGTCTATCGATGATCTTTTTGCTCATTTCAATAAAATTCTCAGCAATCTGCGTAGTGTCAATGTTAACTTTTCTGATGCTGAAAATGCTAGGCAACTTCTTAGTGCGTTAGACATGTCAATCTGGGAGATGAAAGTTACATCTATCTGTGAATCAACTGTCATGAGTTCTCTTACATTAGATGTGCTTTACTCTAAACTAAAAACTCATGAAATTGACATCTTATCACGTAAGAATCCAAATAAGTCTATTGCATTTGTCTCACAACTTGATATGCCTAGCTCCGGTCAATCATCATCTTGTAATACTCTTGCTTTGTTGTCCTCACTAACCATGGAGCAGATTGAGGAATTTCCAGAAGAAGAATTAGCACTCATCTCTACTAGATTCTCAAAAATATTGCAAAATGTGAGAACTAGAAGGAGAGGAAGCTCCGAACCACAGTGTTGCTTTGAATGTGATAAGACTGGACACTTCCGTACAGAATGCCCTAATCTTTCAGGTCCTACTACCCGTGATGAGAAGCAGAACAAGGTCCAGACCATCTCTGGAAACTCCAACAAGAAAAAGAAAGGTACCATAGGACGCAAGATGATAAATAGCTTCATCACCACACTTCAAGAGCTCAGTTCAAGTGATGTAGACTTTGGAAGTGATGAAGATGATGACGATCTGGCCAACTTATGCTTTATGACGGGCAAAACAAGATCAAGATCAAGTCAGGAGGATGCAAAACACAATAGTGATGACGATTAGGTATGTTCTACATGTAATGAAATGTGTGATGCAATTTCTCGTGCAACTATTATTATCAAGAAAAAGAATAAAAAACTTAGGGATAATGCTGCTAAAATTGAATCACTAGAATCTGAAATCAACCATTTGAAAACCTTGATTTCTAGTGATGATTCATGTCACCCATATGACTTAATATATGAACAATTGTCCACATTAAGAAGTGCACACTCCTCCACTCTAGATAGACTTGATGAAGAAATTTAAAAGAACAAAAAGTTGTCAGATTTTAATGTTAAACACTTAAAAAATGTGTCTTGTTCTACAGATGATTTGCATTGTTCTGCATGTGATAATCTTGATAAGAAACTAAAAGATGCAATGAATGAAGTTTCCATTCTGAACAATGCTTTACAAGCACATGAAGTTAAAAATTGTTCTAACTGCAAACTTAAGGGTAAACCTTCATGTGAAAGCTGCCTAGACTTGTCTAAAAAGCTTGATGACATGAATAGGACACTAGAGCGGTTTAGTAATGGGAATAAGAATCTAGACTTGCTGTTGAATTCTTCTAAACCTTGCAATGATAAATCTGGTTTAGGTTTTTGTCGGTGGTTTTGATCCGGCAGATCTCCCGACACTACTAAAGTGTTAGAGGAGTTTGAGGTTCAGTGTGGGAATGCGGAGATTCAAGAAGGTGAAGTGTAAATGACACAGTAGACACGAAGATTTACGTGGTTCGGGCCGCCTGAGCGTAATACCCTACTCCACGGGATGTGTTGGTGTTGTATTGGTTGTCTGAGCTCAAAGTGAGTTCAGGGTGTAGAGTGAGCGTGTCTTCGGAGAGTGTGTTCTATGTATCGTCGGCTTGTCCTTTTATAGTACAAGGGCAGGCCGTTTCAAGTTAGCCTGGCCCGACATATGGCCCCGGCGGTTACTGATATTGATACACATTCAATCACGTTTAATTACCCTTAATGACCGCATTATGGGCTTTGACAGCACCGTTACTGGTAATTAAGGTCGTCCGATCGTGTGTCATTAATATAGTATTAATGACACTTGATCGGGTATTGAAGTCCTTGATTCTTCTTTGAAGATCCGGAGCCGTTGTGGGGTCTTCCGGAGGTTAGAGGCTAAAGATCCTACGGTTGGACACGTGGCAGCTCCGGAGCATACTGTGGGAAACAGATAGGTCCGGAGCTGCCTGACACGTGTCAGTTCTGGAGCTTCCCTCAGTCTGGGGTTAGGTCTGGGGGTGCTATTTCGGTACATAGCCCGGAGCTTCCCCCTTGTGGGCGGTAGCTCCGGTTTGATAGTACACGTGGCGACCCTGGGACTAACCATGTTGGAGAAGCGGGTTCGGTTATGTCTGACATGTGGGCCTCTGAAGGTCTTCAAATCAAGTAGATGACTTTCCCTTAAGATCTTTGCAATCCCAAGGAGTATATGGTGGTACCGACAGTGGCCCCCTGGGCCCACCTCTGGGGAAGAACCCTTGGGTGAAGTCATTCCGCCGGAGGTGGGTCCATCCTTCGACTTTTGAACTGAGTCTTCAAAGGTCTTCGGATGTGCCGTTGGCGATAATTTGGAGTTAAATCTTCGCCGCGTGGCATATCCCGTGTGCGACAGATGAGATCTTTGGCGTGCGGATCTTACGCAATTGAAGGTCGCCGGTTCCCGATACGAAAATCATATCGGTTCCGCGCGCCTTGTCCGGCCGCTGCCTTCGGGCTTCCCGCCTCATGATGACAACCGTTCGCCTGGGTAAGAACCTCGACTTGATCGTCGGAGTGGTCCCGGGCCCTCTTGTCATCGGCAGGGTAGGATTTTTGAGTAGTATCTTCGACTTCCTTTCGGTTTCCATCCAAGCGTTGCGAGGGCTTACTTAAAAAGGAAGGCGCGCACCGTCTGGAGTTCTTTACGCCTCTCATCTGTTCTTGCGCTCAAACTCCCAACTTGTGCTCGCTTTTCCTCTCTTGCCTTGCTGTGCTGCGATGGAGTTGGGTCTCCGCAAGAGCAGTTTGAAGACCGACGGTGACCTGAAGAAGGTTCGGGCCCTCATGGGATGGTCCCCAGACTTCTTCAACCGTCTGGTCCGCACCGGAGGGAGCTCCCGTTTGAGAAGGAGCACGCCGGCGAAATGGTGTACTTCTCTTTGTACGCCATGGTGGGGTTGATCCCACCTTTTTCCTCCTTTTTCTTGATGCTGCTAGACTTTTATGGTCTGCAGCTATACCACCTTGGCCCCCACTCCATTCTTCTTGTGTCTATCTTCGTCCAGTTCTGTGAGATGTGGGTGGGCATCCCCCCTGCATTGAACTCTTTCAGACCTTCTTCACCGTCCATACCACCGGTAGGAGCAATGAGTACCTTGGCTTCTACTACTTTGTGAAGCGCAAGAAGTGCCCATTCAAGTACCTCCGGTCGTTTCCCTCTGGGAAGTGGGATGATTTGAAGAAGGACTGGATAGTCATCCGGGTGGAGGAGCACGAGGAGCTGGAGCTGCCCGAAGGCCTCCCCAACATTGACACTACAGTCTGGAGTGAAGCTCCGGTGCTGGTGGATGCCTTCAACCCTGCTCTGACCAGGATCCGCCAGTGCGTGGAGGGAGGATTAACTCCTCAGGTGGTGTTTTGCAACTTCCTGGTCAACAGGTGGGCACCGCTAAAGAGGAGAGAGAAACTCGCTTGTGCCCTCAACAGTGTGATGGACGACGATTGGGTCGAGACCGGGCTGAAGTCCAACATGGCAGGGACAACCTTGGAGTTTCAAATTAAGAAGTTCCAGCACGACATCGACGTCGCGGGTGACGACTTGACTCCGCCATCAGCTTTTCTCCCTCTGAACATGGAAGTAGAGTTCAGCAGGGAGCTCCGGCGGAAGATGCCCGTGCTTGACGATCTTGGTGTCGTCGAGAGAAGATCGACCTCCAGGGTGGTGATCCCTGGAGCTTCCGAAGGTGGCTCCGACCCTGCCCCGAAGCCAAGGGTCGAGGTCGTCGGCAAGGGCAAGGAGCCGGCGAACGAACCCTTGAGCCGGAAGAGGAAGCTACAGCATGCTAACGGAAGGTCCGCCAGGCCTGCCACCTCTGCATCAGCTCCTTCTCCCCGGAGGGGGAGGTCTTCTACAACCGCGGCGACTGTACCCGCAGCGGCGTCCTCCCGGGGTGCTAGCTCCGGGCATGCGACTCCTGCACCAGGGCCGGTTGAGGCCTCTAGGTTCGGAGGTTATTCCCGATTGAAGGGGGCCTTGACTAGGGAAATGCCCGTGGCTGCAACGAATTCCGGGGGGCCTTCCGGAGCTTCCACGCCGGCGGCGGCTATGACCAGCCCAGAACGCCCGAGAAAGAGGTTCTGCGCAAGCTGGTGCGGAAGACTCCCAAGGTAATTTTTAATCTTTACCTTGGACAGTTGTTTTGTTGTAGTAACTGTTTTTTAAGTTTCTTCATCCATCATCTGCAGCGTTCCCAAGAAGAGGAGTGAGGCTCCATCCTCAGCCACAGCAGCTGAAGCTGTGAGGGCGGAAGCTTCTGCTCCTGTCCCGGTGCCGCCCCAAGTGGTGGCTGAAGCTGCGGTAGCTCCGACGCCAGCTGTCGTGGTCATGGACCTCGACTCATCCCCAGAGACTCCCATGGTAGCGCCGGACCGCGGGAGAGAAGATGCGCCAGCGGCACCTGCCCTGGAGGCTGAAGCTCCGGGTCCTGGTGCAGAGATGATGGAAGCTCCGGCCGTTGAGCCGGAGGAAGTAGTAATTCTGGCCCCAGAGCCGGAAATTGTCGAAGCTCCAGCGGTTGAGCCAGAGGTAATTGAAGTCCCGGCGTGCGCGCCGAATGTTGAGGAAGTCCCGGCGGTTGGGCCGGCTACCTCTGAAGCATCAACCACAGAGCCGGTCGTTGTTGAAGCTCCGGCCGCAGGGCCAGTTGATGTTGAAGACCTTCTGGTCCCCGAGCCGGTTGTTGCAGAGGCGTCGGCGCTCGAGCCCCCAGTAGAGGAGGTGCCCAGGCCGGAGCCAGAAGCAACCCCTGCTCCGGGAATGATGACGTCGGAGGTTCCTGCGGCTGAGCCGGAGTGCCCAGAAGAGGTTGATGGCCCCCTGCCTGAGGGGGCAAATGAAGACCTGGCGGCAGGGCCTTCGGAACCACTTCCGGAGGTCGGAACTTCATCAGCGGGACCTTCCTCGATGGCGACTGAGGCCATCCCGGAGGATAGCCCTAGTGCCATAGAGGCTCAGGGGACCACTCTTGTGGAGTGGGACCCAATTTTTGTAACTGAAAACCCGCTGGAACCAGCGGAGGAGACCCCAGCAGGTCCGGAACCTATCCCGTTGTCATTGTCTATTGACAACGCCTGCTCCAGTCTGCGTCAAGTTTAGCTGGCATTCTTCCACGACAGCAAGGCTCTTGAAGAGGAGCGCCAAACCCTTAGGAGGTGGCATAACCGGCTCTACTTCGAGACCAAGCTGGCGCAGTCGAGGCTAGCAGATGACAAAGAATGGATTAAGCGGGAGAAGGTCCGCCTGGAATACTGGGGCAAATTATTGGATGATAGGGAGAGCATGACTCACGCCCTTGACGCTCAATCCCGGGCCATTTATGAGCAGGCCAAAGAAGCTAATAGTGCGGCTGATGAACGCCAAGAAAGGCTGGAAGCCATTAACACTACTCTCATCAAGCGCTGGGAGGCACTTGAGGAGAGGGAGAAGAGGCTCGAAGATGAAGAGCAGAAACTCCTTGAGCTGCGGGATGACGTCCTGAAGAGGGAGGAGGAGCTCACCGAAAAGGTGGCTCTGGCTAACAAGGGCCTCGAGGAGCGCACCAAGAAATTGGAAGAGCGCTACACTGAGGAGGAGGAGAAGGCCTGGGTGCGGGGGCAAGAACTCTACGAGCAAGAGTGTGCCATCGCAGCCAGGGAGAAGAAAGTGAGGGGAAGGGAGAAGGACCTGGTTGACCGCCGGAACAAGATCCACCTCCGGGAGGAGGAGGGAAAACTCGAGAAGCGAGTTGCTAAAAAGATTCAGCAAAACGCCAAAGAAGTTAAGTGCCTCGCTCACGAGAATTCTGAACTTGTGGCGGCCAGAAGATCCTTGGAAGAATTGAAGGGCTTGAGGACTGCGGACTCCCTACAGATTTGGGAGTTCCTGGGCAAGGCCAACGACGCGCTGACACCGATGGGCTTCAGTCCCGTGCGTTCGGATGATCCAGAGCCGGAGCCGGACCTGGCGTTGCAGGCGTTGAGCTCGGCAGGTAGCATACTCTCCAAGGTGGGCGACATCATCGCGAACCAATTGGAGGTTGAGGGGCAATCCCTAGCGAAGAACGTCGCAGAGTATGTGCTGACGTGCTACACCAGCTGGAATCCCCAATTCCCTCTGGACCCGGTGCTTGAAGTTCCCGTTGAAGGAGAAGGTGAAGCTGCCCGAGCCAACGTGTCGGAGGTTGCCCAGAAGGTCGCCCAGTTCTTCCATAGGGTCTAGGACCATCTCTGTAGCTCCCACTTGTATTCTCTCTTTTTCTTCCTCAATTTTGTAATCCCTTGTCTCCAGATGAATGAAATCCCCAAATTTTTGTGAATTTCACTTTTTGTCTTCAACACTTTTGTCTTCACTTGGCCCCCTGGTAGATGTACACAATTTGATTGTGAACATGTACCAAGAGGATATTGTGTTTCGTTGAAGACTCATTTGCTTCGAACTTGTAGAGTGTAGGTCCGAAGTCTTCGATAGTGAAGGCCCCCTAAGGTTGTCAGAGCTTAGAAGCTCCGGCATTGTCTATCGTCGGAGCTTAGTAGCTCCAACAATAGTCCCTATCAACTCATAGAGCATCGATAGTTAGTCCTCCGGGGTGTCGGAGCTAGTAGCTCCGGCAGTGACCTTTGCCAACACGTAGTTTGTCGGCAGCAGACTCCGTTTGTGGGGTCTTCTCACCATTTTTTATTTAGCGTCGACGGCTGGCCCCCCCTAGCTCTACCGGAGCTTGGTTGCTCCGGTGATGCTTGTTTTCAATGCTTAACATCAATTACAAGCCACCTAGGGGAGTCGAAGCTTTGTTAGCTCCGGCTTTTCTCCATCAACGTAGATTTTTTATTTTTCCTGCACTCTGAAGCCAAGAAAAATAGTAAAATTCGTTTCTTGCCTATAACTTTGTCGCGGCTTACGATTCTCAAGAAAATTTTAGGTCAAACGCGATTCTAAATACAACCGAATGCGTTGTCTTTTCTTTCAGATCCAATTGTACTTGGACCCGCCTTACTTCGGCCTGCCGGGGTGTAGGTAGAGTGGCGTACTTAGGGTGCTTGACCAGGCTAAGTCGATAGCACACTCCGGCCCTAGGTTGGCTTGGCGGCATTCAGGCGAGTGGGCCATGAACAATATTTGAATCCAAAAGAATCGACAATACAACTCGAATCGTATATGAACCGGTCGAACTAAAATTTCTTAAGAATTGCACATCTTTGTTATAGACAAGAAAGAGAAAAATAAAAAATCTTGAGCTTGTACAAAATAAATGCACGTGGAGTCTGTTTCACATGAAGATGTCTTTCATTATAGGTCCGGGGTACAAGGGAAACAAGTACACTCTTAGGGTACGGAACCAGGCTAAGCGTGTTTCATTTCTTGTTTAATCCCAGGGTAGCTAGCCACACTTTTAGTCCTGAGACTGTGACAGTTGCATGAACTTTGCAGACCTTCCGGGAAATGTCCAGCTGTTCTCCTGGAGGAACTACCCGACTCTGTACAATGACTCTATAACATACACCTCAAGTTACTACAGACTCACCTCCGTGATATTAAGTGTAGAACTTACGGAGGTGCTCAATGTTCCAAGGATTTGGGAGAGGTGTCCTATCCTCGGTAGCCAAGCGAACGCTTCCGGGATGGGATACTTTAATCACTCGGAAGGGTCCCTCCCAGCTGGGGGAGAGTTTGTTTACCCCTTCTCTGGTTTGTATTCTCCGTAGCACCAGATTGCCTTCCTCGAGCTGTCGGTTGTGTACATGCCGCTGATGATAGCGCCGAAGGGCTTGGCGGTATCGGGCATTCCGAACAGCTGCTTGGCACCTTCCCTCCTCAAGGAGGTCTAGGTCTTCACGCCGGAGCTGGTCCTGCGTGGCTTCGTCGAAGGTCCGGACCCAGAGTGACCCCAAGGTGATTTCCGGAGGAAGGATTGCTTCAGCTCCATACACCAGGAAGAAGGGTGTCTCTCCAGTTGACCGGTTTGGAGTTGTCCTGTTGGCCCATAAAGTGGGCGGAAGCTCTTCAATCCAGTTGGCTCCATGTTTTTTCAAGCGCTCATAGGTGCGCGTTTTGAGTCCTTTAAGGATTTCAGCATTTGCTCTCTCGGCTTGGCCATTGCTTGCTGGGTGAGCTACGGAGGCGTAGCAAACTTGAATGCCGAGGTCTTTGCAATATCCTTGAAATGCAGAGCTTGTGAATTGGGTCCCATTATCAGTGATGATTTTGTTTGGGACTCCAAATCTGCATACAATGGACTGCAAAAAGTTGATAGCAGATTGCTTGTTGATTGTCACAACTGGAGTTGCTTCCGGCCACTTGGTGAACTTGTCAATGGCAACGTACAGGAACTTGTAACCTCCGACGGCTCTTGGGAAAGGTCCCAAGATGTCCATCCCCCACACAGCGAAGGGCCATGTAGGAGGTATCATATGTAGGGGCTGAGCCAGTGTGTGAATTTGCTTTGCATGAAATTGACATGCTTCGCATTTCTTCACCAGCTCAGTTGCATCCTGGAGTGCTGTAGGCCAGTAGAAGCCATGCTGAAAGGCTTTACCAACCAGCGTGCGGGAAGACGCGTGGTTCCCACACTCGCCTCCATGGATTTCTGCGAGGAGCTCGCAACCTTCTTCCCTTGTGATGCACCGCATTAGGATGCCATTGGCACTGCGCCGGTACTGATCCCCTTCTACCAACGTGTATCTTTTAGCCAATCTGACTACCCGGTCAGCGGATACATCATCGTCAGGAAGGATGTTGTCTTTCAAGTAGTTCCGGATCTCCGAGATCCATGCATAGGAACTAACTTGAGCATTTGAGTCTTGCGTGCTGGGTTGCTCGGAGCTTCCGGCAGCACCTACGACCCTTGATGGCTGCCATGGTAACAGGGCCATCAGGACCGTCAGCTTCGGGATGCTGATCTCGCCCCCTTCGCTTAGTTCGACAGGCTGAGCTGTGGGTTTTGACAACCTCTGGACAAAAGTTCCGTCAGGAGCCGGAGCTCCGGTTGACGCTTTCGTCGAGAGTTTGTCGGCTTCAGCGTTGTGGGCACGCTGGACATGGTGGAGATCTAGGACTTTGAAGTCCTTCTGAAGCCTCTGGACTTCAAGGAGGTAAGCAACTAGCTGGAGATTGTTGCAGGAGCATTCACCCTTCACTTGCTTAATGATGAGCTGCGAATCTCCCTTGACCAGCAATTGCTTGACACCGTATGACAGTGCCACCCTTAGTCCGTAAATGAGTGCTTCATATTCCGCCATGTTGTTGGTCGCCTTGAAGTCAAGGTGTACCATGTATTTTACCTTCTCTCCGGTTGGTGCGAGGAGATGGATTCCAGCTCCGCCCCCCTGCTTTTGCATGGAGCCGTCGAAGTAGAGGGTCCAGTGAGGCTCTGTGAAGACTGGAGTCTTGTGTTTTGGCTTCTGCTCGCTGGAGCCCCCAGGGTTTGATGGAGAGGGAGTCCATTCCACCACGAAGTCTGCCAGTGCTTGACTCTTGATTGCTTGCCTTGAAATGAATTCGAGATTGAATTCATCCAATTCCGCTGCCCACTTTGCAATATTCCCAGTTGAGTTTGGATTATGCAAGATTGATCGAAGTGGGTAAGAAGTCACCACTGAGATTTTGTGAGCTTGGATGTAATGGCGAAGCTTCCTGGAGGCAATAAGAACTGCATAGAGCAGCTTATGCACCTCTAGGTATCGAGTCTTGGCATCATGTAGTACTTCACTGATGAAGTACACTGGGCGCTGAATGGTCCGGACCCTCCCGGAGGGGCCCAGAGCTTCCTCTTCACTGACCCAGATCTTCCCGAAGGGATCCGAAATTTCTTCGGGGACCTTCGGGTCCTGGCTGGAGGATCCCGGAGCTTCTTCAGAAGCGACCTGGACCCTCCCGGAGGGGTCTAGGTCTTCTGAAGTGACTTCTTGTGGATTCAAGTCTGGGAGCTGGGACCCAGACTCGCTTTCAGGATCCTCCGGACCCTCCCGAAGGTGTCTGGATTCCTGAGTATGGGGTAGTTCTGGTCTCTCCGCGACCAGGACCATACTGACAACTTCGTCAGTGGCTGAAATGTAAAGCAGCAAAGGCTCACCAGGGTTCCGAGCTACCAGAATTGGTAGGGTGGTGAGGAACTATTTTAGCTCCTGGAATGCCTTGTCTGCTTCTTCAGACCATTGGAATGGTCCGGACTTCCTCAATAACTTGAAGAAGGGGAGTGCCCGTTCCGCCAGTCTTAAAATGAACCGGCTGAGGGCTGCTAGACATCCAGTTAGCTTTTGGACATCTTTGATGCGGGCTGGTGGCCGCATGTCTTCAATGGCCTTGATCTTTGCCGGATTAGCTTCTATGCCCCGGTGACTTACCAGGAAACCAAGAAGTTTTCCGGAGCTAACCCCGAGATACACTTGTTTGGGTTTAGCTTTGTGCGGGTGACCCGCAGCTTATCGATGACAGCCTGCAAGGTGTCAAGGAGTGACTCCTTGTTCTTGACCTTGACCACGATGTCATCGACGTACATTCCATTATGTCTCTAATGAGTTCTTCAAAGGTTTTGTACATAGCTCGTACAAAGGTTGAAGCTGCATTCTTGAGACCAAATGGCATGGCTGTATAACAGTACAGTCCATCTACTGTGATGAAAGAGGTATGCTCTTCATCTTCCCTAGACATTCTGATTTGATGATACCCAGAATATGCGTCTAGGAAACACAGTAATTCACACCCGGAGGTGGAATCCACTATCTGATCTATTCTAGGTAGTGGGAATGGATCTTTTGGACATGCCTTATTTAGTGTTGTGTAGTCAATACACATCCGAAGCTTCTCGCCGGCCTTGGGCACAACGACTGGGTTTGCCAGCCATTTTGGATGGAAGACTTCTCGGATGAATCCAGCTTCGAGCAATTTCTTCACTTCTTGTCGAATGAAGTTCTGTCGCTCTACGAATTGCTTCCGAGGCTTCTGATGCACAGGCCGGGCATCGGGGTAGATGTTCAAATTGTGCTCAATCACTTCCCTGGGGATCCCAGGCATTTGTGATGGTTGCCAGGCAAACACGTCGACATTAGCCCAGAGGAAAGCGATGAGCGCGAGTTCCTATTTGTCATTCAATCCTCCCGATATACGGGTGGTCTGAGCGGCATCGGAACCGATTTGGACGACTTTGACGGGAATGTCGGTGTCGCCGCTTGGCTGCACACGAGGTGGAGAAGTCGAGACTCGCTGACGAATGCTCGGGGGTTTTGGAGCTTGCTCCTGCCTTGAGTTCTCCTCTTGCGCCGTAGTAAGTGCATGGAGTTCTTCCAGAGCAGTTACTCCGGAGGTGCGATCTCCGCGAATCCGGAGAACGCCTACTGGTGTTGGCATCTTTAACACCTGGTAACAATAATGAGCAGCTGCCATGAATTTGTACAAGGCAGGCCTACCCAAGATGGCATTGAAGGGTAAGTTGATCTGAGCAACGTCAAAGACCAACTTCTCGGTGTGATACTTCTCCCGGGTCCCGAAGGTAACGGGGAGGGTAATAGCTCCGAGTGGGGTAATGGCTCCTGGACCTACTCCGGAGAAAGGTCGGGAGGGGTGGAGATCCGAAGGTCGGAGCTGAAGCTTGGTAAAAGCTTCGAAGCTTATGAGGTTGAGCCCCGAACCTCCGTCTACCATGACATGGTGGAGCTGGATGTTATTGATGGTAGGAGATACCATCAAAGGTAACTGGCCTGCTCCAACCATGCTTCGAGGGCAGTTCGAAGCATCAAAAGTGATGGCTGTGTCCATCCACTTCCGATGAGGCTCCGCCCTGGTTGTAGGAGCTACAGCAGCCATGTCCCGACGCATAGTCTTGATGACGCGGCGGGAGGTGATGTCCCATGATCCACCAAAAATGGTGTTCATGGTCTTCCGACGCTCGTTGTCAGAGACGTCGGAATCGTCATCGACGGAGGTGTAGACGGCCTTCAGGACCTTTTTGGGATCCTGAAAACCTAACTCCACTTCAGCCGGAGCTTCGTCAACTTTTTGTTTTCCTTCCCTCTGTCGGAAAGGAGCTTCTTCCCGGCGCTTGTTGTAGCGCTCGACAAGGTTTCGGACCTCCCAGCAGTCTTCCAAACTGTGGCTGTCTGTTTTGTGAATTGGACACCACACCTTGGGTTTGCCACCGTCTTCAGAAGACGGTCGAGGTCGCTTCTCAGGGCGTGTCCCCCGACCACCCGGAGCTGCAGCAGCTGCAGCATTGGATGAATGGCTTCTTCTTGCCGTTGGTCTTTTTCTTCTTCTTGCCACTCCTGGAGGTAGCGGCTTCTCCTTTGGAGGATTTCTTGTGATCCTCCGGAGTTGGTTTAGAGTGCATTTCACGGCCCTCCGCAGCTCTGGCACATTTGTCGGCCAAACTGAAGAGTTCCGTGACACTAGTGATCTCCTTGATCGCCAGTTTCTCCAGCATCTTCTTATCTCGTACACCCTGTCTGAATGCCACAATGACAGAAGCGCTAGAGATAGAAGGGATAGTGTTTCGTACCTGAGAGAATCTCTGGATGAATGATCGCAGGGATTCTCCCCCTTTTTGCACAACTGCAAAAAGGTCCAGTTCAGTGCCTGGTCGGGTGTATGAACTCCCGAAATTGGCGGTGAACTGCCGGCATAGCTCCTCCCAGCTGTTGATGGAGTTGGGTGGAAGGCTCATAAACCAAGACCTAGTGGTCCCAGTTAAAGCCACTGGGAAATAATTGGCCATTACAGCCTCATTTCCTCCAGCTGCCAAGATAGCAGTGGAGTAAATCTGAAGAAATTCGACAGGATTAACGGTCCCGTCGAGCTTCTCCGGCAGGTGAGGCCAGAACTTCTGTGGCCACCTAACCATACGCAGATGCATGGCCAGGGCTGAAGAGCCTCCTCCTACTCCTTCAGGAGCAAGAATGTCTTGAGCTTCTTGTCTTTCACGAGCACACTCAATATGGACTCGGGCGTCTTGTTGGTGATATCGGCGATCAAGCTCCGCCCGGAGGTCATGAGTTGAAAGCCTTGATACCGCGTGAGTGCGTCGTGCCCCGGAGGGCAATGACGTCACCTGCTGTGATGCAGCACGTCTCCTGTTGTTGGAAACGTGCGGACCAAGTCTGCCAGACAAGGTCCGTCGCTGCGACGGGGCCCGTCCTGAAGGAGGAGGACCCTGGTTGCTGATGCGGTCGGCTGCTGCTGCAACCAAATGTTCCACATCAGCCCTCCACTCCTCCAGTGCATCCCGGGATGCATCCGGAGGTGGTGGGCGTTGGAGAAGAGCACGTGCTGCATGGAGCGCGTGTTCCAGGTTGTCAAGATTCACCGACGCAGTGATTGACGCCGGTGCACCATCGCGTTGTCCAGCTTGATTTGCTGGTGGAGGCGGCGGTGGTAGAAGTGTGACTCCTGCTGGCACTGAGGCTCCTGCTGGTGGCTGCATATTGGAGGGATTGCCCCCAACAGCTTGAACAGCAGGATGACCGTTGGATGATCTAGCAGCTGAGCTCACCATTCTTGAAATCTCAGGCGCCCCCCTACCTGGCGCGCCAACTGTCGGTGGTTTTGATCCGGCGGATCTCCCGACACTACTAAAGTGTTAGAGGAGTTTGAGGTTCAGTGTGGGCGCGCGGAGATTCAAGAAGGTGAAGTGTAAATGACACAGTAGACACGAAGATTTATGTGGTTCGGGCCGCCTGAGCGTAATACCCTACTCCACGGGATGTGTTGGTGTTGTATTGCTTGTCTGAGCTCAAAGTGAGTTCAGGGTGTAGAGTGAGTGTGTCTTCGGAGAGTGTGTTCTATGTATCGTCGGCCTGTCCTTTTATAGTACAAGGGCAGGCCGTTACAAGTTAGCCTGGCCCGACATGTGGCCCCGGCGGTTACTAATATTGATACACATTCAATCACGTTTAATTACCCTTAATGACCGAGTTATGGGCTTTGACAGCACCGTTACTGGTAATTAAGTTCAACCGATCGTGTGTCATTAATATAGTATTAAAGACACTTGATCGGGTCTTGAAGTCCTTGATTCCCCTTTGAAGATCTGGAGCCGTTGTGGGGTCTTCCGGAGGTTAGAGGCTGAAGATCCGACGGTTGGACACGTGGCAACTCCGGAGCATACTGTGGGAAACAGATAGGTCCGGAGCTGCCTGACACGTGTCAGTTCCGGAGCTTCCCTCGGTCTGGGGTTAGGTCCGGGGGTGCTATTTCGGTACATAGCCCGGAACTTCCCCCTTGTGGGCGGTAGCTCCGGTTTGATAGTAAACGTGGCGACCCTGGGACTAACCATGTTGGAGAAGCGGGTTCGGTTATGTCTGACATGTGGGCCTCCGAAGGTCTTCAAATCAAGTAGATGACTTTCCCTTGAGATCTTTGCAATCCCAAGGAGTATATGGTACCCAGGGTACCGACAGTTTTGATTCCCATGCTTATTCTAAAACACATCCACCACATGTTGTAAAAACATTTGGAACAGGTTTAGTCAAAATTGTCCCTAAACAAAAGGATGTGATTTTTAAATCTGCAGGAGTGCTTTCTCATTATGTCTCTAATGTTGGATGCTCATCTAAATGACATGATTACAAAATCAAAATTTCATTGTACTTACTGTGATAAAGATGGTCATGTCGTAGATTTCTGTTATAGACTAGCTAAACAAATTAAAAGGGATAAAATATCTGCTAGATCTCATAACTTTCATGATAAATCTGCCATGCTTGCTAAACAGAAAATTAGAAACATGCAACCTGCTTTAATGAGTTAGAAATTTGCAAAGGTAGCATCCGGACCTTTTGGTAAGAAATTTGTAAAGTCAGCTCCGGTAGTTCGGATAGTTCCGAGAGCTCCCGGACCTTCTGTTGTTCCCTCTGGAACTTCAGTTTTTGCACCCGGAGCTTCAGCCTTTTCCCTTGGAACTTCTGCGTTCACCCCCAGAGCTACTGGTTTTCATGCTAAACGTGTAACAACTTTTAAATCAGTGGTTAAGAATAGAAAACCTCAACTCTTGACTCATAAACCTGCTGTTTTGTTACAGCTTTCGCGTGTTGTTTCTACTGGACATCGCGTGGCTCAGTACTGGATTCCCAAATACTTATTGACTAACCTCAGTATTGAGTCATCGACGTATTGTGCTGCTGTGTAGGTTTCACGCCTGAGGAAGGAGAACATTTGGATTGTGGATTCAGGTTGCTCACGCCACATGACCGGTAACAAAGAATGGTTCTCCTCCCTATCTTTTGTGTCACGTGTAGAGAATGTTACTTTTGCCGATAATTCTTCAACTCCTATAATTGCTAAGGGCTCGGTTAGAGTAAATTATTACTACACTTTGAAGGATGTGGCACTTTTTAAAAATTTAAAATACAACTTGCTTTCTGTTTCACAACTGCTCGATGAAAATCTGGAAATTATTTTCACTAAAAATTGCTGCAAAGTTATAAATTCAAATAGTGAGCTTGTTTTTAACATGTCACTGTTTGGAAGAGTTTTTAAATCTGATTTTGGTATGTCTTCCTCTAAGCATAGGTGTCTAGTTGCTAATGATTCCAAAGACTTATATTTTTGGCATCGTAGACTTGGTCACGTAGGCTTTGATCATCTCACGCGTGTTAGTGCTCTTGATCGCATACATGGGCTGCTAAGCTTAAAGGGGACAAAGAAATTGTGTGTTCTTCATGTAGACATGCTAAGATGGTTGCATGTTCACATACTCCTCTCATAATGATCATGACAACTGAACCGGGTCAACTTTTGCACCTTGACACCATAGGACCTTCACGTGTTCAATCCTTCGGAGGTAAATGGTATGTTCTTGTGATTATTGATTATTATTCTAGATACTCTTGGGTTTACTTTATGGCATCTAAGAATGAAGCTTTTAGTCACTTTATAATTTTATTTCTTAGATTTTCAATTGATCACCCGAGATCTTTAAAAGCAATTAGAAGTGATAACGGAACCAAATTTAAAAATCAATCTTTTGATCACTTTTGTGCTGAAAATGGAATAGATCATCAATTTTCTTCACCATATGTACCTAAAAAAAATAGCGTTGTAGAAATAAAGAACAGAACCTTAGTTGAGATGGTCAGGACTATGCTTGATGAATATCAAACTCCTAGGAATTTTTGGGCTGATGCGATTGCAACTGCTTGTTATATCTCAAATCGTGTTTTCTTGCGCGCAAAGCTAGGCAAAACACCATATGAGCTCCGGTTCGGACATAGGCCTAGTGTTATATATTTTCGAATCTTTGGTTGCAAATGTTTTGTTAAGAAACATGGTAATCTTGATAAATTTGAACCTAGATCCATTGATGGCATGTTTCTTGGTTATCCATCTCAAACTAAAGGCTACCGTGTGCTTTTACTTGACACTAACAAAATTGTGGAGACTTGTGAGGTGTCTTTTGATGAAGCTAGCCCAGGTACTAGCTCAAACATGGTAGGTCCGGATCCATATCTGCAGAGGGAGAGCATTTTTGTTGAAGATGAGGAAGAAGTGGTGCTGCTGCCCGAAAGTTCAGCAGCTAATGACATTGTTCCAGCTCCTGATTTTGATTCATAGCTAACACCGACGACCACCATTGCTGGTCCAGAGCCTCCTCAAGTCACAAGCTCATCGATTTGTGATGAACATGAAGAAGAAGAAGCTTGTGAAGTTTCCACTCCCCTCCGGGTTCTCAAAAGTCATCCTCCACAATAAATTATTGGAAGCTTGCACGAACGAGTCACACGGTCCAGGTTTTGTGATCCAAACTCTCATGCTCATTCATCTTTTGTTGCTTCTTTCAAACCCAAAGATATATCACACGCACTCACTAATGAATCCTGGACTATTGTCATGCAAGAAGAGTTAGGAAATTTTGAAAGAAATAATGTTTGGAAACGTGTACCTCCACCTCAAGGTCACACTTTAATTGGAACTAAATGGGTGTTTAAAAATAAATAAAGTGGTGATGGGGTTTTGGTTAGGAATAAGGCTAGGTTGGTTGCTCAAGGTTTCACTCAAGTTGAAGGTCTAGATTTTGATGAAACTTTTTCTCTTGTTGCTAGATTAGAAGTCATAAGAATTTTGTTAGCTTCTGCTACATCTAAAGATTTTAAGCTATATCAAATGGATGTTAAAAGTGCTTTTCTTAATGGCTACATAGATGAGGAGGTTTATGTCAAACAACCACCGGGTTTTAAAAATCCAGATTTTCTTAATCATGTTTACAAACTGTCCAAAGCCTTGTACGGTCTCAAACAAGCCCCTAGAGCTTGGTATGATAGGTTGAAAAGATTCTTACTTGAAAAGGGGTTTACCATGGGCAAGATTGATAAAACTCTTTTTTTGCTTAAGCATGGCAATGACTCATTATTCGTTCAAGTGTATGTGGATGATATTATCTTTGGTTGTGCTTCTCATGATCTTGTGTCCAAGTTTTCAGCTATGATGAGTTCAGAGTTTGAGACGAGTATGATGGGAGAACTCACGTACTTTTTGGTACTGCGAATCAAGCAAACCAAGGAGGGTACCTTTGTGTATC
The DNA here is from genome assembly GCA_036927565.1 of Tuctoria greenei. NCBI lineage: Eukaryota > Viridiplantae > Streptophyta > Magnoliopsida > Poales > Poaceae > Tuctoria > Tuctoria greenei. The sequence continues at coordinate 118,397,028 of JAYESD010000002.1, forward strand.
AAATGAAGTATACAAAAGACCTCCTAAGGCGCTTCAACATGGACAAAAGCAGGCCTCTTCGGACACCAATGAGAACAGCAACAACACTTGAACTTGATGAACATGGTGAACCAGTGGATCAAAAAGAATATAGAAGCATGATCGGTTCACTTTTGTACCTCATGGCATCAAGACCGGACATACAATTCAGCGTATATCTTTGTGCACGGTTTCAAGCCTCCCCACATGCTTCACATCGTCAAGCCGTCAAAAGGATTCTCAGGTACTTACATGGAACTCAAGAATTTGGTATTTTCTTCCTTCTTCCTCAACCATAACTTTGAAAGCTTTTTCGGATGCTGATTTTGGGGGCTGTAGGATTGATAGGAAAAGTACTTTCAGTGCTTGTCATTTTCTTGGTAATTCACTTATTGCTTGGTCCTCTAGAAAACAAAACTCAGTTGTACAATCCATAGCTGAATCTGAATATGTAGCTGCTGCTAGCGCTTGTTCACAAATTCTTTGGATTGTTCAAACACTTAAGGACTATGGGGTTGATCTAGATAGTGTTCCACTGTTTTGTGATAACACTAGTGCCATTTGCATTGCTAAAAACCCCGTGCAACATTCTAGAACTAAGCACATTGACACTAGGTATCACTTTCTCCGTGATAATGTTGAAAAAGGAAACATTGTGCTTCACCATGTAGATACCGAACAACAATTGGCTGATATTTTCACAAAATCTTTGGATTTCACACGTTTTTGTTTCATTCGTAGTGAAATAGGGGTTATTCATCCTCATGGCTTACATTGAGGGGGAGTTTTGAAACTTGAGAAGTTTATGTGTGAATCTGAAATTAAAATAATATGAGCATAGTATTTCATACATATATGACTTTGTGATTCCTTTTACATGCTGAAAGTTCTTACTACATTACTCGTGTTATACATTTTGTAGTTTTTACCATGTCTAGTAATTGGAATAATTACTTACACTAAATCTGGTCATGGTCGAACTTTCTTGCTGTTTTGAACTTGTTACATGCTCACAAGGGCTTTTAATCATAAAGAATTAATCAAGTAATCAACTCACATGTTGAGTTTCTATGAACAAATATAAATTGAGAAAATATCAAGAGAATATGCATGCATTGCACTTCTTCTTTTGAGATGGCTTATCATTGCACTTAGATATGAACTTGGAAGAAGTTGTGTAAGAATAAAATCATGTCCTTCAGCTCTGATTGTCAAATGACATAGGCTTGGCTTGGTTGGTTAGAATAAAGCAGATGCGGCATATAATCTCTTGCAAATGTCATATGTTAAATATTTTTGCTTTAAAGAAAAAATTCCAGCAACAAGTGTCATGCTTTCAGGTATCGAAATAGTTAAGTTTGTGAGATCATGACTTGCTTAAATTGAAAATTACATTTGATCTCTAGCTTGTCTTACACTACTTTATGTATTTCATTGATGTGATAGTGTAAGGTACTTGATCTACCATTCACCCCCTCTGGTAGCTTTTCACGTGCTCTTCGATCCTACAATTGGTATCAGAGCTTTGTTGCTCTAATCTTTATAATTTGCACGTTTTCTTGTCTAATCTTCATGGAGAAGTACTCCGCAAAACCTTGTGTGTTTGTTGGCATTGATTTTCAGGTTTGGAAAGCACGCATGGAAGCTTTTATCCAGGCGCAAGGCTTCAGCATATGGGAAAAGGTATACAAACCTTATGAAGTGCCACCAAACGATCAAGTTACGGCTACGAACATACGAGACATCGACAACAATAACAAAGCCTGAAACTTGATTATCCAAGGACTCACTCAGAGCGACTTTGACCGCGTTGCACACCGCCGATCGGCATACGATGTGTGGAGAGCGCTTTGTGACTATAATGAAGGATCCAACACAATAAAGGAGGTGAGACCAGATTTGTTCAAGGAATACATGCGTTTCGAGATGCAACCCGGTGAGTCTATCGATGATCTTTTTGCTCGTTTCAATAAAATTCTCAGCGATCTACGTAGTGTCAATGTTAACTTTTCTAATGCTGAAAATGCTAGGCAACTTCTTAGTGCATTAGACATGTCAATCTGGGAGATGAAAGTTACATCTATTTGTGAATCAACTATCATGAGTTCTCTTACATTAGATGTGCTTTACTCTAAACTAAAAACTCATGAAATTGACATCTTATCACGTAAGAATCCAAATAGGTCTATTGCATTTGTCTCACAACGTGATACGCCTAGCTCCGGTCAATCATCATCTTGCATTACTCTTGCTTTGTTGTCCTCACTAACCCTGGAGCAGATTGAGGAATTTCCAAAAGAAGAATTAGCACTCATCTCTACTAGAATCTCAAAAATATTGCAAAATGTGAGAACTAGAAGGAGAGGAAGCTCCGGACAACAGCATTGCTTTGAACGTGGTAAGACAAGACACTTCCGTACAGAATGCCCTAATCTTTCATGTCCTACTACCCGTGATGAGAGGCAAAACAATGTCCAGACCATCTCTGGAAACTCCAACAAGAAAAAGAAGGGTACCATAGGACGCAAGATGATAAACAGCTTCATCACCGCACTTCAAGAGCTCAGTTCAAGTGATGTAGACTTTGAAAGTGATGAAGATGATGACGATCTGGCCAACTTATGCTTTATGACGGGCAAAACAAGATCAAGATCATGTCAGGAGGATGCAGAACACAATAGTGACAACGATTAGGTATGTTCTACATGTAATGAAATGTGTGATGCAATTTCTCGTGCAACTATTATTGTCAAGAAAAAGGACAAAAACTTAGGAATAATGCTGCTAAAATTGAATCACTAGAATCTGAAATCAACCGTTTGAAAACCTTGATTTCTAGTGATGATTCATGTGCCTCATATGACTTAATCTATGAACAATTGTCCACATTAATAAGTGCACACTCCTCCACTCTAGATAGACTTGATGAAGAAATTGAAAAGAACAAAAAGTTGTCGGATTTTAATGTTAAACACTTAAAAAATGTGTCTTGTTCTACAGATGATTTGCATTGTTCTGCATGTGATAATCTTGATAAGAAACTAAAAGATGCAATGAATGAAGTTTCCATTCTGAACAATGCTTTACAAGCACACGAAGTTAAAAATTGTTCTCACTGCAAACTTAAGGGTAAAGCTTCATTGAAAGCTGCCTAGACTTGTCTAAAAAGCTTGATGACATGAATAGGACACTAGAGCGGTTTAGTAATGGGAATAAGAATTTAGACTTGCTGTTGAATTCTTCTAAACCTTGCAATGATAAAAGTGGTTTAGGTTTGATTCCCATGCTTATTCTAAAACACATCCACCACATGTTGTAAAAACATTTGGAAGAGGTTTAGTCAAAACTGTCTCTAAACAAAAGGATGTGATTTTTAAATCTGCAGAAGTGCTTTCTAATTCTGTCTCTAATGTTGGATGCTCATCTAAACGACATGATTACAAAATTAAATTTCATTGTACTTACTGTGATAAAGATGGTCATGTTGTAGATTTCTATTATAGACTAGCTAAACAAATTAAAAGGGATAAAATATCTGCTAGATCTCATAACTTTCATCATAAACCTGACATGCTTGCTAAACAGAAAATTAGAAAGATGCAACCTGCTTTAATGAGTCAGAAATTTGCAAAGGTAGCATCTGGACCTTCTGGAAAGAAATTTGCAAAGGCAGCTCCGGTAGTTCAGATAGCTCCAAGAGCTCCCGGACCTTCTGTTGTTCCCTCTGGAACTTCAGTTTTTGCACCCGGAGCTTCAGCCTTTTCCCTTGGAACTTCTGCGTTCACCTCCGGAGCTACTGGTTTTCGTGCTAAACGCGTAACAACTTTTAAATCAGTGGTTAGAACAGAAAATCTCAACTCTTGACTCATAAACCTGTTGTTTTGTTACAGCTTTCGCGTGTTGTTCCTACTAGACGTCGTGTGGCTTAGCACTGGATTCCCAAATACTTATTGACTAACCACAGTATTGAGTCATCGACATATTGTGATGCTGTGTAGGTTTCACGCCTGAGGAAGGAGAACATTTGGATTGTGGATTCAGGTTGCTCACGCCACATGACCGGTAACAAATAATGGTTCTTCCCCTCTCTTTTGTGTCACGTGTAGAGAATGTTACTTTTGCCGATAATTCTTCAACTCGTATAATTGCTAAGGGTTCAGTTAGAGTTAATGATCACTACACTTTGAAGGATGTGGCACTTGTTAAAATTTTTAAATAGAACTTGCTTTCTTTTTCACAACCGCTAGATGAAAATCTGGAAATTATTTTCACTAAAAATTGTTGCAAAGTTATAAATTCAAATAGTGAGCTTGTTTTTAACATGTCATGGTTTGGAAGAGTTTTTAAAGCTTATTTTGGTATGTCTTCCTCTAAGCATAGGTGTCTAGTTGCTAATGATTCCAAAGACTTATATTTTTGGCATCGTAGACTTGGTCACGTAGGCTTTGATCATCTCACGCGTTTTAGTGCTCTTGATCGCATACGCGGGCTGCCTAAGCTTAAAGGGGACAAAGAAATTATGTGTTCTTCACGTAGACATGCTAAGATGGTTGCAGGTTCACATACTCCTCTCATAATGATCATGTCAACTGAATCGGGTCAACTTTTGCAACTTGACACCGTAGGACCTTCACGTGTTCAATCTTTCGGAGGTAAATGGTATGTTCTTGTGATTTTTGATAATTATTCTAGATACTCTTGGGTTTACTTTATGGCATCTAAGAATGAAGCTTTTAGTCACTTTATAACTTTATTTCTTCAATTTTCAATTGATCACCCAGGATCTTTAAAAGCAGTTAGAAGTGATAACGGAACCAAATTTAAAAATCAATCTTTTGATCACTTTTGTGCTGAAAATGGAATAGATCATCAATTTTCTTCACCATATGTACCTCAAAAAAATGGTGTTGTAGAAAGAAAGAACAGAACCTTAGTTGAGATGGCTAGGACTATGCTTGGTGAATATCAGACTCCTAGGAAATTTTTGCCTGATGCGATTGCAACTGCTTGTTATGTCTCAAATCGTGTTTTCTTGCGCGCAAAGCTAGGTAAAACACCATATGAGCTCCGGTTTGGACATAGGCCTAGTGTTACATATTTTTGGATCTTTTGTTGCAAATGCTTTGTTAAGAAACATGGTAATCTTGATAAATTTGAACCTAGATCCATTGATGGCATGTTTCTTGGTTATCCATCTCAAACTAAAGGCTACCGTGTGCTTTTACTTGACACTAACAAAATTGTGGATACTTGTGAGGTGTCTTTTGATGAAGCTAACCCAGGTACTAGCTCAAACATTGCAGGTCCGGATCCATATCCGCAGAGGGAGAGCATTTTCGTTGAAGATGAGGAAGAAGTGGTGCTGCTGCCCGAAAATTCAGCAGCTAATGACATTGTTCCAGCTCCTGATTTAGATTCATAGTCAGCACCGACGACCACCATTGCTGGTCCAGATCCTCCTGAAGTCAGAAGCTTATCAATTTGTGATGAACATGAAGAAGAAGAAGCTTGTGAAGTGTCCACTCCCCTCCGGGTTCTCAAAAGTCATCCTCCACAATAAATTATTGAAAGCTTGCACAAACGAGTCACACGGTCCAGGTTTTGCGATCCAAACTCTCATGCTCATTCTGCTTTTGATGCTTCTTTTGAACCCAAAGATATATCACACGCACTCACTAATGAATCCTGGATTATTGTCATGCAAGAAGAGTTAGTAAATTTTAAAAGAAATAATGTTTGGAAACTTGTACCTCCACCTCAGGGTCACACTAAGCACGTCATGAGCAAGGTTAAGTGTTTGATGTTCTTGTACTAACTTGTTGTGCTCTTCCAAGAGTGTTTGATGTGCTAAGCTAAGCTCATGACTATCTAACTTGATTTTAGCCTTTTCTTCCTCAATTTGCTTGACATGAGATTTGAGCGTGTCATGCTCTTTGAGTATGCTTTCATACTTGTCAAGCAAATCGAGGTTAGCACTCTCAAGTCTAGCACGAGTTTCTTCAAGCGCTTTAACCTTACTCTTTTCCCTCTTAATGATAGCATGATATTCATTTATCAAAGAAGTTAAATCATCGGGAGAAAGCTCATCATCGCTAGAGTCGTCACATACCTTGGTGTTACCTTTCGCCATGAGGCACATGGGCGGTGGATGAAGAGGTGAGTAATCATGGTTGGCAATGGCGAGGCCGGCCAAACTTTCTTCTTCCACTTCACTCTCTTCATCACTTGTTTCTTCGTCGGTGACCCATTCATTTACCTCACACATGAACACCTTTTGTGGGCCATTTCTCTTCTTTGGGAAGAGTATTGCCTTCTTTCCCTTGTCATGTTTCTTCTTCCCAAAGGTTCTTGGTTTGGGTTTGGCCTCTTCTTCATCATCACTACTTTCTTCAAGCTTGCAATGCTTGCTCTTGTGGTTCTCTCTTCTCTTGTCCGGTTTTGGACAATCATAGGAGATGTGGCCTTGATCACCACAATTGTAGCAAGTCTTGTGATCATCTCTCCTTGGTAGAAACGCTTTCTTCTTGGGATCAAAGGTGTATCCCTTCTTGGTAATCTTGGAGTTCAAATGTGAGAACTTCCTCATTATCAATGCAAGCTCATCATCTTCATCTTCACTTGATGCTTGCTCCTCTTCACTTGAGCTAGGCTCAACCACCTTCTTCTTCTTGAGGCTTGTTTTCTTGGTGGAGGCCTTTAGAGCAATTGTTTTTAAAGATGATTGCTCCATCATCCCAAGCACACTCATCTCATGAGCGTGAATTTCTCCAATGAGCTCCGAAACTTCAATGTGGTCAAGAGACTCTTCTTGGAGCATGGAGTTGATGATGTTGTACTTTGGCTTGGGAAGAAGCATGAGGATCTTGCGGTTGATGAGTCCCTTGCCAAGAGAAGCAATGTCAAGAGCATTAATTCTTCAATAAGTACATTCAAGCGAGAGAATATCTCATTAACATTTTCATGAGGTAGCATCTTAAATTCATCATATTTTGCTTTAAGCATGTGATATTTTAGTTCATTCACACGAGAAGAACCCTCATGAATTTCTATCAAGCAAGCCCAAATTTCACATGCCTTTTCTTTGCTAGCAATCCAAGAAAAAACATCTTGACTAATGCACTCATAGATTGCATTCCTAGCTTTAGCATCCCATTTAATTTGATCACCAACATAGTTGTGTTCTCCAAACCCCGCGTGGGTCGCTTCCCATACTTCGGGAGCAATAGCCTCTAGATAAGCGCGCGTGCGTACTTTCCAATAGGCAAAGTTTTTGCCCTCAAAGATAGGAACCGAACCCCCAACCTTGGCCATTTTAGCTCTCTAGCGGTGAAGCTAGAATGATCCTATGAGCAACCTTGCTCTGATACCAATTGTAAGGATCGAATGCCCAAGAGGGGGGGTGAATTGGGCTTCTTTTCAAAAATCTAAACAATAAAACTTAATTCCTAAAGGCCCAATTCCCTACGCAAACTATCTATGCATTGAAGTAAATAGCGACTTCGCGGAATATAAATTGCATAAATATAAGGGAGAGGAAGAGGATGCAAACTCCTGAGGAGACACGAGGATTTATCCCGTGGTTCGGTAGGATTGTCAAGATCTTCCTACATCCACGTTGTGGCACCCACCAAAGGGTTTAGCCACACCCAAGTCACCGAGACGAGGGATCTCCACTATTCTTCTCCGTTTGCCAACCTTGGCAAGGTGGAGCTCAAGCCTTGTACAACTTCGACCCTCCGGGCTTCCACAAACGCCTTGGCAAGCTCCGGAAGTCTCTCACAGTTACAAACACCAAGGGGCACTCCCTTGAGGCTCTCACTATCCTAGAGATTCCACTCACCCAGAATGGAGGCACACAAGCTCTCTCTCTAGCTAGCTCTAGCCTATCTCTTGGTGTGTATGTGGTCGAAATGATGTATAAGTGATGGCTCTTGGTCTTGAACGCTTGTGGATGTGTTGAGAATGTTTTGTGATCAAAACTTATCAAAATGACCGGTTTAGGGGGTATTTAAAGCCAGCCTCCACGAAATAGCCGTTGGAAAAGTAGGCTGAAAGAACTTTTCTACGAACATCGGATTATCCGATGTCTCCCCTTTAGTTATCATCAGACAAGTTTACTTTAGCTGACGTCATTGTGTCAGATATGACCATTGTTAGACCGATGTTGCACTCGTCTTCTCATCGGATGATCCGGTGGCTCTTCCTCCAGAATTGACTCAAACTTGATGCTTACTGGAGTGATTGACCGATGTGTATATCTCTGTACATCGGATGATCCGGTGCTACACTTGGTCCAAGGATATTGCAAACTGTACTGATGGACCGATGTAGTTGAGCCCTTAACATCGGATGATCCGGTGAGTGCTTTGTTCTGAGGTCTTCTTCTTCTGCTGAACCAACTCGACCGATGTGTTGTTCTCAAAAATCATCAGTTGATCCAGTGAGTTGATTTTGTTTGCTTCGAGTTGTTTCTAAGTGATTCTTTTGTGTCTTGCTCGATTGACCTCTTAGACTTTTGTTGGAAATGTACTTCTGATGGTTGTCAAGCATTAAGTGTCATCAATTGTGGTTGAATGACTTTGACATAAGTGCTTTCACTTCTTGTCTTCATATCATTGATTCAATCTCATAAAGTGATTGTATATGGGTCTCCAATGACATATAGATTTCATTTGATTGAGTGATTATGGGGACCTTGCATTCACAAATTCATTCGTAAAATCCAATGGTTGTCATTAATCACCGAAACCGTACCTCATGGGGGCCTAGATGCTTTCAATGTCCCCCTTTTTGGTGATTGATGACAACACAACAATTTAAAGCACAATTGTAATGAATTTGATAGTACGAAGCTTAAGAGGATATGCAATGAATACAAGATTATTACACTTAAAATTTGAAGGCTCAAAATCAATCAATAACTCGAAAGTGGGAATAAGTGACAATAAGATAGGTACCAAATAAGCTCAATCGATTAACAACTTAAGAGTACTCAACAAACACCAAACGAGTAGCAAAAGTATCGAATTACAAAAGATGATAATATTGAATTACAAAAGATGATATAGGTAAACTCCCCCTAAGACTAGGTCACTCCCCCTGAGACTAAGCTATCCTCCCCCTGACTCCTCTAACTCTTCTCCCCCTTTGGCATCAAGACACCAAAAAGGGATCCGAGTGCCTAAGGACCCTGAGTACTAGGTGCGATGATGAACTCATCACCGTCGGTGTCATCGGAGCTGCTGCCTGCAGAGGTGGAAGGAGCTGTCGGAGCCGTAGGAGCCGTCGTCGGTGCCTGCTGGGTAGGAGCTGCTGGAACAGGGGCACTGACAACGGATGCCGGCGTCTGCTGGAACAGTGTCGTGGCCGGCAGTGGAGAGTGAATCGGTGCGCCGGGAGCCAGCAGTGGAGACATGTTGATCGAAGGGATCGGCGTGGTCGGCACCGGAGCAGGAGCTGGAGCAAGGACAGGTGGAGGTGGAGCAACTCCTGGCAGCTGCGACGGGAGGGCAATCCCGGTCTGGGTGTAGAGGTTGGTGATCAACCCCAGGATGCCCATCATCGCCTTCTGCGTCTGCTGCTGCTGGTCGAGGGAGCGCTGGTGCATCTGGTCAATGAGCCCAGTCAGCCGGTCATTGTCCTCACGCCTCTCACGGGCGATCTGGCGCTGCATCTCCTGCTGCTGCTGCTGGAGCTCCAGAAGGCGTGCGGCCTGCTCTGCTCGGGCCTGCTCAGCTGCAAGCCGGTCCAAGCGCTGCTGCTCAACCATCTGCTGTAGGAGGGATGTGAGCTCGGACGGCTGAGAAACCTGTGCCTCTGAGACGGGAGGTGGAGTAGGGGGTGGCACTGTAGTGCCTCCAGCCTCCGCGTCGTGCTGCCTGGGTGAGGGAGGAGGTGGGAAGTACTCCTCAAAACTGTCATTTGTGTTGCTCTCGGCCCATATATGCTGCAGGTCCTCACCCTGTTCCTCTGCCTTAGCCAGCCTCTCATCCTCCTTCTCCAGATCCAACCAGTCCTCCTTAGATAGACGAGCCCTGACCTGACGCTCGACTGGACGGCCAAGGCGGCGGTCTCCAGGAGCTGGGGCACGGTAGTGACCGAACCGTGTGACACTCTCGTCAGTGAGACGGTCATGCACGGCGGACTCCTCAGGGACCATCATGGAGAGCAGGTAGCTGATCCAGTGTCCGTACACAAGATGCCTCATCATGCCCACTCCATCGGTGATCACATCCTCCATCTTGCATATGAGGACGTCCACAATATCAAACTCCATCCCGTTCATGATGTAGAACAGGAGGGTCTGCTGCAAACTGGTGAAGCCCTCTAAGTAACCTGACCTTGGCAAGAGTGTGCAGCGCAAGGCAAGGTGCACTGTGCACGCAGTAGGAGTCAGTAGTGCCGGTACCCTCGGCTGGTCTGGAGAGAAGGTCGGGCCAAACAAAGAGCGAATCTCCTCCAGTGGTGGTGCCACTTCTCCAGTGAGCGGCCTCCGCGGTGGATCTGCCTGACCATACACCCTCTCATGCACGCAAGTGTCGTGCAGGTCCACTCCTAGCAGCTGTGCAAGTGTCTGCCTCGTCAAGTGATAGTGTTGTCCCATGAACATGAAGTCATCGACCTGCGGCCCTTAGAGACGTATAGGGTAGCGTAGAACACGCGTAACCAATCCTCCACATAAGCACTCCTCTCATAGGACATCAGCTGCACCAGCCCTCTGTACCTCTCAAAGTAGGGGCGTATCTCTGTCTCTGCAGCCAGGGCGAGTTGATTCCAGTCCAGAAAGTTGTGCTAGAATAACTTGTGGCCTCGGTGTCTGTAGGTCTCATAGAGCGACGCCTGTGTCACAGTCCAGAAACGACTGTCCACAAGAGCCTCTCTGGGTTGCGGGTACCAGTCCTCAAGCAACACACTCCATCTGAGTCTTCGGAGTTGCTTGGCCTTCATCTTCTGTTAATCTGTCAATCGGACACCTTCACCGACACGGACGGTGGTGTCCATCTCGTAGATGGCTCTCTGGGCCTCCTTGTCCTCACAACGATCAGCAGCCGTCGGTCTCGGACGTGGTGCTGCCGCGGGATGCCCCCCACAGGTCCGGGCTGAGCGCCGGCGGACGAGTGGCTCTTCCGGCTCTTCTTCGGCCTCGGACTCATCGATCACGGGAGGCTGCCTCGGACGAGCCTCGCGGATCCTCAGTGATCCTCCTCGGCCACGCTCTCGCTCCTCGGCGGCTCGAGCGGCCATCAACGCCTTTTTCTCCTCCTTGGATAGCTTCTGCTTCTTTGCGGCCGGCTCCGCAATGGCCTTGCCCTTGTTATTCTTGTCACGAGCCATTGCGATGAGGCAATGCACATGAACGAAGTTGACGATTCACGGAACAGCGACACGCAGGTTGACGCGGCTGGGAAACCCTAGCGACGTGGTAGCGGCCGTAGAGGGAGGCACCACGGTGGTGAGGCTGTGCGTGGGGCGAGGTGGCGGCGGCGGTGGTGCTGCGGAGGAGGCGAGTGGCGGTGGCGGCTGCAACTGCGTTGGTGCGGAGGCGGCGGCTGCGATGATGCAGCGGCGGTTGCGGTGGTGCGGCGACCGGAGGCGGCGGGCGGCGACGAGCGGCGGCGGCCGGAGGCGGCGACGGCGGCGGCCGGAGACGGTGGTGGTGCGGGCAAGGGGAACGGCGGCGGCGGAGATGAGCGCGGGCGACAGGATCGGGAGAGAGAAGAGAGGAGGCGAACGGCCGTTTAAATAGTGGGTCCCAAACCCTAGCCGTAAATTTAACACCGGATGGACCGACGTGGAAGGGAATATCATCGGTGGAATTCATCAAAGTTCCAGAATTGTGCACATCGGATGGACCGATGTTTTTCAGAATGAACTCATCGGATTATTTGAGATACTGACTGAACTGGGCCTTGACTTTTGAACACCAACTAATCCGATGATGGTCTGACCTAAGCATCGGATAATCCGATGACTATAAAACAGCAACATCCCATATATGTCCTTTGACCAAACAAACAAGCAATAAGAAACACATGTCTAGGACTTTTTGGGCAACCCTTCACCCCTCAAAAATGCTAATATGCCAATAACTTGGCTAAGCCTTAAAGCGAATAGAACACCGAAGAAAACGGGAAGGAAATTATCCAAATATAATGTGAGGCCCATGCTTTGTGAGCTAGAGTATGAAGACTTCTATCTCTTTAGAGCATGTTCCTCTAGGCATTAACGCACCTAACATTTTGTTCTTTCCACTTCATATGAGTTGAGATATTGCATTTCAAACAAGTCTCTTTCTCATGAGGTGGGTTCCCCTTTGTGACAATCTACCGTATGCAATGCCAAAAATTTTATAATGCAAGAAATTACAAGTCTATATGGCAGGCATCATGCAAGGCGTAAAATAAATCTATCTTGCCAAGTTTGAACCTTTCAAAGGCTTCTTCAGGGAGAGCCACTCTCCAGACCTTGGGGAAACCCAAAAGAACCTCCATCCCAAGCTAACCCTTGCTCACCCCTATCCTTTGAGAGTTAGGCAAGACCTATATGAAGTGCATTCTTACATGACGTTCGTTGCATCTAGCACATTTAACTCACTTCTTAGCCTAGAAAAGGTTTTCTCATCAAGTGGTTTAGTGAAGATATCCGCCAATTGTTCTTCGGACCTAACACCTCGCAATGAGATGTCTCCCTTAGCTTCATGGTCCCTCAAGAAATGATGGCGAATATCAATGTGCTTAGTGCGGGAGTGTTGAACGGGGTTTTTAGCTATCTTAACCGCACTTTCATTGTCACAAAGGAGAGTCACACAACAAAGTTTAATACCAAAGCCCAAAATGGTTTGCTTCATATGAAGAATTTGGGCACAACATGCACCGGCCGCTATATATTCCGCTTCCGCCGTGGACAAGGCGATGGAATTTTGCTTCTTGCTAGACCAAGATACTAGGGAACACCTAAGCAAGTGGCACCCACCAGAGGTACTCTTGCGATCCACGCAGCATCCGGCAAAGTCCAAATCCGAGTATCCCAAGAGATGGAATTTTGCACCTTTAGGGTACCACAAGCCCATACTAGGGGTATGCTTAAGATACCTAAGTATCCTAAAGACCGCCTTCCTATGCGATTCTTTAGGTGCCGCTTGAAAGCGAGCACACAAGCATACACTAAACATGATATCGGGCCTAGATGCGGTAAGATAAAGCAATGAGCCAATCATAGAACGGTAGTTAGATTGGTCAAAAGGTTTACCGTCCTTATCCGCGTCGAGATGACAATTTGTTGCCATTGGAGTGCTTCTTGAGCTACAATCTCCCATCTCAAATTTCTTCAAGAGGTCCTTGGTGTACTTCTCTTGATAGACGAAGGTCCCCTCTTGATGTTGCTTGATTTGAAATCCAAGGAAGAAGTTGAGCTCTCCAATCATCGACATCTCAAATTCCCTAGACATCATTTTGCCAAACTCATGGCTAAGAGCTTCGTTAGTTGAACCAAAAATAATATCATCAACATAAATTTGACAAATGATCAAATCTCCGTTGATGTCTTTGGTGAAGAGCGTAGTGTCCACCCTCCCGATCTTGAATCCTTGCATGATAAGGAAATCCCGTAGTCATTCATACCACGCCCTAGGTGCTTGCTTGAGCCCGTAGAGCGCCTTGTGCAACCTATACACATGATTAGGATTACTCGGATCTTCAAACCCGGGAGGTTATTCAACATAAACAAGCTTGTTAATGTAGCTATTAAGAAAGGCACTTTTCACATCCATTTGATAAAGTCTAATATTATGATGTGAAGCAAAAGCAAGGAGTATACGGATGGCTTCTAGCCGGGCGACCGGGCAAATGTCTCCACAAAGTTTAGTCCTTCAACTTGCGAGAACCCTTTGGCCACAAGTCTTGCCTTGTTGCGGACCACAACGCCATTCTCGTCTTGTTTGTTGCGGTACACCCACTTTGTTCTGATGACGTTCTTGTCCTTGGGTCGCTCCTCCAACACCCAAACTTTATTGCGGATGAAGTTGTTGAGTTCATCTTGCATGGCCATCACCCGATTTGGGTATTGGAGTGCTTCCTCAATATGAGTGGGTTCTACACATGAAACAAATGAGTAGTGCTCACAAAATGAAGTGAAATGGCAAGAACGTGTACTTACACCCCTTGACGGACTTCCAATGATTTGGTCCATCGGATGCGCCTTGGAGATGCGTCCATGTCTCATAAGTGGTTGTGAAGCACTTGGCGAAGGTGATGCGTGTTGGTCCTCTTGTGTTTGGACTTGATCATGGACTTCTTCTTCTTCTTGATGTTGTTGGGCTTGTGAGTCATGAGTCGGCAATGGATCATCCTTTTCTTCTTCGTCAACTTGAGGCGCCATGGAGGTGTTGTTGTTGGAACTTGAAGCTCCCCCTTGATCATGGCTCTCCTCAACTTCAGGCTTGATGTCTCCAATGGTCATGTTCTTCATGGCTTCTCGTAGAGGTTCATCATCTATTTCATCATGACCAAAACTCTCCTCTTGGGAGCCATTAGATTCATCAAACTCAACATCACAACTTTCCTCAACTAAACCAGAGGTTTGGTTGAATACTCGATATGCTTTTGAGTTTGATGCATAACCAAGAAATATACCAACATCACATCTTCTTTCAAACTTACCGAGCCTTTTCTTGCGGTAGATGTAGCACTTGCATCCAAAGACTCGAAAGTAGGAGATGTTGGGCTTTCTCCCAATAAGAAGCTCGTACGGGGTCTTTTGAAGTAGTCGATGGAGACAGACCCTATTTGCGGCATGGCACGCCGTGTTGATTACTTCGGCCCAAAACTTCTCCGACGTGCCGTAGTCATCAAGCATTGCTCTCGCAAGAGTGATGAGTGTCTTGTTCTTCCTTTCAACGACACCGTTTTGTTGAGGAGTGTATGTGGCCGAAAACTCATGTTTCACGCCTTCACGGTCACACCACTCCCCAATGTTGTAGTTCTTGAATTCGGTGCCATTGTCACTTCGGACCTTGATGATGGGAAGTTAAAATTCCCTTTGAGCGCGGTTGGCGAAGGTCTTGAACATTTCCGGAGTTTCACTCTTGTCACCTAGAAATAGAGTCCAAGCATAGCGAGAGTAGTCATCAACTATAACAAGACAATAGAGGTCACCGCCAAGGCTTTGATATGTGGACGGTCCGAAGAGGTCCATGTGGAGTAGCTCAAGTGGCTTGGAGGTTGACACCATTGTCTTTATTGGATGGTGTGAAGCAACTTGCTTCCCGGCTTGACAAGCATTACGAAGCTTGTACTTCTCAAAAGTGACATCCTTCACGCCGGTCACCATCCCAAGCTTGAATGACTTCTTGAGTTTGCTCATCCCTATATGCGCTATGCGTCGGTGTCATAGCCATCCCAAACTTGTCTTAGTGAAAAGGCAAGTGGTCAAGCTAGCATTCTTGTTGGAGAAGTCTAATAGGTAGAGATGTCCATGCCAAAATCCTTTGAAGACTATGTCTTGGCTTGTTTCACTACTCACAACAACATCATTTTTTCTAAATGTGCATGTTAGTCCAAGATCACATAGTTGTGCAATGGAAAGTAAATTAAAACTAAGTGACTTGACATACAAAACATTTTAAATGGATAAATCATTTGAAATAGCAATTTTACCTAACCCAATTACCTTTCCCTTAGAGTTGTCACCAAAGGTGACTTGTTCATGATTGTCGGGGTTTTCTGTGGTGGTGAACATACCATCATTGCCGGTCATATGTTGGGTGCACCCGCTATCGAGTACACAATGCTTTCCTCCGACTTTGTAGTTCACCTACACACATGAATTCAATTTTTAACTTTAGGCACCCAAGCCAACTTAGGTCCTTGTATGTGTGATACAAGTGTCTTTGGGACCCAAAGTTGCTTAGGGAGCTTCCCCTTCATGCCCTTCATGTCCCTGCCAATGAACCTAGCCTTCACCTTGCCATCTACTCTACTCAAGAGATAATAATGATCATTGAAAGTAGATTTGTAATTAATGGGCAACTTGGGAGAGGGTCGGTTAGGAAGAGGACACTCCCTTGTGTGGTGACTGGTGACCTCACAATGTTGGCAATAAGAACCAACTTCTTTTATGAAGCTTGTTCTAAGCTCCGGTGAGGGCACCTTTCCTTTGTTAGGCACCGGGAAGGATCCAAGTCCTCTCTTGTTGAAGGCCTTTGCTTGTTGGAAGAGTATTTCCTTGTGTTTGACTTCCCCTTTTGAAAGTCTAGCCACACTAGTGCGGAGACTCCCAATTTCTTCCAACAAGTCCTTCTCCCTAGCGTTTGCTTTCAAAGATAAAGACTTGTTCAAGGCATTAGTGACATGAGAAGTAATGGATATCCTATCATTAAGAGTTTGCTTGTTTATATTTTTCAACTCTTGATCAAGCACGTCATGAGCAAGGTTAAGTGTTTGATGTTCTTGTACTAACTTGTTGTGCTCTTCCAAGAGTGTTTGGTGTGCTAAGCTAAGCTCATGATTATCTAACTTGATTTTAGCCTTTTCTTCCTCAATTTGCTTGACATGAGATTTGAGTGTGTCATGCTCTTTGAGTATGCTTTCATACTTGTCAAGCAAATCGAGGTTAGCACTCTCAAGTCTAGCACGAGTTTCTTCAAGCGCTTTAACCTTACTCTTTTCCCTCTTAATGATAGCATGATATTCATTTATCAAAGAAGTTAAATCATCGGGGGAAAGCTCATCATCGCTAGAGTCGTCACATACCTTGGTGTTACCTTTCGCCATGAGGCACATGGGCGGTGGATGAAGAGGTGAGTCATCATGGTTGGCAATGGCGAGGCCGGCCAAACTTTCTTCTTCCACTTCACTCTCTTCATCACTTGTTTCTTTGTCGGTGACCCATTCATTTGCCTCACACATGAACACCTTTTGTGGGCCATTTCTCTTCTTTGGGAAGAGTCTTGCCTTCTTTCCCTTGTCATGTTTCTTCTTCCCAAAGTTTCTTGGTTTGGGTTTGGCCTCTTCTTCGTTATCATCACTTTCTTCAAGCTTGCGATGCTTGCTCTTGTGGTTCTCTCTTCTCTTGTCCGGTTTTGGACAATCATAGGAGATGTGGCCTTGATCACCACAATTTTAGCAAGTCTTGTGATCATCTCTCCTTGGTAGAAACGCTTTCTTCTTGGGATCAAAGGTGTATCCCTTCTTGGTAATCTTGGAGTTCAAATGTGAGAACTTCCTCATCATCAATGCAAGCTCATCATCTTCATCTTCACTTGATGCTTGCTCCTCTTCACTTGAGCTAGGCTCAACCACCTTCTTCTTCTCGAGGCTTGTTTTCTTGGTGGAAGCCTTTAGAGCAATTGTTTATGAAGATGATTGCTCCATCATCCGAAGCACACTCATCTCATGAGCGTGAATTTCTCCAATGAGCTCCGAAACTTCAATGTGGTCAAGAGACTCTTTTTGGAGCATGGAGTTGATGATGTTGTACTTTGGCTTGAGAAGAAGCACGAGGATCTTGCGGTTGATGAGTCCCTTGCCAAGAGAAGCAATGTCAAGAGCATTAATTTCTTCAATAAGTACATTCAAGCGAGAGAACATCTCATTAACATTTTCATGAGGTAGCATCTTAAATTCATCATATTTTGCTTTAAGCATGTGATATTTTAGTTCTTTCACACGAGAAGAACCCTCATGAATTTCTATCAAGCAAGCCCAAATTTCACATGCCTTTTCTTTGCTAGCAATCCTAGAAAAAACATCTTGACTAATGCACTCATAGATTGCATTCCTAGCTTTAGCATCCCATTTAATTTGATCACCAACATAGTTGTGTTCTCCAAACCCCGCGTGGGTCGCTTCCCTACTTCGGGAGCAATAGCCTCTAGATAAGCGCGCATGCGTGCTTTCCAATAGGCAAAGTTCTTGCCCTCGAAGATAGGAACCAAACCCCCAACCTTGGCCATTTTAGCTCTCTAGCGGTGAAGCTAGAATGATCCTATGAGCAACCTTGCTCTGATACCAATTGTAAGGATCGAATGCCCAAGAGGGGGGGGGGTGAATTGGGCTTCTTTTCAAAAATCTAAACAATAAAACTTAATTCCTAAAAGCCCAATTCCCTACGCAAACTATCTATGCATTGAAGTAAATAGCAACTTCGTGGAATATAAAATGCATAAATATAAGGGAGAGGAAGAGGATGCAAACTCCCGAGGAGACACGAGGATTTATCCCGTGGTTCGACAAGATCGTCAAGATCTTCCTACATCCACGTTGTGGCACCCACCAAAGGGTTTAGCCACACCCAAGTCACCGAGACGAGGGATCTCCACTATTCTTCTCCGTTTGCCAACCTTGGCAAGCTGGAGCTCAAGCCTTGTACAACTTCGACCCTCCGGGCTTCCACAAACGCCTTGGCAAGCTCCGGAAGTCCCTCACAGTTACAAACACCAAGGGGCACTCCCTTGAGGATCTCACTATCCTAGAGATTCCACTCACCCAGAATGGAGGCACACAAGCTCTCTCTCTAGCTAGCTCTAGCCTATCTCTTGGTGTGTATGTGGTCGAAATGATGTAGAAGTGATGGCTCTTGGTCTTGAATGCTTGTGGATGTGTTGAGAATGTTTTGTGATCAAGACTTATCAAAATGACCGGTTTAGGGGGTATTTAAAGCCAGC
Organism: Tuctoria greenei; assembly: GCA_036927565.1. Lineage (NCBI taxonomy): Eukaryota > Viridiplantae > Streptophyta > Magnoliopsida > Poales > Poaceae > Tuctoria > Tuctoria greenei. The sequence goes on from JAYESD010000002.1 coordinate 118,415,707, forward strand.
CTCCACGAAATAGCCGTTGGAAAAGTAGGCTGACAGAACTTTTCTACGAACATCGGATCATCCGATGTCTCCCCTTTAGTTATCATCGGTCAAGTTTACTTTAGCTGACGTCATTGTGTCAGATATGACCGTTGTTAGACCGATGTTGCACTCGTCTTCTCATCGGATGATCCGGTGGCTCTTCCTCCAGAATTGACTCAAACTTGATGCTTACTGGAGTGATTGACCGATGTGTATATCTCTGTACATTGGATGATCCGGTGCTACACTTGGTCCAAGGATATTGCAAACTGTACTGATGGACCGATGTAGCTGAGCCCTTAACATCGGATGATCTGGTGAGTGCTTTGTTCTGAGGTCTTCTTCTTCTGCTGAACCAACTCGACCAATGTGTTGTTCTCAGAAATCATCGGTTGATCCGGTGAGTTGATTTTGTTTGCTTCGAGTTGTTTCTAAGTGATTCTTTTGTGTCTTGCTCGATTGACCTCTTAGACTTTTGTTGGAAATGTACTTCTGATGGTTGTCAAGCATTAAGTGTCATCAATTGTGGTTGAATGACTTTGACATAAGTGCTTTCACTTATTGTCTTCATATCATTGATTCAATCTCATAAAGTGATTGTATATGGGTCTCCAATGACATATAGATTTCATTTGATTGAGTGATTATGGGGACCTTGCATTCACAAATTCATTAGTAAAATCCAATGGTTGTCATTAATCACCGAAACCGTACCTCATGGGGGCCTAGATGCTTTCACATGGTTTCAAGCCTCCCCACGTGCTTCACTTCGTCAAGCCGTCAAAAGGATTCTCAGGTACTTACATGGAACTCAAGAATTTGGTATTTTTCTTCCTTCTTCCTCAACCATAACTTTGAAAGCTTTTTCGGATGCTGATTTTGGGGACTGTAGGATTGATAGGAAAAGTACTTTTGGTGCTTGTCATTTTCTTGGTAATTCACTTGTTGCTTGGTCCTCTAGAAAACAAAACTCAGTTGTACAATCCATAGCTGAATCTGAATATGTAGCTGCTGCTAGAGCTTGTTCTCAAATTCTTTGGATTGTTCAAACACTTAAGGACTATGAAGTTGATCTAGATAGTGTTCTACTGTTTTATGATAACACTAGTGCCATTTGCATTGCTAAAAACCCCGTGCAACATTCTAGAACTAAGCATATTGACATTAGGTATCACTTTCTACGTGATAATTTTGAAAAAGGAAACACTGTGTTTCACCATGTAGATATCGAACAACAATTGGCTGATATTTTCACAAAATCTTTGGATTTCACTCGTTTTTGTTTCATTCGTAGTGAAATAGGGGTTATTCATCCTCACGGCTTACATTGAGGGGGAGCTTTGAAACTTGAGAAGTCTATGTGTGAATCTGAAATTAAAATAATATGAGCATAGTATTTCATGCATATATGACTTTGTGATTCCTTTTATATGCTGAAAGTTCTTACTACATTACTCGTGTTATACATTTTGTAGTTTTTGCCATGTCTAGTAATTGGAATAATTACTTACACTAAATCTGGTCATGGTCGAACTTTCTTGCTGTTTTGAACTTGTTACATGCTCACAAGGGCTTTTAATCATAAAGAATTAATCAAGTAATCAACTCACATGTTGAGTTTTTATGAACAAATATAAATTGAGAAAAGATCAAGAGAATATGCATGCATCACACTTCTTCTTTTGAGATGGCTTATTATTGCACTTAGATATGAACTTGTAAGAAGTTGTGTAAGAATAAAATCATGTCCTTAAGCTTTTGATTGTCAAATGACATAGACTTGGCTTGGTTGGTTAGAATAAAGCAGATGTGGCATATAATCTCTTGCAAATGTCATATGTTAAATATTTGTGCTTTAAAGAAAAAATTGCAGCAACAAGTGTCATGCTTTCAGGTATCGAAATAGTTAAGTTTGTGAGATCATTACTTGCTTAAATTGAAAATTACATTTGATCTCTAGCTTGTCTTACACTACCTTATGTATTTCATTGATGTGATAGTGTAAGTTACTTGATAGTATGACTTGGATGAGCTTTGTTTTATATTTATATGTTATAATATGCTCATAACAATTAAAATTTCTCTTTTGAACCTTGCTGAATACATTGTCAAAGAGGGAGAGAAAATATGTGATTTTTTTAGGAGAAGTATGCAAGGGGGAAAAATTGATTACACATTGCACATATTCACAAGTGTTTTTGGCATGATTTTTCTCAAAAGAAAAAATTGTTTATGTGGTGTTGCCAATGGGGGAGAAATTGTTTCCAAAATTTTTAATATGAATAAGCCAATGTTCGGATTTTCAGTGGTGTTGCCAACACATTCATCAAGGGGGAGATTGTGAGACCTATGTGTGCTGAATACATTGGCTTGTACTGAATATATTGGCTTTGATGATATAAGTTCTAAAATTCTGCCAAAACACCCTTTTTAGCAAGGTATGACTCTAGCTCCAAGCTTCTGCAAGGTCCGACAATAGGTCCGACTTGCTTTGTCAAGTTCCAACATGTTTTTGGGTAGCTCCGGTGAGCTTTGTCTTTAGCTCCGACATGTCTTTGATAGCTCCGGCATGTCTTTGTTAAGCTCCGATATGTTTTTGCTAGGTCCAACTTATGTTGGTAAGCTCCAGCACTAGGTTGTATTAGCTTTGGTATGCTCTGGCGCTAGGTTGTACTAACTTTGGTAAGCTCCGGCGCTAGGTTGTACTAGCTTTGGTAAGCTCCGGTGCTAGGTTGTACTAGCTTTGGTAAGCTCTAGCTCAAGCTCCGGTTAGCTTTGGCAAGATTTGGAGCTTGATCGCAATATTCCTGCTTTTACTATGAAATGTTTCAAACTTGCTTTATATTCTTGGAAGGATTTCTTAGTATTCATTTGCTAAGTTTTTGGTGCATTTTGGTTGATATGGCTAATATCGTTTTGCAATGCTTTTCAACATGCTTATGTGAGGTGCTCACGTAAGGTGTTGTGTTCGGAACTAACTTGAGTCAAGTCGCAGACTTGGGCTCGCGCGAATTGGTTGTTTGTTCATGTGCAGGTGTTGCTTGAGTTCAAGTCATGGCTGGTGACAGGATATTTTGGACTAGTCTCAGGGAGGAGATGAGGTTCCAACAACCAAATTCAGGAGGAATTGTGGTTGAGCGAGTCAAGAGGTTGCGCAAGATGATTGAATCAAGGGAAGTGCATATGAAGGTTACTGGACGTTGAAGGAAGGTGTTCACACGTATGCATGCGGTGCATGACATGGAACACATGGTTCCGAAGATGGGCTAAGGAAGGAAAGATCTGGTTAGAAGGATCGGATTGTATCGGTTGATGACTTCGACTGCGGCGGAGTCAGTTATGGCTTGGTATGGAAAGTATCGAGTTGGTTATGATAGGATTTCGTGTGGGTCATGAATTTGACTTCTTTTAGGAATTTGGGATATGTTCCTAAGGTTTTTGGAAGTCTTAAGATTGCTTCTATCTATGTATATAAGAGTCTTGAGCAGTTATAGAAAGTTTCTATTCGTGAACTGAGTCGGATTTGAGTCCTAGTTAAGTTTGGGTTGGCCCAAGGGCTGGTTATATAAGCAAGGGAGGATAGAGCTTGTGGTAGACAACTTTTGGTCGGTTCCTCTTGTGTTCTATTGAATAAATATTGTAGTTGAAAGGAACTTTTGTGCCTTGTTCGTCCGACTTGTTTCTGTCAAGTTTTTCTCGTCGAGTTTCTGCACAGTACTACCTTGGTCCGGTGGTTTTATCATAACTCGAGTTTTACAGATCCAATTGACGTGATTCTTTTTGGTTTGCCTTCAAAGCTTGATTATATATCATCTGACAAAATTTCACGGTCATTGGATTTGTGGTTTTTGATCTACACGAGTTTCTTTGCAGTATTACAGATCTGTTTTTACTCAGTAGAACAGATTGACCTTTGTTCGATCTTTTGATCGTAACTTGTGTTTCTCTCGACGGATTTGAGTGATTCTTGTTGTGTTGTTTTCGTGACTTGATTCTCTCTGATATATCACTTTTGTCATGGTGAAACACATTTAAATTAGTCTCACACACTATTTCTTTAACAGATTGTTTTTCTGTCGAGGGGTTTTTCATTGCTTCCGCTGAAAAAGTTTTAAATCTACCATTCACCCCCTGCTAGCTTTTCACGTGCTCTCGATCCTACAATGAACATAGATCTTTGGAACACGATTATACATAGTAAACCAAGTCAAATGAACTTGAACTTATTACTGTAGTCTAAGTATAATGTAATTAGGGTGTTGACTAAAATTGGAAATTTTCCAATTAACAGAACAACAAAAATTAATTTTGCAAGCAATTGGCTCAAAGGAATTAATTATGTAAATTTTGGGACTTTCATGGCCAAAAAGTTGCACTAACGCAAAGTGCAGATTAAATGGAGTTTACTAAAATTTATTTGGGATTGTTAGGCCAATTCTACTAGGGGAGCCGCAAAAGATCCCGAGAGGGTGCCCTTGGCGGCTGACCAGCGGGCCCAACGCAGGTTGTCTTCAACCTTGCGCCACCCGACTCAGACGGACACGGATCCTCTGACTTAGTGCAGTCTGTGACTTGGTCACTGACATGTGGTCCCGGACCCACATGTCAGTGACTGAAGATTAAGTCAGGGGATCCTGATCCACTCAGACGGCGGCTGCTGGCGGCGCACCCGACGAAATAGCATCTCACCATAAATTCCTCGACGCAGAACATGTCCCCGATGGAGAACAGAGCTGTGAGTCCGATGGTGGTGCTGGCAGTGGCCGGCGACCCCAAAATCGTACCCGGCGATGGCGGTAGCGGCAGACAAGTCGCCGGCAAGGTCGATTTCTCTGTGTAGTACCTCAATTGGCTCGTCAATCGGTCTTAAAGCACCATCATGCACTCATGAAAAATAAAATGGATCACTCTCCCGCCGAAAATGGTCTTAAGCAAGGTTTCATCGGTGACCTAGGTCACCACCGTCAGCGGCTAGGAAAACTCGAAGAACTCAGCGTTTTATCCATGTTTTTCGATGGGATTGTTTGTGGAGATGCACACGGACATCCTGCACGTATTTGCTAACTGGAGTGGTCGATTATTATCCGTGTGCGATGAATTGCAGCAAAACCTAAGGGCTGTTCTCAAGGTTCGCCGGCGCAAGAACTCAAAATTTTACTCAATGGCGCAACGAGGAGCTGAGAAACTTGGAGACAATTGGAATTTTACTATCGCCAACAGTGGATTTCGCCAAAATACTATCCCAACGTGTAACACGCCCAAATGCTATTATAATGGAGTCACAATTGTTCCTTTACTATTGAGACATAGTTTTACATCTAATGAATCTGTTTTAACAGTAACATTTTCAAAAAGACTAAACTACCCTTAATAAAAAATTTCCATACACACGTACGTCGCTTCCTCTTCCTCCAGAAACCGAGAATGAACTACCCACCCCGACAGCCACTGGCCATCTGCCGTCCCGCCACCCTGCCGCCCGCCGGCCACCCACCGTACCGCCGCCCGCCGTCCACCGGAAACCCGCCGCCCCGCCGCCCGCCGCCCTACCGCTCGTCGGCCACCCGCCGCGCCGCCGCCAGTCGAGTCTCCCGACCCTGACGGCCACTGGCCGCCCGCCGCCCCATCGCCCACCGGCAACCCGCCGCACCGCCGCCCGCCGGCCACCGGACACCCGCTGCCCCGCCGCCCCGTCGGCACCCGCCCGTCTCTTGAGTCGCCGCCCCGTTTCTTGCCGGCGCAAGTCGGCGCCAGCCACCACCCGGTCGGCACCCGCCACCCCGCCCGCTGTCCCGTTTCCCCGGCGCAGGCTGCCATCGAACCAACGCCATGGAGGCGCCGCCGCGACAGCGGGCCGAGTCCTCGCCGCCCGAGTCATCGGCAAACTTCCCGCCGGTGCGCTCGTCGTCGCCTACCCTCTCACCGCCGTCCGACCATCCCTCCGCGGCTGCCCGCACGGCAATGCTGCCGTCCGACCATCCCTCCGGCCGCACGGCAACGCCATCTCCACAGGAGCAGAGGCTACCGCTCAGGTTTTTTTAATTGTTAATTTAATTATTCTTATTCTCTTTTGTCTATATTTCTGATCTCTATAACCATCTTCATTTTATTTTTGATTTTCTGCAGAATTCACTTGGTATGATTAGCTTGCAAAGCGAGAATGTTAGCATGGAGCACGGGCAAGGTTTTGGTGATAATGCAATGTACGTTGTTTATGTTCTAGTGCTTATTGTGTTTATATTGTTGTTATCTTACCCACAATAAGTATATTTTTATAATAATTGTGTAGGTTGTATTTACCACCACAACAAATTGTTGATTGGGATTCATTACAAATTATTGAGGAATGGCAAGAGGATGAAGGTAGAATTGAAGTTGCTAGTGAAGATCATATGTATGATATTTTGGGCTTGAGGCGTGAAGATGAGATGACAGCGGAAAAAGTGAGGGAGAATGCTACAAATACCACAAGAGTGAATGAATTTGATATTCAAAATGTTGATATTCCAGTCAATGACGACATACCAGAAGAGAGGACAGTTATGTATGACAAGAATAATCCTGAGATGAAACTTGACAGCTTATATCCTTCAATGAATGAGTTTAGGTTGGCTATGAGACAATATGCCATAAAGAAAGAATTTGAGTTAGGCATTGAGGCAACAGATAAGAAAAAATATCGTGGCTATTGTAAAGGAGGTGATTGTCCTTGGAGAATACATGCACGTATAGAGCGGGAAGGCTCCCCCACTATTGTGGTATAGACTTTCTTCCCTTTTCGTTTTTTTCATAACTATGTGTTGCAATGTTTGGTTTTGAATAATATTGTATTATTATTTTTATTTTGTAGGTCACAGTGTTGGTTGATGAGCACACATGTATGTCAAGTGGTAGGAGAAAAACTACTACACCGACTAGTGCTTGGGTTGCTTCAAAGGTACTCCCTCTACTTCGGAAGACTCCTGATTTGGGTCCTAAAGAATTACAGACAAGGTTGTAGGATGAAAATAATTGCATTATTTCTTATGACACGGTTTGGAAGGGGAAGGAAAAAGCTTTGAAAGAATTGTATGGCAGTTGGAGGAAAGCTTTCAACTTTTGTTCAATTGGAAGGAAGCGATATTAAAGGTTTCACCAAATAGTGTTATTGATATTGATTTAGATGTGGATGATGATTGTAAGCTCTACTTTCGAAGGTTCTTTTGTGCACTTGGTCCTTGCATTGAGGGTTTCTTGGAGGGTTGCATACCATATCTTAGTGTAGATGCAACTGCACTAAATGGAAGGTGATTATTATTTAACTCATGTTTTTCTTACATGCGTATGTATTATTCACATTCTCACTTGACTTTGTTTATGTTTATGGAAGGTGGAATGGGCAAGTAGCTTCAGCTACTGGTGTTGATGGTCACAACTGGATGTTTCCAGTTGCTTTTGGTTTTTTTGATAAAGAAACAACAGATAATTGGACTTGGTTCATGACACAGTTGCACAAAGCTATAGGAGATCTTCCACAACTTGCAATTTGCACAGATGCTTGCAAAGGATTGGAAAATGCAGTGATGTCTGTTTTTCCTAATGCTGAAAAGAGAGAGTGCTTTAGGCATCTTATGTAGAACTATGTCAAAACCTATCATGGTTCAAAATATATGTTTCCTGCAGCTAGAGTATACAAGAAAGAAGAATATGATCATCTAATGGCAAATGTTCTTTCTAATCCTGACATATCTCACTGGCTAGATACATATCATTTCTTCATATGGTATAGAAGTGGATTCAATCCGGCTATTAAGTGTGACTACATCACCAACAATGTAGCTGAGTGATTCAATAATTGGAACAAAGACTTCAAAGACTTACCTGTGTGTGAGCTTGCTGATAAAATAAGAGAAAAGATCATGACTTTGTTTTTCAGAAGAAGAAGGATTGGACATAAGCTCAATGGAAAGATATTACCGGGTGTCATACAAATCTTAAAGGCAAGAACTCGGGGACTAGGTCACTTGACAGTTGTGAAAGGTAATTATTATTGAACTCATGTTTTTCTTAGACATATTCTGATGTTTATGTTTAATATGCTCACATTCTCACTTGACTTTGTTTATGTTTCAATTACCATATAGGTGATTATTATGCTGCATAGGTGCGAGACAACAATAATTGTCTTCTTAGACATATTGTCAAAGCTTACATGCGTATGTGTTCATGTGAAGAATGGCAACACACAGGTAAACCATGTCAACATGCACTTGCTTTGATAACAGCTCAACAAATGAGAGATGTTAGGATGGAGGATTTTGTTGATGACTATTACTCCGTAGAGAAGTTTATAAATGCATATAAGAGAATTGTAGAGCCACTTACCGACAAGTCGCAATGGCCAAAAGTGGATATAGCTAGTGATGTACATGCACCGATTGTAAAGAGAGCTGTAGGACGACAAAGAAAATCAAGAATAAAAGGTTGTCTTGAAGGTGGTAGTGGTAAGAAATCAAATGGAAATGACACCGAGAAAGAAAGGAAATTAATTAGAGGCAAGTTCAAATGTCCGAATTGTGGAGAGTTGGGACATAGGAAAACAGCCCCAAATGTCCTCTCAATGGAACAAAGAAAAGGTATGTTTCATTCTTTATTTGTTTGTGTATGCTAAGTTGAATTCTTCATCTAATTGTGTTGTACTTCACCTTGTAGGAAGAGGAAACCAAGAAAGAATACCACTAAAGGTTGGTTTCCAACACCGCCCGTGGACAACACTTGAGGAAGAGAGTGTGCATTTGTGATATGAGAAATGTTATTTTGTGCATGTCTTGTGACATGTGAACATTTTGATGTATGGCATGTGAGCTTTATTTTGTGATATGTGAATATTTTGATGTATGACATGTGACATGTGAGTTTTATTTTGTGCTATGTGAACATATTGATGTATGACATGTGACATGTGAGTTTTATTTTATGCTATGTGAACATTTTGATGTATGACATGTGACATGTGAGCTTTTATTTTGTGCTATGTGAATATTTTGATGTGTGCTATGTGAATATTTCTATGTGTGAAGTGTGTCATGTGAATATTTTGATGTATGACACATGCATGTCAAAATTATTGTGTATATGATCAATTTATAAATATATTTTTCTAATTTCTCCTAATATTTTTCTTTGCATTTTCCTATATTATAATATTTTTTATTTCTGATTTTTTGTTGTTTTTAAATTCTAAACATTTTTCCAAAATTATTTGTATTTCCTTTGTATTGTTTTTCCTTTATAATTTTGTTAATTTTCTTCCATTTTTATAATTTTTTACTTATTTCTGTTTTTTATAATTTTCTGTTAATTTTTTATTAAATTTATTACGTTTTTATATATATTTTTTACAAATTCCTGATTTTTTATGATTTTCTGATAATTGGAATATTTTTTATATTTTTTTATTTTTCCTGATTTTTATGATTTTTTGTTAATTTATTGTATTTTTAAATAAAAGAAGGGTAGTTTGGTCTATTTATAAGTGTCTTACTGTTAAAACAGATTCATTAGAGGTGAAACCATGTCTCAATAGTAAAGGAGCAATTGTGACTCCATTATAATAGCATTTGGGCGTGTTACACATTGGAGATAGTATTTTGGCGAAACCCACTGTTGGCGATAGTAAAAGTTCAATTGTCTCGAGAAACTTGGGGAGAATGAAGATAGCATGATGGAGAATCTTGGAGCGAGGTTGGATAGCTGGGAGAGGGCTTGAGGAGATGGGGCGACGAGTAACCGAAGGTGACGACCGGAACAGAGTAGATGAAGAAGCTCTGGCTTGGGGTGGCGCCAGGGAAACAAGGCAGCGTCTTGGCGTCGGGGAGGTAGGGAAGGACGTGCACATCCTCCGGTGACCGCAGCTGGCCAGGAAAACATCTGCGTATGTTGAGCACCGGAAAAACAGAGGAGGGCTCCCGTCTGTGAAGCTGCAACGATAAAGAACAGGGAAGGTTGGTGCCCTGCGTGAAGGAGAAGCAATACCAGGGAGAGTGGATGGGATTGAGCTCACGGCTGTTGCCTTGCTGCTTGCCCCTTGCGGCTCAAAGCATGTGCTGGCCATGAAGAGCAATATGGTGGCACCCTGGGAGAAGAAAACAGAGTCGGTACATTGAAGGTATGGCTGACATGTAGGGCCCACACATTCCCTCCGCCTTATCACCTCTATGTTCTTTTGATTTCTGCATCTAAGTTGTGTCCAAAAATTCCAGATTTTTTGCATGGAGCCCAAACCAAATGTGCAGAATCTATATCTGGAATTCAATTCTTCATTTTATCAAGGTTCAATCAAAATTCAACCTGAATTTGGATTCAATTGCATTACAATGGACACCTTGAATTAAATCATAAATGGCCTTCAAAATTTATGAGATTTTGTATGGAGGAAATTTGAGATGTGGGAAATCTGATGGTGAACTGAAATCTTCATGTTAGCTTAATTTGAACAGGAGCTACATAGGATTTTGAATTCCTCCTTTAGGATTTGAAATAAATTGATTTTCCAATTGCCATTTTGATTTGATTTTTCTGTAGAGACTAATAATGAACAGCAAAGTCATTGGTTTATACAACATTAGAAGTGGGACTTTATATTTATTCCCCATTAAAAGAATCTCGTCCCGAGATTACAAAAGATAGTACAAAGGTAGAGGAACTCTCGGACATGAGATGCTAATAAGTCCAAATAATTTTAGCGGAGGTAGTCTTCGCTCTCCCATGTTGCTTATGCAGCGGTATGGTTGCTCCATAAGACCTTGTAAAACCACAACGTCCGGTTTCTTGTGGTTCAAGTCTTTTCGTTAATAATACGGATCGGATGTTCGTTATAGGTGAGATCCGGTTGAAGAGCTTCGAGATCTTCCATGTGGATTGCAGCTGGGGACTTGAGACATTTCTTCAGCTGGGATATGTGGAAAACATTATGAATTGCAACCAGGGACGTTGGTAGCTCCAGACGATAGGCCACAGGTCCGCATTTTTTAATGATGGCGAACGGAACGATAAATCAAGAGCAAGCTTTCCCTTTACTCCAAAACGATGAATCTTTTCATCGAAGAGACATGAAGATAAATGTGGTCTACAATGTCGAAATTGAGAGGGCTACGTCTTTTATCCGTATAGCTTTTCTGCTGAGATTGAGCAGCCTTCAGATTGGCTTGAATTACTCGCACTCGTTCTTCGGCTTCATTAACAAGATCAATTCCGTATATTTCTCTTTCGCCGGATTCACACCAGTTGTGTGGTGTGCGGCATTTGCGATCGTAGAGAGCTTCATACAGTGCCATCTTGATGCTAGCTTGATAGCCATTATTATATGAGAACTCCGCCAACGGTAAATGATCATTCCAATTTTTACCATGGTGAATGGCACAAGCAAGTAGAGTGGAATAAAATGAGCTGACACGTCTTCAAGAATTTGATTTACCCATTCAGTTTGACCATCCGTATGCAGGTGATATGCGGAGCTTCGAATCATTTTAGTCCCCAATGAAGCGTGCAGATGCTCCCAAAACCAAGAAACAAATAGTGCACCACGATCTGAAATAATTGTGCGGGGAACTTCGTGCAAGCATATAATTCTTGTAATAAACAACTCCACATACTTCTTGGCAATGTACTTGGTATGTACCGGAATAAAATGAGCCGATTTGGTTAGTCGACCGACTATCACCCAAATCGAATCATGCTTGTGGAATGTGAGAGGCAATCCGACGATAAAATCCATACCAATGTCCTCCCATTTCCATGTCAGAATGTTCAATGGTTGCAGCTGTTCGGCCTTTCGCATGTGGTCGGCTTTCACCCGCCGACGCGTATCACACTAGGATACGTACTTTGCAATTTCATGTTTTTTCCGAGTCCACCAAAATCTTGTTTTCATATCGTAGGATGAATAGAATACTTGTACAAATGAGCTTCATCCGTGATTTTCTTCCGAAGTGTCATTTCATGGGGTACCACTAAATGGTTGTTAAACCATAGTGTAACATGATCATCCTTTCGGAAACATTTCATCTCACCTTTGTTCATTCTCTCGCTTATGTGAAACATGCCTTTGTCTTTCCTCTAAGCTTCCATAATCTCCTCTCGTATCGTAGGGATGAGAGCAAGATTATATAATGCTCCATATGTAAACAAGTATAAACTCGGTTTGTCCTCTTCCATCAGAGTAATTGACAAATTATTGACATGTGACTTGCGGCTTAGCGCGTCGGCAACTACATTCGCCTTGTTGGGATGGTAGTGAATTTCGATCTCATAATCTTTGATCAGCTCTAACTATCTCCTTTGCCGCATATTCAACTCCTTCCGAGTGAAGATATATTTTAGACTTTTGTAATTGGTGTAGAGGTGTACAAGATTGCCTAGCAGGAAATGCCTCCACATTTTTAGCGCAAGCACCATGGTAGCGAGTTCAAGGTCATGAGTTGGATAATGTTGTTCATGATTCCAGAGCTGACGTGATCCATATGCGATCATACATCCTTGCATTAATACGCAGCCGAGACCAATGCCAGACGCGTCAAAATAAACGTTGAAAGGTTTGGTCGTATCCGACTGAGCTAGCACTGGGGCTGTTGTGAGGTGTTTCACCAATGCCTGAAAAGCACCTTCACATGCCTTGCTCCAAATATATTCAGTCCCCTTTTTCAGCAGCTCCGTCATCGGCTTAGCAATTTTTCAGAAGCTCGGAGTGAACCTCCGATAATACCCCACTGATCTGAGTATGTTGAGAACTTCATGAATGGACTTTGGAGACTCCCATTTCCACACTTGTACAATCTTGCTTGGATCAACAGTGATACCCTCAGGTGAAATAATATGCCCCATAAATGGCACATGATTGATCCAAAATTCGCACTTGCTGAATTTTGCATAAAGTTTGTGATCTCGCAATCGTTGGAGCACAATATGCAAGTGTTTGACGTGTTCTTCCTCTGATTTAGAATGAACCAAAATGTCATCAATAAATACCATGACAAGTTTGTCCAACTCTGGCATGAATACCAAATTCATTAGATACATGAAGTGAGCTAGCGCGTTGGTAAGACCAAATGACATGACGAGATATTCATAGAGCCCGTATCTCGTTGAAAATGTCGTCTTCAGAATATCTATCTGTCGGATTTTGATCTGAAGATATCCTGACCGAAGATCCATCTTTGAGAATACCTTAGCACCTATTAATTGATTGAATAAGATGTCGATGTGTGGTAGTGGATCCTTGTTCTTGATCGTCACGACGTTGAGCGGACGATAATCCAAACATAGACGTAACATATTGTCTTTCTTCTTCACAAATAGTGTGGAGAAGCCTCAAGGTGATGAACTTGGGCATATTGGACCTTTATCCAGCAGGTCCTTCAATTGTTCCTTCAACTCCGCTAATTCATTCGGTGCCATCTTGTACGCGAAATGGGTGTGGTTCCTGGAATAAGTTCAATCTTGAACTCAATGTCTCTGTATAGTGGGATACCTAGTAAGTCATCAGGAAACACGTCTAGATATTCACGAACCATACGAATACTTCAAGCTTTACTGCTTCTACATTATACACTGTTGAGACTTCCTGAGATGGAATCACAAGTTCAATGTGTCGCAGCTATGTATTGGGGAATTCAGTTGAACAGTCTGAGAGCTGATGTTGAATATAGCTCCATAATGTGTCAACCACGACATTCCCAAAATGAGATCAATCTTTTGATCCTCCAATATGATAAGACTCGTAGGATAGATTCTTCCACCCAAACATAGAGGTGCCCGGGAGACAATTTCATCGGCTGAAATCTTGCCTCCGGGTGAGTTGATAAGGAATGGACACTTCATGGTGGTGAATGGTATTTGGTGGTTCAGCACAAAGGATTTTCTAATGAAATTATGAGTTGCACCAGAACCAAAGAGAATGAAAGCTGGTTGCTCATGTAAAATAAACATGCCCGCTGAAACGGGTTTGCCTTCCGGAAAGTCCTCAATTGCAGCTTAGTTAACGCAGCCAGACTTTGCTAAGACTTTCTTCTGATGTGCATGGTGCTGGTCTGAGCTTTTGTGAGACGGCATATGGCTGCAGCTCTGCTCAGTTTCACAACAATTCCGTGCCAAATGACACCCCTGCTTTCCACTGAATTAAGGTTGAACTAACTCTTGCACCTCACGTTGTGGTAGGGCTGCACGAATAATATTTAGTTGCTGCTGCTGAGGTGTAGAAAATATTTGCATCCTCAGCTAAGGTGGAGGCGCACAAGTAATTAACTGCAGCTGTGGTTGCGATTGTTGCACCACGACTGAATTTCCTGACTGGATGGCAAATAATACCTCACTTGATATCTCGGAGGAATGTCACTATTACAGTCCGGTGGTATGGTACTCTTATTTTCCGCTTGATAACGGAGATCAGAATCTTCTTGCCGAAAAGCGGCATTCACCAAATCATAGTAATTGCCATCATTGAATAAAGCCACTGCAGCTTTGAGTTTAGCATTTAAACCTCGGAAAAATATTCATGTTTTTTATTCTCATAGTCTACAAAATGAGTTGCATACTGGACCAAGCGGTTGAACTCTTTGAAATATTCAATAACCCTCATACTTGGCGTTTATAATCCCGGCAGGGATGTGACGAGCACGAAATGCATCACGGAATTCACTCCACGCGACACGATATCCAACTGGCAGAGTGGTGAGATCCTTGTTCTTGATCGTCACGACGTTGAGCGGATGATAATCCAAACATAGACATAACGTATTGTCTTTCTTCTTCACAAATAGTGTGGAGAAGCCTCAAGGTGATGAACTTGGGCATATTGGACCTTTATCCAGCAGGTCCTTCAATTGTTCCTTCAACTCCGCTAATTCATTCGGTGCCATCTTGTACGCGAAATGGGCGTGGTTCCTGGAATAAGTTCAATCTTGAACTCAATGTCTCTGTATAGTGGGATACCTAGTAAGTCATCAGGAAACACGTCTAGATATTCACGAACCATACGAATACTTCAAGCTTTACTGCTTCTACATTATACACCGTTGAGACTTCCTGAGATGGAATCACAAGTTCAATGTGTCGCAGCTATGTATTGGGGAATTCAGTTGAACAGTCTGAGAGCTGATGTTGAATATAGCTCCATAATGTGTCAACCACGACATTCCCAAAATGAGATCAATCTTTTGATCCTCCAATATGATAAGACTCGTAGGATAGATTCTTCCACCCAAACATAGAGGTGCCCGGGAGACAATTTCATCGGCTGAAATCTTGCCTCCGGGTGAGTTGATAAGGAATGGACACTTCATGGTGGTGAATGGTATTTGGTGGTTCAGCACAAAGGATTTTCTAATGAAATTATGAGTTGCACCAGAACCAAAGAGAATGAAAGCTGGTTGCTCATGTAAAATAAACATGCCCGCTGAAACGGGTTCGCCTTCCGGAAAGTCCTCAATTGCAGCATAGTTAACGCAGCCAGACTTTGCTAAGACTTTCTTCTGATGTGCATGGTGCTGGTCTGAGCTTTTGTGAGACGGCATATGGCTGCAGCTCTGCTCAGTTTCACAACAATTCCGTGCCAAATGACACCCCTGCTTTCCACTGAATTAAGGTTGAACTAACTCTTGCACCTCACGTTGTGGTAGGGCTGCACGAATAATATTTAGTTGCTGCTGCTGAGGTGTAGAAAATATTTGCATCCTCAGCTAAGGTGGAGGCGCACAAGTAATTAACTGCAGCTGTGGTTGCGATTGTTGCACCACGACTGAATTTCCTGACTGAATGGCAAATAATACCTCACTTGATATCTCGGAGGAATGTCACTATTACAGTCCGGTGGTATGGTACTCTTATTTTCCGCTTGATAACGGAGATCAGAATCTTCTTGCTGAAAAGCGGCATTCACCATATCATAGTAATTGCCATCATTGAATAAAGCCACTGCAGCTTTGAGTTTAGCATTTAAACCTCGGAAAAATATTCATGTTTTTTATTCTCATTGTCTACAAAATGAGTTGCATACTGGACCAAGCGGTTGAACTCTTTGAAATATTCAATAACCCTCATTTCACCTTGTTTCGACTCCAAGATTCTTCATACTTGGCGTTTATAATCCCGGCAGGGATGTGACGAGCACGAAATGCAACACGGATTTCACTCCACGCGACATGATATCCAACTGGCAGAGTGGTGAGATATTATGACCACCAGGCAATTGCGGACCCCTGAAGTTGTTGAGCAGCCAACTACGTCTTCTGGTACTCATCAAACTGAGATAGTCCGAATTTGCCTTCTATCACTCGGAGCCATTGGTCGGCCTCCACCGGATCATTCACCTCTGTGAAAACTGGTGGACGTGCTGAAAGAAACTCCACATAAGCACTCCGAGTTGAATTATGCAGTCGAGCTTCCGAGGTTGTGCCCTGTTGCACCAATTCTCTGAGTAATTCCCTGTTATTGCGATTAGACTCGACCACGCTTGCTATGACCTCCGCAACCATAGTCGGGAATGACGATGAGGATGGCAGTGATGGTTGCGGCGTCGAGTCATTTTTGCCACGAATGGGACCACCTAGTTCATGCTCAAAACGAGTGTGATCCATGCTGCAAGAGTGAGCAATGTGGTTAAAGTCTGAAAATGCAATGTGAACTTGAACTCAAAAACATGGACCGTAATACACATCACTTAAACAATGCAGCATGTGAATGTGTAAACATAGAAACTTTTGAACCAGATTCAAAACTCGATAAAAACTCGTCAAATACGTCCACTCAACAACCAGAACGATGGTAGATGACTCACGAACACATTCTGGAAGTTAGCAAAGTATAAACACTTGAATGGCCATGATATGTTCAAAATGATTTGAAATTGTCAACATTCTGTCCAAATTTGCATTGAGTATTCATATACCCTCATATCAGTTCTGGTTCAAGAGATATGGGTTTTTAAAATTTGACAATATTCCCATTTTTTTAGGGAAATTTTGACAGCAACTCCTTTGTATATGGTGGTTTTTTTTGCCACAGTTTATAAATAGATAATATCAAAATTTGCCAAAACTTTAAATTACGACATTGTAGTATACAAAATGAGGATTTCATAACAGTATCATATGAAGTCATTCGAGTCTTGTACTAAGAGATATGATAAAAATAGTGACAGGTGCAGAAATAGTTCCAGTTTCTGTCCAGATTTGGCAGATTTTGGAACTTTAAAATTGCGGACATGGATGGGAATTCTGCACTTGAGTTCAACAGAAAAGATGTAGAAGACTTCCTAATATTTCCATCCATATAAAATACACCTTCATTGGAATTTTCTAATGGGAGTTATCCATTTACAAATTCAGGTCGAATTCCTGACAGAAAACAGAGGCTCTGGTTTTTGAATCACTTGTGTTTAAAACCTATTACAACTTTGAAACTTAGTTCAAAATCAGAGATCGACAGCTAATAATGGTATTATTACATCTTATTGAGTACATTTTACAGTGATCTTCATAATGCATCGATGAGATACATGTCGGAACTACGTGCCTTACAAAAGTGAAAATCCTAACCGGATTATACCGGCTTATACGTCTAAATCGGTGGCACTATAAACGGTCACTCGCAAATGTTTTCTAAGTGCGACATGATAACGCGGTTAGTGTACCTGCATAAGACACTCAATTTACAAAACACTCATTATGGTGCCGTACGGCACGACCCGCATGGGCGATCATTTCAGGCAGTCACAATAATATATATGAAAGCAAGAACATTCATCCCGTATCATTCCATACGGGCTGCCCCGAGTTGAGCCACGTCTCGAGGTACATGATCAGGTTTTCTACCACCAAACGGGGGTCACACGTCTTTGCCTAATGCTGCACCAGTAGGAGGCGCTTTCGCGTGTTTCTTAAAAAAAACACACTACGTGCTTTTCAACCACAGGATAGGTGGTCACATAATTTAACTCTTGTGCTAGGGATCAGCGTTGCGTATGGCCTTTGAACATTGAAAGTTCAAGAGTTGCATACTTTGCATTTTTACCACAATATGGGGTATCCTTTCTTTTGCCTGAAGCACACCAGGGAGCAGCGTTTTCATATGTTCCCAGAACCATGAGAAAGTTCAGAGACTCATATTAACTCTCGTGCCAAGCCACGGGCACTATTAGGATTCTGGTTTATTGCGACGAAAAAAATCGTTGCAATAGGTCGAAATTCGTCGCGATAGGTTGTTGTCGCAACGAAATAGAACGTCGCGATAGTTTTTCCGACTCGTGGCGATAACAGCCGTGGCAATAGGTTATTGCGATGACTTGACATCTGTGGCAAATAGTATGGTATTGTGACGACTCCACATTGGTGGCAAATAGTATGGTATTGCAACAGTTTAACGTATTGCGATGATTTAACGTATTGCGACGAAAATATCAGTGTTGCAATGATGTCACATTTGTGGCTAATAGTATGGTATTGCGACGACTCCACGTTGGTGGAAAATAGTATGGTATCGCGACGGTTTAATGTATTGCGACGATTTAACGTATTGCGACGAAAATATCAGTGTTGCAACGATGTCACATTCGTGGCAAAAAGTATGGTACTGCAACGACTCCACGTTCGTTGCAAATAGTATGGTATTGCAATGGTTTAACGTATTGTGACGATTTAACGTATTGCAACGAAAATAACGGTGTTGCAACGATGCCACATTCGTGGCAAAAAGTATGGTATTGCAACGACTCCACGTCCGTGGCAAATAGTATGGTATTGCAACGGTTTAACGTATTGCGACGATTTAACATATTGCAACGAATAGTGCGTTATTTGTGATGATTTCACATCTGTGGCGATAAGTACGGTATCGCGACGATTTCATACTCGTGGCGAATAGTATGGTATTGCGACGTTTTCACATTCGCGGCGAATAGTACGGTGTTGCAACGATTTCACATCCGTAGCGAATAGTACGGTATGGCAACGTTTTTACATTCGTGGCGAATAGTATGGTGTTGCAACGATTTCACATCTGTGGCGAATAGTACGGTATTGCGACGATTTCACACTCGTGGCGAATAATATGGTATCGCGATGTTTTCACATCCGCGGCGAATAGTACGGTATCGCGACGATTTCACACTTGTGGCGAATAATATCGTATCGCAAGTTTTCACATTCGTGGCGAATACTACGGTGTTGCAATGATTTCACTTCCGTGGCAAATAGTACGGTATCACGACGATTTCACACTCGTGGCGAATAATATGGTATCGCGACGATTTCACAGCCGTGGCCAATAATACGGTATTGCAACGATTTCACGTTCATGGCGAATAGTACGGTATTGCAACGATTTCAAAACCGTGGCAACAGTATTGTATTGCAACAATTTCTGATGTGTGGCAATAGGTTCGTAATGCAACATATTCAAATATGTTGCAACAGGGTTGTAATGCGACATTCTCTGGGTGGTGGCTATAGCAGTCTAGTGCAACGCTTTTTTGGTCGTAGCCAAATGTTTGTAGTGCAACGTTTTATAATTTGTGGCAATAGCTAGCTTCCTATTGCAACAGTTTATTTTTGTCGCAATAATATGTTAATTCCACGTTTTATAATTAGTGGCACTAGAATCCTAATGCACCAGGTTTGAAAATTAGTGGCAACAGAATCAATTTATTCGCACACGATACGTCTATCGACTTAACAACAAACATCCAGCAATTGATGCAACGCTCAAGGACCCTTGCATCGTTGCGAGACGATGTTATTTACAGTTTTTCAGTTTGCAACATTGCACCCATTAAAATAGCACCGCGACGAGTTGTAGTACTAGGAATAGTTTCTTGAACATCCAGCTTCGACTAGGTGCGAGCAGGAGCCTTTTGTGGAGTTGCTTCTAGCCGTTGTTGATTTTGCAAGCTCTCCATCATTCTGCGCATGTCTGCTAGATCCTTTTCTTGCCGTGCAGAATTGGCTGCCATCTGATCATGTAAAGCCCGGACTTCCTGGTTGAGCTGTTCATTTGCCTGGACAAAGCCATCCATCTGGGAGGTCATATGATCATTTCTTCCTTCCAACTCTTGCACCTGAGAGCTGAGGTCTTCATTTCTATTTTGCAAGGATCGAACTTGCTGGACGAGCTGGTCAGACATCTGGATACGCAGTCTTTCAGAAACATTAGGTTTAGCCATATAACCATGCCCCCGAAACTGTGATCCTCTAGAACCGATTGCAGATATATAAGTAAGCTGGAAGATGTTGTTTCTTTCCTCATCTAGGATTGGGACTCCCAGCTCAGCTTCCTTGACGTTGATTTGGGCACGTGCCTGGGTCTATATACAAAAAGAAAAGTCACATGTACATTGCAAATATTTATTTAAATGGGGACTTTTTGAAGTGTTTCTCACATGTACAGCTTTTGCCTGCTCGTTTGCCCATTGACTGTTCTTCACATGGCTTGCCTCCCACAGTTCTATGTCATCGGGTTCTTTTCCGGTCTCTGGGTCTCGCTACATCAAATACAAGTAAAATTTAATTGAATGATTGTAGGGCAAAGTAAAAGCATGATTTAGTTTTCATACCTTCTCGTAACTAAGTTGGGTGTAGGATTTCGAGCCAAGCAAGTGTTTTGTCTTTTGAGTACTTCAATTTCATGAATTGGTTCTGCTTATTGACTGCAATTTTAAGAATTAATTTCACGAATGGGTGTTATCAAATAGTTTTTGTAGGATATGAAGGTATTAGAAAGCTAGTTGACCTTGAATCGCTCGGACCCAAAATAGTCCATAAGCGCCAACCAATCGGAATCTGCTACGTCAACAGGCTTGTTTTGTATACGTTCCTCATCGGTCAAATACTTCTTATAGGTGGCATGCAATGTTGATCGCCACCCCTTGTAGCGCTCACCAGCAATCTTCAATATTTTCCTTCTGGTATCATCTGTCCTCCAAGTCCCAGGCATTTTGTACATTGTATATCACACTGTTATAAACGTATAAGATGGAGGTCGCTAGAAAAAAATACTTATGTGGGGTGTCACAACACTAACCAGAATGTCTCTCACTATATCGCTCTTCGAAGTATCGCCAACATCTGCCCACTTCCTTACACCAGCGAGGGGTGCATTTTTTTTGTTGTAATAACCACATCATCGACAAAGCGCCGCTGATAAGGACCAACCGCAGCACCCAACCTATCGGACCACTGAATTTGTAGCTTCCGATTCTGATCATTCATTCTATTTGCAGATGCTAGATAGCGCAATTTAGCAACCTTAAGTCCTTTAGCCACCCCTCTTCCAAACTTCTTTCCTTCTGTTAGTGTCATTTAAACGGTAAACATTTAAAGCAAATTAGCAACTGACCAGGCCTAGTTTCATGTACCAATAGTGTGAAAGAAGAAGAAATATGATGTTTTACCATCTTCAGGATGAGTGCGGCAAATACGAGCGTGGGAACACCGTGTCGCAACAGCATTTTGCTCCATATTGGGCGATGCATCGACTTGTTGACTTCTTTGTTGCTGTTCATACCCTACAATCAGGCATCAGGCAGTAGTTAGTGACGCTACAGCACCCGTAGTACTGCAGGGGATTTTCAGTCCAGCTGCGAAGCAGGAAAGACAGTAGCTGGCGATGCTAGAGAAAGAGAGGGTTCGTCGGGTGCTCATCCTCTGCAGTACTGCCGGTTCGGTCTGACCGACATCAGCAGGAGCGTGTCTCGAGGCGAATTGGTGGCAGGGCGAGTCATGGACGTCAGCGGTATTAGCAGGTAGAGGATGCAAGACAGATGAGGCGGGCAGCTTGCGACGTTTAACAAAGCTAGGGTTCGGTCTGGCAGTGCAGTGACCACATTTAAGTCAGAGGATCGACGTCCAGATCACACCGGTGATCTCACGTGACTTACGTTTTTACTGCAGGTGATGCAGTAAAGATCCAACGGTGTGATTCCGTTGGATCTTTACTGCATCGCGTGCAGTAAAAACGTATAAGTCAGGTGATCTGTGTCCATTGTTATCACCCCAGAGCAAGTCTCGAGGCTAGGAGGACAGTGTGGCGGATCTAGGAATTAAATTTAGGTGGATTGCATACTGATATTTTGCTCTGCATGTTAGCATCTCACCCTAAAGTGCTAGAACGGATACATGAATATAATCTTGCGTTAATTACCAGACATCAGCAACGCATTTGGCTGTGTAAAAAACAGAATTGAGAACATATAAGCAGCAATGAACCCTCATGTACATTCATCTCTAAACTATATGATACTAACATTTCTTAGTGGACAGGGGTTAATGATATTGGACTATTTTTTCCAGGCTATGCCATGTCATATGGGGCATAGCACGTAGGAGTAGGTACGCCGTAATGCCCAGGGGTTTGCGGGCGGCGTGGTCATCATGGCACGCGAATGATGGGACGTGGAGATGAAGGGAGACGCGTCGGGGAGGACAGTGAAGTGACCACCAGCAGGTCGTGGGCGCCGGCCGGTGCCGGAGTGACCGGCGGCAACGTGGGTTTGCGGGCGGCGGGGTCATCATGACACGCGAAGGATGGGACGTGGCGATGGTCGAGGGATACGCATTTCTGAGGACACTGAAGTGAGCAGCAGCCGGGCGTGGTCGCCGGTGCCGGAGTGGCGATGGCGAGAGAGCCCAGCGTGCGCGTGTAGGCATCAATAAATGACACCATCACATATACTCACCAGCAGGGCATGGGCGCCGGCCGGTGCCAGAGTGACCGGCAGCGACAGGGGTTTGCGGGCAGCGGGGTCATCATGACACGCAAAGGATGGGACGTGGCGATGGTGGAGGGAGACGCGTCGGGGAGGAGACTGAAGTGAGCAGCAGCAGGGTGTGGTCGCCGGTGCCGGAGTGGCCGGCGGTGAGAGATCCCATGGTGCGTGTGTAGGCATCAATAAATCACGCCATCACATATACTGATTAACTGTTAACTGGGACTAGGAAACTACAATCGCAATGCTAAAATATTTAGTAGAGCCCAGTACATATTTATACTCGTAGTACCAGCATGGGATGACGAATCTTGGGGTTCCTGAGCATCAGGTGCTGCAATATTCTCTGCATACGATGCAAAGGAATTAACGTGTTATAAATATGTGTATTCTGATAGTAAACACATTTATAGTTATACCAGGTGCCTATTGCCCATCACGATTACTTGTAGACGACATGACGGTTTGGTGTCTTGTTCCTAAAGTAAAGAGTATATATAGTAAGTAACCGTGATAACGTCAGATTACATGAGGATGTGTATTTTAGATCGGGCGGTGTGGTTGCTATGAACTGAAAATGTTTGTTTTGAACGGAGGAATTAGAAATGAAGGAGTAGGAAAAAAACCGTACAATTCGAGAAAGAAAAACAAGAAAAACATGTATAAACCGTGGGAACTGAAAATCTTAGGAATACAAGTTTGGAACACATGAATGAGAGTACAACATTGGGAGTGGTTGATAAGATAACCCTGGCGTCATTTACTTCTAAATCAAGAAATTACATTGTACATGCGGTTTTTAATAGTTATCTTTCCTGACATGGGAATTTACTAGAAATACACTACCATAAACTGTCGGAGCGACATTTATTTCGGGGCAGAGGTGTAGTGTATTTTATATATGGAAACAAGTAGAATGCAATCTGATGCTAGGGTAAAATAAAAAGATGAATCGACTGTAGGATGCAGATCTAACGATTGAGGATAGTTGATTGCATGATTGCACCATTAATCAGATTTTATACTGGACATTCATGAAACATAAGAGCATATAAGGAGTTGGGACGACAACTAGGAATGAACTGGTTGCAGCTGTTGGGACGACAACTAAAGCGATAAGGAGGGAGTAGCTCTATAAAAAGACGGCATGGATCGTGTAGAACTTACGTAGCACAAAACTGGAGTCCGGGATGTCGCAGGGTGGGGTCGGTGACAAAGAGGTTCTGTAGAGCCCGTCAAACTTGATCGCTCGATGTTGTACCCACAGTCACCACCACCACTCACACGGCAATTTCTTAGGAATGCAAGTTTGGAACACAACACTAAGAGGACAACATGTGTGCCGGGAACGGAAGCCACTGCGGGAGTAGAGGGAGACGCACATTTATATTCATCGTGGCTAGCTACAAATGGGCGGGACTGGAATTTTGGGCGCACGGAGTGAAGTTTCAATTGTGAAAATCTCAATTGTGCGCGCCAAGAAGAATGAAAATTTTTTCGAGGGACCGCTACCTGCCGTTCGTCTTTGTTTTTATGGAGATGTAAAAGTAGTCATGTGGTAGTGGGACATTCCAAAAAAATACGAACAAAAATATGAATCACCAAATGTATCATTGTGCTAATGCAAACGACATGCAAATACAGAACACCCAAGTACACGAAAGGAGGATGGCAAATCCATGGTCTAGTAAAAGGTAAACAATCAGCATTTTATATATAACATTCGTCGCAATGAAATGATAACATATACAGAGTATATACTACTACTACAAAAAAAACATTTTCCCCTGTGATGTCTAATCTTCAGGCCGTCGATCCGAAGCCGCCTGTGATACGAGTATCACAGGTACATACGATATATATATCAACAATGTCATCGGATATAGTTACAACGGATAATGTACTTTTCATGCACCTGTTGCATCAGGTGATGGACTAGTTAGCAATTTAGATGACTTAATTTCCTAATCAAGTTAATTATGCATCATGTCTGTTGTTAGTTCTATTACTTGTAAGGATAATGTTTACCGGATTTCATTCATTCAGCCACATGAAATATAGATGGTCCCAAGTTACAAACATATAGGAGATGTTTTCGATAAAAGAAGTTTTTCGATACTGCATATATAGAACACATTGTTCATGAACATAAAGACATATTTCATTAACAAACAAGTAATAGGAAAACACGTAGTAGACAGCAAGAACAAGATAAACTACACCTAATACTACTCTACTCAGAGATCACGAAATAGATAAACTACTTCTAATACTACTCTACTGGGAGAAAACCACGTCCTCCTCCTCCGCCTCCGCCGCCGGTGCCGCCTCCTCCTCCACCTCCTCCTCCGCTGCTGCCGCCGCTGCTGCCGCCTCCGCCTCCGCCGCCGCTGCCGCCTCCTCCTGCTCCTCCTCCGCCGCTGCTGCCGCCTCCATAGTCGCGTCCACCTCCGCCTCAAGAGACGCCTGCTGCTCTGCCTCCTCTGCTGCCGCCGCTGCCCAAGCTGCCTCATACTCCTCAACCTCCGTCACAGTCCGAAGCTTCCCAGCGACACGGTGCAGAATCTTCAGGAGGCCCTCTACCCCAGCAACCTCCGCGATCGTCTCGAGGAGGGCGTCAAGACGACCGGCCATAGTCATCAACCCATAGCAGTAGTGGCCCACGGTGTCCATGCTCGTGTGGAGGGGAAGGGTCCCAAGACCCAGACGGCGACACGAGCGATCTGTGTCGAAAAAGAGCTTCCGCGCCACTGCGTTGAGCGCTAGTGCGCTATGAGCGGTGGCGGACTTGGCGTCGGTGGCCACCTTAAGGCGCCGATCGAGTTCGTCGATGCGGTCGGTGAGGAGTCTGAGAGTTTGCTCAACCCAACTGGGATGTGGAAGTGCAGGCGCCGCGGACGGAGATGCGGGTGCCGCCATCAGTTCCACCGGCATTGCCTGCGGCGATGGAAACAGAGAAGGAGGTTCGGAGGACGTCGATGGCCTAGAGCGCTTCGGCGCGGGGCTACCCATTTGTGTCGCGATGGAGGTGCAGAGAAAGGGTGAGAGGTGGTCGACGGTGGCAGGGGGAGAAGTTTAGAGGCTAGGATCTAAGGAGTGGTGCGGCAGAGAAGCAAGAGGACGGTGAGCCTTTATAGCGGGTCGTCGTCTAAGCGGGCGTGTCGAGATGATCGGACGCTAGAGGAAACCGCGCTTAATTATGAACCGGTCGGTGGCCCCGGTTTCCTCGAAATCGCGGTTTGCATCCTCTCGGTCTCAACGGCTCGACGCGTCCCATTAGGAGTAAATTTACACATGGGGAAAACAATTATTTCGTTATATAAAAAAAATCCGTCCGTACACACCTAAGACAACTTCGTGAATGCGCGTCCGTGCCAGCGGACGCCTTGCAACGAACATGGGCCTAGTCCTGCACGCATTACTTTCATTCCGATTTTTAACTACAACTGTGCGCCATGCCTTATAACGTCGGTGCACCGACCTCAACTTTCCGTGGTGGGACTAATCCTTCGCACCTGTTCCATATGTTCTTTCCTTCTCTGTCTATTGTCTAATAATATTTCTGTTTTATGTTCAACATGCATGATGTTTCATGATGTTATACGTGTGTTTTCTCTTTTTGTTGAAAGACCGTCATGTACTGTTTGAGGTATATATATATGCATGCATGTTAGTGTTGTTAAACATGACCCAGGTGTTTTAATTCTAGCTATGTCTAACATGCACGGACCGCAAACATGATCAACCAATTACACTATATAAGAAACCCAAATAGGAGACAATGATGGGCGATAGATCGGATGTCCATCGATCACAAAGTGATGTGAGATGCGGTTAAATTCATTGTTTGTCTCCTTTAGCTTTGCAATTACAAATCGAGACGAGCTTCAAACCCTAAGATCTTTTGCTTTTGTCCAATTTGCTTGGTTCACTTGTGACAGATTAACACATCACTAAACTTAGAGCACATTCACTTGATTGAAATCCAGAAATTATAACACACCAGTATTCATTGACACGAATGAACATATATATATTACAAAACACAAGAAATATGTACAAGAACAGAATTAAAGCTAAACATGTACAAGAACTCCTAAAACTACAAAAGAAATATGTACAAGAACTCCTAAAACTACTCTATCGGCCTCGCCTCCTCCGCCCTGTCCCCCAACTTCTCAAACCACGACAAGCAGTCCTCCTCGTCGTCGTCGTCGTCGTCGTCGTCGTCGCCGTGGTGGTGGTCGCCGTCGTCGTCGCCGTCGTCATCGTCGTCATCATCATCGTCGTTGTTGTCATCATCATCGTCATTGTCGTCGTCGTCGTCGTCCTCCTCCTCCTCCTCCTCCTCCTCCTCCTCCTCCTCCTCCTCCTCCTCCTCCTCCTCCTCCGGCGACGATACAGCAGGAGAGTGGGCCAGCTGCTCCGGCTGAGCCGATTGCTCCGGCTGCACCGACGGTGGAACCCCGCCGCGACGGAAGTTCCTCTTCGTCGCCGCCACCAGGGCACTATGGCCCTCGGCGCCGAGCTCCTGGGCCATCGTCCCGGACAAGATGTCCAGGCGATCGGCCACACCCGTGAGGGCGTAGAGGTAGCGGCCAGTGGTATCCATTCCTAGAAACTCGGGAATGGTACCAAGACCCAAGGCGTCCAAGGCCCGAGACGTACTGTTGTACGCCTCTCGCGCCATAATGAGGCGCTGGTCGTCGTTCACCCTCTCGGGAGAGCTGCAGCATATCCGCTTGCAGTGTGGCTGCCTCAGCGGGCTAGGAGGCGGAAGGTTGGCCATGGCTGTGGTGGTTCGTCGGTGCCGGGCTAGGAGGTGGAACGATGGAAGAAGAAGAAAGGAGTGCAACAGTTCTGTGCTTGTACATAACCGACGACGCGCCTTATATATGGTCTGTGCGGAGTAGACGAGGGAGCGGTTCGTTTCCCGCGCATTGAACTCTTTGCAGACCTCGTGCAGCGCAATTAAACCACTGTGGAAGACGATCTTCAGAGATCCCTCCGTCTCTCTTGTATCCATGTGGAACGTCGCGTACGCGTCCCTGCACCACGGCTTCTTAACATCTCCGCAGACCTCGTGCGGCGCGTCAGTTACTTGGCACACTGGAAAGGCCAGCGGCAAGATCTCCGGCGAGCCCCTCCACGGCGGCGCCGTGCGTGCACCCTCAGCGCGAGGAGGAAGAAAGGGTCTGTGATGTTGGTTTTCTTGTTTTGTGATGTTTTTTTCTTGTTTTGTAGTACTATTGTTTTATGTTAATGAACTCAATGTCATTGTTCCTCTGTTCCATGTGTTATTTTG
This sequence comes from Tuctoria greenei, assembly GCA_036927565.1. Classification (NCBI taxonomy): domain Eukaryota; kingdom Viridiplantae; phylum Streptophyta; class Magnoliopsida; order Poales; family Poaceae; genus Tuctoria; species Tuctoria greenei. The sequence continues at coordinate 118,443,765 of JAYESD010000002.1, forward strand.
TTTTCTGTCTGTTATTTAATGAACTATCGGTTCTATATATTTGTATTCTCTGTTAATGAACGAGCGTCGCGTACGTGTGTTTTTTTGTTGTCAAAGTTGGATCCGATAGGATCATCCATGTTTTTGTATACTGGCTCTCGATCCATGCTAGTTGATGTTTCATTGGATGTACGACGATCAAAAAGTTTTTGTTTCGTAGGTTGGATTGGACCATCTATGTTGATATTTCATATGATAATATTTATTTATATATTAATTCTTTATTTTACTAATGTATATTAATAATATACAAATAATAAATATGACGATCGTTTTTTCAACAAAAAGAGAAAACACTTGTATAACACCATCAATTTAACATGATCGTGGATCGAGGTCTTGCACATGCATGTTACACATAGAACACAAATACGAAGTACGTAGTACATTAGACAACGGACAGAGAAGAAAATAACATATGGAATAGACGAACAACATTGAGTTCAGTAACATAGAACATTACAAAACAAGAGAAATGTCATCATGAAACAAGAAAATCAACATCACAAATCCTCATCAACAAGTGATCAATCATGCATGAAACATGATGGAGACCTCGCTGACTCTCTTTCAAAAGCATGCATGCATGTCCGGCCATCATACATGATCACGACAAAGCATTAATGCTCGGATAGTCGGGCGTGTGGCGTACACATGTTAATTTTCTCTTATGCCGATGGGACGCGTCGAGTCGTTAGGATGTGCAGCATATATATCCGCCTGTGATAATTGTCTTATCAGAGGCGGGTCTTGCAGCATAACTAACCGTCTGTGATATTGGTGTTATCACAGACGGATGTTTACCTACATCAAGCCGCCTGTGAAGACCTTTTACCGCAGCCGATTTCTACCATAACAGTAACCGCCTGAGATAATTAGGTTATCACAGATGGTTCTTTACTTGTATCTAGCCGTCTGTGATAATTGTTTTTCACAGACATGCCTAGCCGTTGGTTAATAACCGCCTGTGATAAGGTATAACCTATGCAGTACTACTGCTGTTATTTCTAATTTCCAGGTCAATTCAATATAATCACAGAACAAAAATCAATAATATCATCACAGAACAAAAGTCAACAATATTATCATCACAGAAGTCAATTTCACTAAAACAATATACATATGTATGGCAACGACTGCTGTGCAATCTCGGCTCCCGTGCAAGCGTGCAATCCGCGAATCTCAGCCGTGTGATGTACATCCAAGGGTGTCGTACTTTTTACACATAAAACCCTCTATGGTTGCGCATTTTTTACACATTTATATGTAAAAGGTGCAGCCACCCTTAAATGTCCATCAAACGGCTGAGATTTACAGATTGCACGCTTGCACAGAAGTACAAATTGCACAACACTCGTTGCCACATATGTATATAATTCATCTCATGTTTACAAGTTTTCACTAAAAACTATTTCTATTGGCATAGTCGCAAAGTTCTGGCACATCAGCTGCTGCACCATCCTCATCAAAGAACTTCCCTCTTTTGTGCAAAATTTCGTGACGAATGAATTGACAGATTTCAGCAGCAATCTTGTCGGCTCCTCCACTTGGAATACTTCTACAAACCAGCCATTCTTCATTCAGATTCTTCGTGTGCTGCAATATAACACATAACAAGGTTTACAATGTATTGGTTTGAACAATCTCAAAGTATAGATCAAAGTGAGAGTATACATGAATTTATTTGGTATTTTTGGAGCAGTTGTACTATGAGCAATTGAATTTTGAAGTTGGAATCAAAATATGAAAATGATGTTTCTGGTAATATTGAACAGCAGAGAATATAAGTATTAAACTATGTAGTTACAATTAAAAGGAAACACAAAAGTAAGAAAATAAGGTATCGACATTAAGGATAACTTACATCCTCACGATTCACTCTATATACGCCGGCGGTCCGAAGATGCTCGCATATATAATACCCGCATAAGACACTCCCAGCAGGCTGCTTCGGACAAGCAAATTACGTTTTAATGTCCAATGCATTCGTATTGGAAGGTCTCTCACCGCCAAGCCATTCCGCGTAAAACCGCCAAGCGCTATAATACAAGAAATGTCATATAAAACTTGTCAACACATTATAAATGTGCGTAAATTAAAATTATTGAATAAACGTACAATTTTAAAATGGAAAGGAAATCATTGTAACGATCTGGTGAGAAATCGGCCGAGTCCAAGACTATTGCCATTCCCTGCGTTGGCTTGATGAAGATCATTATGTAGTGATTACTGCAAACATACAAACACATGTGTTAACAATTACCAATAATTGCTATTTCAATGTCATGTGTTGAACTTACTCGAAGTGGTACGGAGCCTTTACGAGGTCCTTGTCGTCTCTGACAAAGTTAAACATCGCATGTCCTATGTAAGCTGCAACTTCTGTCCTTTTATCCTTCTTAAGTTTTGTGATTGCTTTTTCAAAATCTTTTTTTCATGTGTTTGAACTGTATTGAGTCTCGATTCGCCTGGACGTTGAATAGCACCTTTGCAATCCTAGTAGGGTCAAGGATACCTGTCTTGCGCTCCAACTTTTCATTATCCATGTATTGCATCCTATGGAAGAAGTCCAGAATTGTTATAATCTCATGAAATGCATATGCATGTAGTAAGAAAAGCAAATACAAAATATTAGAGCACTTACAAGCACCAGACGAGCAACAGGTTGATTTCGAGCATGCCCCGATGGAAAAGGGCACGCAACTCTTCAAATAAAATGACTCGTCTATCCACTCCAGTGCTCCAGAATGCTTCTTTTGGAATACGAAATGTGATGCAATTAAGACCATATTTTGTGCTGGCAAGGATGTACCACTCATGCGTTCTTCTGAGCTGGACGGGTTGTTTGCTATGTTGTACGGATGTCATGAACGGCTTCCCATTCTCAAATTCAGGAGGAACATCCTCAAGCTTGTATATTGGAACTCCTGGTTTAACTAAAGTCGTCCGCCAATTATACATGACACCGACTTCCTCCCACTCCTCGATATCTCCTAATGATGGCTCATGAGAAGAACGAGATGCACTCGATTTTATAATATTTTCCTTCATAGTTTCCAAATATTTTGACACTTCTGATGAAGTTTTCTGTAAGGATCCAATGCCCAGGGGGTGAATTGGGCTTCTTTTCAAAAAATCAAAGCAATAAAACTTAATTACTAAAAGCCCAATTCCCTACGCAAACAGTCTATGCATTCAAGTAAATAGCAACTTCGCGGTATATAAAATGCATAAGTGTAGGGTGAGGGGAAGAGAATGCAAACTCCCGAGGAGACACGAAGATTTATCCCGTGGTTCGGCAAGATCGTCAAGATCTTCCTACATCCACGTTGTGGCACCCACCAAAGGGTATAGCCACACCCAAGTCACCGAGACTAGGGATCTTCACTATTCTTCTCCGTTCGCCAACCTCGGCAAGGTGGAGCTCAAGCCCTGTACAACTTGGATCCTCCGGGCTTCCACAATTGTCTTGGCAAGCTCCGGAAGTCACTCTGAGTTACAAACACCAAGGGACACTCCCTTACAGGTCTCACTACACTAGAGATTCCACTCACCAAGAATGGAAGCACACAAGTACTATCTCTAGTTAGTTCTAGCCTATCTCTTGGTGTGTAGGAGGTGTAAATGATCTAGAAGTGGTAGCTCAACATCTTGAATGCTTGAGAATGTGTAGAGTATGTCTGGTGATCAAGACTTGTCGATTTGACAGGTTGAAGGGGTATAAATAGCCAGCCTCCACGAAATAGCCGTTGGAAAAGTAGGCTGACATCACTGCTCTGCGAACACCGGATGATCCGATGCTCTCCCTTTAGTTATCATCGGTCAAGTTCGCTTTAGCTGATGTCACTGTGTCAGATATGACCGTTGTTAGACCGATGTTGCACTTGTCTTCTCATCGGATGATCCGGTGGCACTTCCTCCAGAATTGGTTTAACCTTGATGCTTACTGGAGTGATTGACCGATGTTTATATTGTTGTACATTGGATGATCTGGTGCTACACTTGGTCCAAGGATATTGCATACTGTACTGATGGACCGATGTAACATTGCCCTTAACATCGGATGATCTGGTGAGTACTTTGTTCTGAGGTCTTCTTCTTCTGCTGAACCAACTCGACTGATGTGTTGTTTTCTGAAAACATCGGTTGATCCGGTAAGGTTATTTTGTTTGCTTCAAGTTGTTCTAAGTGATTCTTTTGGAATTTTCTCGATTGACCTCTTAGACACTTGTTGTAGATATTCTTATGATGATTGTCAAGCATTGAGTGTTGTCAATTATGGTTGAATAACTTTGACATTTGAGCTTTTACTTCTAATCTTCATAACATTGATTGATCTCATGAAGTGATTGTTTAGGGGTCTCCAATGATCAGTAGTTGATGTTCATATTCATATAGATTGCATTTGATGAGTGATATGGGAGACCTTGCATCCACAAATTCATTAGTAAAATCCAATGGTTATCATTAATCACCGAAACCATACCTCATGGGGGCCTAGATGCTTTCAATCTCCCCCTTTTTGGTGATTGATGACAACACAACAAGTGAAGCATAATAATAATGAATTTGATAATACGATACTCAAGAAGATATGCAATGAGTACAAGATATGGCATATTAAACTTAAAGACTCAAAAGAGATTAATAACGCGAAAGCTCAATCGATCAATAACTCAAGAGAATAAGTGCACATGAATATACACCAATAAGCTCAATCGATCAGTAGCTTACGAGTACTCAATGAATAATAGAGGAGTAGAAAAAACATCAAAGTACAAAAGATATAGACAAACTCCCCCTAAAGCTAGGACACTCCCCCTGAGGCTAGGCTATCCTCCCCCTGACTCTACTCTAACTCTTCTCCCCCTTTGGCATCAAGACACCAAAAAGGAAGCCGAGTGCCTAAGAGCCCTGAGTGCTCGGAGCGATGACGAACTGGTCACCGTCGGGGGTGCTGTCGTCGGAGCTGCTGCCTGCTGCTGCGACTGAAGTTGGAGTGGAAGTGGAGGGAGTTGTAGGAGGCGTAGGAGCCGTTGTTGGTGCCTGTTGTATCGGAGCAGCTGGCAGCGGAGCACTGACAACAAATGCCGGCGTCTGCTGGAACAACGTCGTAGCTGGCAGCGGAGAGTGGATCGGTGCGCCTGGAGCCAGCAGTGGAGACATGCTGATCGTCGGGATCGGCGTGGTCGGCACTGGAGCTACAGCTGGAGCAAGGACAGGCAGAGGTGGAGCAAAGCCTGGCAGCTGTGAAGGCAGGGCAATCCCGTTCTGGGTGTAGAGGTTGGTGATCAACCCCAGGATGCCCATCATCGCCTGCTGTGTCTGCTGCTACTGGTCGAGGGAGCGCTGGTGCATCTGATCTATCAGCCCCGTCTGTCGGTTAGTGTCCTCTCGCCTCTCGCGGGCGATCTGGCGATGCATCTCCTACAGCTGCTACTGGAGCTCCAGAAGACGTGTTGCCTGCTCAGCTCGGGCCTGCTCAGCTGCAAGCCGGTCCAGGCACTGCTGCTCAACCATCTGCTGGAGGAGGGAGGTGAGCTCGAACGGCGGAGAGACATGTGCCTCTGAGACGGAAGGTGGAGTAGGGGGTGGCACCGTCGAGCCTCCACCCTCCGCGTCGTGCTGCCTGGGTGAGGGAGGAGGTGGGAAGTACTCCTCAACACTGTCGTCTGTGTCGCTCTCGGACCATATATGTTGAAGGTCCTCACCCTGAGCCTCTGCCTGAGCAAGCCTCTCGTCTTCCTTCTCCAGGTCAGACCAATCCTCCTCGGATAGACGAGCCCTGACCTGACGCTCGACTGGACGGCCAAGGCGGCGGTCTCCAGGAGCTGGAGCACGGTAGTGGCTGAACCGTGTGACACTCTCATCAGTGAGACGGTCATGCACGGCGGACTCCTCAGGAACAACCATGGAGAGCAGGTAGCTGATCCAGTGTCCAAACACCAGCTGCCTCATCATGCCAACTCCATCGGTGATCACGTCCTCCATCTCACATATGAGGATGTCCACAATATCGAACTCCATCCCGTTCATGATGTAGAACAGGAGGGTCTGCTGCAGGCTGGTGAACCCCTCTAGATACCCGGACCTTGGCAAAAGTGTGTGGCGCAAGGCAAGGTGCACTATGCGCGCAGCTGGAGTCAGCAATGCCGGTACCCTCGGCTGGTCTGGAGAGAAGGACGGTGCAAATAGAGAGCGTATCTCCTCCAGTGGTGGTGCCACTCCTCCAGTGAGCGGCCTCCTCGGCAGGTCTGCCTGTCCATACACTCTCTCGTGCAGGCAAGTGTCGTGGAGATCCACGCCTAGCAGCTGTGCCAACGTCTTTCTTGTCAAGTGATGGTGCTGGCCCATGAACATGAAGTCTATAGACCCGCGACCCTCAGAGACGTAGAGGGTGGCATAGAAAACGCGGACCCAGTCCTCCACGTAGGCACTCCTCTCATAGGACATCAGCTCCACCAGCCCTCGATACCTCGCAAAGTAGGGGCGTATCTCTGTCTCTGCTGCCAGGGAAAGCTGATCCCAATCCAGAAAGCCGTGCTGGAAGAGCTTGTGGCCTCAGCGTCTATACGTCTCGTACAGCGACGCCTGAGTCAAGGTCCAGAACTGGCTGTCCACGCGTGCCTCTCTGGGCTGCGGGAACCACTCCTCAAGAAAAACGCTCCATCTATGTCTTCTGAGCTGCTTGGCCTTCATCTTCCGGTAATCTGTCAACCGGACACCTTCACCAACATGGACGTTGGTGTCCATCTCGTAGACGACACTCTGAGCCGCCCTGTCCTCTTGAATATCGGCAGCTGAGGGTCTTGAACGTGGTACTGCCGACGGATGACCCCCACGGGTCCTGGCTGAGCGTCGGCGAACAAGCGGCACTTCCGGCTCTTCTTCTGCCTCGGACTCATCTAGCACGGGAGGCTACCTCGGACGAGCCTCGCGGATCCTCAATGATCCTCCTCGGCCACGCTCTCGCTCCTCGGCGACGCGAGCGGCCATCAAAGCCTTCTTTTCCTCCTTTGAAAGCTTTTGCTTCATTGCGGCCGGCTCCGCAATGGCATTGCCCTTGTTCTTCTTGTTACGATCCATTGTGATGAGGCAATGCGCGTGAATGAAGTCGGCGATGTCAAGCGCACGGAACGGCGACACGAAGATCGTCGCGGTCGGAAACCCTAGCGACGTAAGGAGGCACCACGGCGATGGAGAGGGTGGTGTGGCTGTGCTGGGGCGGTGGCGGTGGTGCACGGGATGAAGCAGAGGCGGCGGTCGGCGGCGCTTGGGTGGAGCGGTTGCGGCAGTGGAGGAGAGTGGCGGTGGCGGCGCTGGAGGAGGCGGCGGCAGCGCTGCTGCAGTGGGGCGGCGGCGGCCGGAGGGCGGCGGCGGTGGCCGGAGGCGGCGGTGGCGCAGGGCAAGAGAAGCGGCGGCGGCAGAAGGACGAGCGAAGGTGTCGGGGTCGGGGAGAGAGAGAGGAGGGAGGCGAGCGGGCGTTTAAAAAGTGGGTCCCAAACCCTAGCTGAAAATTTAACACCGGATGGTCCGACGTTGAAAGTTAGGACCATCAGTCGAATGGCACAGTAAGGTATTCAAAAAGGCACTGTTGACACCGGATGAACCGACGTTGAACTGATTTGCATCGGTGGAATTTGGCACAGTTCCATAAGTGTGAACATCGGATGGACCGATGTTTCTCATAGTGAACTCGTCGGTTGATTTGTGTTACTGACTGAACTGGCTCTTGATCTTTGAACACAAAGTGATCCGATGATGGTCTAGCGTAAGCATCGGATAATCCGATGACTATAAAACAGCAACATCCCATATATGTCCTTTGACCAAACAAATAAACAATGAGAAACACTTGTCTTAGGACTTTTTGGGCAACCCCTTACCCCTCAAAGTGCTAATTTGCCAATAACTTGGATAAGCCTTAAAGCGAACAGAACACGGAGAAAATAGGGAGGAACTTATCCAAATAAAATGTAAGGCCCATGCTTTGTGAGCTAGAGGATGAAGCCTTCTATCTCTTAAAAGCATGTTCCTTTAGGCATTAACGCACCTAACATTTTGTTCTTCCCACATCATATGAGTTGAGATATTGCATTTCAAACAAGTCTCTTTCTCATGAGGTGGGTTCCCCTTTGTGACAATCTACCGTATGCAATGCCAAACAATTTATAATGCAGGAGATTTAAATATGAGTGCAAGTATATATGGCAAGCATCATGCAAGTCATAAAGTAAATCTATCTTGCCAAGTTTGAACCTTTCAAAGGCTTTTTCAGGGAGAGCCACTCTCCAAGCCTTGGGGAAACCCACAAGAACCTCCATCCCAAGCTAACTCTTGCTCACCCCTATCCTTTGAAAGTTAGACAAGACCTATATGAGATGCATTCTAACATGATCATGGCAACTTACATGATGTTCAATGCATCTAACACATTTAACTCACTTCTTTGCCTAGAAAAAGTTTTATCATCAAGTGGTTTAGTGAAGATATCCGCCAATTGTTCTTCGGACCTAACACCTCGCAATGAGATGTCTCCCTTAGCTTCATGGTCCCTTAAGAAATGATGGCAAATATAAATGTTCTTAGTGCGGGAGTGTTGAACGGGGTTTTTAGCTATCTTAACCGCACTTTCATTGTCACAAAGGAGAGGCACACAACCAAGTTTAACACCAAAGTCCAAAAGGGTTTGCTTCATATAAAGAATTTGGGCACAACATGATATCGGGCCTAGATGCGGTAAGATAAAGCAATGAACCAATCATAGAACGGTAGTTAGATTGATCAATAGGTTTACCGTCCTTATCCGCGTCGAGATGACAATTTATTGCCATTGGAGTGCTTCTTGAGCTGCAATCTCCCATCTCAAATTTCTTCAAGAGGTCCTTGGTATGCTTCTCTTGATAGACGAAGGTCCCCTCTTGAAGTTGCTTGATTTGGAATCCAAGGAAGAAGTTGAGCTCTCCAATCATTGACATCTCGAATTCCCTAGACATAATTTTGCCAAACTCATGGCTAAGAGCTTCATTAGTTGAGCCAAAAATGATATCATCGACATAAATTTGACAAATGAATAATTCTCCATCGATGTGTAGATGTTGGAACTTGAAGCTCCCCCTTGATCAAGGCTCTCCTCAACTTTAGGCTTGTCATAACATCATTCTTGCTAAAGGTGCATGTTAGCCCAAAATCACAAAGTTTGTGCAATAGAAAGCAAATTGAAACTAAGTGACTTAACATGCAACATATTTGAAATGAATAAACCATAAAAATACAATATTACCCAACCGAATTACCTTCCCCTTAGTATTATCACCAAAGATGACTTGTTCATGATTGTCGGGGGTCCTCTATGGAGGTGAACATACCATCATTGCCGGTCATGTGTTGAGTGTACCCGCCATTGAGTACCCAATGCATTCCACCGGCTTTGTAGTTCACCTACACACATGAATTCAATTTTTTATTTTTGGCACCCAAGCCAACTTAGGTCCTTGTATGTGTGATACAAGTGTCTTTGGGACCCAAAGTTGCTTGGGGAGCTTCCCCTTCATGCCCTTTATGTCCTTGCTGATGAACCTTGCCTTCACCTTGCCATCTACTTTACTTAAGAGATAATAATGATCATTGAAAGTAGACTTGTAGTTAGTAGGCAATTTTGGAGAAGGTCGGTTAGGAAGAGGACACTCCCTTGTATGGTGACCGGTGACCTCACAATGTTGGCAATAAGAACCAACTTCCTTGATGAAGCTTGTTCTAAGCTCCGGTGAGGGCACCTTTCCTTTGTTAGGCACCGGGAAGGATCCAAGTCCTCTCTTGTTGAAGGCCTTTGCTTGTTTGAAGAGCATTTCCTTGTGCTTGACTTCTCCTTTTGATAGTCTAGCCACACTAGTGCGAAGACTCTCAATTTCTTCCAACAAGTCCTTCTCCCTAGTGTCCTGTTTCAAAGGCAAAGACTTGTACAAGACATTAGTAGCATGAGAAGTAATGGATACCTTATCATTAAGAGTTTGTTTCTTTATATTTTTCAACTCTTGATCAAGCGCTTCATGAGCAAGGTTAAGTTTTTGATGCTCTTGGATCAACTCATTGTGCTTTCCCAAGAGTGCTTGGTGGGCTAAGTCAAGCTCATGATGATCTAGCTTGATTTGAGCCTTATCCTCCTCAACTTGCTTGACATGGGATTTGAGCGTGTCATGCTCTTTGAGTATGCTTTCATACTTGTCAAGCAAATCAAGGTTAGCACTCTCAAGCTTAGCACGAGTTTCTTCAAGAGCCTTAACCTTACTCTTTTCCCTCTTAATGATAGTGTGATATTCATTTATTAATGAGGTTAAATCATCGGGGGGAAAGCTCATCATCGCTAGAGTCATCACATACCTTGGTGTTACCTTTATCCATGAGGCACATGGGTGGTGGATGAAGAGGTGAGTCATCATTGTTGGCAATGGCAAGGCCGGCCAAACTTTCTTCTTCCGCTTCACTCTCTTCATCACTTGATTCTTCGTCGGTGACCCATTCATTTGCCTCACACATGAACACCTTTTGTGGGCCATTTCTTTTCTTTGGGAAGAGCTTTGCCTTCTTGCCCTTGTCATGTTTCTTCTTCCCAAAGGATCTTGGTTTGGGTTTGACCTCTTCTTCATCATCTTCGCTATCTTCAATCTTGCGATGCTTGATCTTGTGGTTCTCTCTTCTTTTGTCCGGTTTTGGACAATCATAGGAGATGTGGCCTTGATCACCACAATTGTAGCAAGTCTTGTGGTCGTCTCTCCTTGGTAGAAACGCTTTATTCTTGGGATCAAAGGTGTATCCCTTCTTGGTAATTTTGGAGTTCAAGCGTGAGAACTTTCTCATCATCAATGCAAGCTCATCATCGTCATCTTCACTTGATGCTTGCTTTTCTTCACTTGAGCTAGGCTCAACCACCTTATTTTTCTTGAGACTTGTCTTCTTGGTGGAGGCCTTTAGAGCAATTGTTTTTGAAGATGATTGCTCCATCATCCCAATTACACTCATCTCATGAGCGTGAATCTCTCCAATGAGTTCTGAAACTTCAATGTGGTCAAGAGATTCTTTTTGAAGCATGGAGTTGATGATGTTGTACTTTGGCTTGGGAAGGAGCATGAGAATCTTGTGGTTGATGAGTCCCTTGCCAAGAGAAGCAATGTCAAGAGCATTGATTTCTTCAATAAGCACATTCAAGCGAGAGAACATTTCATTGACATTTTCATGAGGAAGCATCTTAAATTCATCATATTTGGCTTTAAGCATGTGATATTTTAGTTCCTTGACACGAGAAGAGCCCTCATGAATTTCTATTAAGCAAGCCCAAATTTCACAAGCCTTTTCCTTGCTAGCAATCCTAGCAAACACATCTTGACTAATACATTCATAAATTGCATTCCTAGCTTTAGCATCCCACTTAATTTGATCACCCACATAATTGTGCTCACCAAACCCCGCGTGGGTCGCTTCCCATACTTCGGGAGCAATAGCCTCTAGATAAGCGCGCATGCGTGCTTTCCAATAGGCATAGTTTTTCCCTCGAAGATAGGAATCGAACCCCCAACCTTGGCCATTTTAGCTCTCTAGCGGTGAAGCTAGAATGATCCTATGAGCAACCTTGCTCTGATACCAATTGTAAGGATCGAATGCCCAAGAGGGGGGGTGAATTGGGCTTCTTTTCAAAAAATCAAAGCAATAAAACTTAATTACTAAAAGCCCAATTCCCTACGCAAACAGTCTATGCATTCAAGTAAATAGCAACTTCGCGGTATATAAAATACATAAGTGTAGGGTGAGGGGAAGAGAATGCAAACTCCCGAGGAGACACGAAGATTTATCCCGTGGTTCGGCAAGGTCGTCAAGATCTTCCTACATCCACGTTGTGGCACCCACCAAAGGGTATAGCCACACCCAAGTCACTGAGACTAGGGATCTTCACTATTCTTCTCCGTTCGCCAACCTCGGCAAGGTGGAGCTCAAGCCTTGTACAACTTGGATCCTCCGGGCTTCCACAATCGTCTTGGCAAGCTCCAGAAGTCACTATCAGTTACAAACACCAAGGGACACTCCCTTACAGCTCTCACTACACTAGAGATTCCACTCACAAAGAATGGAAGCACACAAGCACTATCTCTAGTTAGTTCTAGCCTATCTCTTGGTGTGTAGGAGGTGTAAATGATTTAGAAGTGGTAGCTCAACGTCTTGAATGCTTGAGAATGTGTAGAGTATGTCTGGTGATCAAGACTTGTCGATTTGACAGGTTGAAGGGGTATAAATAGCCAACCTCCACGAAATAGCTGTTGGAAAAGTAGGCTGACATCACTGCTCTGCGAACACCGGATGATCCGATGCTCTCCCTTCAGTTATCATCTGTCAAGTTCACTTTAGCTGATGTCACTGTGTCAGATATGACCGTTGTTAGACCGATGTTGCACTTGTCTTCTCATCAGATGATCCGGTGGCACTTCCTCCAGAATTGGTTTAACCTTGATGCTTACTGGAGTGATTGACTGATATTTATATTGCTGTACATCGGATGATCCGGTGCTACACTTGGTCCAAGGATATTGCATACTGTACTGATGGACCGATGTAACATTGCCCTTAACATCGGATGATCCGATGAGTACTTTGTTCTGAGGTCTTCTTCTTCTGCTGAACCAACTCGATCGATGTGTTGTTTTCTGAAAACATCAGTTGATCCGGTGAGTTGATTTTGTTTGCTTCGAGTTGTTCTAAGTGATTCTTTTGGAATTTTCTCGATTGACCTCTTAGACACTTGTTGTAGATATTCTTATGATGATTGTCAAGCATTGAGTGTTGTCAATTATGGTTGAATAACTTTGACATTTGAGCTTTTACTTCTAATCTTCATAACATTGATTGATCTCATGAAGTGATTGTTTTGGGGTCTCCAATGATCATTAGTTGATGTTCATATTCATATAGATTTCATTTGATTGAGTGATATGGGAGACCTTGCATCCACAAATTCATTAGTAAAATCCAATGGTTGTCATTAATCACCGAAACCATACCTCATGGGGGCCTAGATGCTTTCAGTTTCTTATTTTCATATGAGGTAACTTTGATAGGCACTGATGATCGAGGAGTAGTAGTCGGAAATTGGACACTGGATTGTTGTTGAACCTGTTGTTCAACTGATTGCTCTTTACTCCCAGCAGTTGGCTCTAGTACTACTTCAAGTTGTTGCTCAACTGGTTGCTCTTGACTAGCAACAGCTTGCTCCGGTACTGCTTGAAGTTGTTGTCCAACTTGTTGCTCTTGGATATCATCCTTGCTGAGACAAAGGGGGAGTGTATCTTCCTAGACTGGTAGTGCATCTTCATTCACTTTCGCCTTAGAAGATGGGGTTGCAGTATTTGGAGATGCGACGAGGCTAGAAATTGGCTCATTGTCCAACACGATATCGTGTCGATGCCAAAGGATTAACTGGTTGATAGCCTACCCCAGAGTCGCGATCCCCTCAGGTGTGACGTGGTCTATTTCATAATCTTCATAATCATTATCAATTATCTGAAGAACTTGCACCACAGCATAATACAACGGAAGTGGATTCCCGTTGAAGTCACGATCAGGCTTTGCCATAGCAGTGGCAACCTGTTTGGTTTTGTTCCCTGCTCTGCCTATCGGGACAAGAAGACAACAAGATTTGTCGTTAGCAATATCATCGACAGGGAACTTATGGGTTGACCTGAGCCTGGCACGGAACCAACGCTGCTAGGGTAGGCAGTTGGAGATACTAATTGCTCCTTTTGCACCGGAACCATCACTGTACTCGGTGCCACTAATTGTCCCGATTGTCTAAGTTGTTCCATTATTTCTTGCATATTTTCTTTGACCTTTTGAGCAATTGTTTCATCAAGTGTTTTCTTAAACTTCTCACGTCTTCTATATGTGTCTTTATCTTTAGGGAAACCATCTAGCCAAGACATTTGAGAAGAGACCGCTCGAACCCGTCCGCTGTGTTCAAGGTTTCCTAAGATAGCGGTAAGTTGGTCATTCTCCCTATTTGGCTTGAAGAGACCCTTATGTTGCTTTTCAATTACTTCTTTCATTTTATCCTCTACTTCATTCAGAGAGTCGGGCTTTTCAAGTTTTCCCTCGCTGGTCAAACCTGACCGAGCAAAGACCCAGCGTTGAGTTCGCTCATCACACCCTTCTATTGGGTGGGGATTGCCCTTAATCGTAATTTCGTCTAATATCTTATTACATTTCTGGACTTTGGGGGCATATCCGGCAGACCCCAAGCGATGATGGTATTTGTTCTTTTTTGCAAGCTTTGACCTAGTTGCACTTAGAGCTTTAGCATCAGGTGTGCTCTTTTGACGAACAAACTCTTGCCACTGAGCTTGTGTGATTTTTCCCATCTTCCTCGGGCTAGGGACCTTATCGGCCTTAACATAAGCATTCATTTCACTCTTCTAGCATCGAAACTTCTTGCCGCAAGAGACCAATGTTGCTTTCTTTACAGCTTCTTCTGTGCCTTTCGGGAACTTGAATTGTTTCTTTATCCTTTCCCACAACTCATTCTTGGTCTGCTAGGGTAATTTCCTCCAAGTCTCGGTTGTGATCGGCACAACCTCCCTAACAAGAAAACTGCATGCATTACAGTACTTGGTAAATGAATCCAGTGGTTCTTGGGGAAGCCCACCTGGACCGACCCTTGTTATGTACATGATGCGGTCCAATGGACCCTTATTGGGACCTCGTTGCCCTCGTTTCAGCTTGAGTGAAGTTGAGGATTCATCCATTGGAGAACCTTCTACGGTTTTAGGAGCCCATGTCACCTTATTGTCTTCGCGATTAATCTAGGTAGAAAAAAATTATAAGACTTCGTATACTTGACAACCAACATTAACTTGAACTACTGAAGTTAAGATTCGTGATCCATACCGCGTCGGCAGGATCATATTCCAGGTCTAGATCCACTGAAGTCTTTTTAACTTTTATATTTGGAAAAGGATCCGATGGACTGTGATAGGAGCCTGAACTACTGGAGTCAGTAAACTCCATATTGTCTTCTTTATTGTTACTACTAGGACCAGTCTTCTTAGGGCTTTCCATGCTAGAACTAATAAGACAAAAAATCTAATAAATGGCATATTAACTCTACATGAAGTGTTGCATGAAGAAAAAGATGGAAGCATTCTAGGATTTGATAAGGCATTCTAGGGTTTAAGGCGACTGACCAAAAGGTCCCTATACATTGCAAGGGTGACAAGCATGTTAAATTTCCTCACCAGCAATGGCAATTTTATCTTCTTATTCTAAATAGGCTAGCTTCGTTCAGAGTGGCGACCACGTTCTTGAGCTTTACTAGGTGGCGCCTAGCTCTGGACCTATAACTGATCAAGCAAGGGACAAAAAGCAAATCCTCCAGCCTTTTTCTAGTATCAAGAATCGCAAAGTGTGGCACTTGGATTTGGATGGTGAGGTGAGGCGAGGCGAGGTAACTGCAGGCGAGAAGAGACACTCTTTTTCAGCGATGAGGGCATACCTGGAAGTGACGAGGGCAAAGCTCGGCAGCGACGGCGAAGCTCGGCGATGTACCTGGAAGTGACGAGGGCGAACACTTGGCGGCAAATGAAATTTTGGCAGCCTAACGACGTCTAAGTGTTTCGCCCGGGTTAGGTTTTTCCTACGCTGCCGAGGGGTATATATAAACTCCAATTTTCTCAGACGGATTTTAAGTACCGACCGCCTAAGAAGATGGTTACCTCAGGCGGGTTTTACTTACCAACCGCCTGAGAAGATATTTACTTCTTCTTAATTAATATTGTTGATTAAATGTGAGTCCTTTAAAAAGGCAAAATTCCACTTTCTTGTAATATTATTGATATGTAAAGGTTACCATTAAATTTCACTTCATCAATCATTTGAAATTGGTCAGAACATAAAAAACATACAACAAATGATATTTTTCATTTTTCTATCTTGATGAATATAATGCTTTTTTCATTTATTTTTTCAGTGGACATTTTTACTCATCATACCAACCTCTATGAATTTTTTCAGATTTTTTTAAATTTTTTTGAATCAATATGTGTTCATAATTTGATGAACGCCTACATAAAGACCCCTCACCAACCGCCTGTGAAGACTTGTCGACGACCAAGCGCGACCTTTCTTTTCCCCGAGGCGAGACCTTTCAATGCGCGGTAAACCAACTGCTCCATCTTCCACTCCGCGCGGCCTTAAAGACGCGCTATCACCCGTTAGTTCTCCACAAGCGTGTCGCTCACTTTGAATCCTCTTCTTTTATTCGTCTTCCTCCGCTCCGACGACCCAACACCACTATGGCCGACCTTTCGCCGCCAAGCCCTTCGAGGGAGCCACCTTGCAAGAAACCATGTTGCAGCTCCCCCGAGAGGATCAACACCCAGCAGCGCCTCCTCATGGCGCGAGAGGCGTACAACAATACGTCTCGGGCCATGAGTGCCTTGGGGCTTGGTACCCTTCCAGAGTATCCTGGAATGCGTACCATCGGCCACTACCTCTACGCCCTCACGGGGGTGGCTGATCGTCTCGACATTCTGTTCGCGACAATGGCCCAGGTTCTTGGCCCCGAGGCCGCAGAACGCTGGTGGAGGCGACGGCTAGCAACCTCGGGGTTGCACCGCCGGTGCAGCCGGTGCAGCCGGTGCAACTGGTCCTGTCTCCTATTGCACCGGCGCCAGAGTCGCCGCCGGAGGACGAGGAGGAGGAGGAGGAGGAAGAGGAGTAGGAGTAGGAGTAGGAGTAGGATTTAATTATTTTTTCTTTGTTGTTTTTAGTTGCTTCTGTTTTGTAAATATTGTTAATGAATGAAATCTATCTTTGTTCATCTATGTGATTGAATATTACTTGTGTATCTTCTGTGTTCTTGTGTGTTTTTGTGTAAATATTGTGTATCTTGTGTGTTCTTCTGTGAGATGGGTGATTGAATATTGTTAATGAATGAGTATCTTGTGTGTTCTTCAACTGTGTGAATGAATGAATGTGTAGTGTGTTCATCTTGTTCCGACTCGGGTATCATAAGGTAATTATCTCAGGCATTTGATAATTCAAACTCATCTGAGAAGAAGATTATCTCAGGCGGTTGGTAAGTAATACCCGCCTGAGATAAACATCTTCTCACGCGGTTATTAAGTACCAACAGCCTGTGAAGATGTTTACTTCTTCTTAATTAATATTCTTTATTAAATGTGGGTCCTTTAAAAAGGCAAAATTCCACTTTCTTGTAATATTATTGATAAGTAAAGGTTACCATTAAATTTCACTTCATAAATCTTTTGAAGTTGGTCAGAACATAAAAAACATACAACAAATGCTATTTTTCATTTTTCTATCTTGATGAATATAATGCCTTTTTCATTTATTTTTTCAGTGGACATTTTTACTCATCATACCAACCTCTATGAATTTTTTCAGATTTTTTAAATTTTTTTGAATCAATGTATGTTCATAATTTGATGAATGCCTCATATGTATAGGAGCATTTAGTTAGAATGATGGATAATTTGAAGGTTGACATGTTGGAATGCTTTTAAAAAAATTAACAAAAATTTACAAATATGTTCATACAAACAAATTTGAGTGAAGGATCTTTTTTTTATGAGATACACAAATGTGAATAATATGTGAGTAGAAATTAATTTGATATTTACCAAAACATTACAATGTCAGCTATACAAGTTTTAAAATATTTTGTTCAGGTGGTAGATGTTAATTTTATACAAATGTAGAAGAAAGAATCATCGAATTTGGACACAATTTGCAGAATCTAAACATGTTTGAGTACTTATATTGGAATCTAAATAAAAAAGAAGCAAGGAATAAGGAAACTGAAGAACAGTATCGGGCATTATCTCAGGCGGTTGGTAAGTAATACCCGCCTGAGATAAACATCTTCTCAGGCGGTTATTAAATACCAAGCGCCTGTGAAGATATTTACTTCTTCTTAATTAATATTCTTGATTAAATGTGGGTCCTTTAAAAAGGCAAAATTCCACTTTCTTGTAATATTATTGATAAGTAAAGGTTACCATTAAATTTCACTTCATAAATCTTTTGAAATTGGTCAGAACATAAAAAATATACAACAAATGCTATTTTTCATTTTTCTATCTTGATGAATATAATGCCTTTTTCATTTATTTTTTCAGTAGACATTTTTACTTTTAAATTTTTTTGAATCAATGTGTGTTCATAATTTGATGAATGCCTCATATGTATATGAGCATTTAGTTAGAATGATGGATAATTTGATGTTTGACATGTTGGAATTCTTTTAAAAAAATTAACAAAATTCATACATGTATAAATGATACAAATATGTTCATACAAACAAATTTGAGTGAAGGATCTTTTTTTTATGAGATACACAAATGTGAATAATATGTGAGTAGAAATTAATTTGATATTTACAAAAACATTACAATGTCAGCTATACAAGTTTTAAAATATTTTGTTCAGGTGGTAGATGTTAATTTTATACAAATGTAGAAGAAAGAAACATCAAATTTGGACATAATTTGCAGAATCTAAACATGTTTGAGTATCTATATTAGAATCTAAATAAAAAAGAAGCAAGAGATAAGGAAACTGAAGAATAGTATCGGGCATTACCTCAGGCGGTTGGTAAGTAATACCCGCCTGAGATAAACATCTTCTCAGACGGTTATTAAGTACCAATCGCCTGTGAAGATATTTACTTCTTCTTAATTAATATTCTTTATTAAATGTGGGTCCTTTAAAAGGCAAAATTCCACTTTCTTGTAATAT
This sequence comes from Tuctoria greenei, assembly GCA_036927565.1. Taxonomy (NCBI): domain Eukaryota; kingdom Viridiplantae; phylum Streptophyta; class Magnoliopsida; order Poales; family Poaceae; genus Tuctoria; species Tuctoria greenei. The sequence goes on from JAYESD010000002.1 coordinate 118,462,599, forward strand.
TATTGATAAGTAAAGGTTACCATTAAATTTCATTTCATAAATCTTTTGAAATTAGTCAGAACATAAAAAACATACAACAAATGCTATTTTTCATTTTTTTTCTATCTTGATGAATATAATGCCTTTTTCATTTATTTTTTCAGTGGACATTTTTACTCATCATACCAACCTCTATGAATTTTTTCAGATTTTTTTAAATTTTTTTGAATCAATGTGTGTTCATAATTTGATGAATGCCTCATATGTATATGAGCATTTAGTTAGAATGATGGATAATTTAAAGTTTGACATGTTGGAATGCTTTTAAAAAAATTAACAAAATTCATACATGTATAAATGATACAAATATGTTCATACAAAAAAATTTGAGTGAAGGATCTTTTTTTATGGGATACACAAATGTGAATAATATGTGAGTAGAAATTAATTTGATATTTACCAAATCATTACAATGTGAGCTATACAAGTTCTAAAATATTTTGTTCAGGTGGTAGATGTTAATTTTATACAAATGTAGAAGAAAGAATCATCGAATTTTGACACAATTTGAAGAATATAAACATGTTTGAGTATTTATATTGGAATCTAAATAAAAAAGAAGCAAGGGATAATGAAACTGAAGAACAGTATCGGGCATTATCTCAGGCGGTTGGTAAGTAATACCCGCCTGAGATAAACATCTTCTCAGGCGGTAATTAAATACCAACCGCCTGTGAAGGTATTTACTTCTTCTTAATTAATATTCTTGATTAAATGTGGGTCCTTTAAAAAGGCAAAATTCCACTTTCTTGTAATATTATTGATAAGTAAAGGTTACCATTAAATTTCACTTCATAAATCTTTTGAAATTAGTCAGAACATAAAAAACATACAACAAATGCTATTTTTCATTTTTCTATCTTCATGAATATAAAGCCTTTTTCATTTATTTTTTCAGTTTACATTTTTACTAATCACACCAACCTCTACGAATTTTTTCGGATTTTTTAAATTTTTTTGAATCAATGTGTGTTCATAATTTGATGAATGCCTCATATGTATATGAGCATTTAGTTAGAATGATGGATAATTTGAAGTTTGACATGTTGGAATGCTTTTTAAAAAAATTAACAAAATTCATACATGTATAAATCATACAAATATGTTCATACAAACAAATTTGAGTGAAGGATTTTTTTTATTAGATACACAAATGTGAATAATATGTGAGTAGAAATTAATTTGGTATTTACCAAAACATTACAATGTTAGCTATACAAGTTTTAAAATATTTTGTTCAGGTGGTAGATGTTAATTTTATACAAATGTAGAAGAAAGAATCATCGAATTTGGACACAATTTGCAGAATCTAAACATGTTTGAGTATTTATATTGGAATCTAAATAAAAAAGAAGCAAGGGATAAGGAAACTGAAGAACAATATCGGGCGTTATCTCATGCGGTTGGTAAGTAATACCCGCCTGAGATAAACATCTTCTCAGGCCGTTATTAAGTACCAACCGCCTGTGAATATATTTACTTCTTCTTAATTAATATTCTTGATTAAATATCTTATCAGGCGGTTGGTAAGTAAAACCGCGTGAGATAAAGTTAAAAACCGCCTGTGAAATATCGACGCCGAGACGGGGACCCCTCACCACACGCCCGCTATTAGACGATGACCCGCTATAAAGGCTCACCATTCTCTTGCTTCTTCGCCGCACCGCTCCTTAGATCCTAGCCTCTAAACTTCTCCCCCCACCACCGTCGACCACCTCTCACTCTTTCTCTGCACCTCCGTCGCCACACAAATGGGTAGCCCCGCGCCGAAGCGCTCTAGGCCATCGACGTCCTCCGAACCTCCTTCTCCGTTTCCATCGCCGCTGGCAATGCCGGTGGAACTGATGGCGGCGCCCGCATCTCCTCAGCCCGACTGGTTACAGGAGACTGTCCGCCTCTTTACCGCCCGCATCGACGAATTAACACGCCGAATTAAAGATGTCGAAGACGACGTGTCCTAAGCCGTCGAACATGCAAGAGCGCTGGACACAATGTCGTGGGATGTATTTAACAATACATCTCTCATCTGTCGCCATTTGGGTCTTGGGAGGCTTCCCCAGCTCCCCAACTTCGTCGGCTACTACTTGTTCAGGTTAAGCTTTGTGGCCGCTCGTCTCGACGCCCTCCACGAGACAATCGCAGAGGTTGCTGGGGTACAGGGCCGCTGGAAGATTCTGCACAGCGTCGCCTGTAAGCTCGGTGTGGAGACAGAAGAGGAGTCACCGCTGCTGTCGAAGGCAGAGGCGGAGCCGTCGGAGGATGCATCGGCCGCGGCGCGTGCGGCGGCGGAGGTGGACGAGGCCTTCGAGTAGAATAGGATTAAGAGTAGTTTTGTTCTTGTTTCTAAGTGTTTTTCGTCCATGTTTTCTTTACTCTTGTTTGTAATATATGTGTTGGTAGTATGTTAATGTAATATGTCTTTTATGTTCATGAACAATGTGTCTGATATATTATCTACAAAATTCTCCTTTTATCAAAAAACATCTCCTTTAACGACGCCAAGTTTTAACCTTTTACCCACTTCGTGCGTGAATCGAGAAACATCTCCAGTCGTGATGTTGTGTTTCTCTTGTTTTTTTATATTTTTTCTTTTCACATTTTGTCATGTTGTTTTCCTGCAAAAATCTGAACAGTCGCGAGACTCGCGATGTTATTATTGCACGGACTAGAACAGGCCGGAAGTTACCCCTATACGCGGTGTCATCATTACAATGTCCATAGGACCCACATGTCAGCAACTGCTACTGCACCTGTAGTACTGCAGAGGATGAGCGGCAGTTCCATGTTGTTTCGCTTTATAATATAGGAGTACTCCGAAGACTCCCGAGAAACCGCAACCTCCAAATACTAGTAGTACACCCTTTATTTCTCTCAGGCAGATTTGTTTCTTCGCCGCTCTTTGCTCATTAATGGCAAACTTCTCCATCGACCCCCGTCGGTTTTGTCCGCGGCTGATGATCCCAGAAGATGGTGGTCCTCTGAGAAGGACCAGAAGCGTGTGCCACATATCTGGCGAAATCGCAAAGAAAAATGAGGAATATGCGGTTGCGGTCACAAATGAGGTACTAACTCCTGCCCAACGTAATGAATTTATGGACCAGATAGAGTACATCCAAGATCAGGCAAGAATGCACGTAGTTACTTACGGTGCACATACCCATGGGATTGGCATGTACTACAAGTTAAGAAATAAACTGGAGAGAGATGCTTTGGTCCTAGAAAATCCCCACGTGGTTGGGAATCGGGAGTTCAGATTTGAAGAACATGATGAGGCAAGTCTTAATATGCGTCGTGCTCAGTTTACTAGAAGGTGTTGGATTTTGCTACTTGGTTATCCTCTGGATCTAAAGGAGCGAAGGTTTATTGAACAAACCTGCTCCAGTTTTGGCCAGTTGCTTCATTGGGATGAAAATGATCCAAACCCGACTAGGGTCATCCTGCTGGTGATGGTGGATAATCCACTTGACATCCCTCGAAGCCTTGTTCTCAGGAGAGGCAACGAATTCGGCGGGGAAGGACGTTCATGGACTGTACCAGTTTACGTCCTAGGTCTTGATTTTGTGGACCACCTTCCGGGTGATGAGGAGGACCCTCCGCCTTTCAATGGCAACCCCCACCCTTACCATGGACCAGTCTTGCCTGGTCCTTATCCTGATGATCAAGGTCCTCCGCCTGCTGCCCCAGATGACTTGGGGCAGAATGATCCTGGCGACCAGAATAATGAAGCGTCGGATATGTTGTCCACGGCGCAGGTAGCATATAATATCCTAATCTTTCTCCTCATATATAGTGTGTTAACTATTTTTTTGGCCCCAAATGATCTAGAAAAAATACTCCAGATTTGATGATGCCATAAACTAATCGCTGTTGAAAACAATGACAGTGGTCCAAGCAAGGTTGTCGTGATGCAGGATGCATGGAGGTAGACCCAAGCAAGGTGGTGGTGCAGGACGATGCATGGAGCTAGCTGACGGACTGAAGGTGCTACTTGAAGAGATGTGGTGCGGACTAGATGTGCCGATTAGTTTATTTTGTGTTTTTTGACTACGTAAGAGCTAGTACTGTCGAATTAATTAGTTTGTTGCCTGGAATGGTTGGTTGAACACTATTGTTTGGTTCTGTCGATGTTTATATCTAGTATTTAATCCTTGTTTATATCACTGTGTTGCTGGTTGAAGAGATTTTATGCGTATGCTTTATTTTAATCCTTGTTTATATCACTGTGTTTATATCTAGTAGTACTTAATTACGAACCTATATAGAAGTAGCAATTTATACAACTTTATTATTAGCGAAGCCAAAATTTATAGAACCTAGATTTTTTTAAAGCACATGTGTCACTTCCGAAGGAATCCATTCCTTTAAACTGCCCCGTGAGTTTCCTTTGATGCAAACGGGGCTAAACAAAAGACGAGCGCGCATAGGGGAAACACAAAAAGTGCAACATTCATCAGAGACGAGCATGCATATATAGGAGAAACACATCAACATGCCTTATACAAGTCTATTTTATATACTCCCTTTGTTCACTTTTCATTGGCGTTAGGTGAACTAGGGGTAGCGCATCCAAAATGGAATGGAGGGAATATAACCCATAGAGTACAACATGTTATGGCAGAACAGGTCATACTCGCGCTCAATCCTACAGTTCTCAGTACAGAAGACGGTCCACTCGTACCACCCTTGCCGGCCGTAGCGGGCAGGCCACTGGTTCCCCCCTGTTGGGCAGCGGCAAACGTCATTGTCAATGTCGGGCAGCGCCACTGGCGGCGGTCTCGGAGGAGGCCTACGCAGTAACCTCCAGCTCACGAAAACGTCGATCCTCTGCATGGCTTGATTCCGACACCGGCAGCACTCCATGTTGGTCCTCTTCATCGCAACGGACCCGGCCGCGTTGTCACCAACGTGGGCCTCGCCTTCGACCTGTCGGATATACTCGAGGGAGTCGCAGTCCCCGCGGTCGGCGTCGTAGTGGAGCATGGCAAGGACGTAGGACACCACCTTGTGGCCGTTCGCGGCCGCTCGGGCAAGGAACTGGGTGCCCCGCTGCGCCTGCGGGCGGCCGTAGTTGAAGACGAGGTCGAACTCGGTGACGTAGCACGCATGAGGGTTGCCCACGTTGGCCAGGCGCTCCACGAGGGCGTCGTAGCTCCCGTTCCCGTGCCGTTGGAACCACTCCCAGCTGCTCTCCTGCTCCAGTGCCACGCGCCTGCCCACGACGGGATCATGGCACGCCACATGCATGGCCTTGCAGGTGGCGCGCAGACTGGAGAGGTCGTCCATGGGCTGGGTGGAGGTTGCGGTGACCCACCCCGCGATCAGGACCACAATATCGTGCGGCAAGGGGAACTCCATGGGCTTCGAAGGGAACCAATGAGGGCGCGCGCGACAGAGAGGAAGAGTACGCGCGGAGAAGAGGATGGTGTGTGTGGCGGAGTAGAGGATGGTGTGTCGTCTTACTACTCTTTATTAGTACGCGCGGATAAGACGATGAAACGCCCAGTGATTTTTAGTACGTGCGAAGAAGAGGGATGGTGGTGTGTGGGCAGTTATTTCCAGCCAATTTTTTTTGTCCCAGCTCAACTTTACTTTCACTGTATGGTCATGTCAGCTGTGTGCTTTGCACATTTTTAGCTACTGTCCTTTGTTGCCATAGCAACTTGCTGGCATTGAATGGTAAGTGGGAGGATATGTATTGATGAAGGGTGTTAGGGTAATTTTATGTGTTGACTAATGTGCGGTTTGAATCCTAAAAATAGAGTTCACTTGGGACGGAGGGAGTATAAGATGGTCACCCGCGCCGTCGTCTTTTCCGCACAACCGTTCCAACATCCTATCTTCTCTCCACAAAACCTAGTCGTGGCTAGTATACAGCAAATGCTTTCGAGCTCGAGCAACACTCCGCCACCGAGCCCGCCAAGGGACCCGGCCGCCGATAAGCGGCCGCGGCTGGACCCCCCCTCGCCGCCACGCGTGAAGGATACCCTCCTGTTCAACATGGCCCGATATGTATTTACGGATACATCTCACTCCATGGAACGCCTTGGGCTCGGTACCCTTCCACAAAGTACTGGAATGGACACCACGGGCCACTACGTCTTCGGCCTCTCGCACGTGGCCTCTCGTCTTGACTCCCTCTGGAGACGATTGCGGCCAAGCTCGGCGTCACGGTTCGTCGCAACCTCTCGTGGCGGCGGCCTTGAGACTGGGTCACCTTCCGCCGCCGGAGCTCGAGGCGCTAGAGGAGGGTCAGGAGCCCAAGGACCCACCAAAGGAGGAGGAGGTGGAGGTTGAGTAGAGTAGTATTTAGGTGTTTTCTTTTCATGTTTTTAGTTGTAGTTTTTCGTTTCATGTTTTTAGTTGTAGTTTTTCGTTTCATGGTTTTAGTTGTAGTTTATCTTTTCTTGTGTTTGTAATATACTCCCTCCATCCAAAGCGACAAGTATTTTGGGACGGAGATACTCCCTCCATCGAAAGGGACAAGTATTTTGGGATGGAGGGAGTAATGTTTTTAAGTTAAATGTACTTGGTGTTCTTGTTCATGGATGTACTATCTGTGCAAAATTAGTTCGAATTTTCCGATCGCCAAACCCTCCTTGTCCCCAAACCGGTGGATTTGCCAGGAGATCGCCGCAGCAGGGCCCGCAAAGCAGTCTGTAAAGTAGTAGTAACAGGAAAATGCAACAGGTCGGTAACTAGGACTGGAAAGAAAAAAGTGAAGACAATACGAGGAAGAAAATGTTTGAAAAAAGGAAGGACAACCAAAATGTTAAACAGGAAATCTTTTCATGGAAATTAATCCAGTCGTAATCCTCTCAAAAATAGGCTCCCTTTGAAGGATAAGATTTGTAAAGGATTTTTAGTTTCCATAGGAAACGTAACACATGAGCTAGGACACTTTGGTAGCCATACTAAAGAGCTGCTTATCCGCCTCATCCACTTCCCCACGCCGCCAGTAGAATCTCTTCAGCCATGGGAAGGTGTCCCCCGAAGAGTTCGAGGACACCGAGGAGTGTCCGTCAGAAGAGTCGCCTGATGACGAGGAGGCCAGGGAGTTGGGGTGGACCGGCGGCGTATAGTCGAGGTAGTGATCCAGGTGGATGATGAGCTCCGTCGTGAGGTCACCAAGCCAGACCACTGCGGCATGGTTGAAAGGTTCTGCCGGTGGCCCACCGTCACTCCCAGTCTGGCCATCACTTCCTGCAAAGAAGGTGGCCATTTTGGCCCGAGGCAGGAGGCTTGGGTCTTTCATCCACCCAACGACTGTGCACAGGTCAGCACGCTCCCGGTGGTAAGTGGAAGCATCAAAGTGATCAAAGAGGAAGACGTCACCCAGAACCTGTCTGATGCCCTCCGCAGACCAGACATGCAGAGGGAGGTTCTGGAAGACAACCTGCACGTGGAAGAACCACCCGATGATCGGCAGACCGACGCTAAAGATCCATGGCCGAAAGTAGTGGTTATCATCCGGCATGGAGATGATTGCCGTCTCGATGGCGAGCTCCCGATAGTCATCATGGGTGAACCGCACCAGGAACTCACCATCCCCAAATGTGGACACGGTGAAAGCCCAATGCGGGATTTCAAGTTGGTGATGGATGGCCAGGGTGATCTCCATGGGCGTCGCCTCGCTGCGACCTCCTCTGCGTCCCAGAACAAGGCAGAGAAACAAAGGTTCTTTCAACAACAAGGCAGAGAATAGAGAGGCTCCAACATCACTCTCTGGTGACGAAGTACTCCAACAATACGAGTGTTTTGATCAAGTGAGTTTTGGACCGACGAATAATAAGAGAAAGCACACCGAGGAAAATAGATGGCATAATTGGAAGAAGAAAAGTATATTTTTGGACCTCCCTTATTGGAAGACATTGCTAATAAGGCATAACTTGGATGTCATGCACATTGAGAAAAACATTTGTGATAGCATATTGGGGACATTGCTTGCTATGGATGGTAAAACAAAAGATAGTCTACAAGCTCGTCTTGATATGAAGGATATGGGTATACGGCCAGATCAACATCCAAAGTTCATAAAGAGCAAGTACACATTCCCACCAGCATTATATACTTTGGGCAAAGATGAGAAGACCACCTTGTGCAAGTTTTTGGGGAATGTGAAGGTGCCCGATGGTTATGCCTCAAACATCAAGAGATGTGTGGACATAAAAGCATGTAAGGTATCGGGTCTAAAAACTCATGACTGCCATATTATATTTCAGAAGCTCCTTCCTATTGCAATACATAACATATTGCCTGAAAAGGTTGTTGCACCTTTAATTGAGTTTACCACATTCTTTTCTGGAATTTGTTCTAAAGAATTGGCGGAACCAGATTTGGACAAGATGAGCAAACAAATTCCTGAAACAATTTGTAAGCTTGAGATGTTGTTTCCTCCCGCTTTCTTTGATATCACGGTACATCTTCCAACCCATCTTGCTGAAGAAGCATGGTTGGGTGGACCTGTTTCTTACAGATGGATGTATCCAATTGAGAGGTACCTTGGTACATTGAAGAGTTATGTACGTAACAAAGCTCACCCGGAGGGTTCTATAGCTGAGGGATATATTGCCGAAGAGTGTATGACTTTTTGTAGTCGGTTTTTGGATAACATCAGCACCAAGCATAATAGGCCAGAACGTCATGAAGCTGCAGCTACAAATGAACCTTTTGTTGATAATTCTAACATATTTACAGAAGTTGATAATTCTAAAAAAGGGTATAAATGGGACCAACTTACTATGGTGGAACTACATAACATTAGGCATTATCTTATTACTAACGTTGAAGAGGCCGCTCCATGGATCAAGTAATAACGTATAACTCAGAAGTTGTATACTATATATATAGCTTATTGTAGATGGCTAATTTAATTTTGTACCCTTTTCAGTGAGCATATTGAAGAACTGAAAAAGATTCATTCTCATGATGTTGATAAACGCCATAGAGATGAGTTTGTTGATTGGTTTGAGAAACGAGTAAGTACATGCAAGTTTGCACTTTGATGAAATATTGAACAAATATGTGTTCTAAAATTGGATTGTCGTCGATAACCCCTGTTATACTAATATGTATAGATTACGACATTACACCAAGAAGGCAAAGCAACCGATTATCTATATTCATTATCTAGAGGACCTGATCGTCGGGCACGTTTTTTTAGTCGGTTATTCATCAATGGCTTCTTCTTTCGAACTACGGATGTGGAAAAAGATTTACGGACCCAAAACAGTGGTATTGTTGTTCAGGGCACTGATCATGATTGGTTTAGAGTAATCAAGAAAATCATTGTTGTTGATTTTGAAAAAAATCAAGAGGTTCTATTATTTCAGTGTGAATGGTTTGATCGGCCTTTTGGAAGCAGTCAGAACCAAAGCAGAGGCTACAAAAAGGATCAATACGGAATGATAGATGTTGACACTACTCTGTTTCGATTCCAGTATGAGCCTTACATTCTAGCCACCCAAGCAGAACAAGTTTTTTATGTTCCAAGTGTGAAGCATCCTAAATGGGCTACAGTTGTTAAAACGAAGCCACGGAACCTTTTTGACATGCCCCTTGGAGACAGTGAAAATAATGTGACTGAGACGATGGAGGCTGAGACATTTCATGATGATCTGCTTACTGATGATATCAATAATGAGGATACGACCCCATGGGCTAGGAATGACATTGAGGGAGCCAGCGGCGATGCTTCCACTCTTATAATGACAACGTCAGGTGATCGGTTCGAGGTAGATGGAGTTGCATCAGAAAATGAAGATGACGACGACGATGATACATATACCAATGATGGTCATGTAGCTCCATTATGGGGGGATGACAGCGAAGATGATGATTTTTAGTATAATTAAGTACGTGACATGTAGCTCCACAATGAATTCATCCGTCCGAACCCGACATTTATTTTTCAGTTATTTATATTTGCTACCCGAAAAGTACCCTATACCCGATATTTCGGTATTTCCAGTTCCGGTCTCGGTTTTATCGGTTTCGGTTTTTTGGTCTCAGTTTATTTGCCCACCCCTAATTTACGTAGTAGTAGCATATATATGGGATATACATATTTCTCCTGCATGTTTTTTTTGCAAAACTATTTAGTGATATATCCTATGTGCATATTACATATGTAAAACTAATGTAAAGTATAAAACTTTTTCAAAGGGGAGTCTTAGGTTTCGTCAAATCTATCTTTTAGATTTACGCAATTTTGATCTGTTTTAACAATACAATAATTGTACTTTTAGATTCACCATGAAAATATTTCCATAATATACAATCTAGTACTACATGTTATTGAAGTTAATAAATTCCATATAAATCATTTGTCAAAGGTAATTAGTTCGACCAAAACAGAAATAGAGTTGAGTTGGGGCGGAGGAAGTATTATACGTTGTTGTTTGCCGCATAAGGTTTCGTCCTTCATTCAGGCCGTAGCCATTTGTACAGGCGGCTGATGCGACCGGGCACACCGAGCTTACGTGCACGCCAGTCACCGAGGCGCCTTAGACGGTTGCAGCGCATGCGTTGAAATCACCTGCGGTATTGCAGGTGCAGTAACAGTCACTGACATGTGGGTCCGGCTAACCGTGGGGCTCACATGTCAGTGACTGTTACTGCACCTGCAGTACTGCAGAGGTTATGCATCCCGCATGCGCATCTTTGAATTCAATTGGAACCGCTCCGCATCCCATCACCGCTTTACCGTGAACCACTGCGGATGGTCTTAAAGGCAGACCCAGCTCTGGGCCTAGGCGGGCGGAAATAAATTTTCCGCGGCCCTGCCGCACAACGTCGCCTGTCATGCCCCCGCTGCCGGCCCGCCGCCCCTGCGCCTTTACCGCCGGCCCGCCCCTGACTCGAGAACGAATCGAGGGGAAGGCTCATCGCCCATAGCGGTCGTGTAGCTTCCGTCCCCTCGATCGTTGGCGATGAGCCTTCTCCTCATCCGTTCTCGAGTTCGCAGCGGCCACGGCGCCGCTTCTACCCTGCTTCTGGACTGAGGATGCTGATGATCTGCAACATACTTTTAAATCTGCTTGCTGCTAGCTGTTGTTTATGTGTTAATACCTGATGTTTTACATCGTTGAATATGTTGCAGATCATCAGCGTCGTTAGTCCAGCACTGAGTCGTCAGGAGGCAAAAAGTAATGGACATCATTGATCAGCACTGCGCTAAGGAGAATGCGAAAATTGTAGTTGGCCGTGTCAAGTCGGTTTTACGATTTTATTCAGGTTCCATTTGACTTCAAGTACCACGCCTATGCTTTGAAATATATGATTATACTAATCAAGCTCCGGTTTTTTACTGATTGATACTTAACCTCGTTTGTTGCATTTGCCAAGGTTCGAGGCCAACAAGGGCTACTGCTTTGTCAACGTCACATCGCCAGATGCAGCATTCTGGCTGTAGACGAAGCACTTGCATGGCTTCCGTTGGAAGGTGAACTACTCGCGGAAGATGTGCGAGGTCGACTATGCCAACATCCAGGTACGTCGCCGTCCGCTGCCACCGTTTTCCATTGCGCCGCCGCTGCATGGTGTTCACCTGCCACTGCTCGTCATCCTTTCGCAGGGTCGGGATGCGTTGGTGGCCCATTTCTCCAAGTCATGCTTCGACTGCGATATCGAGGAGTTCCTTCCAGTGTGGTTCAGCTCGCCGCGGAAGGTGAACAACTCGCGGAAGATGTGCGAGGTCGACTACGCCAACATCAAGGTACGTCACCGTCCGCTGCCACCGTTTTCCATTGCGCCTCCGCTGCAACGTGTTCACCTGTCGTTGCTCGTCATCCTTTCGCAGGGTCGGGATGCGTTGGTGGATGCGTCCAGATGGTTGCTCTTGCAGGTGTATGGTAATTACGTGAGTGTTTGGTCGGGTCATGTGGTTAGTCCACGATGCACCCTAAACCCGGTGTTGAGGCCGTGTATTTGTCATTTGTGCGTACACACTAGTGACATGTGACAAAGTGCTCAGTCATCAATTGTGTTTGGTTTGACGTCGAAGTTCGATTGGAGATAGATCATCCATTTCTTTATGTCTTGGATCATCCAAATTAACGTTTGGTTGGATGGACTGGGCGATCCAATTTTTCGTTGGTAGGTTGGATGAAACTTGATTGAGATTATTGAATCATCAAAGTTGATAATTTCATAATATTATTCGTGCGCATGATGATCGATCGTGCACGCCGAGCGCCAAGTTATTCGATCGCTGAGCAAAGTTCGGACGTGGAGTTCGTGTGTGCTCGTGCGCCCTGCAAGATTCGGTGCACTCGCGTATGTGACAATCATCAAGGCAGGGTGGTACAGTCGCGGGAACCATGCAGTGCGCCCTTGGCTGTAAGATTTGGAGCGTGAACGTACGTGGCAACCATATGGGGATGCAACTTCGGTGCTCCCATTTGTGCTTCCATGCATACTCCGCGCTTATGTGTCATCATCTAATTGGTTGAAGTTAAATCAGACATTATGTTAGGTAAATGAAAGGGCCAATAAAATCATGACACTTAAGTAGGAGCACACATGGAAGCACTGAATGGGAGTATACAAGTCGTGTCCTCGGATGCAACTTCATGTAGCTCCATCCTAATGCAACGATTGTGGTCCCGTGGCGATAGATCCTAACGCCACGAACCAGTGAATCGTGGCAAGATATCCTAGTGCAACAATTGTGTTTCGTTGCATTAGTATCCTGACGCCACAAAAAAGTGAATCGTGGCCACACATCCTAATTGCTACGATTGGGGTCTGTGGCCATTGATACTAATGCCACGAAACGAGTATCATGGCAACACATCCTAATGCAATGATTGTGTTCCGTGGCGATAGATCCTGTAACGCCACGAACCAGTAATTCGTGGCAATAGATCCTAATGCAACGATTGTGGTCTGTTGCATTAGCATCCTGACGCCACGAACCAGTGAATCGTGGCAAGACATCCTAATGCAACGATTGTGTTGCGTTGCATTAGCATCCTGATGCCACGAAAAAGTGAATCGTGGCCACACATCCTAATTGCTACGATTGGGGTCCGTGGCCATTGATACTAACGCCACGAACCAGAGTATCGTGGCAACACATCCTAATGCAACGATTTTGTTTCGTTGCATTATGGTCCAAATGCAACTATTTGCTGATTCGTGGCAATGGATCCTAATGCAACGACTGTGTTTCGTGGAAATGAAGTTGTAACGCCAGGAACCAGTAATTCGTGGCAACAGATCCTAATGCAACGATTGTGTTCCGTGGCAATAAAGCTGTAACGCCACGAACCAGAGTATCGTGGCAACACATCCTAATGCAACGATTGTGTTCCGTGGCAATAAAGTTGTAACGCCACGAACCAGTAATTCGTGGCAACAGATCCTAATGCAACGATTGTGGTCCGTGGCGATAGATCCTGTAACGCCACGAACCAGTAATTCGTGGCAACAGATCCTAATGAAACGATTGTAGTCCGTTGCATTAGCATCCTGACGCCACGAACTAGTGATTCGTGGCAACAGATCCTAATGCAACGATTGTGTTTCGTTGCATTAGCATCCTGACGCCACGAAAAATTGAATCGTGGCCGCACATCCTAATTGCTACAATTGGGGTCCGTGGCCATCGATACTAACGCCACGAACTAGAGTATCCTGGCAACACATCCTAATGCAACGATTCTGTTTCGTTGCATTACGATCCAAATGCAACTGTTTGCTGATTCGTGGCAACAGATCCTAATGCAACGATTGTGTTACGTGGCAATAAAGCTGTAACACCACGAACCAGTAATTCGTGGCAACATATCCTAATGCAACGATTGTGTTCTGTGGCGATAGATGATGTAACACCACGAACTAGTGATTCGTGGCAACAGATCCTAATGCAACGATTGTGTTCCGTGGCGATAGATCCTGTAATGCAACGAACCAGTAATTCATGGCAACAGATCCTAATGCAACGATTGTGTTCCATGGCGATAGATCCTAGTGCCACGAACTAGTGACTCGTGGCAACAGATCCTAATGCAACGATTGTGTTCCATGGTGATAGATCCTAGTGCCACGAACTAGTGAGTCGTGGCAAAAAGCCAAGCTTACTGCAACAATTTAGTATTTGTTGTAGTACAATCGTTGCAACAGGTCGGAATCCTTGTAGTGGGAGAACAATCCTCGTACTACCTCTCGTACGGTGAGCTTACCACAATGTATCCGCTTGCAGTGGTGTACCTTACCTCTTACCTGACATCGGACCGTCGTTACAGAATATAATAATACATATGTTAGCTTTGCCATCTTAATAAATATACTATTATAGACCTTATATGGGCATAGTGACTAATCCTCACTCGACTACTTCTAAGTTTTCAAAAATAGGTTCTTTTCGAGTGTGCTATTCCCAACGCTGCTATGATACCAGGCTGTGGGGACTGGGGTCCCGACATTCTAGTAATCGCATTGGGTGGTGCCGTGCAATGCGGTACCCAACAGCCGACACGAAAAGATATACAAAATACATAACACAAATGAGCTTGTCACATTCTTTTCTTTTTGTATAACAAAATATTTTTACAACAACAGAAGTTACATAATACTTCTCTCAACCTAGATACTACACAAGTGAGAGTATTCAGCCCAGAATACCTCACGCTAGCAACACGAAGCAAAGCAGTAGCTCGTAGGGTTCACGCTTGGCAATACAACTCGAGAGGGGTGATGCCACAAAGTGAAACCCATGATATGCGATATTACCTGCAAAACATTAATCCAAAAACTGTGAGGTTAACGCTCAGCAAGACTTAACCGTCTCATATAAATATGAAACTCACATGCAGGAACATAAAAACCTAGGAAGCTGAAATTTGCATAAAGACGAGCCTACAATAGATCCTTACTTTCAGTTTTAGCCTCAAGTTTGCAGTTCATCGAAATGTAAATTTAGTGAGCTCTTCCTTAATACAATCACTAAGCATTGCAATTAATAATTCAAAAGCAAAAGCAGATTAAATATTTCCATTCACTTCTTATTACGTCACAGCGCAGTGAATAAGTATGCTCAATCCATAATCGCGAGTGACGGTGATACAAATCAATAACAACCCGGAATGCACGACACATACGCCCACAAGGAAGCCATGTTGGTGCGCTTCACTCTACGTCATATGCAGCCTTTTTTGACAAGAGGCCTCAATATAAAATCAACTCTCTATCCCGAGCAAAAGGTCCTCTACACGGACACGTCAAAGTTGCCTACTAGAGGATTTACACCTTTATGCCTTCTCAACTCCATTCAAAGACAGCAAAGAAGTTTCCACACCAAGGTCATCGAGTTACATCAGTTTCATGGGTCCTATATACCAGTATGCATTCGGTATAGCTCAAATATGTCCAGCATGGCCACATAGGACACGCTCCTTAATCAACACAGACAGTGCTACCCCTATAGTCACCACATTCTCTACCTAATTGCTGCCCGGTCTCATATTCATTTCCTGTGAATACTCTCTAAACCTACCCATGTGTTCCCATGTACTATAAGCAACCGAGTGACGAATACTCGACTTCTACCAGATCAACTATGAATCCTCATTAGCATAGCAATAGTCCTACAATAAAATCATATTGTTGGGGTCATGCATTTGGAGTGTCATTCATCTTAGACAAAATGCACATTTCATATCTAACCCAAAGATAGTGAATACAAAGCAAAACTTTAAAAATCGCTAAATGCAAACCGGGGGCTTGCCTTGCTCAACGGTTCAGTTAGTAGACTCAAGTTAGTGATTCTTCCTCTGGAAAGTCCACCACAGCAGCAGCAAGATGGAAATCTTAGCCTCCGGGTTGGCCTCCTCATCAAGCTCTGGCGTCACGTTCACTATCGAAAAGCAAATGCATATATGATCAAAAGTGATTTAGTAATTGATTCAATTCTGTTATAAATAACTGAAGAAGGAATAAGGATTAACAAAAAATAAAGTTTCTGTTTTGTAGTCTACAGCAACAGAGAGGAAAATTGAGATGGAATGGACTTAGACTTGAAGGCAATGTTGATGAAGCCTGTATATGGACATAGGCATGCAGCAGTGATTTTTTTATGTTCAAATGTCCAATGAAGCTGAAAATTTAACAGTGGATCCACTAGTGGGTATGTAAACTGTATGCCTAGTTTGAGATTTTTCTATGGACTAGAGTGGTCACAAGAATTCCCTGTGTGTTTCTCTTTCTCTAAATTTTAATCCTAATCCACAGCTTTAACATGTCCAACCGTGAGTGATTTGATTAGAGGGAGTCTCAATGGTTCTAACAAAATTGGTTTCACAATTTTATCAGCTTTGTACAGGGAGATTGATTTTACAAGTCGGGAATAAATTTTGAAAAAGTTACTGTACATTTTAATTTTCTATGGACATAGAGCTTTGGAACACAATTACACACAGTAAATAAAGTCAAATAAACTTTAAATTTTAATTGTAGTCTAAGTATATTTGAAATAGAGTTCTAACCGAAATTGAAAATTTTCCAATTATCAGAACAGCCACAATTAATTTCCCAAGCAATTAGCTCAAAGGAATGAATTATGTAAAGTGAAGATTAAATGGAGTCTATGTAGGATCGATGAGCACATGTAAAGCTACCATAGGAGGGATGAATGGTAGATTAAAACTTTTTCAACGGAAGCAACAAAATCCCCTCGGCAGAAAAAAGATCTGTTAAAGAAGTTGTGTGTGCGACTAATCTAAACGTGATCAATTGTGACAAAACTAGTATAGATTGTGGAGAATCAAGTCACGAAGATTTCACAACAAGAACCACAAAAGACCGTTGAAAAAAACTCAAGTTACGATCGAAAGTTCGAACAAAAGTCAATCTGTTCTAGCCGAGAAAAACCAGATCTGCAACACTGCAAAGAAACTTGTGTAGATCCAAAACCACAAATCCAATGACTGTGCAATTTTCACAAATGATAGATAATAAAGTTGTGAAGACAACCCAAAAGAATCACGTCAATTGCATCTGTAAAAATCGAGTTATGGTAAAATCACTGAAGCAAGGTAGTGCTGTGCAGAAACTCGACAAGACTTGACAGAAACAAGTCGGACGAACAAGGCACAAAAGCTCCTTTAGACAACGAATTTTATTGATCAAAACAAAAAAGGAACATCCCCCAAAGTCGTGTACCATGAGCTCTGGCCTCCTTTGCTTATATAACCAGCCCTTAGGCCAACCCAATCCTAACTAGGACTCAAATCCTACTCAGATTCAACTGAAACTTTCCATAACTGCTCAAGACTCTTCCATACGCATATAGAAGCAATCTTAAGACTTCCAAACACTTTAGGAATGTATCCCAAATTCCAAAAAAAACTCAACTTCGTGACCCACACGAAATCCAATCATAACCAACTCAGATCTTTTCATATTTGAGTCAAACCCGACTCAGCCGCAGCCTGAGTCCATAACCTAGTCGGTTGGACCTTTTCGACCAATTTTTTACGTCCACATCTTTTCATCACGCCTCGGAACCATGTAGACACGTCCATGCACTCCTTGCACACGTGCAAACACCTTCCAACGACATCCATGATACCTTCATATGCATTGTTCTTGATTCGAACATGTTGTGCGACCTCCCGATCAACTCAACCACAATTCCTCCCGAACTTGGTTGTTGAACCTCATCTTTTCCCTAAGACTAGTTCAATGGATCCTATCACCAGCCATGTCTTGAACTCAAGCAACACCTGCACATGAATAAACAACTAGTACTTCCGAGCACAAGTCCTCGACTTGACTCTCGTTAGTTTTGAAACCACAACACCTTACGTGAGCACCTCACATAAGCATGTTGCAAACCTTAGAAAAAAATATCAACCATAACCACCAAAACACACTAAAAACTTAGTAAAAGAATACTAAGTAAAACTTTACATAATCCAAAAAGCACGTTTGAAACATTGCAAGTTAAAAGCATAACCATTGCAATCTAGCACCGAACCTTCCCAAAGCTAACCAGACCTTGAGACGAAGCTTACCAAAGCTAGCAGGACCTAGCGCTGGAGCTTACCAAAGCTAGTCGGACCTAGCGTTAAAGCTTACCAAAGCTAGTCGGACCTAGCGCCGGAGCTGACCAAAGCTAGTCGGACCTAGCCACAGCAAGTCGGACCTAACCAAAATAAGTCGGACCAAAGCAAGTCAGACCTTACGTCGAACCTTGTCGGAGATACCCAAAACAAGACGGACCTATCGTTGGACCTTGCAGGAACTCGGGCCTAGAGTCAAACCTTGATGAGATGGGTGTTTTGGCAAAATTCAAAATTTTTATCGTCATAGCCAATGTATTCAGTACACATAGGTCTCACAAGCTCCTCCTTGATGAATGCATTGGCAACACCACTTCAAATCCGAATATTGGCTTATGGATATTTCTCCACCTATACTTATTTCTCCCCCTTTGTAAATCAGAAACAAAATGAGAAGAAAAACAAAAATTCTCCCCCTGAGAAAAATCGTGCCAAAACACTTTTGAATGTGTGCAATGTGTGATCAATTTCTCCCCCTTTGACAATGTATTCAGCAAGGTACAAAAAAGAAATTTTAATTGTTATGAGCATTTTATAACATATACATATAAAACAAAGCTCATCCAAGTCATACTATCAAGTAACTTACACTATCACATCAATGAGATACATAAAGTAGTGTAAGCCATGCTACAGATCAAGTGTAATTTTCAATTTAAGCAAGTCATGATCTCACAAACTTAACTATTTCAAAACATGAAAGCATGACATTTGTTGCTGTATTTTTCATTTTTCAATATTATTTAAAGCTCAAATTTTGATCATATAACATTTGCAAGAGATTATATGCCGCATCTGCCTTATTTTAACCAACCAAGTGAAGCCTATGTCATTTGACAATCAGAAGCTTGGAAATGGTTTTAGTCATACACAACTTCTTCTAAGTTCGTATCTATGTGCAATGGTAAGCCATCTCAAAATAAGAAGTACGATGTATGCATATTCTCTTGATCTTTTTTCATTTTTATTTGACCATAAAAGCTCAACATGTGGATAGTTGATTTATTAATTTTTCATTATTAAAAGCACTTATGAGCATGCAACAAGTTCAAAGTAGAAAGAAAGTTCGATCATGACCAGATTTGGTGTAAGTAATTATTCCAATTACTAGTCATGGTAAAAACTACAAAATGTATAACATGAGTAATTTAGTAAGAACTTTCAGCATGTAAAAGAATCACAAAGTCATATGTGTATGAAATACTATGCTCATATTACTTTTAAAATCAGATCCCTACATAGACTTCCGAAGTTTCAAAACTCCCCCTCAATTTAAGTAATGAGGATGCATAACCCCTATTTCACTACGAATGAAACAAAAACAAGTGAAATCCAAAAGTTTTATGAAAATATCAGCCATTTGTTGTTCGATATCTACATGGTGAAGCACAATGTTTCCTCTTTCAACATTATCACGGAGAAAGTGATACCTAATGTAAATGTCTTTGTTCTCGAATGTTGCATGAGATTTTTAGCAATGCAAATGGCACTAGTGTTATCACAAAAAAGTGGAACACAATCTAGATCAACCCCATTGTCCTTAAGTGTTTGAACAATCCAAAGAATTTTTGAGCAAGCACTAGCAGCAGCTACATATTCAGATTCGGCTGTGGATTGTGCAACTGAACTTTGGTTTCTAGAGGACCAAGCAACAAGTGAATTACTAAGAAAATGACAAGAACCCGAAGTAATTTTCCTATCAATCCTACAACCCCCAAAATCAGCATCTGAAAAGGCTTTCAAAGTAATGGTTGAGGAAAAAAGGAAGAAAAATGTCAAATTCTTGAGTTCCATGTAAATACCTAAGAATTCTTTTGATGGGTTGACGATGTGAAGCACGTGGAGAAGCTTGAAACCGTGCACAAAGACGTACGCTGAATTGTATGTCCGGTCTTAATGCTGTGAGGTACAAAAGTGATCCGATCATGCTTCTATATTCCTTTTGATCGACTGGGTCACCATATTTATCAAGTTCAAGTGTCGTTGTTGTGCCCATTGGTGTCCGAAGAGGCTTGCTTTTGTCCCTGTTGAAGCGCTTAAGAAGGTCTCTTGTATACTTCGTTTGATGCACAAAGGTACCTTCCTTGGTTTGCTTGATTTGCAGCCCCAAAAAGTACGTGAGTTCTCCCATCATACTAATCTTAAATTTTGAACTCATCATAGCTGAAAACTTGGACACAAGATCATGAGAAGCACAATCAAAGATAATATCATCCACATACACTTGAACGAATAATGATTCATTGCCATGCTTAAGCACAAAAAGAGTTTTATCAACCTTACCCATGGTAAATCCCTTTTCAAGTAAGAATGTTTTTAACCTATCATACCATGCTTTAGGGGCTTGTTTGAGACCATACAAGGCTTTGGACAGTTTGTAAAAGAGATTAGGAAAATCTGGATTTTCAAAACCCAGTGGTTGCTTGACATAAACCTCCTCATCTATGTAGCCATTAAGGAAAGCACTTCTAACATATATTTGATATAACTTGAAACCTTTAGATGCAGCAAAACCTAACAAAATTCTTATGGTTTCTAATCTAGAACCAGGAGCAATAGTTTCATCAAAATCTAGACCTTCAATTTGTGTGCAACCTTGAGCAACCAACCTATCCTTATTCCTAAACACAACCCCATCTTCACTTTGTTTATTTTTAAACACCCATTTAGTTCCAATTAAAGTGTGATCTTGAGGTGGAGGTAAAAGTTTCCAATCATTATTTCTTTTAAAATTTTCTAACACTTCTTGTATGGCAATAATCCTAGATTCATTAGTGAGTGTGTGTGATATATCTTTGGGTTCAAAAGAAGCAACAAAAGCCGAAAGAGCATGAGAGTTTGGATCGTAAAACCTGGACTGTGTGACTCGTTCGTGCAAGCTTCCAATGATTTGTTGTGGAGGATGACTTTTGAGGGATCGGAGGGGAGTAGACACTTCACAAGCTTCTTCTTCTTCAAGTTCATCACAAATCGATAAGCTTGTGACTTGAGGACGATATGGACCATCAATGGTAGTCGTCGGTGCTGGTTGTGAATCAAAATCAGGAGCTGGAACAATGTCATTAGTTGCTGAATTTTCAGGCAGCAGCACCTTTTCTTCCTCATCTTCAACAAAAATACTCTCCTCCTGCGAATATGGATCCGGACCTGCAATATTTGAGCTAGTAACTGGGCTAGCTTCATCAAAAGAAACCTCACAAGTCTCCACAATTTTGTTAGTGTCAAGTAAAAGCACACAGTAGCCTCTATGAGATGGATAACCAAGAAACATGCCATCAACAGATTTATCTTCAAATTTATCAAGATTACCATGTTTCTTAAAAAAGCATTTGCAACCAAAGACCCTAAAGTGTGTGACACTAGGCCTATGTCTAAACCGAAGCTCGTATGGTGTTTTTCCTAGCTTAGCACGCAAGAAAACACGATTTGAAACATAACAAGCGGTTGCAATTGCACCTGCCCAAAACTTTCTAGGAGTTTGATATTCATCAAGCATAGTCCTAGCCATCTCAACTGAGGTTCTATTCTTTCTCTCTACAACACCTTTTGTTGAGGTACATATGGTGAACAAAATTGATGATTTATTCCTTTTTTAGCACAAAAATGATCAAAAGATTGATTTTTAAATTCAATTCCATTATCACTTCTAATTGCTCTTAAAGATCCTGGGTGACCAATTGATAATCAAAGAAATAAAGTTCTAAAGTTACTAAAAGCTTCATTCTTGTATGCTATAAAATAAACCCAAGAGTATCTAGAATAGTCATCAACAATCACAAGAACATATCATTTACCTCCGAAGGATTGAACACGTGAAGGTCCTACGGTGTCAAGATGTAAAAGGTTACCCGGTTCAGTTGTCATGGTCATTGTGAGAGGAGCATGTGAACCTGCAACCATCTTAGCATGTCTACAAGAAGAGAACACAATTTATTTGTCCCTTTTAAGCTTAGGCATCCCACGTATGCGATCAAGAGCACTAACACACGTCGGATGATCAAAGCCTACGTGACCAAGTCTACGATGCAAAAAATATATGTGTTTTGAATCATTAGCAACTAGACACCTATGCTTAGAAGAAGACATATCAAAATCATCTTTAAAAACTCTTCCAAACCGAGACATATTAAAAATAAGCTCACTATTTGAACCTACGACTTTGCATCAATTTTTATTGAAAATAATTTCCAGATTTTCATCTAGCAATTGTGAAACAGAAAGCAAGTTGTATTTCAAATTTTTGACAAGTGCCACATCCTTCAAAGTGTAGTGATCATTAACTCTAACTGAACCCTTAGCAATTATAAGAGTTGAAGAATTATCGGCAAAAGAAACATTCTCTACATGTGACAAAAAAGAGAGGGAGGAGAACCATTCTTTGTTACCGGTCATGTGGCATGAGCAACTTGAATCCACAATCCAAATGTTCTCCTTCCTCAAGCGTGTAACCTACATAGAAGCACAATACCGCGATGACTCAATACTGGGGTTAGTCAAAAGGCGTTTAGGAATCCAGTACTAAGTCACACGACATCCAGCAGGAATAACACGCGAAAGCTGAGATAAAACAGCAGGTTTATGAGCCAAATCTTGAGGATTTTGTACCCAACTACTGACCTACGAGGTGTTACATGTGTAGCATGAAAAATAGTAGGTTTGGGAGAAAACTTTACATGTTTTCGACTCTTTACAGCAAGTTGCATGTTCCTATCATTCAGTTTAGCATGTGCAGCAAAATTTTTATGAGATCTAGCAATCATTCTTTCCTTTTTCTGTTGTTTAGCTAGTTTATAACAAAAATCTATGACATGACCATCTCTATCATAGTAGGTACAATGAAATTAACTTTGTGTTCATGTCTAGGTGAGCAAGCTACATTTCTATTTGATACCGAATGAGACAACACTCCTGCAGATTTGAAAACCACTTATTTTTGTTTAGGAACTATTTGAATCAAACCACTTCCTAATGACTTTACAATCTTAGGTGGATGTGCCTTAGCATGAGCATGAGAATCAAAACCTAAACTAGATTTATCATTGCAAGATTTAGAGGAATTCAGCAGCAAGTTTAGGTTCTTATTTGCATTATAAAACCGATCTAATGTCCTATGCATGTCATCAAGTTTATTTGACAAATCAAGGCAATTTTTACATGAATTTTTTCCTTTTAATTTGCAATTGTAACAATATTTAACTTCATGA
Organism: Tuctoria greenei; assembly: GCA_036927565.1. NCBI lineage: Eukaryota > Viridiplantae > Streptophyta > Magnoliopsida > Poales > Poaceae > Tuctoria > Tuctoria greenei. The sequence goes on from JAYESD010000002.1 coordinate 118,485,904, forward strand.
GAACGTAAAGCATTATTCAATATAGAAATTTCATTCATAGCATCTTGTAGTTTCTTATCAAGATCATCACAAGTAGAACAATGCAAATCAATTGTAGAACAGCAAGCATCTTTCAAGTTTTTATCATTAAGTGCAGCAAGCTTTTTGTTCTTTTCAATTTCAAGTTCAAGTTTATCAAGTGTGGAGGTGTGTGCACTTCTTAGAGAGGACAATTGTCCATATATTAAATCACATGAGGAACAAGAATCATCACTAGGAATCAAAGATTTAAAATGACTAATATCAGATTCTAGTGACTCAATTTTAACCGTATTGTCCCAAAGCTTTTTGTCCTCTTTCTTAACTATAACAGTGGTACGAGAAATAGCATCACACATTTCTTTGCAAGTAGGACATACCTCTTCATTGTCATTGTTGTGTTCTGCCTCCTCCATACATGATCTTGACTTGCCCGCCATGAAGCACAAGTTTGCCAAATCATCTTCATCTTCGTCACTTCAGATGTCCACATCGCTCGAGCCAAGTTCTTGAAGTGCGGAGATATAACTATTCACTAATTGGTGTCCTATAAAACCCTTCTTTTTCTTGTTGTTGTTTGCAGAGGAGTGCTTCATCCACATTTTCTTTTCATCACAGGAAGTAACACCTAAAAGGTTAGGTCAATCCGTAAGAAAATGTCCTGTCTTACCACATTCAAAGCATAGTTGAGGTCCGACATTTCTTCTCCTTCTAGTTCTCACATTTTGCAATGCTTTTGAGAACCAAGTAGAGATGAGTGCAAGTTCTTCCTCTGGAAACTCTTCAATATGTTCAAGGGTTAGAGAGGACAACAAAGCAAGTGTTCCACAAGATGAATATTTGGCCAGAGCTAGGCATGTCACGTTGAGAAACGAATGCGAGAGACTTGTTGGGGTTCTTACGTGATATTATGTCAATTTCATGAGTTTTCAATTTAGAATATAGAACATATAAAGTAAGTGTACTCATAACAGTAGATACACGAATAGATGTGACTTTCATCTACCAAATTGACATTTCTAATACACTAAGTAATTGCCTAGCATTCTCAGCATCTGAAAAATTACATTGACGCTATGCAAGTTGCTGAGAATTTTATTAAAGCGAGCAAAGAGATCATCGATGGACTCACCTGGTTGCATCTCAAAGCGCATATACTCCTTTTTGAACATGTCTTGCCTTACCTCCTTGATCGGTTGGATCCTTCGTGGTAGTCGCAGAGTGCTTTCCACACATCGTATGTAGATCGAAGGTGAGCAACACGGTTGAAGTCTCTTTGAGTTAGTTCTTGTATGATTAAGTTCTGAGCCTTGTTGTTGTTATCGACATCTCTCATGTTTGTAGTCGTGACTTGATCGTTTGACAGCATGTCGTAAGTCTTGTACACCTTTTCCCATATTGCAAAGCCTTGTGCCACGATGAAAGCTTCCATACGTGCTTCTAAACCTGAAAATCACTACCATTAAAGACACAAGGTTTTGCGGATTATTTCTCCATAATTGTTAGTTAAAAACACATGCAAATCACAAATATTATAGCATCGTGACTCTGATACCAATATTAGGATCAAAGAGCATGTGTAAAGCTACCAAAGGGGGGTGAATGGTAGATTAAAACTTTTTCAGCAGAAGCAACGAAAACCCCTCGGCAGAAAAATGATCTATTAAAGAAATCGTGTGTGCGACTAATCAAAACGTGATAAATTGTGACAAAACCAGTAAGGCTTGTGGAGAATCAAGTCATGAATATGTCACAACAAGAACCACGAAAATCCATTGAAAAAAAACTCAAGTTACGATCGAAAGATCGAACAAAAGTCAATCTGTTCTACCCGAGAAAAACCAGATCTGCAACACTGCAAAGAAACTTGTGTAGATCCAAAACCACAAATCCAATGACTGTGCAATTTTCACAGATGATAGATAATCAAGTTTTGAAGAAAACCCAAAAGAATCACATCAATTGGTTCTGTAAAACTCGAGTTATGGTAAAATGACCGAAGCAAGGTAGTGTTGTGCAGAAACTCGATGAGAAAGACTTGACAGAAACAAGTCGGACGAACAAGGCACAAAAGCTCCTTTAGACAACGAATTTTATTGATAAAAACACAAAAGGAACATCCCCCAAAGTTGTGTACCGCGAGCTCTGGCCTCCTTTGCTTATATAACCAGCCCTTAGGCTAATCCAATCCTAACTAGGACTCAAATCCTACTCAAATTCAACCGAAACTTTCCATAACTGCTCAAGACTCTTCCATATGCAGATAGAAGCAATCTTAAGACTTCCAAACATTTTAGGAACGTATCCCACATTCCTAAAACAACTCAACTTTGTGACCCACATGAAATCCTATCATAACTAACTCAAATATTTTCATATTTGAGTCAAACCCGACTCAGCCGTAGCTTGAGTCCATAACTTAGTCGGTTGGACCTTTCCGACCAATTTTTTACATGCACATCTTTTCATCACGCCTCGGAACCATGTAGACACGTCCATGTACTCCTTGCACACGTGCAAAAACCTTCCTACGACGTCCATGATACCTTCATATGCATTGTTTTTGATTCAAACATGTTGTGCGACCTCCCGATCAACTCAACCACAATTCGTCCCGAACTTGGTTGTTGAACCTCATCTTCTCCCTAAGAGTAGTTCAATAGATACCGTCACCAGCCATGTCTTGAACTCAAGCAACACCTGCACATGAATAAACAACCAATACTTCCGAGCACAAGTTTTCGACTTGACTCGTTAGTTCCAAAACCACAACACCTTACGTGAGCACCTCACATAAGCATGTTGCAAATCTTAGAAAAAAGATATCAACTATAACCACCAAAACACAACAAAAACTTAGTAAAAGAATACTAAGCAAACTTTCCATAATCCAAAAAGCAAGTTCGAAACATTGCAAGTTAAAAGCAGAACCATTGCAATCTAGCACAGAACCTTGCCAAAGCTAACCAGACCTTGAGACGAAGCTTACCAAAGCTAGTAGGACCTAGCGTCGGAGCTTACCAAAGCTAGTCGGACATAGCGTCGGAGCTTCCCAAAGCTAGTCGGACCTAGCACCGGAGCTAACCAAAGCTAGTCGGACCTATCCACATCAAGTGGAACCTAACCAAAATAAGTCGGACCAAAGCAAGTCAAACCTTGCCGGAGCTACCAAAACAAGCCGGACCTATTGTCGGACCTTGCAGGAACTCGAACTTAGAGTCGTACCTTGATGAGACGGGTGTTTTGGCAAAATTCAAAACTTTTATCGTTATAGCCAATGTATCCAGCACACATAGGTCTCACAGTCTACCAGAATTTATTTGGGATTTTTAGGCCAATTCTAATAGGAGAAACTGATTTTTGAAGTTTAGGCAAGATCTGAAAATTCAAAAGGAAAACAAAAGGTTTAAATCTTTGCAAGTGGGGTCCATGGCTGACTCAGCCACTCTGTGCGCAGCAACACGTGGGCCACAGGTTTTAAGGCGCACAGCCACAGGAAATCACGGGAGCTGCAAAAGATCCCGATAGGGTGCCCTAGGCGGCTGACCAGCGGACCCAGCGCAAGTTGTCTTCAACCTTGCGCCACCCGACTCTGGCGACAGCTGCCGGTGGCGCACCCGCCGAAATAGCCTCCCACCAGAAATTCCTCGATGTAGAACATGTCCTAGATGTAGAACAGAGCTGCAAGCCCGATGGTGGTGCCGGCAGTGGCCGGCGACACCGGAATCGTACCCGCCGACGGCGGTAGCGGCGGACAAATCGCCGGCGAGGTCGATTTATTTGTGTAGTACCTCAATTGGCTCGTCAATCGGTTTTAAAGCACCATCATGCACTCAGGAGCACTAAAATGGATCACTCTCATGCGAAAATGGTCTTAAGCAAGGTTCCATCGGTGACCTAGGTCACCACCATCGGCCGCTAGGAAAACTCGAAGAACTTAGTGTTTAGTCCACGGTTCCGATGGGATTTGTTCCTGGAGATGCGCACGGATATCCTGCACGTATTTGCTAACTGGAGTGGTCGATTATTATGCGTGTGCGATGAATTGGAGCAAAATCTAAGGGCTGTTCTCAAGGTTGGCCAGTGGAAGAACTCGAAATTCTACTCAACGCCGCAACGAGGAGCTGAGAAACTTGGGAAGCACGAAGATGGAATGATGGCGAACCTTGGAGCTAGGTTGGACAGCCGGGAGAGGGCTTGAGGAGATGGGGCGGCAAGTAACCGAAGATGACGGCCGGAACAGAGTCGATGAAGAAGCTCCAGCTCGGGGTGGTGCCTGGGAAACAAGGCAGCGTCTTGGCGTCGGTGAGGTAGGGAAGGACATGCGCGTGTCCTTCAGTGACCGCAGCTGGCCAGGAAAACACCTGCGTATGTTGAGCACCGGAGAAACAGAGGAAGGCACCCGCCTGTGAAGCTGCAACGATAAAGAACAGCGAAGGTTGGTGCTCTCCGTGGAGGAGAAGCAATACCAGAGAGAGTGGATGGGATTGAGCTCACGGCTGTTGCCTTGCTGCTTGCCCCTTGCGGCTCAAAGCATGTGCTGGCCATGCAGAGCAATGCGGTGGCACCCTGGGAGAAGAAAATAGAATCGGTACATTGAGTGTATGGCTGACTTGTAGGGCCCACACATTCCCTCCTCCTTATCACCTCTCTGTTCTTTTAATTTCCCCATCTAAGTTGTGTCCAAAAAATTCCAGATTTTTGCATGGGGCCCAAACCAACTGTGGAGAATCTATATCTGGAATTCAATTCCTCATTTGATCAAGGTTCAATCAAAATTCAATGTGAATTTGAATTCAATTGCATTGCAATGGACACCTTGAATTAAATCATAAATGACCTTCAAAAAATATGAGATATTGTATGGAGGCTATTTGAGAAGTCGGAAATCTGATGGTGAACTTAAATCTTCATGTTAGCTTAATTTGAACAGGAGCTACATAGGATTTTGATTTCCTCATTTAGGATCTGAAATAAATTGATTTTCCAATTGCCATTTTGACTTGATTTTTCTGTAGAGGCTAATAATGAACAGCAAACTCATTGATTTATACAACATTAGAAGTGGGACTTTACAGGATCCAACTCATCCGACTTTGTCTTTGAACCAAACACACCTTTAATAAACTTAGAGCAAAGCAAAAATTGTTGTTCATGTTGACTACTTAAAAAAAACTATCATGCAAAACTTAATTAACGGTGAAAGCTTAATAATGGGCATATTTAATATTAGACTTAATTGCTAAACATAATTTATCAAAATAATTAAATTAAATAGAATTAATCAAAATAATTAAATTAAATGGGCTGAAAAAATGCTAATAAACATTACATCAATACATAGCAGTACATCACATAAATACTTAGAAATTTTATCAGCCGTCTTAATTTAATTTGTAACCCCTTAATTAATTTTTAGCACATACTGAATTCACTCAGTTGTTTGCTTAATTATATTGGACTGCAAGCTAATTTTGGCCCAATAGCCCTTAATCCAGCGTAGCCTAGTGGGATTTTTCTGAAAAATAGTAATCTGAATTCGGGTGTGGCATGATAAGGAACTGGCCCGCTAACTCAACTCGGCCAAACGCCTACTAGGGATAATTCCCAAAATTATAAAGATGCTAAACGAGCTCGACCTATAAAAAACTCAGCCCGGTATCGTAAGTGTGGCCCATTTAAAGGATCGGCCCAAGTTCCGATAAAGAAAATCTGGGAAAATTCAGTATAATCAAAAGGACGACCCATTAGCCCATTAAGACTCTGTTTGTGCTGACCAACGTGCTTGTGTGTCGTTGACTCACGCCAGCAATCAGGTCATGATCTGACGATGTGGAGGCCTTGAAATGAGGTACTTAAGGCGGATTCCTTCAGAACTCTAACTCATTTGGCTGCATCACGATTTTCTTCCCCCCTCGATGCAGTGAGCGAGTGAAAGTGAAAGAAAAAAAAGTGTCTGATGCACGAGGTTCTCCGACGCCACTGTGATTGCTCACAGACCCGAGTGTGCTTGCCGCAAGGGAAGCTCCCCATGCTAGCCTATTGGTCGGCTTTCCATCAAGATCACCCCCCCCCCCTCGCATAACAACGCTAGGGTTAGGGTTTGGTTGCCAGAACCCTAAGGTGTCGGTGAGGTCCTTTCTCCGGTGGTCTGAGTCGGTGCCGCTGCAGACCTCCTCACCAGCGTGCACGACCACCGTTGGGTCGACGTACGGTCATCGAGTAGATCCAAGGCGGCACACCTTAGGGATCCGATGGCGAACCTTAGGGTTTTCGCTTCCTCGACTTTTTGCAAAGAAGACAACAGGTTCTGGTGCTCTATCGATCCCTCCGAGCGACATGGTGGCCGTCGGGCATCTCGAACGACGAGGGTCCTCAATGCTACTAAGGTGAGTCTAAGATCTAAATCTTATTCAATTTCATCTCATTTTGGTTCGAAATCATGTTTCTTATCGAATCTTAGGTTTCAGTTCAAACCCTAATTAACCTCCTTACTTTTGTCACCACGGGAAATGAAGCAACTAACGAGGGTGAGAAACGGTCGTAAATAAGAGCATAACTGATGTAAATAAGTTATTTACAATGGTTATTAGCTGTCGTTAGCATTCAAATATGATAACAATAAACAAAAGTATATCACAAGTCGATAGCAAGCATTTGCATGCACCAAACTACACACTATCTCATCCGCTAGTTTCGGAACCCGAAACCTCGTCATGGAGCCGTCCTTGCACTCCCCACGTTCGGTGATGGAGTGCGAGCCTCCGTCACCGATCCCCATCAAGGACAAGTATAGTTAGTTCAGATATTAGTTAAATTAAACAAGTTGAACTAGTTTTGATATATTTGAGCAAGTTTAGCTAGAATTGAGCAACTTTAGCTAAGTTTAGTTGGATTTCAGCAAGTTTAGCTAGAATTGACCAACTTTAAGTATGTTTAATTTGATTTCAACAATTTTGGCTAGAAATGAGCTGGTTTAACTAGACTTGAAGCAAGTTTAACTGAGGTTACGTAGAATTGAGGATGTTTAACTATGTTTAGCTAGAATGGAGCAAGTTTAGCTAGATTTGAACTAAATTAGGGTTGGTTAATTTGTACCTGAGCTCTTGGAGTAGGCTGTTGTTGCCACTCTTGCTCAACCACCGGTGGCTCCCATCGCGGAAGGACAGCCTGTTGTCCAGCTGTTATAGCCTGCGAACATGAAGAATTAGCACATATTTCTTTCATAATATTAAAATAAAATTTGAATGACCATCACTTACCACCATTGCTGTTTGAAACTCCATCATATACGAGGTTAGGTACTCGTCCTTGGCCCTGGCGACTACAGCTTGGTGCTCTCGCCTCTTCCTCTCTAACTAGAGCGCCTCCTTTGTCCTATGGAGCTCATCCTGGACACTCTGGAGCTCCAACTGGGTGGCCTGGCTGCTATAGTGCCTAGAGGAAGAGCCACTAGACGAGGAGGGATGCGCCTGCCCGAAGTCGAGCACTCCTTGGAACATGCACAACTACATAAACAAGAAAGTTTATTACATTTGAGTCGACCACTCCAACAAATTCATAGATAGTAATTCCAAAAGAAGATTAAATCACCGGCCATGAGGTTTTCTGCCTCTGCTAACCCACGCGGCTTGGGGAACGATTGGCCCGCTCTGCCAATCAAAGCCCTCGCTATGCAGCCTCTTGGCCTCCTGCCCATACTTGGCCTATAAATAACAAAACAAAAGAATGTCAGCCAAATTGATTAAAAGAATTCAATACAAGTGAAAAATCAACTGACCATTGCCTCCGTCGCCGCTTGAGAACACAGCTGGTCAGGCTGTGAAGGATCACCTCCTCTGCGACCCCTCTTCCATAACTCAATCGGTGTGGGCTTCTGACCAGCTTCACGCATCTATGGGTACACGAGTTAGCACAATGAATATATGAAACATAAATCAACATAATACATAGTTACACTTACAATGCGCTTATATTTGTGCAAATGCCCGTCTACACCATAAAAGTGTGATGGGTCCGTCCCTCTGTTGTCTCGACGGCTGCGAGAGACGTTTTGGAAATCCTCGCTCGCTCACCTCAAATAGAGGGCCTCGTACGCCTCCGGCAGGCCCTCTAGCCACTGCACCTCTTCACGACCCTGCACACAATTATTATTAGGTGAAAGCACTTGTAACATAATTATATAATGCAACAAAATAAAACGATAATTAACATCCATATACTCCTTCGCGGTCAGGTACGTGGAAGACGTCTCCCTGAACTGGCCCGGCTCTCGCGTCTATCTGAATGTGCGCGCCTCTCGCTCCTTTGGATGTAGCTTGAAGTATTTGTTTGTAGCTCGAATCCGGGCACTCGAAAGGGATTGCGTCAGCATCTTCCTGGAGTTTTTGTGGAATACTATCCTGGCATGGTCCACCTAGCCCTCGTCCTCCAAACAGTATCATGCCTTACATAACAATTTTGTAAGTAATTGTATAAACAGTACCCTTGACTTGTATTAAAGAAGTTTATTTGATGCATACCATGAAGTCAGACCACACAGCCTCCTTGTGGTTACCATGGGCCACGTCTGCGGCGAGCGCATAATCGTCCCATGACGTCGCGGCGACACCATTCACTACACCTGGGTAGTGGAAATGGATGAGACTGCCCAGGAAACGGTTGACCTGTCTGGACCTTCTTTTACCCGAGAACAAGTCATCGTACAAACCCTTGAGATAGAATTATAAGCCATTAGATATATATATCGCTAATTAGATGAATAACTATCTTGTCCTATGGGTTTGCTGGAGTAGCAGGAGGAGCCACGTAGTGACCACTCCTAGTCCGATGCACTCGAGGAGGCTCGACATCAGTTGACCCCAAAGAGTGGTCACCTGAGTAACCTGGCTCGCTACCTGACCGCGAAGGCGGCTCCGAGGGGTGGTCAGCCACTGGTGGCTGATGTGGACCCCTCGCCTCGAAGTCTGTCGGTACCCTGCGTACCATATACCCCTTGGGATTACAAAAAGATCGAAGGAACTTCACCTGTATGAGTTGAAGATATGCGAAGACTCCACGTGTCATACGGGGCCGGACCTGCCTCCCATCTATGGTTAGTCCTGGTGCTACCACGTGTATACTGCAACCGGACCTACATCCCAGACATGGGATAGCTCCGGGCTAAACACTTGGGCGGCACCTCCGGACCTAACCTTCAACAGAGGGAAGCTCCGATACAGACACGTGTACATCTACACCAGACCTACCCGTCCCAAGACGGATAGCTCCGATGCTGCCACGTGTCCAAACGCCGAACCTTCAGCCTTAACAACCAAGCTGGTGAACCCCCAACGGCTCGGACCTCCAAGGGGCAATCAAAGACTTCAAGACCTGATTAAGTGTCATTAATACCATATTAATGACACACGATTAGTAGGCCCTTAATACTAGTAACAGCACTGTTAGGTCCCGTTACCACGCTATTAAGGGTAATTAATCTCATTAATTATGTATTAAACATTAGTAACCGCTGGGGCCACATGTCGGGCCAGGCTAACGGTGTAAAAACCAATCCTTGAACTATAAAAGGATTGGTCGACGATACACAGGGGGACTCTTACGCTCTCTGACACATACACAGTCTCTGGGCTGAAGCTCTTAGACGCTCAATACAACAGCTACACACCCCGTGGAGTAGGGTATTATGCTCAGGCGGCCCGAACCACGTAAATCCTTGTGTCCATTCGCCATACTCTTTGAAATCTCTGCGCACCCAATACCAAACTATAAACTCCGCAAGCTACCAACGGTAGTATCGAGAGAATTGCCGGAAAAACACTCTGACAGTTGGCGCGCAGGTAGGGGCGCCTGAGATTTCAAGAATGGTGAACTCAGCTGCTGGATCGTCTAATGGCAACCCCACTGCATAACCTGCTGGAGGCAATTCCTCCAACATGCAACAACCAGCAGGTGCCGCGGCTCTAGTAGGAGTCATGCCTTCGACGCTACCGTCTGCACCAGCAAATCAACATATCTTGAGTCTGGGTCCCAGCCCCCAGACTTGTGTCAACAAGGAGTTACTCTTGTTGAGAAAGAAGAGCCGGACCCCCTTGGGAGGGTCCAGGTCACTCCTGAAGAAGCTCCGGGTTCCTCCAACAAGGACCTGACGATCCACGAAGAAGGTCCGGACCCCTCCGGGAGGGTCTGGGTCGATGAGGAGGAAGCTCCGGGCCCCTCCGGGAGGGTCCGAACAGTCCAACACCCAGTGTACTCCATCAGTGAAGTACTCCACAACGCCAAAACTCGGTACCTGGAAGTACATAAACTGCTATACGAAGTTCTTATTGCTTCCAGGAAGCTCCGACACTATTTCCAAGCTCACAAGATCTCAGTGGTGACTTCATATCCATTGCGAGCGATTTTGCATAATCTCGACTCCACTGGGAACATTGCAAAGTGGGCAGCGGAATTGGCTGAGTTTGACCTTGAATTCGTCCCAAGACAAGCAATTAAAAGTCAAGCATTAGCGGACTTTGTGGCGGAATGGACCCCCTCTCCGTCAAACCTGGGGGACCTAGTGAGCAGAAGTCGGAACTCAAGGCTCCGGTCTTCACCGAGCCTCACTGGACTCTCTACTTTGATGGCTCCATGCAGAAGCAGGGGGTCGAAGCTGGAGTCCTTCTCCTCGCTCCGACCGGGGAGAAGGTTAAATACATGGTGCACCTTGACTTCAAGGCGACCAACAACATGGCGGAATATGAAGCACACATTTACGGACTAAAGGTGGCAATATCATATGGTGTCAGGCAGCTGTTGGTCAAGGGAGATTCGCAGCTCATCATTAAGCAGGTGAAGGGTGAATGCTCCTGCAACCATCCCCAACTAGTTGCCTATCTCCTTGAAGTCCAGAGGCTTCAGAAGGACTACGAAGTCCTGGACCTCCACCATGTACAACGTCTCCATAACGCTGAAGCTAACGAACTCTCGATGAAAGCGTCAACCGGAGCTCCGGATCCCAATAGAACCTTCGTCCGAAGGTTGTCTAATCCGATAGCTCAGCCTGCCAAACTGAGCGAAGGTGGTGAGACCACTACCTCAAAGCTGGCAGTCCCGATGGCCCTGTTACCATGGCAGCCATCAAGGGTCGTAGGTGCCGCCGGAAGCTCCGAGCAACCCAGCACGCAAGACTCAAATGCTCAAGCTAGCTCTGATGCATGGATCTCAGAGATTCGGAGCTACTTGAAAGACAACATCCTTCCTGAAGATAATGTATCTGCTGACCGGATAGTCAGATTGGCTAAAAGATACACGCTGGTAGAAGGGGATCTCTACCGACGTGGTGCTAACAGCGTCCTAATGCGGTGCATACAAGGGAAGAAGGCTGCAAGCTCCTCGCAGAAATCCATGGAGGCGAGTGTGGGAACCACGCGTCTTCCCGCATGCTGGTCGGTAAAGCCTTTCGGCATGGCTTTTATTGGCCTATAGCGCTCCAGGATGCAACTGAGCTGGTAAAGAAACGTGAAGCATGCCAGTTTCATGCAAAACAAATTCACACACCGGCCCAGCCTCTACAAATGATACCTCCTACATGGCCTTTTGCTGTGTGGGGGATGGATATCTTAGGCCATTTCCCAAGAGCCGTCGGAGGTTACAAGTTCCTGTACGTCGCCATTGACAAATTCACCAAATGGCTGGAAGCAACTCCAGTTGTGACAATAAACAAGCAATCAGCCATCAACTTCTTACAGTCCATCGTATGCAGATTTGGAGTCCCAAACAAAATCATAACCGATAATGGGACCCAATTCACAAGCTCTGCATTCCAAGTATATTACGAAGATCTCGGCATTCAAGTCAGCTACGCTTCCGTAGCTCACCCGGCAAGCAATGGCCAAGCTGAGAGAGCAAATGCAGAAATCCTAAAAGGACTCAAGACGCGCACATATGAGCATCTAAAAAAACATGGAGCCAACTGGATCGAAGAGCTTCCGCCCACTCTATGGGCCAACAGGACAACTCCAAACCGGTCAACTGGAGAGACACCCTTCTTCCTGGTTGGAGCTGAAGCAGTCCTTCCACCAAAAATCACCTTGTGGTCACTCCAGGTCTGGACCTTCGATGATGCCGCGTAGGACCAGCTCCGCCGTGAAGACCTTGACCTCCTTGAAGAGGGAAGGTGTCGAGCAGCTGTTCGGAATGCCCGATACCGCCAAGCTCTCCGGCGCTATCACCAAAGGCATGTTCATAGCCGACAGCTCGAGGAAGGCGATTTGGTGCTACGGAGAATACAATCCAGAGAAGGGTTAAACAAACTCTCCCCCAGCTGGGAAGGACCCTTCTGAGTGATTAAAGTAACCCGTCCCAGATGCGTTCACTTGGCAACCGAGCATGGGACACCTCTCCCTAATCCTTGGAAAATTGAACACCTCCGTAAGTTCTACGCATAATATCACGGAGGTGAGTCTATAGTTACACGCGATGTATGTTATAGAGTCATTGTACAGAGTCGGGTAGCTCCTCCGGGAGAACAACCGGACCTTCTCTGGAAGGTCTGCAAAGTTCAGGCAACACTTGTCACAGTCTCAGAACTAAAAGTGTAGCTAGCTACCTTAGGTCACAAAACACACATAGCCTGGTTCCGTACCCTAAGGGTGTACTTGTTTCCCCTGTACCCCGGACCTATAACGAAAGACATCTTTGTGTGAAAACAGACTCCACCTGCATTTACTTTGTACAAGCTCATTATTTTTTATTTTTCTCTTTCTTGTCTATAACAAAGTTGTGCGATTTTCAAGAATTTTTTAGATCGACTAATTCATTTACAACTTGAGTCGCATTGTTAATTCCTCTGGGTTTTCATGTTGTTGAATGGATCATTCGCCGGAATGCCGCTAGCCAATCTAGGTCCGGAGTGTGCTATCGAATTAGCCTGGTCCTGCACCCTAAGTACGCCACTCTACATACACCCCGACAGGCCAAAGGCGGGTCCTGAAAACAATTGGACTTGGAGAAAACAACTCAGTGCACTTGATTATATGAAGAATTGCACTCGACCCAAAAATTTCTTACGAGAATAGCAAGTCGCAACTGAGTTATAGATAAGAAACGAATTTTACTATTTTTCTTGACTTCAGTGTGCAGGAAAAATAAAGATCTCATGATGATGGTGAATTCAGCCGGAGCTATTAAAGCTCCGACATCCCCTAGATGGCTTGTAGTCGATGTTTTAAACATTGATAGCAAGCATCGCTGGAGCTGCTCAGCTCCGGTAAAGCCATGGGGCTAGCCGTCAAATTGAACAAAAGATGGTGAGAAGACTCCAGAGGATTAACTGTCGATGCTCTACGCGTTGAATGGAGACCACTGCTGGAGCTACCAAGCTCCGATGATGGTCAAGGCCGGAGCCCTTAAGCTCCGACAACCTCAGTGAGCCTTCACTATCGAAGACTTCGGACCTACGCTCTACAAGTCTGAAGCACGCGAGTCTTCAACAACTGTTACATCCTCTTGGTACATGTTCACAATCAAATTGCGTACATCTACCAGGGGGCCAAGTGGGACAAAGGTGTCCAAGTGGGACAAAGGTGTTGAAGACAAAAAATGAAATTCATAAAAAACCTGGATTTCATTCATCTGGAGACAAGAGATTACAAAATTGGAGAAAAAGAAGAGAGGATACAAGCGGGAGCTACAAAGAGATGGTCCTATACCCTATGGAAGAATGAGGCGACCTTCTGGGCAACCTCAGAAACGCTGGCCTGGGCAGCTTCTCCCTCGCCGTCGATGGGGCCTTGGAGCACCGGGTCCAGGGGGAATTGGGGGTCCCGACTTGTGTAGCACGACAGAACAAATTTTGTGACGCTCTTGGCCAGGGATTGTCCCTTGGTTTCCAACTGGTCCGCGATGACATCACCCATCTTGGTGAGCTTGTTGCCTGCCGAACTCAGCGCCTGCAACGCCTGGTCCAGCTCCGGTTCCAGATCATCCGGACGCACGAGACTAAAACCCATTAGCGTCAGTGCGTCGTTGGCTTTGTCCAGGAAGTCCCAAACTTGTTGGGACTCTGCAACCCTGCCACTTCGCATCTCCTCCAAGGATCTCCTGGCCGCCGCAAGCTCCGAGTTCTCCCGAGCAAGACGCTCCACCTCTTTGGCATTCTGTTGAATCTTTTTAGCAACCTGCCTTTCTAGTTTACTGAGATCTTCCTCCCGGAGGTGGATCTCGTTCCGGCGGTTAACCAGGTCCTTCTCTCGGCCCCACACCTTGTTCTCCCTGGCAGCAACGTCAGTTTCCCTCCTGTGGAGTTCCTGTCCTTGCTGCCAGGCCTTCTTCTCCTCTTTCTCGCAGCGCTCGTCCAATTTCTTGGTGCGCTCCTCGAGATTCTTGTCACCTAGAGTTAGCCTCTGAGTAAGCTCTTCTTCCCTCTTCACGACGTCGTCCCGCAGCTCCAGGAGTTTTTGCTCTTCATCCTCGAGCTTTCTCTCCCGCTCCTCAAGAGCCTCCCGGTGCTTGACGAGACTGGCTTGGATGGCGTCGAGCCTCTCTTGGCGATCATCCGCTGTGCTATTAGCAGCTTTGGCCTGTTCATAGATGGCTGGGACTGGTTGTCAAGGGATCGCGTCATGCTTTCCCTCTCATCCAGTAGCTTACCCCAGTACTCCAGGCGGATCTTCTCCTTCCTCACCCACTCTTTGTCGTCAGCCAGCCTTGACTGCGCCAGCTTGGTCTCGAATTGGAGCCGATTGCGCCACCTCCTAAGAGTTTGGCGCTCCTCCTCAAGGGCCCTGCTGTCGTGGTAGAAGGCCAGCTGGACTTGACGAAGGCTGGAGCAGACGTTGTCAATAGACAACGACAGAGGGATTGGGTCTGGACCTGTCGGGGTCCTCTCCGCTGGCTCCAGCGGGTTCCCCGGGACAAAAATTGGGTCCCACTCTACTAGAGTGGTCCCCTGAGCTTCCACGGCACTAGGGTCGTCCTCCGGGATAGCCTCGGCCGCAGTCGAGGAAGGTCCCGCAATAGAAGTTTCGACCTCCGGAGTTGGCTCTGAAGGTCCCGCCTCCAGGTCATCAACAACTGGCCCCTCAGGCGGAGGGCCGGCAGCTTCATATTGGCACCCTGGCTCAAGTGTGGGCACCTCCGGGACCACTGCCTCCAGGGCAAGCATTGAAGATCCTGCTGGAGCTGAAGCCACTTCCGGCTCCAATGCTGGCGTCTCCTCCGTTGCCGGCTCAGGCGCTGGTGCTTCGACCATCAGGGGCTCGGGCGCCGGCACCTCTACAGCAACCGGCTCAGGCGCAGGAACTTCTTCGACGACCGGCTCGGGCGCTGAAACTTCATCAGCCACCGGCTCTACCGCTGGAGCTTTATCAAACACCGGCTCTACCGCTGGGGCATCATCAAACACCAGCTCCATTGCCGGGGCTTCAACACCATCTGGCTCTAGGACCGGAATCACAGATATCTCTGGTTCTGAGGCTGGAGCATCCACCATTTCAGCATCCAAATCCGGAGCTTCAACCTCCGGGGCAGGTGCCGCTGGTACATCTTCATTCCCGTGGTCCGGCGCTACCATGGGAGCTTCTGGGGATGAGTCAAGGTCCAGGACCACGACGGCCGGCGCCGGAGCTGTCGCAGCCTCAGCCACCCCTTGGAGCGGCGCAGGGATTGGAGCCAGAGCCTCCGCCTGCACAGCTTCAGATGTTGTAGCAGGAACAGGAGCTTCAGCCCCTCTCTTGGGTACCCTGTGGATGAAAGCGTAAAGAACCCTCAAACGATGCACGCTTTCCTTCTTAAGTAAGCCCCCGCAATGCTTGGATAGAAACCGCAGAGGAGCTGACGATACAAGTCAAAAATTTCACCCTACCAATGACGAGAGGGCCCGAGGCGACCCTGGCGATCAAGTCAAGGTCCTTACCCCAGGCGAACGGTTGTCATCATGAAAGGCAGGAAACCCGAAGGCAGCGGCCTGACAAGGCGCGCGGAACCGATATGATTTTTGTATCGGGAACCGGCGACCTTCAATTGCGTGAGATCCACACGCCAAGATCTCCTTGCTGCATCCAGGATATGCCACGCGGCGTTGGTTTAACTACGAACTAACGCCAAAGGCACATCTGAAGATCTTTGAAGACGCGACTCAAAAATCGAAGGATGGACCCACCTCCGGTAGAACGACTTCATCCAAAAGGTCTCTCCCAGAGGTGGGCCATGGGGGCCACTGTCGGTACCCTGCGTACCATATACCCCTTGGGATTATAAAAAGACCGAAGGAACTTCACCTGTCCGAGTTGAAGATCTACAAAGACCCCACGTGTCATACGGGACCGGACCTGCCTCCCATCTATGGTTAGTCCTGGTGCTGCCACGTGTATACTGCAACTGGACCTACATCCCATACATGGGATAGCTCCGGGCTAAACACTTGGGCGGCACCTCCGGAACTAACCTTCGACAGTGGGAAGCTCCGGTACAGACACGTGTACATCTACACCGGACCTACCCGTCCCAAGACGGATAGCTCCGATGCTGCCACATGTCCAAACGTCGGACCTTCAACCTTAACAATCAAGCTGGTGAACCCCCAACGGCTCGGACCTCCAAGGGGCAATCAAAGACTTCAAGATCTGATTAAGTGTCATTAATACCAATGACACACGATCAGTAGGCCCTTAATACTAGTAACGGCACTGTCAGGTCCCGTAACCACGCTATTAAGGGTAATTAATCTCGTTAATTATGTATTAAACATTAGTAACTGTCGGGGCCACATGTCGGGCCAGGCTAACGGTGTAACGACCAGTCCTTGAACTATAAAAGGACTGGTCGACGATACACAGGGGGATTCTTACGCTCTCTGACACATACACAGTCTCTGGGCTGAAGCTCTTAGACGCTCAATACAACAGCTACACACCCCGTGGAGTAGGGTATTACGCTCAGGCGGCCCGAACCACGTAAATCCTTGTGTCCATTTGCCATACTCTTCGAAATATCTGCGCACCCAATACCGAACTATAAACTCCGCGAGCTACCAACGGTAGTATCGGGAGAATTGCCGGAAAAACATTCTGACAGAGTCGGACGAAGAGTCATCCTGAAAATTTAATATAGATGAATATAATACTTATGCAATATAAAACTAATGATAATTGATGAAAATGATATTTACCTCAGAAGATTGCATTAGAGCCACATTTTTACCCTGCAGCTCCGGTAGGTGGCTCAACAATGTGGCCCGTCTGTCACCACTGAACAGACTGCCGCAAAAGACATCGCTGGTGGGCCGAAAATCATCGTCGGCTTCTTTCCCTTTCCCCTACTCAATGACATCCTATTTATAGGAACAGTTTATAATGAATTTTAATGAAAATAAAGAAGGTAATAGAAGAGATGAAAGAAATGTTACATGAAACTCATTTCAGAATTCACCAGTATCACAACCATGTGTTCTACTTCTTAAGCCGGACAATCGATCTTTTGTCATGAGTGTTTATCATTTTTGTTTTTGCATCTTACGAGTCTCTACATCTTGAGCATCTTCAACTAACTCATCTATGAGACCTATGTGTGTTGAATACATTGGCCATGGGGATAAAAGTTTTGAATATCACCAAAACACCTTTTTCAACATGGTCTGGCTCTAGGTCCGAGCTCAAGCAAGGTCCGACAATAGGTCCAACTTGTTTTGGGTAGCTCCGGCAAGTTCCGACGTAAGGTTCGACTTGGTTTGTCTAGGTCCGACTTAATTTGGCTAGGTCTGACTTCTTTGTCTAGGTCCGACTTGTTTTGGCTAGGTCCAACTAAGCTTTAGTAAGCTCTGGCGCTAGGTCCGACTATTTTTGTAAGCTCTGGTGCTAGGTCCTGCTAGCTTTGGTAAGCTCTGGCTCAAGGTCTGGAGCTAGATTGCAATGGTTCTGCTTTTACTTTGAATTGATTCGAACTTGCTTTACATCTAAGGAAAGTTTGCTTAGTATTCTTTTATTAAGTTTTTGGTGTGTTTTGGTGGTTATGGCTGATATCGTTTTGCTACGGTTTGCAACATGCTTATGTGAGGTGCTCACGTAAGGTGTTGTGGTTATCAGAACTAACGAGAGTCAAGTAGAAAACGTGTGCTCGGAAGTATTGGTTGTTTATTCAGGTGCAGGTGTTGCTTGAGTTCAAGACATGGATGGTGACGGGATCCATTGAACTAATCTTAGGGAGAAGATGAGATTCAACAACCAAGTTCGGGAGCAATTGTGGTTGAGTTGATCGGGAGGTCGCGCAACATGTTTGAATCAAGAACAGTGCATATGAAGGTATCATGGACGTCGTTGGAATGTGTTTGCACGTGTGCAAGGTGTACATGGACGTGGCTACATGGTTCCGAGGCGTGATGAAGAGATGTAGACGTAAAAAATTGCTACATGGTTCCGACTAGGTTATAGACTCATGTTGCGGCTGAGTCGGGTTTGACTCAAATATGGAAAGATTTGAGTTGGTTATGATAGGATTTTGTGTGGGTCACGAAGTTGAGTTGTTTTAGGAATGTGGGATACGTTCCTAAGGTGCTTGGAAGTCTTAAGTGCTTCTATCTGCGTATGGAAGAGTCTTGAGCATATATGGAAAGTTTTGATTGAATCTGAATAGGATTTGAGTCCTAGTTAGGATTGGGTTGGCTTAAGGGCTGGTTATATAAGCAAGAGAGGCCAGAGCTCATGGTAGACAACTTTGGGGATGTTCTTCTTGTGGTTTGATCAATATAATTCATAGTTTAAAGGAACTTTTGTACCTTGTTCGCCCGACTTATTTTAGACAAGTTTTTATCGTCGAGTTTCTGCACAGCACTACCTTGCTTCGGTGGTTTTATAATAACTCGTGTTTTACAGATCCAATTGATGTGATTCTTTTTGGATTGTCTTCACAACTTGATTTTATATCATCAGTGAAAATCGCATGGTTATTTGATTTGTGGTTTTGGATCTACACGAGTTTCATACAGTGTTGCAGATCTGGTTTTTCTCAGGTAGAACAGATTGACCTTCGTTCAATCTTTTGATCGTAACTTGAGTTTTTCTTGATGTTTTTTTGTGATTCTTGTTGTTGTGTCTTCCTGACTTGACTATCCACAATATATACTGGTTTTGTCACGATTGATCACGTTTAGATTAGTGGCACACACGATTTCTTTAACATGTTGTTTTTTCTGCCGAGGGGTTTTCGTTGCTTCCACTGAAAAAGTTTTAAATCTACCATTCACCCCCCTCTGGTAGCTTTTCATGTGCTCTTTGATCCTACAATTGGTATCAGAGCCACGGTGCTCTAATCTTTGTGATTTGCACGTGTTTTGAATAAATCATCATGGAGAAATACTCTGCCAAACCTTGTGTGTTTAGTGGTATTGATTTTCAGATTTGGAAGGCACGCATGGAGGCTTTCATCCAGGCACGGGGCTTTGCAATATGGGAAAAGGTGTACAAGCCTTACGAAGTGCCTTCAAACGATCAAGTCAGCGCTACGGACATGAGAGATATCGACAACAACAACAAGGCGCGGAACTTGATCGTACAAGGATTAACTCAAAGTGACTTCGACTGTGTTGCACACCTCCAATCTGTGTACGATGTGTGGAAAGCACTTTGTGACTATCACGAAGTATCCAACACGATCAAGGAGGTAAAGCAAGATATGTTCAAGAAAGAATATATGCGCTTTGAGATGCAACTGGGTGAGTCCATCGATGATCTCTTTGCTCGTTTTAATAAAATTCTCAGCAACTTGCGTAGCGTCAATGTTATTTTTCAGATGCTGAGAATGCTAGGCAATTACTGAGTGCATTAGACATGTCAATTTTGGAGATGAAAGTTACATATATTCATGAATCTACTGTCATGAGTACACTTACTTCACATGTTCTATATTCTAAATTGAAAACTCATGAAATTGACATAATCTCATGTAAGAACCCCAACAAGTCTCTTGCATTCTTTTCTCAATGTGACATGCCTAGCTCCGGCCCATCTTCATCTTGTGGAACACTTGTTTTGTTGTCCTCTCTAACCCTTGAACAGATTGAAGAGTTTCCAGAGGAAGACTTGCACTCATCTCTACTCGGTTCTCAAAAGCATTGCAAAATGTGAGAACTAGAAGGAGAGGAAGTGTCGGACCTAAACGATGCTTTGAATGTGGTAAGACAGGACATTTTCGCACAGGTTGCCCTAACCTTTCAGGTACTACTTCCCGTGATGAAAAGCAAACAAGGACGAAGCACTCCTTTGCAAACAAGAAGAAGAAGAGAAAGGGTTTTACGGGACGCCAATTGGTGAATAGTTTTATCTCCGCACTTCAAGAACTTGGCTCAAGCGATGTGGACATTGGAAGTGATGAAGATGAAGATGATTTGGCAAACTTGTGCTTCATGGCGGGCAAGTAAAGATCAAGTATAGAGGAGGCAGAACACAACAGCGACAAGGAAGAGGTATGTCCTACTTGCGAAGAAATGTGTGATGCTATTTCTCGTGCCACTGTTATAGTTAAGAAAAAGGGCAAAAAGCTTAGGGACAATGCTGTTAAAATTGAGTCACTAGAATCTGAAATTAATCGTTTGAAGTCTTTGATTTCTAGTGATGATTCGTGTTCCTCATGTGAGATTATATATGAAAAATTTTCCTCTTTAAGAAGTGTGCACACCTCCACACTTGATAAGCTAGAACTAGAAATTGAAAAGAACAAAAAACTTGCTGCCCTTAATGATAAAAACATAAAAGATGTTAGTTGTTATAAAATTGATTCGCATTGTTCTATTTGTGACGATCTTGATAAGAAACTACACGATGCTATGAATGAGATTTCTATATTGAACAATGCTTTACATTCTCATGGAGTTAAATATTGTTCTAATTGCAAATTAAAAGGAAAAACTTCATTTGAAAACTGCCTAGAATTGTATAAGAAACTTGATGACATGAATAGGACACTAGAGCAGTTTTGTATTGGGAACAAAAATCTAAACTTGCTGCTGAATTCATCCAAATCTTGCAATGATAAAACTGGTTTAGGTTTTGATTCCCATGCTCATGCTAAAGCACATCCACCTAAAACTGTAAAGTCATTAGGTAGTGGTTTGATTCAAACATTTCCTAAACAAAAATAAGTGGTTTTCAAATCTGTAGAAGTGTTGTCTCATTCGGTTTCAAGTAAAAATGTTGCTTGCTCATCTAGACATGAACACAAAGTAAAATTTCATTGTACCTACTATGGTAGAGATGGTCATGTCATAGATATTTGTTATAGACTAGCCAAACAACAGAAAAAAAAGAAAGATTAATTGCTAGATCTCATAACTTTCATGCAAAATTTGCTGCACATGCTAAACCGAATGATAGGAACATGCAACCTGTTGTAATGAGTCGAAAACATGCAAAGTTTGCTCCCAAACCTACTGTTTTTTGTTCTACACATGTAACACCTAGTAGGTCAGTAGTTGGGTACAAAAATCCTCAAGCTTTGGCTCATAAACCTGCTGTTTTGTCTCAGCTTTCGTGTGTTTTTCCTGTTGCACGACGTGTGACTTAGTACTGGATTCCTAAATGCCTTTTGACTAACCCCAGTACTGAGTCACCGACCTATTGTGCTTCTATGTAGGTTACACGCTTGAGGAAGGAGAACATTTGGAATGTGGATTCAGGTTGCTCACGCCACATGACCGGTAACAAAGAATGGTTCTCATCCCTCTCTTTTGTGTCACTGTAGAAAATGTTACCTTTATCGATAATTCTTCAACTTTTATAATTGCTAAAGGTTCAATTAAAGTAAATGATCACTACACTTTAAAAGATGTAGCACTTGTTAAAAATTTGAAATACAACTTGCTTTCTGTTTCACAATTGCTAGATGAAAATTTGGAAATTATTTTCACTAAAAATTGCTGCAAAGTTGTAGATTCAAATAGTGAGATTATTTTTGACATGTCTCAGTTTGGAAGAGTTTTTAAAGCTGATTTTGATATGTCTTCCTCTAAGCATAGGTGTCTAGTTGCTAACGATTCAAAGGACTTATATTTTTGGCATCGTAGATTTAGTCACGTAGGCTTTGATCATCTAACGCGTGTTAGTACTCTTGATCACATACGTGGGTTGCCTAAGCTTAATGGGGACAAAGAAATTGTGTGCTCTTCTTGTAAACATGCTAAGATGGTTGCAGGTTCACATACTCCTCTCACAATGATCATGACAACTGAATCGGGTCGACTTTTGCACCTTGACACCGTAGGACCTTCACGTGTCAATCCTTCGGGGGTAAATGGTATGTTCTTGTGATTGTTGATGATTATTCTAGATATTCTTGGGTTTAATTTATGGCATCTAAGAATGAAGCTTTTAGTCACTTTAGAACTCTATTTCCTAGATTATCAATTGATCATCTAGGATCTTTAAAAGCAATTAGAAGTGATAACAGAACCAAATTTAAAAATCAATCGTTTGATCACTTTTGTGCTGGAAATGAAATAGATCATCAATTTTCTTCACCATATGTACCTCAACAAAATGGTGTTGTAGAGAGAAAGAACAGAACCTTAGTTGAGATGTTTAGGACTATGCTTGATGAATATCAA
Source organism: Tuctoria greenei (assembly GCA_036927565.1). NCBI lineage: Eukaryota > Viridiplantae > Streptophyta > Magnoliopsida > Poales > Poaceae > Tuctoria > Tuctoria greenei. Next base: position 118,508,495 of record JAYESD010000002.1, read on the forward strand.
ACTCCTAGAAAATTTTTAGCAGATGCAATTGCAACCGTTTGTTATGTCTCAAATCGTGTTTTCTTGCGTGCTAAGCTAGGAAAAAACCCATATGAACTTTGGTTTGGAAATAGGCCTAGTATCACACACTTTTGGTTCTTTGGTTGTAAATGCTTTTGAAAGAAACATGGTTCTTGATAAATATGAAGCTAGATCTGTTGATGGCATGTTTCTTGGTTATTCATCTCATACCAGAGGCTATCGTGTGCTTCTACTTGACACTAACAAAATTGTGGAGACTTGTGAGATTTCTTTTGATGAAGCTAGCCCAGGTACTAGCTCTAATATTGCAGGTCCGGGTCCGTATCCGTAGGGGAGAGTATTGTTTGTTGAAGATGAGGCAGAAGAGATGCTTCTGCCCAAAAATTCAGCAGCTAATGACATTGTTCCAGCTCCTGATTTTGATTCATAACCAGCACCGTCGACCATCATTGCTGGTCCAGATCATCCTCAAGTCAAAAGCTCATCGATGTGTGATGAACACGAAGAAGAAGAAGCTTGTGAAGTTTCCACTCCCCTCCAGATTCTCAAAAGTCATCCTCCACAACAAAATATTGGAAGCTTGTACGAACGAGGCACACGGTTCAGGTTTTTCGATCCAAACTCTCACACTCATTCTGCTTTTGTTGCTTCTTTTGAACCCAAACATATATCACACGGACTCAATAATGAATCTTGGATTATTGCCATGCAAGAAGAGTTAGAAAATTTTGAAAGAAATAATATTTGGAAACTTGTACCTCCACCTAAAGGTCACACTTTAATTGGAACTAAATGCGTGTTTAAAAATAAACAAAGTGAGGATGGGGTTGTGGTTAGGAATAAGGCTAGGTTGGTTGCTCAAGGTTTCACACAAGTTGAAGGTCTAGATTTTGATGAAACTTGCTCCTATTGCTAGATTAGAAGCCATAAGAATTATGTTAGCTTTTGCTGCATCTAAAGTGTAACACCCTCATTTTCATGCATCATGCCCTGCAAACAATCATATACATGCCTAACATTAATTAACATAAAAAGAAACAAGTTTAGAATTGATTTAGAACAAAACCGCACTTAACAATTCTGGGTAGTGCGGACTAGTCCGATTTTTGTGCGGACTAGTCCGATTTCTCTCTGACTTCAATCGAACTTGTCCGTTTTTGCTTCGGTATTTTTTCCTCTGGACACTTTCGGACTTGTCCGGTCCTGTGCGAACTAGTCCGGTGTTCCAAGAATCCTTGAAAATTTGCTAAGTCCTTGGACTTGTCTGGACTAGTCCGGTGTTTCAGCGGACTTGTCCGTTTTTCTCTCTGACTAAAGTCGGACTTGTCCGATTTTAGGCCAGACTTGTCTGATTTCTTTCTGACTAACTTCGGACTAGTCCAACCCTTTTCGGACTTGTCCGATATTTCACAACTCTGAGTTGATCTTTTGTTTCACGACTTGTTTCTTCGGTTTTACGTTAAGTGGGCCTAGGGACGTCGTGCCTAACTCTTTTAGAGCCCATGTGGGACTCTAAACCGACCCCTACTCATCTCTAACTTGAAATCCATCTATCCCTAGCCTCCACCTCTATATAAACAACCCCACCCTTTGGCTTGACATCTATTTGCACTTTTCCTCCACACCCGAACCCTAGCTCGTGATTAGCTGCCACCAAGGAGGGAGAAGGAGATCTCAAGCAAGAAGAAGAAGAGGAGGAAACGAAAGAGGATCAAGATCTCCATAAACTTTGCGTTCTTCGTCAACAATCCACCATCAAGTTCTTCATCACCAATTCATCTCCAAGTTCATCATCAACCCTAGATCATCAAGATCCAAGTGTTGTGTCCAAGTTTCTTGATTCATTCGAGTCCTAAACACCTGGTATACCTTCTATTCTCTTTTCCTTACGTGAATTCAACCCCAATTCTCCAAATTCACGTCGATCTAGAAAACCCTAATCTGCTGATCCCGCGCAGTGCGGACTTGTCCGGTCCCTAGCGGACTAGTCCGATTTTTCTGGTTAAGTTCTGTTGAATTAATTCTAAAATTTGAACTTGTCGGTACCCTAAAAACCATACACCCCCTGAGGTTACAAAGATCTCAAGGGAAGGACGTCTACTCAAATTGAAGACCCTCGGAGGCCCACTTGTCAGACATAACCGGACCTGCTTCTTCAACATGGTTAACCCCTAGGTTGCCACGTGTACTGCCAGAACGGAGCTACTACCCACAAGGGTGAAGCTCCGGGCTAGGTACCGAAACGGCACCTCCGGACTTAACCCCTGACCGAGAGAAGCTCCGGACCTGACACGTGCCAGGCCATCCCGGAGCTTCCCGCTTCCCACAAGCAAGCTCCGGAGCTGCCACGTGTCCAAACGTCGGAGCTGGCCGCCTCAAACCTCCGGAAGACGTTGTAACGACTCCGGATCGTCAAAGGATAGCCGCGGACTTCAAGACCCGATTAAGTGTCATTAATTCCATATTAATGACACTTAATTGAATAATCTTAACACCTGTAACGGCATTGTCGGAGCCCGTTACAGGGTTATTAACAACAATTAATCGTGTATCAATACCAGTAACCGCCGGGGCCACATGTCGGGCCAGGCTAACTTGTAACGGTTTGTCCTTGTACTATAAAAGGACAAACCGACGATACACGGGGGCTCTCGAACGCTCTCAGGCACACACGCATTGACGTGAGCTTTTCTACATAAGCTAATACAACATCACACACCCGTGGAGTAGGGTATTACGCTCAGGCGGCCCGAACCACGTAAACCACTGTGTCTCTCGTGTCCAATCGTGATTCACCTTCTTGAGTCTCCGCGCGCCCACACCGAACTACAAACTCCTTCAACACTTTAGTAGTGTCAGGAGATCTGCCGACTCCAACAGTCGACAGTTGGCGCGCCAGGTAGGGGCGCCTGAGATTTTCAAGAATGGTGAATTCTGCGGCTGGATCATCCAACGGGCAACCTGCTGCTCAGGCTGTCGGAGGCAATCCCTCCAACATGCAGCCACTAGCAGGAGCCTCAGCACCAGCAGGAGTCACACTCCCACCACCACCATCTTCTCCGGCAAGACGTGCCGGGCAACATGATGGTGCGCCGGCGTCACATACTGCGCCGGCAAGTCGTGACAACCCAGAACACGCGCTCCATGCAGCGCGTGCTCTTCTCCAGCGACCACCACCTCCGGATGCATCTCAAGATGCTATGGAGCAATGGAGGGCTGATGTTGAGCATTTGGTCGCAGCAGCGGCTGAACGACTCAACAACCAGGGTCCTCCTCCTTCAGGGCGAGCCCCGTCGCAGCGACGGACGTTGTCTGGAAGACTTGGTCCACATGTCTCCAACAACCGAAGACGAGCTGCGTCACAGCAAGTGACGTCGTTGCCCTCTGGGGCACGACGCACCCATACGGCATCTCGGCTTTCGACACACGACCTCCGGGCGGAGCTTGATCGCCGATACCGCCAACAGGATGGCCGTGTCCATATCGAGCGAGCTCGAGAAAGACGGAATGCTCAAGACCTTTCTACTCTGGAAGGAGTAGGAGGAGGCTGTTCCGCCCTAGCCATGCACCTGCGCATGGTTAGATGGCCACAGAAGTTCCGGCCACACTTGCCGGAAAAATTCGACGGGACTGTCAACCCCGTAGAATTTCTGCAGATATACTCCACTGCAATCTTAGCAGCTGGAGGAAACGAGGCCGTAATGGCCAACTACTTTCCAGTGGCCTTAACTGGGACCGCCAGGTCCTGGTTTATGAGCCTTCCACCCAACTCTATTGACAGTTGGGAGGAGCTGTGCCGTCAGTTCACTGCCAACTTCGGGAGTTCATACACCCGACCGGGCACTGAACTGGACCTTTTTGCGGTCGAGCAAAAAGGGGGAGAATCTTTGCGGTCATTCATCCAGAGGTTCTCTCAGGTACGTAACACAATCCCTTCTATCTCAAGCGCTTCTGTCATTGTGGCATTCAGACAGGGTGTACGAGACAAGAAGATGTTGGAGAACCTGGCGATCAAAGAGATCACCAGCGTCACGGGCTCTTCAGCTTGGCAGACAAATGTGCCAGAGCTGCGGAGGGCCGTGAAATGCACTCCAAACCAGCCCTGGAGGATCACAAAAAATCCTCCAAAGAAGAAGCCGCTACCTCCGGGAGTGGCAAGAAGAAAAAGAAGACCAACGGCAAGAAGAAGCCGTCGGCCGGCACATCCAACGTTGCAGCCACTGCAACTCCTGGTGGCCGGGGGCCACGCCCTGAGAAGCGACCTCGACCGTCTTCCGAAGATGGCAGCAAATCCAAAATGTGGTGCCCCATTCACAAAACGGGCAGCCACAGGCTGGAAGACTGCCGAGAGGTCCAAAACCTTGCCGAGCGCTACAACAAGCGCCGGGAAGGTTCTCCTTTCCGACAGAGGGAGGGAAAACAGAAGGTTGACGAAGCTCCGGTTGAAGAGGAGTTAGGGTTTCAGGACCCCAAAAAGGTCCTGAAAGCCGTCTACACCTCCGTTGACGATGACTCCGACGTCTCCGACAACGAGCGGCGGAAAACCATGAACACCATTTTTGGTGGATCATGGGACATCACTTCTCGTCGTGTCATCAAGACTATGCGACGGGATATGGATGCTGTAGCTCCTACAGCTAGACCGGAGCCACATCGAAAGTGGATGGACACACCCATCACTTTTGATGCTTCGGACTGTCCTCAAAGCATGGTTGGAGCTGGCCAATTACCCTTGATGGTATCTCCCACCATCAACAACATCCAGCTCCATCATGTTATGGTGGATGGAGGTTCGGGGCTGAACCTTATAAGCTTTGAAGCTTTTACCAAACTTCAGCTTCGACCTTCGGATCTTCAGCCCTCTCGACCATTCTCCGGAGTAGGTCCGGGGGCCATTACCCCACTCAGAGCTATAATTCTCCCCGTTACCTTCGGGACACAGGAGAAGTACCGCACCGAGAAGTTGGTCTTCGACGTCGCTCAGATCAACTTACCATTCAACGCCATCTTGGGTAGACCTGCCCTATACAAATTTATGGCAGCTGCTCATTATGGATACTTGGTGTTGAAGATGCCAACACCAGCAGGTGTTCTCCGGATTCGTGGAGATCGTACCGCCGGAGTAACTGCTCTGGAGGAGCTCCATGCACTCACCACTGCGCAAGAGGAGGACTCCAGACAGGGGCAAGCTCCAAAACCTCCGAGCATTCGGCAACGAGGCTCAACCTCTGCTCCCCGTGTGCAGCCAAGCGGCGACACCGACATCCCCGTCAAAGTCGTCCAAATTGGTTCCGATGTCACTCAAACCACCCGCATATCGGGTGGATTGAATGACAAATAGGAACTCGCGCTCATCACTTTCCTCCGGGCTAACGTTGACGTATTTGCTTGGCAACCGTCACAAATGCCTGGGATCCCCAGGGAAGTGATTGAGCACAATCTGAAGATTTACCCCGACGCTCGGCCTGTGCATCAGAAACCTCGGAAGCAATCTGTAGAGCGACAAAACTTCATCCGACAAGAAGTGAAGAAGTTGCTCGAAGCCGGATTTATCCGAGAAGTCTACCATCCAAAATGGCTGGCAAACCCAGTCGTTGTGCCAAAGGCCGGCGGGAAACTTCGGATGTGCATCGACTACACCACACTGAATAAGGCATGTCCAAAAGATCCATTCCCACTACCTAGAATAGACCAGATAGTGGATTCCACCTCCGGGTGCGAGTTACTGTGTTTTCTAGATGCATATTCTGGATATCATCAAATCAGGATGTCTAGGGAGGATGAAGAGCATACTTCATTCATCACAGTGGATGGATTGTATTGTTACACAGCCATGCCGTTTGGTCTCAAGAATGCAGCTTCAACTTTTGTACGAGCTATGTACAAAACTTTCGAAGAACTCATCAGAGACATAGTGGAAGTGTACGTCGATGACATCGTGGTCAAAGACAAAAACAAGGAGTCCCTCTTGGACACCTTGCAGGCTGTCTTCGACAAGCTGCGGGCCACCCGCACGAAGCTAAACCCAGACAAGTGCGTCTTCGGGGTTAGTTCCGGAAAGCTTCTGGGTTTCCTGGTAACTCACCGGGGCATAGAGGCTAATCCGGCGAAGATAAAAGCCATTGAAGACATGCGGCCACCAACCCGCATCAAAGACGTCCAAAAATTAACTGGATGTCTAGCAGCCCTCAGCCGGTTCATTTCAAGACTGGCGGAAAGAGCACTTCCCTTCTTCAAGTTACTGAGGAAGTCCGGACCATTCCAATGGTCTGAAGAAGCAGAGAAGGCATTCCAGGAGCTGAAACAGTTCCTCACCACCCTACCAGTCTTGGTAGCTCCGAACCCTGGTGAGCCTTTATTGCTTTACATTTCAGCTACTGACGAAGTCGTCAGTATGGTTCTGGTTGCGGAGAGACCGGAACTACCCAATACTCAGGAATCCAGACCCCTTCGGGAGGGTCTGGAGGTTCCTGAAAGCGGGTCTGGGTCCCAGCTCCCAGACTCAAACCCACAAGAAGCCACTTCAGAGGACCCGGACCCCTCTAAGAGGGTCCAGGTCATTTCTGAAGAAGCTCCGGGTTCCTCCACCCAGAACCCGGAGGTCCCCGAAGAGACTCTGGACCCCTCTGGGAGGGTCCGGACCAATGAAGAGGAAGCTCCGGACCCCTCCGGGAGGGTCCGGACCATTCAACGCCCAGTATACTTCATCAGTGAAGTGTTACATGATGCCAAGACTCGATACCTAGAGGTGCATAAACTGCTTTATGCAGTTCTTATTGCCTCAAGGAAGCTTCGACACTATTTCCAAGCTCACAAAGTCTCGGTGGTGACCTCATATCCACTTCGAGCGATCCTGCATAATCCCAATTCAACTGGGAATATTGCAAAGTGGGCAGCGGAATTAGCTGAATTCGATCTTGAATTTATTCCGAGACAAGCAATCAAGAGTCAAGCATTGGCAGATTTCGTGGCAGAATGGACTCCCTCTCCATTAAACCCTGGGGGCCCCAGCGAGCAGAAGATGGAACTTCAAGTTCCAACCTTCACTAAGCCTCACTGGACCCTTTACTTCGACGGCTCCATGCAAAAGCAGGGAGCCGGAGCTGGAATCCTTCTCCTCGCACCAACTGGGGAGAAGGTGAAATACATGGTACACCTTGACTTCAAGGCAACCAACAACATGGCGGATATGGTGTCAAGCAATTGCTGGTCAAAGGAGATTCACAACTCGTCATCAAGCAGGTGAAGGGTGAATTCTCCTGCAATAATCTCCAGCTGGCTGCTTACCTCCTTGAAGTCCAGAGGCTTCAGAAGGACTTCGAAGTCCTAGACCTTCACCATGTTCAGCGTGCTCACAACGCTGAAGCTGACGAACTCTCGACCAAGGCGTCAACTGGAGCTCCAGCTCCTGACGGAACCTTTGTCCGGAGGTTGTCAAAACCCACAGTTCAGCCTGCCGAACTGAACGAAGGGGGCGAGATCAGCATCCCGAAGCTGACGGTCCCGATGGCCCTGTTACCATGGCAGCCATCAAGGGTCGTAGGTGCTGCCGGAAGCTCCGAGCAACCCAGCACGCAAGACTCAAATGCTCAAGTCAGTTCCGATGCATGGATCTCGGAGATCCGGAACTACTTGAAAGACAACATCCTTCCGGATGATGATGTATCCGCTGACCGGGTAGTCAGATTGGCTAAAAGATACACGTTGGTAGAAGGGGATCTCTACCGGCGCGGTGCCAACGGCATCCTAATGCGGTGCATCACAAGGGAAGAGGGCTGCGAGCTCCTCGCAGAAATCCATGAAGGCGAGTGTGGGAACCACGCATCTTCCCGCACGCTGGTCGGAAAAGCCTTTCGGCACGGCTTTTACTGGCCTACAGCGCTCCAGGATGCCACTGAGCTGGTGAAGAAATGCAAAGCATGCCAATTTCATGCAAAGCAAATTCATACACCTGCTCAGTCCTTACAAATGATACCTCCCACATGGCCTTTCGCTGTGTGGGTGATGGACATCTTGGGACCCTTCCCTAGAGCCGTCGGAGGTTACAAGTTCCTGTACGTCGCCATCGACAAGTTCACCAAGTGGCCGGAAGCAACTCCCGTCGTGACGATCAACAAACAATCTGCAATCAATTTTCTACAATCCATCGTGAGCAGATTCGGAGTCCCAAATAAGACCATCACTGATAATGGGACTCAATTCACAAGCTCCGCATTTCAAGGATATTACGAAGACCTTGGCATACAAGTTTGCTACGCTTCCGTAGCTCATCCTGCCAGCAATGGACAAGCCGAGAGAGCAAATGCAGAGATCCTTAAAGGACTCAAAACACGCACTTATGAGCGCTTGAAAAAGCACGGAGCCAATTGGATCGAAGAGCTTCCGCCCACTCTATGGGCCAACAGGACCTCTCCAAGTCGGGCAACCGGAGAAACACCCTTCTTTCTGGTGTACGGAGCTGAAGCGATCCTTCCTCCGGAAATCACCTTGGGTTCCCTCCGAGTCCGGACCTTCGACGAAGCCGCGCAGGACCAGCTCCGGCGTGAAGACCTAGACCTCCTCGAGGAGGGAAGGTGCCAAGCAGCTGTTCGGAATGCCCGATACCGCCAAGCTCTACGGCGCTATCACCAGCGGCATGTACACAACCGACAGCTCGAGGAAGGCGATCTGGTGCTACGGAGAATACTATCCAGAGAAGGGCAAAACAAACTCTCCCCCGGCTGGGAAGGGCCCTTTCGAGTGATCAAAGTATCCCGTCCCGGAAGCGTTCGCTTGGCTACCGAGGATGGGACACCTCTCCCAAATCCTTGGAACATCGAGCACCTCCGTAAGTTCTACACTTAATTCCACGGAGGTGAGTCTTAAGTAACTTGAAATGTATGTTATAGAGTCATTGTACAGAGTCGGGTAGTTCCTCCGGGAGAGCATCCGGACCTTCCCCGAAAGGTTTGAAAAGCTCATGCAACACTTGACACAGTCTCTGGACTAAAAGTGTGACTAACTACCCTGGGTCAAACGAGAAACCAAACACACTTAGCCTGGTTCCGTACCCTAAGAGTGTACTTGTTTCCCCTGTACCCCGGACCTATAATGAAAGACATCTTCATGTGAAATAGACTCCACGTGCATTCATTTTTGCATAGGCTCGACATTTTTATTTTTCTCTTTCTTGTCTATAACAGAAACGTGCAATTCTTAAGAAGTTCTAGTTTGACCGGTTTACATACGATTCGAGTTGAATTGTCAGATTTTTTGGATTTAAATATCGTCTATGGCCAACTCGCCTGAAAGTCGCCAAGCCATTCTAGGGCCGGAGTGCGCTATCGACTTAGCCTGGTCAAGCACCCTAAGTACGCCACTCTACCTACATCCCGGCAGGCCGAAGTAAGGTGGGTCCATGGACAATTGGATCTAAAAGAAAAGACAATTCATCCAGTCGTATTAAAAATCGTGTTCAACTTAAAATTTTCTTAAGAACCGTAAGCCGCGACGAAGTTATAGACAAGGAACGAATTTTACTATTTTTCTTGGCTTAAGTGTGCAGGAAAAATGAACCCTGCGTTGATGGAGAAAAACCGGAGCTAACCAAGTTCCGACTCCCACCAGGGCGTCAACCGTCGGCGTTGACTAAAAGATGGTGAGAAGACCCCGTCACTGGAGTCTGTTGCCAACAAACCAAGTGTGGCAAAGGTCATTGCCGGAGCTGCTAAGCTCCGACACATTGGAGTATTAACTACCGACGCTCAACGTGTTGATAGAGGCTATTGCCGGAGCTGCTAAGCTCCAGCGATGGACAGTGCCGGAGCTTCTAAGCTCCGACAACTTCAGGGGACCTTCACTATCAAAAACTTCGGACCTAAATTCCACAAGTTCGAAGCAAATTCGTCTTCAACAAAACTCAACATCCTTTTGGTACATGTCCACAATCAAATTGTGCACATCTACCAGGGGGCCAAGTGAAGATAAAGATGTTGAAGACAAAAAAAATGAAATTCGCAAGCAAAAAATTGGGGATTTCATTTCATTTGAAGACCGGAGATTACATCTGGAGACAAGGGATTACAAAATTGAGGAAGAAGAGAAGATACAAGTAAAGGCTAGAAGAGACGGTCCTAGACCCTATGGAAGAACTCGGCGACCTTCTGGGCGACCTCCGACACGCGGGCTCGGGTAGCTTCGCCTTCTCCTTCGACGGGGCCTTCAAGCACCGGGTCCAGAGGAAATCGAGGGTTCCGGCTGGTGTAGCACGTCAACACATATTCTGTGACGTTCCTAGCCAGGGATTGCCCCTCGACCTCCAGCTGGTCCGCGATGACGTCGCCCACCTTGGAGAGCTTGCTGCCTGCGGCGCTCAACGCTTGCAACGCAAGGTCCGGCTCCGGCTCTGGATCATCTGGGTGCACGGGGCTGAAACCCATCGGCGTCAGCGCGTCGTCGGCCTTGCCCAGGAACTCCCAAATCTGCAGGGAGTCCGCCTTCCTCAAGTTCTTCATCTCTTCCAGGGATCTCCGGGCCGCCGTCAGCTCCGAATTCTCGCGGGCGAGGCGCTCAACTTCTTTGGCGTTTTGCTGGATCTTCGCAGCAACCCGCTTCTCAAGTCTTCCGAGCTCCTCCTCCCGGAGGTGGATCTTGTTCCGGCGGTCGACCAGGTCCTTCTCCCTAGCCTCCACTTTCTTCTCCCGGGCGACAAGGGCACACTCGTATTCGTAGAGTTCCTGCCCCCGCACCCAGGTCTTCTCCTCTTCCTCGAGGCAGCGCTCTTCCAATTTCTTAGTGCGCTCCTCGAGGCCCTTGTCCGCCAGAGCTGTTTTCTCGGCGAGCTCTTCTTCCCGTCGCAAGACGTCATCCCGTAGCTCCAGGAGTTTTTGCTCCTCATCCTCGAGCCGTCTTTCCCTCCCTTCAATTGCCTCTCGGCGCTTGATGAGTGCGGTGCTGATGGCCTCGAGCTGATCAAACCAAGCATTGGCCGCGTCGTTAGCAGCCTTAGCTTGGTCGTGGAACTCCCGGGATTGAGCATCGAGGGCGTGAGTCATGCTCTCCCTCTCGTCCAGCAGCTTATCCCAGAGCTCCAGGCGGATCTTCTCCCGCTTGATCCAATCCTTGTCATCCGCAAGCCTCGACTGCGCCAGCTTAGTCTCGAAGTGGAGCCAATTACGCCACCGCCTAAGGGTTTGGCGCTCCTCTTCAAGAGCCTTGCTGTCGTGGAAGAAGGCCAGCTGGACCTGACGTAGACTAGAGCAGGCGTTGTCGATGGACATCGACAGCGAGATGGGCTCCGGACCTGCTGGGATCTCTCCCGTTGGTTCCAACGGGTCTTCACATACAAAAATTGGGTCCCACTCTACGAGAGTGGAACCCCGAGCTTCCAAAGCGCTAGGGCCTTCCTCCAGGACGGCTTCAGTCGCCATCGAAGGAGGTCCCGCCACCAAGTCTTCATTTGCCCCCTCAGGCTGGGGGCCGGCGACTTCGTTCAGGCACTCTGGCTCTGCCACAGGTACCATCGACGTCGTCGCCTCCGGAGCAGGAGCCGCTACTGGCTCCGGCCGGGACACCTCTTCTGAGGGAGGCTCAAGCTCCCTCGCCTCTTCAGCCGCCTGCTCTGCGGCCGGCGCTCCAACAATCACCGGCTCTGCGACCGGAGCTTCGGAAGTAACCGGCTCAACTGCCGAAACTACTTCGACTTCCGGCTCGCATGCCGGGGCTTCAGCTACCTCCGGCTCAATCGCCGGGGCTTCTGAACTTTCTGGCTCCGAAGCCGGGACTGCTACTTCCTCCGACTCAACAGCCGGAGCTTCTACTACTGCAGCACCAGGACCCGGAGCTTCCACTTCCGGGACGGGTGCCGCTGGCGCATCTTCATTCCCGTGGTCCGGCGCTACCACGGGAACTTCTGGAGACGAGTCGAGGTCCATGACCACGACAGCCGGTGCCGGAGCTGTCGCAGCCTCCGCTTGGGGCGGCACCGGGGCTGGAGCAGAAGCCCTCGCAGCCTCAGACACTGTGGCTGGGGGTGGAGCTTCACTCCCCTTCTTGGGAACGCTGCAGATGAAGAACGAAGAAATTGAGCAAACAGATGCTACAATTAAAAAGTTAATCGAGGTAAAAAAGAAAAATTACCTTGGGAGGCTCACGCACCAGCTTGCGCGGAACCTCTTTCCCGGACGATCCGGGCTGGCCACGGTCGGCGTAGGAGCTCCTGGAGGACCCAGGACTTGCCACAGCCGCGGGCGTTTCCCGGGTCGGAGCTCTCCCTGATCGGGAGGAACTCCTGGACCTGGAGGCCCTCACCGCTCCAGATGCCGGAGTCGCACGCCCGGAGCTAGCACCACGGGAGGGATCCACCACGGGGACAGTCGCACTCCGAGAGGACCCCACCGCCGGAACAGTAACGTTCCGGAAGGACCCCACCACGGGGACAGTCGCCACGGCGGCGGAGGATCTTCCTTCCTGAGGAGGGGGAACCCGGGGGGAAGTGGCAGGCCCGACGGACCTTCCGTCAGCATGTCGCAGCTTTCTCTTCCGGCTCTCCGGCTCCTCCGCCAGCTCCTTGCCCTTGCCGATGACCTCAGTTCTTGGCTGTGGGATAGGGGCGGAGCCGCCTTCGGACAACCCGGGGATTGCCAACCGGGTGGTTGATCTTCTCTCGACGACACCAAGGTCGTCAAGCGCGGGCATCTTCCGCCGGAGCTCCCTGCTGAACTCAACTTCCACGTTCAGAGGGAGGAAAGCCGGCGGCGGAGTCAAGTAATCTCCGTCAACGTCGATGCCGTGCTGGAATTTCTTGAGGTGAAACTCCAAGGTCTTCCCCACCATGCTGGACTTCAACCCGGTCCTCGTCCATCACGCTGTTGAGGGCCCAGGCGAGCTTCTCCCTCCTCTTCAGCGGCGCCCACCTGTTGGATAGGAAGTTGCAGAACACCGCCTGGGGAGTCAATCCTCCCTCCACACATTGGCGGATCCTGGTCAGGACAGGGTCGAAAGCTGCCGCCAGCACCGGAACTTCGCTCCATATCGACGTGTCAATACCGGGCAGACCGTCTGGCAACTCCAACCGCTCATGCTCCTCCACCCGGACGACTACCCAATCTTTCTTCCAGTCATCCCACTTCCCGGAAGGGAATGACCGGAGGTACTTGAACGGGCACTTCTTGCGCTTCACGAAGTAGTAGAAGCCAAGATACTCATCGCTTCGGTCGGTGGTTTGGACGGTGAAGAAGGTTCGAAAGAGCTCGATGCAGGGAGGGATGCCCACCCACATCTCGCAGAAGTGGACAAAGATGGACACAAGGAGAATGGAGTGAGGGCCAAGGTGGTACAGCTGCAGACCATAGAAGTCCAGCAGCATCAAGAAGAAAGAAGAAAACGGTGGCATCAGCCCCACCATGGCGTACGAGGAAAAGTACACCATCTCGCCAGCGTGCTCCTTTTCAAAGGGGAGCCCTCCGCCGGCGCGGATCGAGCGGTTGAAGAAGTCCGAAGACCACCCCATGAGGGCCCGGACCTTCTTCAGATCGCTGTCCGTCTTCAAGCGACTCTCACGCAGACCCAACTCCATCGCAGCACAGCTAGGCAAGAGAAGAGGAGCAAAGTACAAGTCGGGAGTTTGAGCGCGAGAACATATGGGAAGCGTAAAGAACTCCCGACGGTGCGCTTTCCTTCTTAAGTAATCCCTCGCAACGCTTGGATGGAAACTGCAGGAGAGTCAAGGATACTACTCAAGAATTCAACCCTGCCGATGACAAGAGGGCCCGGGACCACCCTGACGATCAAGTCGAGGCTCTTACCCAGGCGAACAGTTGTCATCACGAGGCGGGAAACCCAAAGGCGGCGAACTGACAAGGCGCGCGGAACCGATACGGTTTTCGTATCGGGAACCGGCGACCTTCAATTGCGAGAGATCCGCACGTCAAAGATCTTATCTGCCGCCTGAGGTGCGCCAGGCGTCGGGATTTAACCGTAAAGCCCCGCCAACGGCACCTCCGAAGACCCTTGAAGACCAAGTTCAAGAGTCGCGAGTATGGACCCACCTCCGACGGAATGACTTCACCCCAGTGGCTTTCCCCGGAGGTAGGTCCAGGGGGCCACTGTCGGTACCCTAAAAACCATACACCCCCTGAGGTTACAAAGATCTCAAGGGAAGGACGTCTACTCAAATTGAAGACCCTCGGAGGCCCACTTGTCAGACATAACCGGACCTGCTTCTCCAACATGGTTAACCCCTAGGTTGCCACGTGTACTGCCAGACCGGAGCTACTACCCACAAGGGTGAAGCTCCGGGCTAGGTACCGAAATGGCACCTCCGGACTTAACCCCTGACCGAGAGAAGCTCCGGACCTGACACGTGCCTCCCACAAGCAAGCTTCGGAGCTGCCACGTGTCCAAACGTCGGAGCTGGCCGCCTCAAACCTCCGGAAGACGTTGTAACGACTCCGGATCGTCAAAGGATAGCCGCGGACTTCGAGACCCGATTAAGTGTCATTAATTCCATATTAATGACACTTAATTGAATAATCTTAACACCTGTAACGGCATTGTCGGAGCCCGTTACAGGGTTATTAACAACAATTAATTGTGTATCAATACCAGTAACCGCCGGGGCCACATGTCGGGCCAGGCTAACTTGTAACGGTTTGTCCTTGTACTATAAAAGGACAAACCGACGATACACGGGGGCTCTCGAACGCTCTCAGGCACACACGCATTGACGTGAGCTTTTCTACATAAGCTAATACAACATCACACACCCGTGGAGTAGGGTATTACGCTCAGGCGGCCCGAACCACGTAAACCACTGTGTCTCTCGTGTCCAATCGTGATTCACCTTTTTGAGTCTCCGCGCACCCACACCGAACTACAAACTCCTTCAACACTTTAGTAGTGTCAGGAGATCTGCCGACTCCAACAGTCGACAGAACTAATCGACTCCAAACCTGTATAAACTTGTTAAAAACAATTAGAACTAGTTAGTGATCATTAAGAACAACTCATTAACAATATCCACCTTGCATCTGCAATAATCATGCATATCATGTCATGTTGAGTAATATTTGTGCACTCTTTGATTGTATTCTTGACTTGTATGTTTATTGTGCGGATTAGACGGATATGCGTTAGAGAGTGTTGTAGAGGATCTATAGCATCAAGAGTTTGAAGTCTTTGATCCTAACCAATCCCAAGAGCAAGGCAAGTGTCCTTGAAGCATATTGATCCTGTTTTGAAGTAAATGTTTTGTTTGTAAAACTGCATGCTTGTGTCAATTTCATGGGAACCCTATGGTAGGAAGTTTACTAGATTTGTTTAACCACCCTTGACACCTGGAATTATGGTAGAGAGTCGGGATGGGCTTTTTACCCTTTTTTCTTCACTTAATTAATTGGGATGGGAAAACAACTAAACTACTTAATTATGGATTTACGAGTTTTGATTAACATGAACTGGTTAATATGATGTGGTAATGGGGGATCTAAGTAAGTCTGGTATGTGGATGGGTTGGATGATATGGTGTTTGCTTGCTTTAGATCTAAGGACCGGTTCATGAGAGAACAAGCCAGGACTACAGTGCCACCACGAGGCCAAGTATGGGTGCGACGTAGCTGATTAATTAGGGCTTTGCCAGTGCTATTTGGACCATTAAGGATGCTCGGGGAAGGGGTAGTCAGATTGGGTTGTTGATGATTTGTGAGACTACCCTGGGATTTGAATGGCTCAAGAGGGGGCCCTTGGTTGAAGATGTGCTCTGTTGGAGGCATTGCCACCAGTGCAACCTCAGTGGGGTCTAAATAGGCTAGTAATCCCTTTGTAAAGGCTATTTTGTGATCTCTTGGCCACACATCGATGGAAGTGTGAGATGGCATAATAGAGGTTCTAGTCACTACAAGGTGATGAAATCACAAACACGTGGGTAAAGTGGTACAAACTCTGCAAAGTCTAATAAAACTATCATGATAGTCGTGCTCCCGGTTATGAGTGCCCGGATGACCTACATGATTAGAGGGAACTTGGTTTTGGGGATGGTCATGGTTTGGTACTGGTTATAGTTTGGTAATGGTTATGGTTGGTAATATGGCTATGGATTCATTTCTGGTATTGGACATGATTAATGGTAGTGGTGAAATCTGGTATATGGATGATGGATGATGGACTGGTACTAAGTTTTTAATTATGGTTTATGATGGGTTTATTCACATACATATGATATATTGCTTTTTAAATGTTTTAATGTACTTTTCAGCACTTAGCCATTATTATATTCGTCATTTGAATCAGCTACATGTCATACTTTCCACACTTGCTGAGTACGATATGTACTCACCCTTGCAATCCCCCCCTCCCAACAGTTGCAGGTCAGGATTGGGAGTATAACGATGATAATGCAGAGTTCTAGGCCGTGTCTGCTGTCAGCTTTGCCTGTGGAGTCTTAGAGTTGCGATATACCCTTTGCTTAGTTTGCTTAGTTGCTTATTTAGTTGATTTCCGCTGCATTAGTTGAAACTTGTCATTAATATTCCTTAGAGCTTGTATTGGAGGATATTATGAATTGTGTAATAAAAATGGTTAATTAATCTTGTTCTGTGGTAATTTTCTGTATATCCTTTTGTGAACGCACTCGTGTATGTGTGTTGAACATCCTGGGCACACATATGTGTTCGCTTGGTTCATTTTCGGAACCGGGTGTCACATAAAGGTTTCATGTTATATCAAATGGATGTTAAAAGTGCTTTTCTTAATGTCTACATAGATGAGGAGGTTTATGTCAAGCAACTGTTGACGGCTGTTATATACCAATTTCATCCGTCAATTTAACTCAATTATGTGAAGGATTTGTCATTTATTGCACACATCACCTTTCTATCTAACCCAATTCCACTTGGACTTGGAGAAATATGTGTATGCAGCATTTTATGCAAGAAATGAAGAAATATAAAGGGACCAATCCTAAAAAATATCATCCCTGCCAATCAGGCGATGACATGTGGCATCCCATGGATCAAATGTCCCACAAACAGAAGTATCCGAGGAGATCCAACGGTGTATAACCCATATACATCAATGGCACCCACCTGGAGAAAGCACACGAGAAACGGTGCAATGACCAGGTTGGCCGAACCAGGGGGTCGGCTGACGTGGTCTCTGCACCAAACTCGGTCAGCCTCCACATGTTGGCTCCTCCTGGCTCCCTAGAGTCAATGGTGACTGATTCGCGCGCTTTGGCGGCGGGAACCGACCTCAACACTAGTATAAATAGGACCCCCTACCCCTCACTTCAAGACACACCACTTGAGCTTCATCTGTATTGTATACACTATCATCCATAGTCTTAGAGAAGTTAGGTTATAGAGAGGAGAGTCTCTAGTCCCAAGTCCAAATTGGGAAAGGAGTAAGGAGTCTCTCTCTTCCCAATCGTACATTGGGAAAGGTATGGATCATGTATTCTTTCTTGTATTTGTGACTTTATGCATAATAAAGATAGTATCTTTAGTCTCTACTTATACATATACTTGGGCAAATCGTTTCTTGTTTGATTGTGGAGTCCATGTATGTGGAAGGTATAGCTTCTATGACAGTTTCATCATGAACATACCTCATTATCATAGAACCTATAGACCCCCACTATAGTCTTGTTAATTATAACATAACTAGGTTAGTACGGATAATTATGTTGTGTATCAACATTGGTTCAATGATGATTCAATTCATTGCCTTAGGATAGATTGTGCCTAGGCTCTTAAGGTAATTACTTAATATGCTAGCATGGTGCTAGGATAGCTAAGTAGCATTGGATGTCTCGTAGACCCACGGATTGAAGAGGTAGGCAGTAGGTGGTGACAGCCCTATCTGTCCTTTGTAATCCTCCACGTTCGGCTATGCCACAGGCTATTGGCGGGAGTCGCCCTAGAATTGCTAGGGGTAAACCCGTGCCCGATGTGTTGAACCACATAGCATAAGTATTCACTATTGATCTATCTTATGAATAATTAGTTTAGGCTATGTATATGTACAATAGAGCATAGTAGGAGTACCTCCATAACTCTCAACCTTAACTAACCTCTAGGATCCTCTTATCCCCCTTAGACTTGAAAGCTTTTGTGTGTGTCACACTACCTCCACTATTATTTTATCCATCCTTACTAGATTCTTACCTAGACCTTTCTACCCTTTCCACTTCATGATTGTTATATCTCTTCCCCGCCTTCCTTTGGGATCAAATAAATGGCACACTTGAGAATACTCTTAAGGGGAAATGCTATAATGATATCTTCGTGCGCTTGTAGAATTCAACTTGTGATCCAATACAACCATTAACAAGCATTTCTGACACATCAGTTGGAGATGTTCAGTTAATGGTGCATAAGTACTACCAACAAGCATTTCTGGCTCTGTTGCCGGGGATGATTTGTTAGTATATCTTAGGAGCCGTCAACAAGCATTTTTGGCGCCGTTGCAAGGGAAGGCAAATAGATATATAACATGACTGAGTGAGTAGGATAGAACCCTCGGTAGGATTTTAGTAGGATAACCATTCTTTGTTTTTGCATTTTTAATGTGAAAATAGGGTAGTGTATGTCTGGTTTCCGCCTGCCGGAAAACTTTGTTGAAGATCCTGAATCTCTTCTGAGAGACCGACCCCGTGTCGTTACTCCTCAGAAGATTTGAGCGGCAAGGCAAGCCAACATTTCTGCACCAACAATCCAAATGCCAATGGCTCGGAAGACCCTTCGTGAGTTCTCAACTCCCTCTGCTAACAATGTGCCTATTGGGCCCACTGTTAACATGGGAGATGTGAAATTTGAGATCAAAACTGGCCTTATCACTATGGTGCAAGCCAACCCATTCTGTGGGAAGGCTAATGAGGATGCAAGTGCTCACCTGCAACAATTCCTCGAGATCTGTAGCACTTTTAAGATCAGGGACGTGTCTCCGGATGCGGTCCGTCTGAGACTGTTCCCGTTCTCTCTCCTTGGGAGAGCGAAACAGTGGTTCTACGCGAACCAAAGTGCTGTAGAGACTTGGGAGAAGTGTTCTACGGCATTCCTCGCCAAATTCTTCCAGTTGGGCAAAACCAATGCCCTACGTGGAAGGATTTCCACCTTTCAGCAAGAGCTCAAGGAATCTATTCCCGAGGCATGGGAAAGTATTAAGGAGTACATCCTAGCCTGTCCCCACCATGGGATGGATGACTGGCTCCTTATTCAAAATTTCTATAACGGGCTGATCCCATCAGCTCGTGACCATTTGGATGCTGCTGCTGGAGGAGCCTTCTTCTCATTGACGGTGCCAAAAGCTAAAGATCTTATTGATAAGATGGTGTCCAACATGGGATGGAACGATGAGCGTCTCCATACCCGATAGCGAGGCATGCACACCTTGAAGGAGGTGGACATGATCGCTGCAAAATTGGACCTCCTAAGGAAGAAAATTGATGGACAAGTCAGTGGTGATGTGTCTGGCAATGCCTATGCCCTAGACTCTCACATCACGTGTGAAGTCTGTGGCAATATGGGTCATATAGGCAATTATTGCCCAGAAACTCATGAGGATGCCCTATACCTCGCCCACAATGGAAATTTCAACAACAACAATGGCTATCGTCCAAGAGGTCAAGGGTGGGGTCAATAATGCCCATTCTTTCAAGGAGGGTATAACAACAATGGCAACCCTGGAAATCATCCCAACTTGAGAGAACTTGCCATTAGCCAGCTTCAGATCAACGATGCCCTATCCAAGAAGTTATCAGCTAATGACAAGACCCTAGAGAGTATTAATGCAAAGATTGAAGGACTATCCTCAGCATTCAAGAATCAACTGAGCTTCAACAAGATGTTGGAGACTCAAGTGGCACAACTTGCTGCAGTTGTCCCTCCATTAGAAAACAACAAAATTTTGGGGCAGCAGGAGCCCCAGTGGAGAACATCAGTGCAGTGGTTACGAGAGGAGGAAAGACCACTCGTGACCCACCATATCCCATACAAGAAAAGAGGACAACTGAGCCTGAGAAGGAGGATGTCCCACGTGAATAACTTGGTGAGAGAATGGCCAAATACTTTGAAGACACCAACTTATTGCCATTCTCTCACAAACAAAGGAAGCCAATAGTGGATGAGCAATTCAACCATTTTGTTGAGATCATCAAAAATATCCACATCAATGTGCCCTTGATTGATGTGATGCAAGTACCCACTTATGCTTGCTATCTCAAGGACATATTGAAACAAACGGCCATTGCCCACCACTGAGGTCGTCAAGCTTACGGAAGACTGCAGTGCAGTCATCCTCAATAGGCTTCTTAAAAAGAAAAAGGACCCCGGATGTCCTACCATTTCATGCTCAATTGGGGATCACCACTTCGACAAGGCACTTTGTGATCTGGGAGCAAGTGTTAGTGTGATGCCCAAGGTTGTGTTCGACCAGCTGAACTTCACAGAGCTGACTCCAACACCAATGCAGCTACAACTGGCTGACTCTTCAGTCTGTTATCCAGCGGGTATTGCTGAAGACGTCCCGGTGAAGATCCGGAATTGCTTCATACTCGTGGATTTTGTGGTGCTAGACATGGACATCGAGAAGGATACACCACTCATTCTTGGGCGCCCATTCCTCAGCACTGCAAAAGCTCGCATAGATGTGGGAGCTGGAGAAATCCACTTCCATATCAATGGCAAGGAAGAAAGGTTTAACTTTCGGCCAAGATTAGAACAATGCTCCATGATTCAAATCAAGTATGGGCCGAATGATAAACACATTAGAGAGGTCGAAGTCACACCTCAAAAGGTGGACTCACTCATTGCATTCATGAGAAGATTATTCTACAAGGAGAATCCGTCATTTCAACCACGCCGATATCCAAAGGCGACGGAATCATCTGGACCCCAGTCCACCAAGCCGCCAAAGAAGGAATGGCAGAAGAAGCAAGAAGCCGTCTGAGCCCATCCCTCCGGGCCCGGATGTAAAATGAAGATGGAGGAATGTCCATCTCATCGGACGGTGGTGAGACCTACGCCAATAGGTTAAATTGGTAGTTATCCCACTTTATTTTTTCTTTCTTTCTTTTTCCACCCCATTTGGATTTTTCCCATTGCATATTTGATATTTCCTAGAAAGTTGAGAATATTATATTCTCAACTATCATTTTTCTTTCTTTCTTTTCAAAAGAAAATTTTTTATTGGATTTGAAAAAAAGGTTTTTATTTGAAAAACAATTTTTTGTGAGCTGCACATGTGGCATTTCACCAACGTGCTAACTTTATAGCCGTTGGGGAGCCACTTGCCAAAAGGGGAACCAGGGGGCCACCTGTCAGGTCGGTCGAACCCCCTGGTCGGTTGAACAGGGAGTGGAGCCAAATTGGCCCCCCTTCCTCCAACGGCTATATTTTGAACCCCAAGTGACTGTTGGAGGGTGCACCCTATAAATTGTGGCCGTGAGGAGCACCTCTCTCCACACACCACATCATTTTACACATCTCCAAGTCACTCTCTAGCTCACCTTGTTTTTCTTGCTCTTCATTGCAACACTCTTGCTCAAATCCAGCCACAAAAAGAGTTTCTTTTGTTTGCATTTGCATTTTACACTCAAGCTTTCAAGAGGAGAAAATTCGTTGAGAGTTTTGTTTTCCAAACATCGCTTCTTTTCGGATTTTTCTCGCCTTGTTTTGTTCTTGCTTGTTGAAATCAAAAATACATGAAGAGGTTGTTCGGAAAGAGGAAGGAGGCTGCAAGCTCTAGCCATGGTGAAGGTTCTAGTGCACACCTCTCTTCCATGGGTAAAAGCCCAAGGAGGAGAAGTGTGTGTGAGGACACTCCCATTGAAGAGAGAAGCAACCCACACCAACTTCTTCATGACAACGACCTCGACATACGAAGCGAAGTTGAAGATCAAGCATGCAGGCTTCTCCAAGATCGTGAGTTCCGGCACACCAAGGCTTACGATCCACATTTGATCTCCAAAATAGGTATGGACTCCGAATTCCTTTCCATTTGGCATGCAATTGGATTTGATTACTTTGCTCACATAGAGGAGAAAGGTTCACGCCTTCTCACTATCCAATTCCTTTGCACGCTAAGAATAGGATTTGATGGTATTACTTTTAGATTGTTTCAAAAAGAATACAACATCCTATGGAAAGAATTAGGTAGCATCCTAGGCTTCCATAAACGGTGTTTGCTAGATTTAGACAATTTGCCTAAGTTTAACAAACAAAGTTTTTGGCATGAGCTAACTAGTGAGGTCACATGTAGGGCTCCTAGGAATAGCCACATCCAAAACCCTACCTTACGCATAATGCATAGATGGGTGGCTATGACTATGTTCCCTAGGGGAGATGTTAGGGTTGTGCGAGATGATGAATTGAAAATTTTGTTTGCCATGACTAAAAAGATAAAAGTTGCTCCAATCAAAGCCATGATGACACAATGGTTAGATTACATTTCAAAATCAGGACCAATTGAATGCACTTCATTGATTACTCATATTGCTGATAGGGTAGGAGCACTTAAATACTCTTCATTTGAATATATTGAAACTGAAAGAGAATTATTGATGAAGACTATTTAGTGCAAGGACATACCCTTAAGCATGATCAAGATGGGTCATTGATATTTTTCTATCCCGGCTTTGTCAATGAAATTCGGTTACCTAACCCGGATTTTCATTTGTACAAATGCCGGAGGCTAACCATTAATCTTCTTCCCCTTGAGGAATCAAGTAATGTCTCTGGCAGGGTAACAAGGAATCGTGCGAGGGCTGCAGCCACAGGCATGCCACCGATAATATCTCCGGTCCATGAATACCAAGAGGAAGAGAACCCAACGGGTTATGCGCCCGGATGGACTCAACCTCTGACGTATGAGACTGGGGGATCATCTTGGCAAGAATGGCAATGGGATCCACCCTTATCCTCTTCAAGCTCTAGCAGCATGCCCCCAACATCCATGAGAGGACGTCGTTCCTTTTCGGCTAGAAGTCATCATGACTATAGCCAAGGAATGACAGACCTCACTAGACGTATGGGAGAACTTGAAGTGTGAACGGGTGACATCTACAGCACACTCCAGGAGCATGTTCAAGGTACCCAGGATTGGCAACAACACATGGATGCTCAATTCACCAACTTCAACACGGCGCTACAACAACAACAAGCCGATCTTGTAGCGTACTTCCGTCATCAAGGGTTCAACCCTTATCACGGAGGTAGTTGAAGAACAAGTTTGGGGGAGGACCCCCACTTGAGGTAACATGTATCACATTCCTTGCATATTTATTTTCCATCCATCCACTTCCGTTAGATTTGCTTTCATCAAATAAAGATGTGTGGTAAGAATGATTTAGAATTCACATAGATGAAATGATGAATAGTTGCTCTGTTTTATTTTCCTAGGTCTCTAGTTTACAACTTGCTACTCACCGAATATTGCTTTCATTGGTTTGAAATACTTTTACCTTAATTTGGAAATTGTGGGTAGCAAAAGCTTAATCTAATTCTAGGTTGTTGCAAGACTAGAATTAGTAATAGGGCTGCTAGTCCTAGTTTAAAAGTAAAACTTAGATTTCCAGAGAAATTCTAAAAAGATTTAAGTTTCCCTCAATTGATTGGAAATACCTACCAAAGCCATATGATGTTCATACATAGACAAAACCTTATGCATATGCTATTTGCTTTCACATTGAGCCTACTCAAACTAGTATAGACCTATGTGGGAAATCATTCAACTCTTTTTGAATTCAAGACTTCACTTGCACATGCTATACTTCTACACTAGAAGTAAGCAAAACGTCCATCATATCCACCATACCACAACAAAAAGAGAAACTACATGTTATTCATGTTTAGCACTCTCTTCAAAATTCATTGCAAAGAAAGGGAGTAGAAGACATGGCTACAAAATGAAAAAAAATGCTTACTTCATAAGCATGAAAAAAAAAGAGAAAAGTAGCCATGTTTCATCCCTGCAAAAGAAAGAGAGATTATACCAAAAAGAAGTTATCTCAAGTATCCACATCCACTTCCACTCCATCACACATGCACTAGTCTTGAATGAAAAAATTTTGATTTGAATTCTCCTAAGGCTTACTCTTTTGACTTAGCAATATATGTGATGCAAATATGCCTACTTACTTTCCTTACCAAGCTCCACATACAAGCCATATTCAATGAGTAGGAATAGTAGAGGCACAATGCTTTGGTGGGGAAATATTTCCACTATCCACAAAGGAGTGATTGAGAGAATCAAATTGAGGTACTTAATATCTAAATTGAATTCTCCAGGATTTAAGTGGAACTTGATTTCTAGGCTATGTTTGCTCCATTTGCTATTCTACCTTTCAACTACTTATGAATATGAAAAAGCATAAGCCCCATGATAACTTAAGAAAGGTAGAGTATCATAGCCAATTTCTGCAATACTAAGTAGAGTATCTTGTTGTGCATTAGATACTTTTGAAAATAAGATACTGTAGCAAATCCTGATCATTAACCTAAAGTTTTGACTTTGCTCGGGACGAGCAAAGGATAAGCTTGGGCGAGTTTGTTGACGGCTATTATATACCAATTTCATCCGTCAATTTAACTCAATTACGTGAAGGATTTGTCATTTCTTGCACACATCACCTTTCTATCTAACCCAATTCCACTTGGACTTGGAGAAATATGTGTATGCAGCATTTTATGCAGGAAATGAGGAAATGTAAAGGGACCAATCCTATAAAATATCATCCCAGCCAATCAGGCGACGACACGTGGCTCCCATGGATCAAATGGCCCACAAACAGAAGTGTCCGAGGAGATCCAACGGTGTATCACACATATACATCAATGGGACCCACTTGGCAGCCACCTGGAGAAAGCACACGAGAAACGGTGCAATGACCAGGTCAGCCAAACCAGGGGTAGGCCGACCTGGTCTCAGCACCAAACTCGGTCAGCCTCCACGTGTTGGCTCCTCCCGGCTCCCTAGAGTCAATGGTGACTGATTCACGCGCTTTTGGTGGCGGGAACCGACCTCAACACTAGTATAAATAGGACCCCCTACCCCTCACTTCAAGACACACCACTTAGAGGAGTTAGGTTGTAGAGAGGAGAGTCTCTAGTCCCAATTCCAAATTGGGAAAGGAGTAAGGAGTCTCTCTCTTCCCAATCCTACATTGGAAAATGTATGGCTCATGTATTCTTTCTTGTATTTGTGACTTTATGCATAATAAAGATAGTATCTTTAGTCTCTACTTATACATATACTTGGGCAAAGTGTTTCTTGTTTGATTGTGGAGTCCATGTATGTGGAAGGTATAGCTTCTATGATTGTTTCATCATGAACATATCTCATTATCATAGAACCTATAGACCCCCACTATAGTCTAGTTAATTATAACATAACTAGGTTACTATGGATAATTATGTTGTGTATCAACATTGGTTCAATGATGATTCAATTCATTGCCTTAGGATGGATTGTGACTAGGCTCTTAAGGTAATTACTTAATATGCTAGCATGGTGCTAGGATAGCTAAGTAGCATTGGATGTCTCGTAGACCCACGGATTGAAGAGGTAGGCAGTAGGTGGTGACAGCCCTATCTATCCTTTGTAATCCCCCATGTTCGGCTATGCCACAGGCTCTTGGCGGGAGTCTCCCTAGTATTGCTAGGGGTAAGCCCGTGCCCGATGTGTTGAACCACATAGCATAAGTATTCACTATTTATCTATCTTATGAATAATTAGTTTAGGCTATGTATATGTACAATATATCATAGTAGGAGTACCTTCATAACTCTCAACCTTAACTAACCTCTAGCATCCTCTTATCCCCCTTAGACTTGAAATCTTTTGTGTGTGTCACACTACTTCCACTATTATTTTATCCATCCTTACTAGATTCTTACCTAGACCTTTCTACCCTTTCCACTTGATGATTGTTATATCTCTTCCCCACCTTTCTTTGGGATCAAATAAATGACACCCTTGGGAATACTCTTAAGGGGAAATGCTACAATGATATCTCCGTGCGCTTGTGGAATTCACTCTATGATCCAATAGAACTATTAACAAGCATTTCTGACACATCAGTTGGAGATGTTTAGTTAATGGTGCATAAGTACTACCAACAAGCATTTCTGGCTCCGTTGCCGGGGATGATTTTTCAGTATATCTTTAGGAGCCGTCAACAGCAACCATCGGGTTTTGAAAATCCAAATTTTCCTAATCATGTTTACAAACTGTCCAAAGCCTTGTACGGTCTCAAACAAGCCCCTAGAGCATGGTATGATAGGTTAAAAACATTCTTACCTGAAAAGGGGTTTACCGTGGGCAAGGTTGATAAAACTTTTTTTGTGCTTAAGCATGGCAATAACTCATTATTCGTTCAAGTGTATGTGGATGATATTATCTTTGGTTGTGCTTCTCATGATCTTGTATCCAAGTTTTCAGCTATGATGAGTTCAGAATTTAAGATGAGTATGATGGGAGAACTCACGTACTTTTTGGGGGTGCAAATCAAGCAAACCAGGGAAGGTACCTTTGTGCATCAAATAAAGTATACAAGAGACCTTCTTAGGCGCTTCAACATGGACAAAAGCAAGCCTCTTCGGACACCAATGGGTACAGCAACGACACTTGAACTTGACGAAGATGGTGAACCCATGGATCAAAAAGAATATAAAAGCATGATCAGATCACTTTCGTACCTCACAGCATCAAGACAGGACATACAATTCAGTGTATGTCTTTGTGCACATTTTCAAGCTTCCCCGCGTGCTTCACATCGTCAAGCTATCAAAAGAGTTCTCTGGTACATACATGGAACTAAAAAACTTGGCATTTTTCTTCCTTCTTCCTCAACTGTTACTTCGAAAGCTTTTTCAGATGCTGATTTTGGGGGTTGTAGGATTGATAAGAAAAGTACTTCGGGTGCTTGTCATTTTCTTGGTAATTCTATTGTTGCTTGGTCCTCTAAAAAACAAAACTAAATTGCACAATCCACAACCGAATCTGAATATGTAGCTGCTGCTAGCGCTTGCTCACAAATTCTTTGGATTGTTCAAACACTTAAGGACTATGGGGTTGATCTAGATAGTGTTCCACTATTTTGGTATAAAAGCAGTGCCATTTGCATTGCTAAAAATCCCGAGCAACATTCGAGAACAAAGCACATTGACATTAGGTATCACTTTCTCCGTGATAATGTTGAAAAAAGAAACATTGTGCTTCGCCATGTAGATATCGAACAACAATTGGCTTATATTTTCACAAAACCTTTGGATTTCACTTGTTGTTGTTTCATTCGTAGTGAAATAGGGGTTATGCATTCTCATGGGTTAAATTAAGGGGGAGTTTTTAAACTTGGGAATTCTATGTGTGAATCTGAATTTAAAATGATATGAGCATAGTATTTCATACATATATGACTTTGTGATTCCTTTTACATGTTGAAAGTTCTTACTACATTACTCATGTTATACATTTTGTAGTTTTTGCCATGACTAGTAATTGGAATAATTACTTACACTAAATATGGCCATGATCGAACTTTCTTGCTGTTTTGAACTTGTTGCATGCTCACAAGTTCTTTTAATAATGAAAAAAATAATCAATCAACCTTCCGCATGTTGAGCTTTTATGATCAAATAAAAATGAGAAAAAGACCAAGAGAATATGCATGCATCACACTTCTTCTTTTGAGATGGATTATCATTGCACTTAGATATGAACTTCGAAGTTCTGTATGACTAAAACCACGTGCTTAAGCTTCTAATTGTCAAATGACATAGGCTTGGCTTGTTTGGTTAGAATAAGGCAGATGCGACATATAATCTCTTGCAAATGTTATATGATCAATATTTGAGCTTTAAATGATATTGAAAAATGAAAAATACAGCAACAAGTGTCATGCTTTCATGTTTTGAAATAGTTGAGTTTGTGAGGTCATGACTTGCTGAAATTGAAATTTACACTTGATCTCTAGCATGACTTACACTACTTTATGTATCTCTTTGATGTGATAGTGTAAGTTACTTGATAGTATGACTTGGATGAGCTTTGCTTTATATGTATATGTTATAAAATGCTCACAACAATTAAAATTTATCTTTTGTATCTTGCTGAATACATTGTCAAAGGGGGAGAAATTGATCACACATTGCACACATTCAGAAGTATTTTGGCACGATTCTTCTCAGGGAGAGAATTTTTTTTGTACTTATGTTTTTCTTCTCATTTTATTTCTGACTTACAAAGGGGGAGAAATATGTATAGGATAAGAATTTTGTTTTCAAAACTTTTCATGTGAAAGCTAATGTTCGGATTCTAAGCGGTGTTGCCAATGCATTCATCAAGGGGGAGATTGTGAGACCTATGTGTGTTGAATACATTGGCTATGATGATAAAAGTTTTGAATATCACCAAAACACCTTTTTCAACATGGTCCGAGCTCAAGCAAGGTCCGACAATAGATCCGACTTGTTTTGGGTAGCTCTGTCAAGGTCCGACGTAAGGTCTGACTTGCTTTGTCTAGGTCCGACTTACTTTGGCTAGGACTGACTTCTTTGTCTAGGTCCGACTTACTTTGTCTAGGTCTGACTTCTTTGTCTAGGTCTGACTTACTTTGGCAAGGTCCGACTAAGCTTTAGTAAGCTCTGGCGTTAGGTCCGACTATATCTTTGGTAAGCTCTGCTGCTAGGTCCTGCTAGCTTTGGTAAGCTCCGGCTCAAGGTCCGATTAGTTTTGACAAGGTCCGGGGCTAGATTGCAATGGTTCTGCGTTTACTTTGAATTGATTCGAACTTGCTTTACATCTAAGGAAAGCTTGCTTAGTATTCTTTTACTAAGTTTTTGGTGTGTTTTGGTGGTTATGGCTGAAATCGTTTTGCTATGGTTTGCAACATGCTTATGTGAGTTGCTCATGCAAGGTGTTACGATTATCAGAACTAACGAGAGTCAAGTCGAGAACTTGTGCTCGGAAGTATTGGTTATTTATTCATATGCAGGTGTTGCTTGAGTTCAAGAAATGGCTGGTAACAGGATCCATTGAACTAGTTTTAGGGAGAAGATGAGGTTCAACAACCAAGTTTGGGAGGAATTGTGGTTGAGTTGATCAGGAGGTCGCACAACATGTTTGAATCAAGAACAATGCATATGAAGGTATTGTGGATGTTGTTGGAAGGTGTTCGCACATGTGCAAGGAGTGCATGGACGTGGCTACATGGTTCCGAGGCGTGATGAAGAGATGTGGAGGTAAAAAATTGGTCGGAAAAGTCCAAACGACTAGGTTATAGACTCAAGTTGCGGCTGAGTCGGGTTTGACTCAAATATAGAAAGATTTGAGTTGGTTATGATAGGATTTCGTGTGGGTCATGAAGTTGAGTTGTTATAGGAATGTGGGATACGTTCCTAAGGTATTTGGAAGTCTTAAGATTGCTTCTATCTGCATATAGAAGTGTCTTGAGCATATATGGAAAGTTTCGGTTGAATCTGAGTAGGATTTGAGTCCTAGTTAGGGTTGGGTTGGCATAAGGGCTGGTTATATAAGCAAGGGAGGCTAGAGCTCGTAGTAGACGACTTTGGGGCTGTTCATCTTGTGGTTTGATCAATAAAATTCGTATTTTAAAGGAACTTTTGTGCCTTGTTCGTCTAACTTGTTTCGGACAAGTTTTTCTCATCAAGTTTTTGCACAACACTACCTATCATTGGTGGTTTTATCATAACTCGAGTTTTACAGATCCAATTGATGTGATTATTTTTTGGGTTACCTTCACAACTTGATTATCTATCATCTGTGAAAATTTCACGGTAATTGGATTGGTGGTTTTGGATCTACACGAGTTTCATTGCAGTGTTGCAGATCTAGTTTTTCTCGGGTAGAACAGATTGACCTTCGTTCAATCTTTTGATCGTAACTTGAGTTTTTCTCAACGGTTTTTCATGATTCTTATTGTCGTGTCTTCGTTACTTGATTGTCCATAATATATACTGGTTTTGTCACGATTGATCACGTTTAGATTAGTCGCACACATGATTTCTTTAACATATCATTTTTTCTGACGAGGGGTTTTTGTTGCTTCTGCTGAAAAAGTTTTTAATCTACCATTCATTGCCCCTCTAGTAGCTTTTCACGTGCTCTTCGATCCTACATCATCGAATTCTAGACCAGGCTCGATGTCAAACTGGTTTGATAACTCTTCTTCTTGGTAAACCTCATCAGTCTCAACATTCAACAACGACGAAGTATCATGGTACCCAATATTGTCTGGTGTATATAACCGTTCATGAGGATTCACCTTTTGTATAACCCACCAAGCACTTAGCTTTTCGGCTGGATACTTTAGATAATACACTTGCTTGACTTGGTGTGCAAGGACGAATGTGTCACAGCCTCGTAGCAGTTCTTTGTGTTTCACTTCGACCATGCCAAATTGGTTTTGTCGAGTTCATGTATTATTATCAAACCAATCGCAATCGAAAAGACTACTTTGAGCACCTTATTCCCGACAAAACTGAATTCAAAGATTTTTTAATGATTCCATAATAATTAAATGCCCGTCCTTCGGCATCAAGAGCTGTATTCACAACTCTGGTATTACATGTTGTCGAGAGAGGACAAAGATCTTCAAATTCAGTTGAACGAAATTGGAACCTATTGACATCGTATCGACTGTACCTTCTAACTTTAAACGATTTGTAGGACAGTTGATGCAAGTCCTCATGGACTCCTGCATCTTTTTTGCACTTTCCAAATATAGAAGTTAGGAGAAATTTTTGCGCAATAATAATTATCCATAAAATTAGAGAAGGACAAGAAATTGTTACATGATCTCTAAACCAGGTTTGGAAGTTAGGTCCTCCATTTATTCCCCTACGTCGCTTCTTTAGTACTTGATTGCTTGTAGGTTGATGCTTACACTTCCAATTTTCTTGGTGAAACAAACTACATAAGGAGGAAACAGGATGATTAGTATATATGCTGACATGTGTGCTTATTAGTATAGATAGTGAACAAAAACTTACTTAAAATATTTGCCCATCCCTTCTATATTAGCGTGCATGTAACGCAAAGCAGCTATCCTTTCTTCTGGTGTAGCATCGTAGCTCGTGCTACTACTAACGGTGGTTCTTCTCGTTTGAAAAATGGAGAGGTCGCTACAATGGGGTGCTACATCCATATTGTACCGCAACGTTGGAGCATTAACATTGTCTTCCCCTACAAAGTGAACACTTGAAAAATATCCTATCTCCTGAAGTGTAAATGCTTCAGCGATGCATCCTTCAACCCTTGTACTATTGTGAACCATTGGTTTCAGACATCTGAGTGCTCTTTCAATGTGGTACATCCACCTGCATTGAACGGGGCCGCCTACTTTAGCTTCATAGGGAAGATGGATTAGGAGGTGTTGCATTGGGTTGAAGAACCCTAGGTGGAAAAAATTTCCATCTTACATAACAACACACGTACCTCCATTTCCATCTTCTCCATCATCTCCTTTGTGATCTCTTTAGCACAAAGATGTCTATAAAAATAGCTAAGCTCAGCTAACACCTTCCACATCGCATCACCAAGATATCCCCGAAACATTACCGGCAAAAGTCTTCCATAATTATGTGATAATCATGATTTTCAACCCAGTGAGTTTTCCTGCCTTAACATTCATAGCTCATCTCAGGCTAGCAGCATAACCATTGGGAATTTGAACTTTTTCAACCACTAAAAAACTTCTTTCTTGTCTTTAGGTCTCAGACAGAAAGATGTGTGGGGTTTGCCATCGGTTTCAGTGAGCTCAAGACTTGTACGGTTACAAATTTCTGTGAAATCCTCTCAAGCCTTTAGATGGTATTTTGTTTTGCCCATCATATCCAAGCATGTTCTTACAATGCACTCGCCAAGGTTACGCTCCTGGTGCATGACATCAATGTTGTGCATTAGAATTAAGGACTTCACATACGGTAGATCCCATAATGCACATACATGAGTCCAATTATTATCATCTTCGTATCCAACAAAATATCCAGGACGATTTTCATCTCGTACAAGTTTGTCTAACATTGCAAAAATCTCTGACCTGTTCAAACGCTACGGTGGTCCATTTGTGACAATGGTGTCCTTTCTGAAAGCATTTTTCTGTTGCCTAAAAAAGTGATTCTTAGGTAACCAATGTCTATGACAATCAAAGTAACTTATCTTGCCACCATGACTAAGGCGAAAACATTCCATGTCTGCAGCACAGATCGAACAAGTCAAACGACCATGAGTGCTCCAGTTAGAAAACATGTTGTATGCAGGAAAATCATGAATAGACATGAGGTATGCAACTCAAAGGTTGAATTTCTAGTGTTTGTAATAGTCATACGCTTCGATTCCTATCCATAATTGTTTCAACTCTTCAATCAACGGCTTCCACATCACGTTGAGTCATGAACCAGGATAATCTGGTCCAGGTATGATGAGGCAAAGGAACATAAACTCATACGTCATACAGAAATATGGTGGTAAATTGTAAAGGATAACAAACACGGGCCAACATAAGTACGATGTGGCATTTGTACTGAATGGTGAGAAGCCATCTATCACTAATACACGATGCGGATGTTTCTTGCATTGTTGGCGAAATATGGATCAAAGCGTTCCAACGCCTTCCATGCCTCACCGTGAGACGGGTGCACCATGACTTCAATGTTATCACGTACACCTTCTTTGTGTCATCGCATATGTTTGACAGTTCTTTTGGAGAGAAACAAGCATTTCAGCCGAGGTGTGATAGGAAAGTAACGAAACTACTTATATGCCACTTCGGTCTGTACACGCTCGCCTTCGTGATTATCAACTTCGGCGAACCTCGACTTACCACATTGTAAGCACTTCTTCTCGTCAGCATACTCTTTCCAAAAAAAGCATGCAAATGTCTGGGCACACATCAATCTTCTCATATTTCATACTAAGACAAGAAATCAATTCTTGGACTGGTACATATCTTTCAGCAATACATGAGGTTCTAAAAGGATATCATTGATCAATTTGATAAGATCGTTGTAATAGTTATTGGAGAAGAAATGTTTTTCTTTATTGCCATAAATTTGGTGATGATACTAAGGAGAGTCACTTTCTTGTGTTCATGAAGTGGCTGTTCTGAATCTTTTGGAAGCTTGAAGAACGTTTCAACTTCTGTTGTACGAGCATCCTCTGTCAACTCAGGATTTATGGCTTCAAGCATCTCGCCCATCATATCAACACGTGTGTTATTAGACACCACTTTTTCTTCAACAGCTTGAGAACGTGTCTCACCGTGAAAGTATCAGACCGCATAATTTTGCATGAAACCATTTCAACACACCTAAAATCTCAAAGTCACTTTGTCAGAAAAACTTTGCATTCTGGCATTTCATACATGGGCACCAAACCTTATTGTTGTTAGATAATGAAAAAGCTTGTTGTATAAAAGCATTAGTCTCATTGAACCACTCATCTGAGTGTTGCCCATTCTTTTTCTAACCAGAGTACATCCAAGTGCGGTCTTCAGTCATTGAAAGTAGACACATCATTATTAGTTTATTTTTTAGTGTATGTCACGGCCCCTAGAACTAGGATGATAGGTCCTAAATCCATCCAAGAGTGACCGAGGGAGCATGCTTATGACAAGACACGGAGTCCGAATTCAGACAAAATTTTAGTAGCATAACCCCACTATTTTCCACTGCACGCCCAAAAAATGGTGCAGCAGAGAACAACAGGGTTATACTGTCAAAATCACGTCCGAATCCACACCCCGTACCTAGCTCGTCATAAGCACGTCCTCGGTCATTCTCCGGCTGTCCAAAAAGAGACATTTGCGAACCTGCACGACTCACATGTCTATCACATGTGAAACGTGCAGATTCAAAACGGGTAATGAATTTCTATAGGTTATGTTAAACAGATTTATTTTCCAGTTATTTCTGAGAGAGGGAAGAATGAGAAAGAGGGGGAAAGTTGGTCGGAGTTGAAAGTTTCTAGTCTGGTTGCATCGTCCACGCGCGTGTGCTCATTGAAGTCCTCATTCTCGCTGACCGCCATCGTGCTCGTCTCGACCCATTTATGTGTGTCCTGTTGTACACGGTCAAGTTATGCCAAGACGAACCGGCTCAAGACCCATTTATATACATATAGTGTTAAACACTCACAAACATTGAACAAACATTAAACAAAAATAAAACAATTACATACTCATTAAACAATTTACAACTAATTAAACAAAATAAAACAATTACATACTCAATAAACAATTTGCAAAGTAAACTACTAAAAAATATAATAACCTAAACAAACTACTTAAATATTTTAATAACCTAATAAAAAATTCAAAAACAAATTAAACAATTTAATAACCTAAACAAACTACTTAATCAATTAATTTACCTAATTCAACTTTAAACTAACTAATTGTAGACATTAAAAACCTAATTAACCTAATTATAATTACATATATGAAAGTAAACAACCTAATTACAATTACAGAAATTTTAAAAAAAGTGGATGTCATAGCTTGGCCGACGGTGGCACGGCTGCAAGCACGGCACGGCGCGGGAGGAGCCGGACATCGGAGAGGAGGCGACGGTCGGCCTTGGAGAGCGTGCAGGAGGCGGCGAGCAGGAGTACACTGGTCGTCCGAGGGCGGCAGGCCTCGGAGGGCGGCGACCGTCAGAAGGCAGAGGGCGTCAGAGAAGGTTGTGGGCCTCGGCCCGAGGCGGCGGCTCGCGCCGAAGCGGGAGGAGGCGGCGGGCGTCGTACGACGGCAGGCGTCGAAGGCGGCGGGCCTCGGAGGAGCGGTGGCGTGCAGGAGGAGGTGAAACGGCGTGCGGGAGGGGAGCAAAACTGCTCCCCTCCCGCGCGTGGGGGATTATATATCACTTTATTTACGACAGTTCCCGAAACCCTCGTAAATGACCCGTATTTACGACGGTTAGGTCAACCGACATAAATGGTCTATTATTTACGATGGTAACTATCGTAAATAATATTATTTATGAGGGTTTCTTGTAACCGTCATAAATATTTGCCTTATTTACGAGGGTTGTTTTTAACCATCATGGATAATATTATTAACGATGGCACCTTCGTAAATAAAAGCCCCCCTCGTTAATTGACGAATTTTCTGTAGTGTGTGGATTCTGAGTTTTAGTAAAACTCGGGGAGGGGGGGGGGGTTAGTAGGGCTAAGTGGCTCCTGATGCCACTGATAGAAAACTAAATTTATAGGATCCTAGGTTAGCCAATAATTTCCTCAGTTTAGGTTTGTGTTTAGACAATCATCAATCAAATCCTAATCTAATTATGAGACAATTAGAGCAGTGAACTGTAATTAGATGAGAGATTGGACATACCTTGGGGAATACCCGTAGCGGATGAAGATTGAGATGTTGCCATGGTGATGGCCTTGGAGACATCTTGTGTAGGTGGCGGTGCTGCTCAGTAGCGCGGAGGACCGTCCCCGACCTTCTTCTTCTTTGGTTATTGGAACCGCTTAGGAGCTAGGGCATGTGAGG
Organism: Tuctoria greenei; assembly: GCA_036927565.1. Lineage (NCBI taxonomy): Eukaryota > Viridiplantae > Streptophyta > Magnoliopsida > Poales > Poaceae > Tuctoria > Tuctoria greenei. Next base: position 118,544,004 of record JAYESD010000002.1, read on the forward strand.
TTTACAAGATGCATTTCATTCGGTGACCTTTGCTTAGGGGATGCCCTTCTATTTATTAAGGTGAAGGAGCGACCGAGGGGACCTTCTCAACCGATTCGGTTGGGATGTGTCCCGATCAGACACCGTGAGGGTAAATTAGGATATTGAGTCGGTTATGAAATAACCGTCTCATTTTTTGAAACAGAAGAAAGCAGTGGGGCTGAGCCCGACTGCTATGAAATTATATTAATATTAAGAAGGATACAGCATGGACAGAATTAATACAAAAGCTCGAGATGAGCTAGCCTACAAATCAAGATAAATTAGCATACAAGTCCTAACTTAAGTACTTCCGGCTCCTTGATGAGTAGAGGGGAGACTGAGTTGTTCCATTTCCTAGTTGGGTTTTCATTCTTGATGCCTGCAGATAACACTCTTTCTGAAAGAACTTAAGCTAACAATAGTGGATGATGTCAGAGTTTCAAAGATCTTTCTGCTTCTCATGTTCCATACAGTCCAGCATGCAACGATGAAGGCATCCATAAAGAAAGGATATTGGAAGCGTTTTCTCGCTTTTATAATCATACTATAAAACAGAAGATTAAATTTCCAACGGATTCCAAGGCTTATTCAACATTCCTTGGCAAATCTGCACTTGAAAAATAGATGAAGTGCTGTTTCCTGGCAACATCTTGAACAAATCTCACAACAATAGTTATTATTTTCCAGCTGAATTTTTTTTCTTTTTAAGGATATCCCTTGAGTTTAATCTGTCCATTAAAAGAAGCCACATGAACACTTTGAGTTTATTGTTGCACTTAGCTTTCCATATCCAGCGTATAGGTTTTGGCGGTTGTAAATACTTGAAAGCCACATCATAACATCTTTTATGCCCTGTTTGGCGCAGCTTCTGCTATAGCTTCTTCATAAAAATAAGTTGAGGGTGTGCCAAACAGGAAGCTACTGTAACAGCTTATCAGTTCAGCTAAAAGCAGGATATAGCAGAAACTGCTTTCCATCAGCTTTTCAAAGAACCTGCTTTTGTAACAAGTCCCAGCTGCGCCAAACAGAGCCTTAGAAGAGAAACGACTTGCGCCCCAGATCGGATGCCAAGAGTCCAAACTGTTGACATTCAATACAATTGTTTGTAATTTGGTATCTAGCAGCAGGAGCTCCTGAAAAGCTTCATTAGAGAGTAGGGTATGAAAGATTTCAAATAAATCATCGGCATTGAAGAAGTTCTGAACTGTTATGTGCTTGTTTCTAGCAAACGAAAATAGAGCTGGGAACTCCTCATTTAAACACGTGTTGTTCCAGTTATCCATCCAGAAAAATATTGTGGATCCATTTCCTAATGTTTCCCATGATATGCCCTTAAAAGTTTCCACAAGCCAAATTATATCACGCCACCAAAAAGATGCCTTCGAAGGGATTAGGGATTCCTTGAAACCTGCTGAATAGTAGAAGGACCAGATCATTTTTACCCATGGGACATTAACTTTGTTCATGAATTTGTGTAGCTGTTTCAACAGGAGGGCTTCATTTTGTCTTTTGAGATCAATGATTCCCAGTCCACCTTTATTCTTGGGTCTCAAGCATGTTTCCCTTTAACAAGAGCTTTCGTCTTACTAGAGAAGTCTGATCCATTTCACAGACAATGTTTTCTGGCTTAGTCAATTATTTCAATGACTGTTGCTGGAATTTTTAGAGAGCACATTGTATAAGTTGGGAGTGCAGAAATAACCAAATTTACAATTTGTAATCGACCAGCTTGAGATAATAAACGTGACGTTGCTGAAAGTCTCATTTCCGTCTTAGATATTAATGGATTATAATCCAAAACACATGGTTTATTCAGCCGAAGAGGTAATCCAAGATAAGTGATCGGAAATTTACCCAACTCACAACCAAATGTGCCAACCAGTAACCATATTTGATATTCCATTACATTAATAGGTATTAGGCGTAACTTTTGATAGTTCACAAATAAGCCTGTTGAGAGGGAGAAACTGTGAAGTAAGTTTTTTAAACCAAAGAGCCCCTTTTGTGATGCTTTAATAATGATCAGTGTATCATCTGCATATTGTACCACAGGGAAATCTTCACAACTATCTTGTTTGATTGGCTTTGGAAGGAGCCCTTTCTGTTGAGCTTGGTTGAGGATGTATTGTAGTAATTCTCCAACTAAAACGAATAGCAGTGGGGAAAGGGGATTCCCTTGCCGAACACCTCTCGACATCTAAAAGGCTTTCCTAGGACACCATTTAAAATAATGTATGCATTTGCTGAGCTGAGAAGATTTTGTACCTATTGTATCCATTTATCATTGCAGTATGTCCAAAGCCAAGCATCATATTAACAATTGTAGTATGTCTAAACCAAGCATCATATTAACAACTGCAGTATGTTCCACCGCGTCAAAAGCTTTTGCAAAATCCAATTTCAGAACCACAACCTTTTTTTCCATCACTTTGTATCTATGAATGTATTCATAAGTGAATGTAGCCTAGAGGGGGGGTGAATAGGCTATTTGATTCTTTGTTGATCCTTGAAACACTTAACAGATTGATCAAATACAGGGAGATTGGACTAGTCCGGTATGCGTGGACTAGAAAGATCAAGATTAATCGATAATTTCACTTCTGGTACCCTATGCAGTGAAAAGTAATTGGCAACTTGGATGTATTCCAACAGTGAAACAATGTATGTCAAAGATCAATTTTAATTCCAATGTTTTAACGTGAGTTACACAAGATTATGCAAACCCTAGAATATGATGAACGATGAAACAAAAGTGGGTGAGACAAGATTTTATCCCGAGGTTCGATTCCACAGAGGAAATCTACATCCCAATTGAGGAGTCTATGGAGGACCGGGTCTTCACCAACCCTACCCTCGTCGAATCGCCACGGAGGCCGATTCTCTTCCACTAATCACAAAGGGGCAAATAACTTGTTCAAGGGGTTTTCTCACAAGTTGAGAGCTCCCCAAGAATTACAACGATGAGCACCACCAAACATACTCAAAAGATATACAATAAAACAATTAGAGTGTGCGAAAGATCTAACCCAAGAGCTCAAGATGTGTAGAACAAGTCTCTCCTTTTATCAATTGCTAATCCTCAAAGATTTGATCCTTTTAGGGTTAGGATGTGTTGAAAGATGTGAATTCTAGGCTCTTGGGAGGTGTGACGGCGCAGGGGGTTGAGAGAGTTGGCTGTATGGCTGTACACCTCTATTTATACTAGGGTTTCCAAAAGTTACCGTTAGGGTTTGCAATGTCTGGACTAGTCCATGGTGGACACCATACTAGTTCGGTGTGCGGCGTGTGGAAAACCCTAAGTATTGATGGATACCGGACTAGTCCGTTAAGGTGCGAACTAGTCTGATTTTAGTCAGAAACTTTTCGTACTAGTCTGATGGATATCGAACTAGTCTGGTGTGATGAACACCGTGTAGGACTAAGGACAAGTCCGCACTTGGAGGGACTTATCCGATTTTAGTCAGAGAGTTTTCAGACAAGTCTGGTCAATATCGGACTTGTCAGGTGTTTTGCAAATGTGAAGGACTGCGGACAAGTCCGCACTGGGGGAGGACTTGTCTGTTTTTAGTTAGAGAGATATCGGACTAGTCCGGTGTATATCGGACTAGTCCGCTCTTCCTGTGAAATGTGTAGTGAGTTGAATTATTACTTGAGCTCTTGGGTTGTTTTTCTCCAACACACTCCATACAAAATAATCTAATCTTTTCAGCTCCTGAGCTCTTTTACCTTTAAATCCTCATTCTATTTCCTTTTTGTGCTTTCTTTCTCATTTCTTTAAAACATGCGCTCATCTCAACAATTTTGTTAGGATCTCATTTGTTTGTCATTAATCAACGAAAACCCACAAGGGATGCCTAGATGCACTTTCAATCTCCCACTTTTTGGTGATTAATGACAACCAATTGAGATTACACAAATATGATGAAAAATTCAGATTTTCATAAAGTGTGCACATATGACTTTTGAGCAAAAATAGCAAATGTAAGAGTAATACATATGTGCACTCATTATGGTGGGGTGCAAATCTATGTGTGTGAGCAATAATATTGATATGGATGTCATAAGAGGCATAATCATAATAACATCAAGAATCTCAAGCATACATAGCAGTTTTAAACATAAACCATTGATCATAAGCATAACATAGTCATCATTTCACAACACATGTCCAAAAGCATGAGAGAGCATAATTAAAGTTTTACAAACCCAAAAGCATGATAGAGTAGCAACAAAAATACAAAAGAGGAATAGAGCTCTCTCTCTCTCAACCTAATGCTACGACCTAAGACTCCCCCTCAATCTCTCCCCCTTTGGCATCAAGGCACCAAAAAGAAGGAGAAGAGGGATCTAGTGGTCGTTGCCAGCTCACTCCGCGCTATCGGTCCTTTCATCATCTTCGTCGTCAGCCTGAGGAGGAGGAGGAGAAGAACCACTCATCGTGCCCTGAAGGACAAAGTAGGCAAGCTCGAAAGGATAAAGAGGTGCAAGCTCCGAGAAGTTAGAGGCGGAGTCCCCTGAGATAACTGGAGACCCAATAGGCTCAATCTCCAGTTTTTGACAAATTGCTTTGACATTGTCCTTCATGTATCTCATTTGCTCTTTTCTTGCCTTTTTCATCTTATAAACCTTCACCTCAGTTTTGCGGCAAGAACCAAATATGGTAGCCAAGTACTTCATGATTCCACTAGCGGACCCTTTGCTAGATGGAGGGGCCCTAGTGCCAGAGGAAGGTCTTGTATCTTCTTGAGCTCTCTCCGGATGTTCCTCACTTGAGGCAGGTGAGGGAGCAGCTGAGAGAGAGGCTTGAGAAGGCTTCTGAGGCCTTAGAGCAGTATGCTCCACATCCTTCACAAACTCAATTCCTGTTACTTTTTCAATCATGAACATCAAGTATGGTGCATAGCCACAGGAGCGGTTTGGTGTGAAGGAGATGTTCACCATGTCATTCCATATGTAATCAAAGATATCAAACTTCATTCTCTTGCTAATCACTTTCATCAAGGTTCTCAAGTAACCTTGGACACTCCTGGCATCTCCATCCTTTGGAGAAATTGTCTTTCGGAGCACTCTATTGAGAACAATGAAGAAGGGCTTCATGTTCTTGGTTGAGGGAGGATTGTATTTGAGGCGTGTATCATAAAGAAAATCCATCTTGTCCTTCTCCAAAACACCAAGATTGTGAATCACAATCTCATTGTTGTCGGTGTCCTCAAGGTGCAGCAGCCTGGCAAACTCAGCATAAGTAACTGCGTACTTGGATCCATGTGTCATCCAAGTCACTCTCTCTTCTTCATCACTGGCAAAATAGCATGTAGAGTAAAACTGGGCTACCACTTCATCATTCCAGTTGTATCTAAAGGAAAACAGGTCCTCTAGACCATGCCTCTCTGCAGCCTCTACCACCTCACTAAAAGCACCACAACTCTTTCTTTTAAAGTGGCTCCAGTCAATCCATTTGTTGTGGACCACTGGAGTCTTCATTTGGAGGTACACGATGTTGTAGTAGTCCGAGTGGAAGTGACTCCAAAATCTCGGGTCAGCTACCTTTTTCCCACTGCTATAGGCATCAATCTTCTTTAGATTCCATGCTACATCTTCCTTTTCCATTGAACTTCTCCTCCGAGGGGTCCCTATTTCCTTGTCTTGGAGCTGTCATCTTGAGGGGGCCAATCGGGCTGGAGGCAATTCCTTTTCCTTTCTTTTCCCTTGTACTGGCGATGAGCAGGCGATCTAGGACCAACCACATCTTTCCCTCTGGAAGCTGGCTTCTTAGCTGGAACCTTTCACCGCACCCTAGGTGGAGTGGGAGAGGGGTCAGCGGTACGGTCTTCCCTTTTCCTGGTGTGGCCTGTCGAAACACGAGGCAAAGTCTCTTGATCTAATTTGGCCTCAAAGTCCGAGATATCTTCGTTTGAGTTCGACATTGTCCTGACAAGCAGGTGATATATGACATAGATAAGAATTGGTTGCAAGCGAAAGCATCGAGTTGAAGAATGTTGGGGTTTTGTTCAACAAACACCGGACTTGTCCGTTGCTCAGTGCGACTAGTCTGGAGTACCGGACTTGTCTGCACCGATAACTGACTAGTCCAATATTTGGCTACTTAAACCCTAGCCAACGAAGTAATGGAATTCCTCAATGCAAAAGTGAAGTAGTGTAGTTGTAATACAAACAGGGAGGCATGCATTGACTGGAGGAGCTAAGCTATTTGAGCAAAAACAAGGAAAATTGAAGGTTCTAAGTTTTGGAGAGAAATTAACAAATCCTTCGATTCGAGGTGTTGAAGGAGTTCTTGATGCAGACTAGTCCGGGGTCTTCGATCCCATTGCAGTGGAGATCGATTCCCACGAAGATTTGAGTGGATTTGATAGAGAACTCGCAAAATCGCCTTGGGGCACTTGAGTGAGAGAGAACGTGAGAGGAGTTGTGAGGAGGAAGAAGATTAGGTTTGTGCCGGCCCTAGGGTTATGGAGTCAAAAAATCGGACCAGTCCGTGATTGGACCGGACTAGTCCGGACTATCGGAAAACTCAGCGGACTAGTCTGGAATGTGCAGACTAGTCAGTGGTCACATGGACACAAAAATATAGGCCTTTCATATATATTCGAAGGTGCTTAAAAAGAAAAATAGGGGGCAATAACACACAAATAATCTTGACGAATATGATCAGTAAACATACAACAATCAAGCTATGACCATAGTTCACCAAGATAAAGTAACTAACATAGTTTTTTGGAGAAAATAGAGGGAGATTATTTTTCTACACAATCAACATGATTTTGATGGTGGCATACAGGTATGCAAGTTTTCAAGCCACGTTCCGAGCATCAAGGATATTTAGTTCATTTTGGAGCTCACAAAAGTGTTTTTCATCAAGTGGCTTGGTAAAGATATCGGCTAGTTGTTTTTCAGTATTGACATGGGAAATGGTTATGTCTCCTTTCATTGAGTGATCTCTCAAAAAGTGATGTCGGATGTCTATGTGTTTGGTTCTATAGTGCTCAACAGGGTTATGGGCAATTTTAGTTGCACTCTCATTATCACAAAGGAGTGGAATACGGCTCATATTGTAACTGTAATCCCTTAGAGTTTGTCACATCCAAAAGAGTTGTGCACAGCAACTCCCAGCTGCAACATACTCCGCTTCGGCCGTGGATAAGGCAATGGAATTTTGTTTCTTGGAGGACCAAGAAACTAGGGATCTACCTAGGAATTGGCAAGTACCGGAGGTGCTTTTTCTATATACCTTGCATCCGGCATAATCTGCATCGGGGTATCCAATGAGATTGAATTTTGAACCTTTGAGATACCAAAGGCCAAGGTTGGGTGTATGAACTAAATATCTCAAGATCCTTTTAACGGCTGCCAAATGACATTCCTTAGGATTGGCTTGAAACCTTGCACACAAACAAACACTCAACATAATATCTAGCCTAGATGCACATAAATATAGTAAAGAGCCAATCATGGAATGATATACCTTTTGATCCATGTTTGGTCCGTCTTCATTGAGATCCAAGTGTCCATTTGTCACCATGGGAGTCTTTATGGGCATTCCTTTGTCCATTCCAAACTTCTTGAGAATGTCTTGAGTGTAATTTGTTTGGCTTATGAACGTCCCTTCCTTTTGTTGCTTCACTTGAAATCCCAAAAAGTATCTCAACTCTCCCATCATGGACATCTCGAATCTATCTATCATAATCTTATTAAATTCTTGACAAAAATATCTGTTAGTTGAACCAAAGATGATGCCATCTACATAGATTTGGCAAACAAAGAGAGCATCATCAATGTGTTTGGTAAACAAAGTGTAATCATCTTAACCAATTTTGAAGCCATTTTCAACCAAAAAATCTCTAAGGCACTCATACCAAGCTCTAGGATCTTGTTTGAGGTCATAGAGAGCCTTACACAATTTGTGCACATGGTGGGGTACTCTTGATCTTCAAGATTGGGTGGTTGCTCCACGTACACCTCCTCCTTGATTGGTCCGTTAAGGAAGGCGCTTTTCACGTCCATTTGATAAAGCTTGAAATCATGGTGAGTAGCATATGCAAGTAATATATGAATTGATTCAAGCCTAGCTACGGGAGCAAAAGTCCCATCGAAATCCAAACCTTCAACTTGTGAATACCCTTTGGCCACCAGTTGTGCCTTGTTCCTTGTCACCACTCCATGTTCGTCTTGCTTGTTGCAGAAGACCCATTTAGTGTCGACAACGTTGGACTTGGGTCTTTCAACAAGCTCCCACACTTTGTTCCTTTTGAAGTTGTTCAATTCTTCTTTCATCGCCATCACCCAATCTGGATCTTTTAATGCATCTTCAACCCTGTATTGTTCCAAAGAGGATACAAAAGAATAGTGTTCACAAAATTGGCTATATGAGATCTAGTTATTACTCCCTTTTGGATGTCACCGATTATGTTGTCGACGGGGTGATCTCTTTGGATGCTTTGGTGTAGTCTTGGATGTGGCACTTTTGGTCTTGAATCTTCATGATTATAATCTTCTTCTCCCCCTGGATAGTTGCTCTCATTGATGTTTTGATCACCTTGATCTTCTTGAGGTTGATCTTGTGTGGAAGCTCCCCCTTGATCATTTTCCTCCACTTGTGGTTCATCTTCTTCACTCGCATTTGGAGGTGGCACTTATGGTCGAACACCGCCCAACGCCATTCTTCTCAATGCTTGACATGGAGCTTCTTCTCTATCTAGAACACATTGATCAACTTGCTCTTCTTGAGAGCCGTTAGTTTCATCGAACACTACATCACGTGCTACTTCAACAAGTCTGGAGGCCTTGTTGAAGACACGATAGGCGTAGGAGTTTGAATCATGGCCAACTAAGAAACCTTCATTGGACTTCGAAGCCCTAGGCTTCTTGTTTAAAATGTTACATTTTGAACCAAAGACTCAAAAATATGAAATATTTGGCTTGTTACCCGTGAGTAGTTCATATGAGGTTTTCTTGAGTAGACGATGAAGATAGAGTCGGTTTATAGTGTGACAAGCGGTGTTAACCTCTTCAGCCCAAAACCTGTCCGAAGTCTTGTATTCATCGAGCATTGTCCTTGCCATCTCAATGAGTGTTCGGTTCTTCCTTTCAGCTACTCCGTTTTGTTGAGGAGAGTATGGTGCTGAAAACTCAAGCTTTATTCCTTCCTCATCTAGATACTCTTCAACTTAAGTATTCTTGAATTCCGTCCCATTGTCACTTCGTATGTTCTTGATCTTAAGTGAAAATTCGTTTTGGGCACGCTTGATGAACTTCTTGAGGGTTCCTTGAGTTTTTGTCTTATCATGCAAAAAGAAAACCCACATGAAGCGTGAAAAACCATCGACAATGACTAAACCATACTTATTACCGCCGATGCTTATGTAAGTAGTTGGACCAAATAGATCCATGTGGAGGAGCTCAAGCAGTCTTGTTGTAGTCATGACATTCTTCGCGGGATGGGGTGCTCCTACTTGCTTCCCGGCTTGGCACGCTCTACAAGGCCTGTCATTCTCAAAAACAACATCCTTTATACCTCGAATGTGATTGCCTTTAAGGAGTTTTTGAAGATTCCTCATACCAACATGTGCTAGCCGTCTATGCCACAGCCAACTCATGTTGGTCTTTGCAATCAAGTATGTGTCAATTTTGGCTTTATCTTTGTTGAAGTCAACTAGCTAAAGTTTTCCCTTTAACACACCCTTGAATGCAACCGAGTTATCACTCCTTCTAGAGACAATCACACCCTCATTAGTGAATAAACAATTATAACCTTTGTCACATAATTGAGATATGGACAAAAGGTTATAATCCAAGGAGTCAACATGTAAAACATGAGAAAGAGTATGTTGTGATGAAATTGCAATTTTACCTGTACCAAGCACCCTTCCTTGACTATTATCACCAAAATAAATGCCTTCGCTTGGGTCTTCATTTTCTTCATATTCCACAAACATCCTTCTTTCTCTTGTCATGTGATTGGTGCATCCACTATCTAGCACTCATTTTGCTCCACCGAATGAATAAGCCTGCAAAAAACAAATTATGCCTTGGTCTTAGGTACCCAAGCTTGCTTGGGTCCTTTGAGGTTAGTCACAAGTGATTTGGGCACCCACACATGAGACTTAGTGTTCCCATGGTGTGGCCCAACATATTTAGCATGAACTCTCCAAAATTACCTTTCATAAGTACATATGAAGCATCAAAAGTTCTAAATAGGAGTTGTTGTTCATATGTGTTCACAATTTTAAATTTATCAACATTATTAGGTTTTCTAACTTGAGAAGAGTTTCCCTTGACAAAGGCAATGTAATCCTTAATATTCTTGTGGCTTCTAGCATTTTGCTTTTCACCATAAGAATACCCAATATTGTCATATTTGACATTAGGAGGTCTTGTGACCGAGTATGCACTGCGTGCATACTTGACCTTCTCCTTGTCAAATATGCCACTTTGGGAAGGTTGTTTGTCCTTTGTCAAGTTTGGCTTTTCTTTCAAGTTAGTGTCATTTTTGGCACAAGCACAAGTAACAATAGTTTCAGATTTTATATGTTGAGAAGGTGAGCTTCAAGAGGATGAAACCACTTTGCTTGAGTGACTCAACTTGTGCCTCAAGAATCTTGTTATCTTTGATTAAGTTAGCAAGTTCATCCTTGATGGCATCGTTTGAGTCTTTTAACTTCAAGCAAGCTTCCTTGCTTGAAGCTAACTCAAGTTCTAGTGATTTACTTCGCTCCTTTTCAATGTCAAGAAGATTTTCAATCTCAAGATATTCCTCCTTTTGGGAGATGGTCATATCTTCCTGGCGGTTGACTAACTTCTCCTTATCAACATTCTTATCAAGTAAAAATTTCATTTTAGCAACAGTCTTTTTGTCTAAACCCCTAAGCATGTATTCACTTTCATCACTGCTATCATCCTCACTAGAATTATCACTATCAATAGTAAAAGATTGTGAGGAGAAAGATTTAGTTGTTACCTTTATTTTACCTTCCTTGGCCATTAGACATGTGTGGCCAGTGTCCTTCCATGTGCCCATGGTTGGGAAGAGAGTGGATTTCCTGGTAGTCTTCTTAATGGCTATGGTGGCCATCTCCTCTTCTTCTTCGGATGGGGATTCATCATTGGAGTCCCACTCCTTCCCTAGATGTGCTTGGCCATATTGCTTCTTCTTCTTGAACATTTTCTTTGGTTGAGGCTTGTTCTTGGCTTGGAGTCAGCTCTTCATCATCATTTGGGATATCTATCCCTGTACACACTATATGCCAAAGACTTAGATTAAGAGTTATAAGGTGCATTTTCATGTTTTGTCTCCACATTGAGTAGTCATTGCCAACAAAATAAAGTGCTTTCCCTAAAGGAATTGATAAGTAATGACTATTGTTAGAATTTAAACGTTCATAGTCAAAAGGATATCGGGAGTAGTCGGTGTGACTACTCCCCTTCATCTTCTCATATTGAGTCTTCTTCTTTCATTTTGGAGATAGTGCCTTCTTTCGGAGAAGAGCCTTGAGTTGAAGCATCTACTCGTCATTGTCCTCACAGTCTTGAATGGCATCGAGGAGCTTCTCCACCTTTTGGGCTTTTTCATCATCGCCCTTCTCGTTGTTGAAGTTCTTGTGTACATCCTCGATGTCTAACATCGTATCTTCGAGCGGTGAGTCTCTTTTGAAGAGTTTGTCTCTGATACCAATTGAATGTAGCCTAGAGGGGGGTGAATAGGCTATTTGATTCTTTGTCAATCCCTGAAACACTTAACAGATTGATCAAATACAGGGAGGTCAGACTAGTCTGGTACAGTGCAGACTAGTCCGGTATGTGTGGACTAGAAAGATCAAAATTGATCGATAATTTCACTTCTAGTACCCTGTGCAGCGGAAAGTAATTGGCAACTTGGATGTATTCCCACAGTGAAACAATGTATGGCAAAGATCAATTTTAATTCCAATGTTTCAACGTGAGTTACACAAGATTATGCAAACCCTGGAATATGATGAACGATGAAACAAAGTGCGCGAGACAAGATTTTATCCCGATGTTCGATTCCACGGAGGAAGTCTACATCCCTGTTGAGGAGTCCATGGAGGACCGGGTCTTCACCAACCCTACCCTCATCGAATCGCCATGGAGGCCGATTCTCTTCCACTAATCACAAAGGGGCAAATAACTTGTTCAAGGGGCCTTCTCACAAGTTGAGCGCTCCTTAAGAATTACAGCAATGAACACCGTCAAACACACTCAAAAGATATACAATAAAACAATTAGAGTGTGCGAGAGATCAAACCCAAGGGCTCAAGATGTGTAGAACAAGTCTCTCATTTGATCAATTGCTAATCCTTAAAGATTTGATCCTTTTAGGGTTAGAATGTGTGGAGAGATGTGAATTCTAGGCTCTTGGGAGGTGTGATAGCGCAGGGGGTCGAGAGAGTTGGTTGTATGGTCGTACACCTCTATTTATACTAGGGTTTCCAAAAGTTACCGTTAGGGTTTGCGATGTCCGGACTAGTCCGTGGTGGACACCGGACTAGTCCGGTGTGCGGCGTGTGTAAAACCCTAAGTATTGATGGATATCGGACTAGTCCGCTAAAGTGCATACTAGTCCAATTTTAGTCAGAAACTTTTCAGACTAGTCCGGTGGATATCGGACTAGTCCGGTGTGATGAACACCGTGTAGGACTAAGGACAAGTCCGCACTTGGAGGGACTTGTCCGATTTTAGTCAGATAGTTTTCAGACTAGTTCGTTCAATATCGGACTTGTCCGGTGTTGTGCAAATGTGAAGGACTGGGGACAAGTCCGCACTGGGGGAGGACTTGTCCGTTTTTAGTCAGAGAGATATCGTACTAGTCCTGTGTATATCGGACTAGTCCGCTCTTCCTGTGAAATGTGGAGTGAGTTGAATTATTTGTTCACTTGAGCTCTTAGTGTGTTTTTCTCCAACACACTCCATACAAAATAATCTAATCTTTTCAGCTCCTGAGCTCTTTTCCCTTTAAATCCTCATTCTCTTTCCTTTTTGTGCTTTCTTTCTCATTTCTTTAAAACCTACGCTCATCTCAAAAATTTTGTTAGGATCTCATTTGTTTGTCATTAATCAACCAAAACCCACAAGGGATGCCTAGATGCACTTTCAATAAGCCCATCCTACATAGTCTTGGATCCATCGTTGCTTTATGAAACCATATTGATTTTGATGCAAGATAGTAATGATCATCTTTTACAATCTTTTGGCCATGATCTTCTTTATGGTCTTACCTGCGCTATTGAGAAGTGATATGGGTCTAAAATATCCAAGAGAGACCGTGTTGGGAACCTTAGGAATAAGCTTGATAAATGAAGAATTAAGGGGCAGTATATCAGCCTAATCATTAAAGAAGCTTAGGCATAATTGAATGATCTTAGGTCCAATGATTGACCAAGAGCTTTTGAAGAAAAAACCATTGTAACCATCCGTTCCTGGGGATGACAACCGGTTCCGAGAATGAGCCAAGTGAAGCGCATATGTGTGCCCAGGACGTTCATCACACATACACGAGTGCATCACAAACGATATTTAGATTATAACCTTGTCACGAATAGTAAATAGTACCTTGTTACAATAGTCCAAATAGTCTCAAATGGTAGTCTCTAAATATTATTACAGCGGAAAACTAAACAACTAGTAGACTCCAACTCCACAGGCAATTGACGGTAACAAGCATGCCTAGTGTCACCTGCTGTTGAATTAATGTTGGAATAGTGAGGGTGAGTACATGTCGTACTCAGCAAGTGTGGGGAAGTATGACATGTAGCTTAAACAAGGATGATACAAATGGCTCATTGTAGAAAAGCATGTTTCATTTATAAAAGTTAAAATGCGACTTAACTTACTATGTATGGTCAATCCTAATCCATGCACATCCAATTCATCATTACCATTCCGAACCATTAATGTCCAGCCAACACAATTAACCATAATCTTTCAATTTGTCCATAACCATTCATGTCCAATCAACTATAACTAAGTGCATACCCCATTCCCGATTCCAACCATTATCCAACATACTCATGTCCATAACTTTAATCATGTGAGGGTCCAGGTTGCTCGTGACCGGAAGAACGGCTATCATGATAGTTTTATACCATGCAGAGGTAGCACCACTTTACTCACAAGTCTATGATTTCATCACCTTACGGTGACTAAGGAACCTTCATTAAGCCTTATCACACTTTTGTTGATGTGCGGCCAAGAGATCACAAAGGAGGCTTTACAAAGAGACTACCAACGTGTAAAGGCCCACTAAGGTTTCACCGAAGGTGATGTCTCACAACCGAGCATCCATCCAAGGGCCCCCTCTTGTGTTGTTCAGATCCCAAGCAGTCCCGCCACTATTGCAAATCCAACCAACTTCCATTCTCCAGTCCTCCAAAATGATCCGAACGATGCTGGCAATTCACCTAATTAATCAGCTAAGCCACCCCCATAATGGCCCTGTGGTGGCACTGTTGAATCTTGGGTGGTCGCTCCACGAACCGGTCCTTATATCTAAAGCAAGCAAAACCATCATACCATTTAACTCAATCCACAAAACAAACTTGCTTAGATCCCTAGGTTCCATATTGCTAAGGGTCATTACCATCATTTTCACATAGTTCAGATGATCAAAAGTTCATAATCAAGTTATTTGGTTTTCCCGATCTCAATTAAGCAATGCGAGTAAAAAACATAAAATGCCCTTCCCGACTCTCTTTACTACATCCCAAGCGACAAGGCAGAGCATAGAAGTCTAGTAATGTCCTATTCATGGGTTTTTTGTCAAATTGACACAAGCATGCAAGTTCGAAATAAAACATTTCAAAATCGGAATCAAAATATTCAAGGGCACTTGTCTTGCTACGTTGGCTGGTTTGGATCGAGTACTTCGAAGTTCTTGTGTTGAAGGTCCTCGTAAGTACCCTCTTGAGTGTTTCCTTCTATTTTGTGAGACACAAATGTGAAACAAGCACCGCAATTAATAAATGCTCAGATATTAAATAATATGTCATGATATGCTTGAATGAGGCAATTATGGTGTAATACATGCTATCAAGTTACTACTATTACTTACTAACTGGGTGCAACTTGGTTTTGCATGTTTACGTGGATTTCGGGTCATTTCCGAAGAATTGGTAAAAGTTTCAGGGATTTCTAGAATTCAGGGGCCAAACTAGTTTGCAATGGGGCCAGACAAATCCGCACTGGCCGGACTAGTCTGCATTGGTCAAGGGTTTTGCGAACTTTCCTATTAGGGCAAGGCTTGATTCGAGTAGGGGGTCCAAATCAATATGGAAAGTTGGATCTAGTGGTATCTATCGTGGGTGCAACGGTTCAACGATCGTAGATTAATCTTGACACGCGAATCTGGCATCTAGATCCATTGACAACGAAGTGGTGGTGTGACGTAGATGAAGATGATGATGATGAAGTGTTGATGAAGAAGGACGCTTCAGCAATGACGATCTTGCTAGTTCCTCCTTCTTCTTCCTTCCCCCTCTCCTTCCTCCTCCTTCTCTTCCTTCTTCTCTCCCTCCTTTTTCCTTCCTTGTGGCTAGAGCTTCCTCTCTCGAACGGCTGCTCACGATGCAACGGCAGGGCGGTGGGGGTTCTCTCACGTGGGCAGGGGTTAGAGGAAGGGTTTGGTTCCTTATATTGGGGAGGAGTGGTGAGCTGGGGGTAGAATCCTATTGGG
Source organism: Tuctoria greenei (assembly GCA_036927565.1). Taxonomy (NCBI): domain Eukaryota; kingdom Viridiplantae; phylum Streptophyta; class Magnoliopsida; order Poales; family Poaceae; genus Tuctoria; species Tuctoria greenei. Next base: position 118,559,725 of record JAYESD010000002.1, read on the forward strand.
ACTTGGTGGGGGACTTAGTCGGGTCCCACTCGGTCTCCTTAGGGGTGGGGTACGACGTTATTGGGTCTAAATACCTCAAACACCAAATAAACCGTCGTGGAGGAAAGTTTGAATCCGAGTCAAACCCTAAATACCGGAGTAGTCCGTTTTACACCGGACAAGTCCGATTTCTCTCTGAGCGCACAACGGACTAGTCGCCCTTGATATGCCCTTAAAACTTTCCATAAGCCGAATTATATCACGCCATCAAAAAGATGCCTTCGAAGGGACTAGGGATTCCTTGAAACCTACTGAATAGTAGAAGGACCAGATCATTTTCACCCATGGGACATTAACTTTGTTCATGAATTTGTGTAGCTGTTTCAACAGGAGGGCTTCATTTTGTCTATTGAGATCAATGGTTCCCTGTCCACCTTTATTCTTGGGCCTCAAGCACGTTTCCCATTTAACGAGAGCTTTCATCTTACTAGAGAAGTCTGATCCATTCCACAGACAATGTCTTCTGGCTTGGTCAATTATTTCAATGACCGTCGCTGGAATTTTTAGAGAGCACATTGCTTAAGTTGGGAGTGCAGAAATAACCGAATTTACAATCTGTAATCGATCAGCTTGAGATAATAAACGTGACAATGCTGAAAGCCTCCTTTCCATCATGAATAATAATTGATTATAATCCATAACACATGGTTTATTCAGCCCAAGAGGTAATCCAAGATAAGTGATCGGAAATTTACCCAACTCACAACCAATTGTGCCAACCAGTAACGGTATTTGATCTTCCATTACAATAATAGGGATTAGGCATGGCTTTTGATCGTTGACAAATAAGCCTGTTGAGAGGGAGAAACTGTGAAGTAAGTTTTTTAAACAAAAGAGCTTCTTTTGTGATGCTTTAGTAATGATCAGCGTATCATCTGCATATTGTATCACGGGGAAATCTTCACAACTATCTTGTTCGATTGGCTTTGAAAGGAGCCCTTTCTGTTGAGCTTGGTTAAGGATGTATTGTAGTAATTCTCCAAATAAAACGAATAGCAGTGGGTTGCCGAACACCTCGTCGACATCTGAAAGGCTTTCCTGGGACACCATTTATAATAATGGATGCATTTCCTGAGCTGAGCAGATTTTGTACCTACTGTATCCATTTATCAGGAAATCCAAAGCCAAGCATCATATTAACAATTGCAGTATGTCCAAAGCCAAGCATCATATTAACAATTGCAGTATGTTCCACCACGTCAAAATCTTTTGCAAAATCCAACTTCAGGACCACAATTTTTCCATCACTTTGCATCTATGAATGTATTCATTAGCCCATCCTACATAGTCTTGGATCCATTGTTGCTTTATGAAACCATATTGATTTTGATGCAAGATAGTAATGATGATCTGTTACAATCTTTTGGCCACGATCTTCGTAATGATCTTAACTGCACTGTTGAGAAGTGATATGGGCCGAAAATGTCCTGGAGAGACCGGGTTGGAAACCTAGGGGATAAGCGTGATAAACAAGAATTAAGGGGTAGTATATCAGCCTGATAATTAAAAAAGCTTAGGAATAATTGAATGATCTTAGGTCCAATGATTGACCAACACATTTTCAAGAAAAAACAATTGTAACCATCCGGTCCTGGGGATGACACCCACTTCTGAGAATGAACCAAGTGAAGCGCATATATGTGCCCAGGACGTTCATCACACATACACGAGTGCATCATAAACAATATTCAGATTATAACCATGTCAGGAATAGTAAATAGTACCTTATTACAATAGTCTAAATAGTCTCAAATGATAGTCTCTAAATATTATTGCAGCGGAAAACTAAACAACTAGTAGACTCCAGCTCCACAAGCAATTGACGGTAACACTCACGCCTAGAACTCCTCGTGATCTTCAGGGTACTCCCAATAGTCACCTGTTGCTGAATTAATGTGGAAATAGTAAGGGTGAGTACATGTCGTACTCAGCAAGTGTGGGAAAGTATGTTATATAGCTTAAACAAGGATGATATAAATAGCTCATTGCAGAAAAGTATGTTTCATTCATAAAATTTAAAATGGGACTTAACTTACTTGGTATGGTCAATCCCAATCCATGCACATCCAACTCATCATTACCACTCCGAACCATTAATGTCCAGCCAACACAATTAACCATAACCTTTCACTTCATCCATAACCATCCATGTCCAATCAACCATAACGAAGTGCATACCCCATTCCCAATTCCAACCATTATCCAACATACTCAAGTACATAACTCTAATCATGTGAGGTTCCTGGTTGCTCCTGACCGGGAGAACGGCTATCATGATAGTTTTACACTTTGCAGAGGTGGCACCACTTTACCCACAAGTTTGTGATTTCATCACCTTACGGTGACTAAGAAACCTTCATTAGGCCTTGTTACACTTCTATTGGTGTGCGGCCAAGAGATCACAAAATAGCCTTTACAGAGGGACCACCAACTTGTACAGACCCACTAAGGTTTCACTGGAGGTGATGTCTCACAACCGAGCATATCTATCCAAGGGACCCCTCTTGTGCTCTTCGGATCCAAGGCAGTCCCGCCACTATTGCAAACCCGACCGACTCCCATTCTCTGATCCTCCCAAATGATCCGAACGATGCTGACAATACACCTAATAAATTGGCTAAGCCACTCCCGTAATGTCGTTGTGGTGGCACTGTTGAATCTTGGGTGGTCGCTCCATGAACTAGTCCTTAGATCTAAAGCAAGTGAAACCATTATACCATTTAACCTAATCCACAAAACCGGCTAGCTTAGATCCCTAGGTTCCATGTTCTTAAGGGTCATTACCATCATTTCACATAGTTCACATGACCAAAAGTTCATAATCAAGTTATTTGGTTTTCCCGATCCCAATTAAGTAATGTGAGGCAAAACGTAAAATACCCTTCCCGACTCTCTTTACTACATCTCAAGCGACAAGGTAGGGCATACAAGTCTAGTAAACTCCTATTCATGTGTTTCTCTACAAATTGACACAAGCATGCAAGTTCAAAATAAAACATTTCAAAAACAAGATCAAAATGTTCAAGAGCACTTGCCTTGCTCCGATGGCTAGTTTGGATCGAGTGCTTCGAAGTTCTGGTGTTGAAGGTCCTCATAAGTACCCTCTTGAGTATTTCATTCTATTTCATGAGACACACATGTGAAATAAGCATTGCAATCAATAGATGCTCAATATTAAACAATATGCTTGATATGCATGAATGAGGCAATTATGGTGTAATACATGTTATCAAGTTACTACCATTACTTACTAACTGGGTGCAACATGGTTTTATGTGTTTACGTGGATTTTGGGTCATTTTCGGGGAAATGGTGGAAGTTTCAGGGATTTCTGGAATTCAAACACCAGACTAGTCTGCACTGGCCGGACTAGTCCGCTGCTGAACCGGACTAGTCTGCAGTGGTCCAAGGTTTTTTGAACTTTCTTGTTGGGGCATGGATTGATTCGAGTAGGAGGTCGAAATTGACATCGAAATTTAGATCTGGGGTATTTATCAGGGTGCAATGGTTCAACGATCGTGGATTAAGCATGACACGCAAATCTGGCGTCTAGATTGGTTGACGACGAAGCGGCAGCGTATGGTAGACTTATGTCCTAGCTTCTTTCGTACTTTTATGCACATGCTCTCAATATGTCTTCCAATATCTATTTTGTCCTTTCGGTCTGTCCATCCATTTGGGGATGATATGCAGAACTAAAGTTTAGCTGAGTCCCCATGTACTCGTGTAATTTTTGCCAAAACCTAGAGGTAAATTGAGAACCTCTGTTGGATACTATTTTTTGGGGTACTCCATGCAAACACACTATTCTTCCCATATAGAGTTTTGCTAATCTTGCACCACTATAGGTAGTCGTGACAGGGATAAAATGGGCAAACTTGGTCAACTGATCCATGATAAACCATATTGAATCATACTCTAACTGAGTGTGCGGTAGTCCAACTATGAAGTCCATACCAACTTATTCCCCCTTTCTTTCCGGTCTCTTCAGTGGTTGCAATAGTCCAGTTGGCCTCTGATGCTCGGCCTTTACTCGTTGGCATATATCGCATAGCGCAAAGTATTCAGTTATATACCTTTTCATTTGATTCCACCAATAGCACGTCTTCGAATCTTTGTACATTTTTGTACTACCAGGATGAATAAGGTGAGTCATGTGCCTCCTTCAGTATTGTGTTGTAGATGCGCTTCACATTAGGCACACAAATCTGATTTCCCAACCATAGCGTGCCATTGTCATCTTCATCAAAATTCCATTTTATTCCCTCTTGGATTCTTTCCTTGATCTTCTAGATTTCCTTATCCGTTGTTTGATCTTCTCGTATCTCTTGTTCTACTGTCGATTTAACTCCATTGCTCCGATCTCGTTCACAGATCTGATACGCAATCGTTCAAACTCCTTACATAGCTCAGGTGTTAGTTCTCGAGCAGTAAGTTGGTGACTTGCTTATTTCTGGCTCAAGCCATCTGCCACTACATTGGCCTTTCCTGGGTGATAGTTAATTCCCACATTGTAGTCCTTGATGAGTTCCAACCATCTGCATTGCCTCAAATTCAGATTCGTTTTGCGTGAATATGTACTTAAGACTCTTGTGATCCGTATAGATCTCATATCGGTGTCCAAGAATATAGGGCCTCCAAATCATCAAGGCATGTACCATAACTGCTAGCTCGAGATTGTGTGTTGGGTAGTTTGATTCATGCTTCTTCAATTGCCTAGATGCATAAGCTACTACTTGGCCTTTCTGCATTAACACACATCCAAGCCCTTGCCTCGAAGCATCACAGTATATATCAAAGCTACTTGATTGCATCTTGTAATACCAACACCAGTGCAGTTGTCAATCTCTTCTTAACTCTTCAAAGCTGTCCTGACAAGCCTGAGTCCATTTGAACGGTTTTCCCTTCATTAGCAATTCGGTCACGGGCTTCTCTATTTTGGGAGAAGTCCTTGATGAATCGTTGGTAATATCCTTCATATTCTATGGTGGGTTCCACTTAACACGGCCTTCGATGTGTATTGTGACGCTTCCAATTCAGTTTTGACTCTCTCATCATTTGTCAATTGCACCGTCCTTGTAGTACACCGAATTACTCCATCATGCTTCCATAAACAGTCCATTCCAGGTACAGTGTCCAGTCCTTGTGAATTCAGGACAATGAGATTAGCAAAAAAATCTACCCCCTTATTTTAAGACTTACTTTTGGACATATTATATTTGTCCTCATCTCTCATGTAGCTTCGCCCGAAATAGTGAATCTCTAGTTGTGTCCATCTTCCACTCAAGTAGAGGTCGAACGAGATAGAAAAGAGAGATAGAAGGAAATCTCCAACTATATGCATCAATGTATATGAGACTAAGCAACTCTTTTATTAATATATCCCTATGTGAGTATTTGGACAAGCTCCCACATCTTACACCTAGTACACAAGCACAAGCACACACCATAGAAAATTCAGCATACCACACTTAGTATAGATATTATGATTTAACGTCTTTATAACTTATCAATAGGAGACCTAAACTTAATTACGGGAGCCATGGTGGGTTTGGCCGTGAGGCGGTGAAGGCGACGGAGGTGGCAAGTCATACACAGGCGCACGCCAAGGTGATTGGTCGTCCATGTAGGTGTTGGTGAACTTGCCACACCATTGGTTTCTGTGTTGGCTGGGATCTCCTCTTGCTACTCCATGACGTACAATTTCTTTCGGAGGTAGCCTATTTCCTCCAGGGTGTCGGCATAACGATTTCCCAGCTTCACAAGCATCCTCAGAGATCTGTCAATGGGAGAGAGTTGGACTGAGCTCCTTCTTGTGGTCCAATGATCTCCCTTGTTCCACTCTTGCGACGTGGGTTTAGCACAAAGCTAGTACCTCCAAGTTGCTCGCAATAGGAGTAACACGGTCTAGTGAGTGCATCTCAAGCAACATCATCAATGGCTTGCTCCCTGGTGGACCTCCATGTGTGCGTAAAGTGTCGGACGACCACAACGTCCTTAACGAGAATAGTGACTTGAGCCTTCCATTATTCACGTCCAAAGCGGGGAATCATTTTAACATAGTACTCTGGATGTGAATTGCAAAGGTCAAGGAACTCCTTCAATTCCCTAGCTGCAGAGCCTCCATCGGTTCCATAAGAATGGAATTCTTGAGCAAACTGGACCCTTATCCTCCTTTTTAGCTTAAACAGGTGCAGGTTTGTTTTCCTGAGCTGCAGGTTCATTCTCCTAGTTGTCTCCTTGCGGCTCAACCTCATGGGGCTCCTCCTCTTGATCATCCTCGTGTGGTTCGTCTTCCTCATAAGGCTCCACCTCTTCCGGGTCTTCCTCCGTTGTGTTGGAAAGTTCATGTTCAACTTCCTTCATAGGGGAGTTCACTTCCTCCTCTTGGGTTGGGTCATTTGGAACCTTGTGGGGCCTAAGCTTGCTTCCAAGAGGTGGCAAACGAGCTTTCTTATGTGCAGTCATCCTTTTGGTAGGAATCTATAGACAAAAACATGAGAACATTAGAAAAGAACGTGATATAAATCTGAAATTGCAACAACCATAAAACAAGGTAAGAGGATATGCGACAGCTCAAAAGGAAGAGAAAAGGGGTAAAAACGCAGCAGCAGCAAAAACACACATTTTCCGACAAAAATATGATTAGTAGAAAGCAAAATAGTGCAGAAATAGATAAATTTGAAAAGGATAGAAGTCTTAAGTGGTCTGTGTTGTCCATTCTACCTAAGCTTGCGTCCTACAGTCAACACGGCTCTGATACCAATTTGTGACACCTGGTATCGAGAATGAACCAGGTGAAGTGCAAATGTGTGCCCAGGACATTCATCACACATACACGAGTAAATAATAAATAGTATCTTATTACAATAATCCAAATAGTCTTAAATGATAGTCTATAAATATTATTGCAGCGGAAAACTAAACAACTAGTAGATTCCAGCTCCACAGGCAATTGACGGTAACACGCACGCCTAAAACTCCTTGTTATCCTTAGGATACTCACAATTGTCACTTGCTGCTGAATTAATGTGGGCATAACAAGGGTGAGTACATGTCGTACTCAGCAATTATGGATAAGTATGACATGTAGCTTAAACGAAGATGATACAAATGGCTCATTGCAGAAAAGCACGTTTCATTCATAAAAGTTAAAATGCGACTTAACTTACTAGGTATGATCAATCCCAACATAACCCAAGTAACCAACAAATACCATGCACATCCAACTCATCATTGCCATTCTAAACCATTAATGTCCAGCCAACACAATTAACCATAACTTTTAACTTCATTCATAACCATTCATGTCCAATTAACCATAACCAAGTGCATACCATATTCCCGGTTACAACCATTATCCAACATACTCAAGTCCATAACTCTAATCATGTGAGGGTCAAGGTTGCTCATGATAGTTTTACACTCTGCAGAGGTGGCACCACTTTACTCAAAAGTCTGTGGTTTCATCATCTTACGGTGACTAAGGAACCTCCATTAAGCCTTATCACACTTTCAGTTGTGTCCGACCAAGAGATCACAAAATAGTCTTTACAAAGGGACTACCAGAATGTACAGACCCACTAAGGTTTCTCCGTCTACCAGCATGTATAGACCCACTAAGGTTTCACTGGAGGTGATGTCTCACAACTGAGCACATCCATCCAAAGACCCCCTATTGTGTCGTTCGGATCCTAGGGTAGTCCTGCTACTATTCAAACCCAACCGAATTCCATTCCCCCATCCTCCAAATTGAACTGAATGATGCTGGCAATACACCTAATTAATTGGCTAATCCACTCCCACAATGGCACTATGGTGGCACTTTTGAATCCTGGGTGGTCGCTCCACGAATTAGTCCTTAGATCTAAAGCAAGCAAAACAACCATATCATCCAACCCAATCCACAAAACTGGCTTGCTTAGATCCCTAGGTTCCATGTTGCTAAGGGTCATTACCATCATTTCACATAGTTTACATGATCAAAAGTTCATAATCAAGTTATTTGGTTCTTCCCGATCCCAATTAAGCAATGCAAAGAAAAAACGTAAAATACACTTCCCGACTCTTTTTACTACATCTGAGCGACAAGGCAGGACATACAAGTCTAGTAAACTCCTATTCATAGGTTTTTTGTCAAATTGACACAAGCATGCAAGTTCGAAATAAAACATTTCAAAAACGGGACCAAAATATTCAAGGGCACTTGCCTTGCTCCGGTGGATGGTTTGAATCGAGTACTTCAAAGTTCTTATGTTGAAGGTCCTCGTAAGTACCCTCTTGAGAGTTTTCTTCTATTTCGCGAGACACACATGCGAAACAAGCATTGCAATCAATAAATGCTTATATATTAAACAATATGCCATGATATGCATGAACGAGGCAATTATGGTGTAATACATGTTATCAAGTTACTATTATTACTTACTAACTGGGTGCAACTTGGTTTTGCGTGTTTACATGGATTTCTGGTCATTTTCGAAGAATTGGTAAAAGTTTCAGGGATTTATGGAATTCAAGGGCCGGACTAGTCTGCACTGGGGCCAGACAAGTCCGCACTGGCCGAACTCGTATGCATTGGCCAAGGGTTTTGTGAACTCTCCTATTAGGGCATTGCTTGATTTGAGTAGGGGGTCAAAATCGACGTGGAAAGTTGGATATAGGGATATCTACTGTCGGTGCAATGGTTCAACAATCGTAGATTAATCGTGACACACGAATTTGTCATCTAGATCCGCTGACAATGAAGCGGTGGCGTGATGTAGATGAATATGATGATGGTGATGATGATGATGACGGTGATGATGATGAAGTGTTGATGAAGAAGGACGCTGCAGCGATGACGATCTTGCTAGTTCCTCCTTCTTCTTCTTCCTTCCTCCTCTCCTTCCTCCTCCTTCTCTTCCTTCTTCCCTCCCTCCTTCTTCCTTCCTTGCGGCTAGAGCTTCCTCTCTTCAACGGCAGCTCACGATGCAACGGCAGGGCGGTGGGAGTTTTCTCACGTGGGCAGTGGTTAGAGGAAGGGTTTGGTTCCCTGTATAGGGTAGGAGTGGTGGGGTGGGGGTGGAATCCTATTGGGACTTGGTGGGGCCGGGTGGGGGCAATTGTTGGGGTCCCACTCGGGCTCCATAGGGGTGGGGCACGACATTCTTTGGTCTAAATACCTCAAACACCAAATAAACCGTCGTGGAGGAAAGTTTGAATCCGAGTCGAACCCTAAATACCGTACAGTCCGTTTTATACCGAACAAGTCTAATTTCTCTATGAGCGCACAACGGACTAGTCTGTTGTTAGCCGGACAAGTCTGCTGTCCTTCTGCGAAAAGGGATTTCAGACTAGGTGGAAAAGATCCAGACAAGTCCAAAGTTTGAACATAAACATATTGTACTAGTGCGCATAAAAACGGACAAGTCCGTTGCTCAGGAAAAATACTGAATTAACCTGTGCAGGCTGGGGACACCAGACTAGTCCGGGGTTGGACCAGACAAGTCTATGGTCTGAAACAGTTTTACTTGTCCTAATGCTTTTAATTTCTTTTATTCTCGTTCCCTTTTGTATTGTTTTATGTTTACCATGTATGGGGATGAGTGCAATGCATGATGATGAAAAATGAGGGTGTTACAATTTGTCTCTTAGTATTTTCTTGATTGTATGTTTAATCTCCACCTTGGTGACTATTTCTGCAAGTTATGATAGTTCTGAAAACCGAGGAATCATGACCCTTAGGTCAAATAACATGTCCCGGTTATTGCTGAAAGCCATTCTTTCCATGAAAGCTGCTCTTAGGATTTCAGCTTTACTTTTGTGGTCAGAGAACTTCATCCCGTTGACGTTGACGCCTTCCAGAACTGAAATGGTATGGTTTCTATGCCTTTCAGATGCCGCTGCACGGAAAAATTTGGATGACTGATCACCTATCTGGATCCATCTTATCGTATACCTCTTTTTCCAGTGTTCCGTTTGGCATTGAAGAAGCTTTGCGATATGGCACCTCAAAATAATAAGGAAATTCCACTCTGAGAGGAAAAGCGGCCTCAATTCTTTTAAAAGATCTAACACTTACACTGTGGTTTTGCATACTTTGATTAATCCTTGCAAATTTTTAAAGAAGAGCTCCACTTTTTTAGTGCATACCTTAATTTCCTGAATTTATATGAGACCTCAGCAACTGAATTGGGGTTCGAAAGGTTTTGCAACCAGGTTTGCATGACAACCTCTTGAAATCCTGGCATGTCAGGCCAAAAATTCTCAAAGCGGGAAATTTCAGTTCTGGGTATGGTAGTCCGAACCTTGACTATGTAGGGCACATGGTCTGAAGCTGAGTTAGGTAGGGCTAACATCTCAGTAGACAGATATAGTCCTGACCACTCTGCATTGACAAAAGTCCAGCAAGTTGTTCAAGCAATAGATCAGCTTGGTGATTGCTCCAAGTAAATTTACATCCTTGGATAGGGATTTCTATGAGTCCTAACTGCAGAATCAGGTCCTTGAATTTCCTCATATTTTAAAAATCATCCCCTGGCTTATTGCGGTTCATCAACTGTTCTATAGAGATTGAAATCTCCCAGAAAGACCATCGTTCCTCCTCCATATCAATGCCCATCAAGCATTCCATGAAATCCTCTTGCTCTGGTGATTCACAAGGACCATAGATTACTGCTAGTGTCCATGCTTGTAGATTGATGACTGATATAGAATTGATTACTACTGCAAATTGATTAACGGTCCTAAGCTCACCCTCAAAACGAGATGAGGACCAACCCACCAAGATTCCGCCAGAAGATCTATTAGATGGGCTAAAAGTGAATTGGTCATACCTTCGAGGGGCAAAATTCTTGACATATTTTGCATCAATCATAACCGCGTTTGTTTCTTGCACACAGTAGATATCACAGTAGGTTTCTAAAATAAGTGATCTAAGGTTGAGCTGTTTTACTTTCACATTAAGACCACGAATGTTCCAGCTCAAGATACTCCAAGATTTAGACTTGTAATTGTTAGATTTAACAGGGCTAAGGTAGTAGGGTGTCTAATTTGGTTGATCGTCTATCAGATCTGAAACTAAGGGGTAGCTTATCTATTTATAAGGGAAGGGAGCAGTTGAGGGGGCCTCCAACCGATTCGGTTGGGGTGTCCCGATCAGACAATATGGGGATTTCCTTAGAGATTGAGTTGGTTACAAACGTAATTGACTCCTTAATTGTTTTCTATTTTAATCAACGTGATCAAATTCTAACATTCCCCCATTGATCATGGAACTAATTGACTTAGTACCTCAAACACTAAACTTATGTATATTTCCTCATGCTCAATATAAAGGGCACGACAAATCGAGGACAGCCAGTTACGTACTGCTTGACTTGACGACCGCATTATATCTTACACTTACAAACATACACTAATTCTGAGTTTGGCCCCTAAGTATCCAGGAGGTCATAGGTTCTTCCTTAAACCCATGCGCGTTATGTGTTCACGGAACATATTGGGTAAAAGTCCCTTTTGTACGCGGTACCGCGAGGATTCGCATAAATCTAATTGCTCATAACAATGCTAAGTATGATCCTGGATATACTTCTTTGCAACACACAACTGATGTTAATATGTTTGTCTACACAGTTGCCTTAGCAGTACAAATATCTTATGTGGTTTCTGCTGTCTACCACTTCTTAGTCTGGGTTTTTTTTATTTAGTTCGCTCAGCGGTCTCATTACGAAGTTGGTGTGCCTCGATCATGATGCAGTTACCTTTGGCTTGGAGCTTTTTCCACAATAAAGCTCCATTTGCGAGTGTTATTAATTGATGTGGATTTTACTACACATCTCGCAATAACTTAATTTTACTGATTCATGGCTCTTCTAATACTGAACTTATCATGAGGCCTGATATTCTTGCAAAACTGTAAGTTTATACTGATCTTCATTCCAGTGGCCTATATTGAACTTATTAATGCCAAAACAACCCGGTAGACTGTGTCAAGGTTGGTTAATTAGCAAACTGGATCTTTCGATAGCAGAAAGCTTTGGAACCTATTTTATTAGATCGATCTCTTAGTGGTTCTCATATTAATTAACCTTGACTTTTCTGAGCAGACGAATCTTGTTCGTATACATATCGTACTACTAAAGTACGCTCTCATGTATGTCTAATAATCACAATACCTTTTAGTATTGAAATTAGAGGACAACTCTTATTGTTATCTAATAGTAGATTGACATTATACTCAACAGCAAAATGTCATCTACAAAGGCGAGAAAAGTCAATTTCTCGTTATAAACTAAGCTAAAACTGAATTTGTCCTCATAATACTTAGTATAACCCAAACTTACTAATTTGCTTATAGAATTTGAGATACCTTGCATCTCCTATGTTCCTTTTGCTTAAATGAAAATTCTTCAGTTTCCACACAGACGTTCTCTTATAGATCTCAATTGAGAATTGTCATTATTACATCAATCTGATGTAATACTAAATCATAATGTGCTGCTAATGTTATATTGATTCTGAACGAATCCTTAGTTGAGACAGTTTAGAACGAATTAACGTAATCAACGTCTCCTTAATGAAATTATTAGTCACAAGTCTATCCTTACTATTTCTAACTTTTTCTTTTGGAGTCACGTGTTTGTGTAGTCTCTTGACAGCCTACTTATTTGGCTCCATTAGGAAGGTTGACTGAGTTACAGACTTTATTGGCTTTCTTTTGTCTCATCAAATGTTTTATGTTTTGACACCATCCGGATGGGTGAGAGTTGCATATAGCTTAGTTCAAATGAGGTGGGATCAGGCTTCACTTGAATATAGATCTCATAATGAGATCTGCTTATTAATGCATTATTTACTAATTGAGGCGATTACTGTCCTTCATCATAGGCGACTAATTTGATCAAAATAGAAAACTAAAGTATTCTATGCAATAGAAGCTTTACTTAATTTTGCCGCTGAAGAGCTAACAAAGGGCGTTGAGTCAATAATGATGAGATATGTTGACTTAACAATAGCACGTAATGAGAAGAATGGTTCTTGAGTCATGGAGGTGAATCTTGCATCCACTCCTCATCAAGATCATTTTACTCGACTTATGTTGCTCCCTCTAATCTTAGCATTTATTGTTTCCATAAACTTAGGGTCGATCAAGATAATAGAAACAATATTATCTTGTTGAATAGCCATCGAGATGGCTTACTGATGTTTGAGCTAATTGACTTAGTCACGACCTCATTATTTAATGAGGATTTATGTCATGTCCTTGTCTAATATGATGTTTTAAAACACCAACTATTTAAAATTTTGATTTAGCATGTGAATAGAGGTTTTGAGCCTCGATCGTTTAGCTAATCGACTGAGTTTAAGGACTTCACTGATTTCTTAGTGAATACGGGGTACGCCGATCGTAGTACTCCCCCTCATGATCGGATTCTAATCTTAGTGTTTTATAATATGCATTCATCTGAGTAGAAAGTTATTAGTAGGGATAATCGATTGACAAACAGAGCGTTCAATCCCCCCCTCGAAATATGGCGTTATTGAAAGAGCCATAATTTCGAAGATGTTTCACGATCAATTATAATGCGCTTACTAAAACTTGTTCATTTTGAGAGGAAATTTGATTATAGAATCATGCGAGGATTATGAGAATGTCTCATTGAAAGACAAGACTCAACTTATTCGGACAAGTATATCAAGGTGACATACTCAACTTAGTTCTCCAAGCAAGATTACTAAAATCAAATTCTTTTAAAAAGAGGGTAAATAATGAACTTAGTGAAGCATAAGTATAAAGCCATCTTATGCTACTAATGGGAGTTCGTATTTGGCTTCTACTTTTTGCTTCATGACCATTAGCGACTTTAACGGTCCTAATACCTCTTCTTAGTATCCTCCTCTTATTTTAATACTTAGTCGCTCATAGCAATGAGCTTTTTCTAAAATCCACTGCCTCTACTTAGTGTTACAAATGCTATGTATTACTTTTCATGTAGGCTACTTGACAAAACACAACATTCATAATTATTCGTCATTCTAAGTATGTGCACACGCACAATGCCTCCATTTTGTTCCTTAGTTACAAGTTTCTTTATGAGAATACTTGCATCAAACTTAGTATAGTCAGTAAACTGACCTTTTGTGATAATGGAGGTTCTAATAGGCAGTGTCACATTCATAAATCGCTTTCGAACGTGCTTAGTAATTAAATCATCAAACATATCATGTTTAATGACTCGCTAAATACGATCAAAATCATACTTAAACTAAATGTTTTCATCATTACGAAGAAAGCATACCGAGTTTCTCCATCTCGTAAGACGAAAAACTAGAGTTGAGTACAGTGTTTAACTAAGTATGGAGGATTCAACTGAGTGAAATACTTAAACAATGCATAAACTGAAATAAAAATTAGAAATAAACAAACTAAAGTGTTAAGTTCTGATTTTCACGTTGGCTACTTGGCAAAACATAAAGTAACTGATAACATAGTAAATTTTGTCTTTCACGTTGGCTACTCGAGCAAAATTTTCTGTGGACTAATATGAATAATAGTAGATGAAATGAATTGTCGTCTTTTGTTGTTAAAACAAAATATGACATTTAAAATATCTGAGAAAACATAGTAAATTTTGTCTTTCATGTTGGCTACTCGAACAAAATTTTCTATGAACCGATTCAAATTACTTAGCTGAGGAGAAAAGTTGTTTTCTGTTGTTCCAACAAAATACGACATTAAATAACTTAGAAAACATAGCAAATTTTGTCTTTCACGTTGGCTACTCGAACGAAACTTTCTATGTACTAAATAACTGAGTTAAACAAAAATATTGTCTTTTGTCCTTCACGTTGGTTACTCAAACAAAATACAACATTCATAACTTAGAATATGGCAAATTTTATTTTTCACGTTGGCTACTCAATAAATTTCCATGCAACTAAATAATTGAGGACATAGTAATTATCAAAATTACTATGCATTAACTTAGTGATCTGAGATCATAGCAATTTTATCGTTCACTTTGGCTACTAAACAAAATTTCTATTAATACTTAGTAAACTGAGTGCATAGCATAAATTTGTTTATTCAACAAATATTACTATGCAATTCTGAGTACACAGCGGAAACTTAATTTCTAAGTAATCATACTTAATGACTTAACATAATCAAATTAATATACTGAGTATGAACTTAAATTTATAACAATGACAAATTAAAGAAGAAACAAAATACACTAAACAATATATATCAAATGTATATAACAAAAAGCTTAATTATTCTCAACCTAATTAATTTAATTGAGAGATAGGTCTAAATGAATTTTAGCCCATACTAAAATTCCTTAAATAATTGCAAAAATAAAATTGGGTCATTCTCTAATTTTGTCACATACTAATATTTTCCCAAAAAAATAAAAGATTAAATGGCCCAATGCTAATTTTCAGCCTGAAGGCCATGTTCTTAAAATTACTAAGTGTGCTTGGCACTTTAAGGGCTCGGCCCATGAACAGATTCCACTCATGGCCCACTAAGGAAAATGTCACGAAAATCTCAAAAAAGGAAAAGGATAAAACCCAGCCAGCGGCCCGACCTTCCATCTAATTCGGCCCATTGGTCTGCTAACTAATACGAGAAATTTCGTGCGAAAAGGGAGAGAGTGGCCCAATGGCCAGCTAACGCCCCTGCCTGGGGCGATGGCCCTACTAAGCGCACCGACAAGAGTGCGCCGTCAGATCAAGATCCGATGCATCACATCCTCCCACCGCTGCAGGCTGAGGATGATTCAGACCGTTAGATGGCAATCGTACGGCCGATAACGCAAGTCAGCGGAACAAAATCGCGCGAGTCTGAATCATCCAAAACCCTAATTCATGCCTCCCCTGATCCCCTTTTCCTCCCTGCCAACACATACGGAAAAAGGCGGCCAAGAGGCTGAGGGGGCGGCGCTCGCGCCGCCACGACGGGGACATGCCGGTGCCGGCGGGAGTCGCGGGCAAGCTCGCCTGCCGTCGTCCGTCAATCGAGTCCTATCACCATAGGATTAGGATCGGGAGAGAGGTGCTCGCCGAAACCCTAGCTTCTCGGTGGCCTAAGTTTGGCGCCACCGTGGTCGCCGTCCGGTGAGCAAGCTTGCCTGGATGAGCTCCTCACGGTAGGTGGTTGTCGGCTAGTCGCCATCAAAAAGACCCTCCACCATATAGAGTTATGGTGTTGGCCAAGAATCATTAGGATTCTGTCGTTTCCACTCCCCGCGGTGAGGCTAAGAGTCGGTGGCACCTCTGTCGGCCCTCTCGCCGACGTGTGCGTTCACCGTTGGGTGAGCGTGCCGCCGTCGAGCGGCTTGACGCGGTGTCTGGCACCGACTAAGTCTGAACCCGAAGGTTCAGTGGTGGCGTCGTCATCTTCTCCGACGAGCACGACGGCTACGCCGATGAAGACAAACGCCCTAAGGTGAGTAACTCAATCTTAATCCCCTTCTGATTCTCAAGTATTTTGGTTCGAATTTCTTATTCTCTGTTTGAATCTTAGGGTAACTCGAACCCTAATCTGATACATAATCTGATCTCTAATCTTGTTTGCCCTAATTTTTATTTAAATTAGGTCCTGATTTGGGAATTAACAACCCTAATGCTTAGGTCGAATCCTCAATCTGATCATATCTTCTGATTTTGGTCCGAATTCGAGATCTGAGGTTTCAATTCGAACCCTAACTATACTAAATTTCTCTGAGTTGTTCGTGATTTTAATCACAAAATCTGAATTCCTCTTAGGGCCAGAGAAACTTAGGGACCCAAAGAGATTAGTGTGCTAACCTGGCTCTTGAAGCCATTGTTAGATTTATCAGGTTCTAAGGATCGACTAGCCACTAATCAAGTTGGATTAGATCTAATCTGATATGCTAGTGACATTGATTAATACACACTTTAGGAATACCTTGTGTGCGCAGAGAAGGAGTCCTCAATGGCTATGATGGTGGACGCGACGATCTGTTGTTGATGGCGGCGGTGAAGCCTCGGAAGACCTTCCCCAGCCTTCTCCTTATTGCCTGATCGGTGCCCTTAGTTGTAGGGCGTCTAATTTGGTTGATCTTCTATCAGATCTGAAACTGAGGGGTAGTTCATCTATTTATAAGGGAATGGAGTGGTTGAGGGGCCTCCAACCGATTCGGTTGGGGGGTCCCGATCAGGCACCGTGGGGATTTCCTTAGAGATTGAGTTGGTTACATACTTAATCGAGTCCTAAATTTATTCTATTTTAATCAACATGGTCAAATTCTAATAGTAATTCTCCATATCCATTTTTAGTAAAGATCAGAACATAAAGGTGCATACCGTAGGATGCACCAGAGTAAGCAGAATAGATAATAACCACAGAGAAAAAACATTTAAGGCAACCATCCCAAAGCAACTTGATGGAGATCATCCCAGCACAACGAGTCTTAGACCAACCAGCACAACACTGTTTTAAAAGTTCACAACCCAATAATATAGCCCTCCAGACAGCAGGGCAATCAGTCATAAACACAGCAAAATCAAAATAAAGTCTTGAGCATTTTTCACTCCTCCTTGCTTCTCCCTTCCTCCAGTCACTCGCTTGAGTCAGACACTCCATGAGGTTCCTGCTTTGGTTGAAGGAGATGCGCCGCCATAAACTCCGAAGGAGAGATGCGGTTTGTAGTGACTGCTTGAATAACATGAATAGGGATTTCCAAAAAGGATTCATCAGCATTCGCGATATCAGATACCCATGAAAATCAGGTTCATTAGAAGGAAAATGAGAATATGAAGAGTAATTACCCTTGGCGCGTTTCACCCTTTCGGCTCCTCCTTTTGCAGTCTCCATCACAGCAAGAGTGGAGAATTGGGTCTTCTTCATGTCTGAGCGAGTACGCAGGCTGCGACGCACTTCATCAGCAACAACCGGTGAAATAGTTAGTTTTTGGACATAGAATGAGTGAGCATTCTTTTCACCGGGCTGTTCGCCCTACTCTGAAGGATTTGATCATACAAAGTCTCCCTTCTCTTTTCCTGGCGTCCGACTCCTGATGTTACTCCTTGATCAAGTTTTTGGCAAAGCCAGGAGGGGGTCCATCAGGTACAATCAATTTTCCTTTATCTTGAATGGTCAGCATGTCAGTGGAAGTCCTTTCTTGGATCCTAAGTGGCCTCTGCTGCTGCCTAACTTCCTCTACCACAGGTTCGATTAGGACCGGCTGCGCATTGTTCCCTTCACGATTCAGAGTAATACGGACTGATGGAACTACCAGAGTTCCCGCCCTATTCCCCGTACAGTTATCCAGGACCGTAATCCAGTCTTTGTAGTGAGCAGCCATCAAGTTAACAATTTGCATCATTCTGGGAAGAGGGAGTGTTTGGAGGACTAGCATACAGGCCCATGATAGGATTACTAGCAGTTGATTCTACCTGATGATTTCTTGGGGCAAACTGAGAGGGCCTATCATTCTATAAAGAGGGACCACCAAAATTAGTTAAGCCTCCAGCTTGTTGCCCGACACTATTGGACCTTGAAAGGGAGGGGGGCGGGGTTCCAAGCAATGTTTCAACTAGTACCAGAGATAGGACCCTAGCAAGATTAGGATCCTCCTTGGCTGAAAACAGCAATTGACCAAAGCCTGAACAAACTTGCTTCATGAATCCGTATTCCCGCAAATCTTGGGGGAAACCTAAACTTTTTTGTGAAAACCGTCCTACGATAGTTTATGGGTGCTTCATCATGTTTCGAAAACGGAAAAAGTGGTCTCCTACCCAGTGCGGATTAGCAACGATCATGGAATTATAAAGATTCGATTCCGAAAGAGTGTGAAACTAGAGACATGCTTGAACAATGTATCTTCAATATAGGTAGCAATGGAAAGCATGAGGAGAATGTTGCTGACTAGACGTGAGAACTTCATCAGAAACCATCAAAAGGAGATCTCCATTGCGCTTGATCAGCCACCTGAGACATAGCATACGTCCCTTGCTTTGTGATATCTTCCTCCATCTTCGTAGTTGAAGAGGGTCGGCTGAAATCGCGTTAGGTTGATTGCAAAGTTCGCCATTCCCGAATGCTTGTGTGCTGATAAACCAGTGATGGCCTTTTTTCTGAGTGTGAAGTGAGAGGATGAAGTTCCCTACTCTGGCAATAATAGAAAAAGAGCCCAAGTCCTCGGCAGTCCCGCTCCCTGCAGTTAATTGCGATGCGACACGAGGTGACAGTTCCACTTCTAAGGCTATCCGCACCAGTGTACTCTAAAGCATACTCTATACACTATTCTCCTTTTATTTTTACAGTACGTACTTTAAATTATACTGTGATACAGTGTATATATTATGCTTTACACCGTGTCACTACGGATGGTCTAAGACATCATTGTCTTGTGAACAGTTCACTTCCCCAATCATAGGTCTAGGAGGGCTAGTAGAAATCCACCGTTTCCATGCTTCTTTTTTCTTTTGTAAACAATTCTTAGCTATATGGTTGTATTTAAAGCAGAATCTACAACACTACTACAATAAAGTTCATCTCAGGCCGGTTTTCAAAACCGCCTGAAACGAAGAGTCTGTGAAAATAGCCAATTATCGCAGGCGAAAACAAAATCCGCCTATAAAAATGCATTATCACAGGCGGTTCTTTATTGTCGACCGCTTGTGATAAAGCATTATCACAGGCGGTTCTTTATTGCCGACCGCCTGTGATAAAGCATTATCACAAGCAGTTGTTTATAAACAGGCGATCTCTCAAAAATGATATTATTAGCATTCAATCCGATTATTAGCATTCAATTATTATCGTTCAACCCGATGTGATGACTTTCGATACCGTACCAATCTACTGAGATTGATTACCAAAATCGTAGAGCTAACTTAGAAGCAATACACTCGTTCTGTGTGCGTCAGTTAGCCTTGTCGGTGCAGACAGAAGGTGGACGAGGAACACCAAATTTCACGGACAGAAGAATTTTTTTTTCGCCGAAGATTGAAAAAAATATATATATGCAATTCAGAACAGAACAGATGGGTGTCGAGGTACTCAGATTCTATGGGTGTATAGAGTCTATCACGGGGTCTCCCACCAGCACGAGGAATGTTTTTATAATCACTGCACCATCTCGCATCACCATCCTTTGTTCTCCGTTCTCTGATTCTAGGAAGAAACCAAAGCAAATGAGTTGATTGAGAGAGAAAAATAAAAGAAATGGAGAGAAGAATTTAGAGGCGAGCGTAACCCAAGATCTGACTGAGATCCGACGGATGAGACCTCCAAAGTGCCACCGCTGGTTGCATCTCGGGAGTTGGCAGCCTGAAAACTCAGATCTGCCGGCAGAGACCGGCGGACAGCCATTGGGACAGTGCTCCCTGAAATCACGCGTGAAGATAAGAGAAGCAAAAGAACTAGTAAAAACCAACAGGAACTCAAGAGAAGCAAATGAACTAGTAAGAACCAACAGGAACTCAAAAGAACCAGCAGGAACGCAAGAGAAGCGGAAGAGCGGCTGTGGCGGCGCTAGTTGCCTTGAAGTGTTGAAGCGAAGATGATGCTGAGGGCAGGCACGCGGGGTTATATGGTGCACGACGGAGGGAAAGTGAAACCCTAGTTGAGTTCCAGCATGGGCTGCGATCAATATCTGGGTTGGACCGGAGACCCACCGCCTGTGAAAATACGTGTATTTCCACAGGTGTTTTTTAACGTCCAACCGCCTGTGATATTGTCTATTATCACAGGCAGTTTGTACTATCGACCGTCTATAATAATTCACATTTTTCATAGACGGTTTTTAATTACAGGCCGTCTGTGATATATTGTTATTACAGATGGTTTTAATGCATTTACATCACAGGCATTTTTCTTTACGGATCGTCTGTAAAAAAATTAAGAAGCACCTGTGAAAATGCTTTTTGTAATAGTGCTAGTAGTATGACCCAATGCTAAGTACTTAGAACAACTGACACTTGGGGCCAGAGACCTTCCCAATTCGGGTCCTTCCTTACTGGCACAGCCGGGTAGAGCTTCGCATTACCCGAACATAGATTACCTTCATTAATTTGGAGATTGTGTTTTAAATTTTGAAGAACATGAGACCAACACAGCATTTCCATTCCTTGTCGAGAAGCCAAATTGCCGTTGAGCAGTTCTAGAAACTCCAAAAAAAATTGGCCATAGCTGCATCGATTCAAGTCGGCAAAGCTCAAGCTCAGAGACCTTGAAGGAAAATCTGCCAATTTTTAGATTAAAATTGTTCAAGCTTGACTTAATTGTACTCTTCCAGCAGGAGGATTGCTTTTCCCGAACCCTATGAGCAGAAAATAATTTCCCAGCTGCAACCCTTTTACTTCCCTTCAATGTGCGTTTGTACTTTGAAACCGGGATCCAGGATCTTTGTTCTTCTTTTAGCCAATTGAGATATTCAACTTTCCATCTTGGACCACCATCTCTCAAAGGATGGAAGGATAGATCAAAAGCTGATGAAGATATTCTTTTGATTGAGCAGAGGAAGAAACCCACATCTTTAGAGGATACAATGAATTTGAAATGCTTATCCTGCAAGTATTGCACCTGAAGATTATGAGCTTCCCCTCCCAAAGCAGCTTTGAAGCACCAATGAGACCGTCCACTCCGATAAACAGAAAGAAAATCGGCTAAAAACGACAATCATAGCAAAAGAACCTGTACTGCTAGGCGAGAAATGGATAATTGGTTTGCCTAGTTGGCAACGTACCTCTTTTTGTAGCTGCGAACCAATATTGAAATCCAATTCGTTCCATAGAGATAGATAGTCCGATTCCATGATAGAGCATCCAAAAAACCCTTATGGTAGATATATCCATGATAAGTGCAATGGATGAGAGATCAAAGTGAAATCTCCATATACGAAAGAGCTGGGTAGCAAAAGTCCAGACAGAACCACAATAATGAACCAATACCGAAGAAGAAAGAAGTGGGAGTATGGAAGGGATAAAGATGGAAGGAGGAAGAAGGACGCCGTCGCCGGAGATGCAGGCCAGGCGGGAGGGAAACCCCGGACGAGGACGCCGGCGGGGGGAGCACTCACTCTCGCTCACTCTCATCTACGATTTCCTCTTTTTGCTGCCCTTTTCCCACAAGATCTCTGAATATGGTTCCAATAACCGACTCCTAATTAGGTACTTAATTAACTTTACCGTGTTCAACTCTAACAGGCGTCTCCTGGTTTGATCTTGTGCTTCACCTTGTTCTGGAACTTGGACAGGAACTTCAGGTAACGCTTCCATGTCTTCGTCGCAGCTTGGGGGCATGAACTGCTGCTGTTCTGTCCATGTTTCGTTGCTTGTTTTGGTTCATCCTGTCCCTGCTGGTCTGAATGTGGATGGAAAACTGAAAAATGAACAATTGTTACCTTTGATTGGTCACGGTAAAGGTCACAAGCAGCACTCCCATTCCTATAACAAGTCTTCTTCGTCATCTCACACGGGCCAAGAGAGTTCATCGACAAATGGTCATTAATCAGAGATGCACTGCTCAAATGGTCATGAAGAAAATCATCCAGAGCTCAAAGGCCACTTGCAGGCTTGCAGCTAAGAGCAATCCATGGCAAGGGACAATGGATCACAAAGTATATTTGGCGCAGTAGTAGTAGGTTCTAGTCAGTGGCTGCTGGCAGATGAGTAGACTGACTGAATGCAGCTGTTGGCTGAAGTGGAAAGGCGGTGCCTTAAATAAAGGCCAGTTAACTGCATGTCTCTGGTCTAGACCCTACCAATGTATGGTTAACCTGGACAAACTTAGAACTAGGAACAGGATCACAGGAAACATTTTGCCAGTGCCATGCAGGGTATGAGAACGAAGGGCCGTTCATGGGCACCATGTAGACTGAATCTTCTGGGACGATTGAAGCTTTGTCATGTTGCGGTGACCCTGAGCTTGGGACAAGCACACGTGGAGGGGGCATCTGGGATTCTGAAGACTCGCGCCGTGATGCGTTGGCAAGATAGACGAGCGTGGCTGGTTCTAACCACTCTGGCCTAACTTTGGGTTACTATTTCCTTCGTGCTTTGGTATCTTACAATCACTCAGCAGCACAATGTAGGGATGAAAATAGGAAGAAAAAAAAGTGGAGTGGTGGACTACTTTGGTCTCGGATGCATGCATGGCCAGTGTTAGCGTATCGTCACGTACAGGACTTAGTCTTCGCTAGACTTTTCTGTTAAATACGATCACAATTGATCCTATTCTATAGGGATAAGCTAGCCAGCGCTCCGTCCACGAACAGCCGCTATCTTAGGACTTTTTACGTTGCTACGTGCTGTATAAACACCAGCCTCATGATCAATGAAAGTTGTGCATTCTATTCTCATATGCTTACATGGTATCAGTGACCCTCCGGTCCTCTATCTTCCGCTTCCACAATGGCTTCTCGATCATCTTCCCAGACCAATTCTTTCCACGCTGCACCACCAATCTCTCTCGCCGCCAGTACTGTTAATTTAATTAACATACGCTCTCACGTTCCCATGGTCCTTGACATGGCGGACACCAATTTTTCATCCTGGCGAGATCTGTTCGAACTTACTCTACACAAGTTCGGACTCCAAGATCACATCAACGGAACCACCGATGCCCAGTCACGTCTCGGCGATGCCGAGTGGACTCAAATTGACAAGTGTATAGTCTCCTGGCTGTACACTTTTGTGTCCTCGGCGATCTACAACATGATTCGTCAACCGGACGCGTCGGATCCTTGGGCCGTTTCTTGATAATGGCATGCAACGGGCCGTGTATGCGTTACAAGAATTCCACAGCCTCTACCAAGGAGATCTGTCCGTTGACGAATATTGTACTCGTCAGAGGAAGCTGGCTGACACTCTTCGCGACTTCGGGCATCCGATCTCCGACATGGCGCTCGTCCTCAACACATTACGCGGCCTGAACTCTAAGTTCGGGCACGTGATTTCCAATCTGACTTCACGTCTGCCTCCTCCTGATTTTCTCTACACCAGGAACTTTTTGGCACGTGAAGAAGTTCGTCTTGGCGAGACTGCCAAGATATCCGCAGCAACAGCACTCATGGCGGTGTCCACACGCGTCGAACTCTTCGGCACCTCCCTCGGCTCCGTCGTTTCCACCGTCTCAGGGCTCCTCCAACAACTGTGGAAACCGACGTAAAAAGAAAGGCAAGGGCGACGGCCGTAACAAACAGTCCAACGGCTCGTCCAGTGGACCGTCGTCGGGCTCCTCTCAACAGTCGACTCAGGGCTGGACGCCACATCCTGCACCCTTGCCGACGTCGGGCTCCTCTCAACAGTCGACTCAGGGTTGGACGCCACGTCCTGCACCCTCGGCTGGGATTACTTACGTCGGCTGACATCAGAGTCGACGTAAGTTAGTGTTAATTTGTAGTCAATATATTCAGCCATTAGAACTGATAAAGTAGCATCTTCGTAAGTTTTCAAAATGGAGAGAAGAGAAAGAAATCTTGCAGAGCTTGTTTGGGTGTACTCAATCTAATTGGATTGAAGTGGATTGAAGTGGAGAATGAACTAATTTTCTCCTCAATCCACCTCAAATCACTTATATTGAAGTGGATTCACTCCTATCCAAACAAGCCCTCAAATGGACGAGAAGTATCGTCAGACTTCAATTGAAGCTTTTAACAATCCAAATGATGAGTCTCGGGTGTTAATTGCATCTACAAGAGCTTGTTGTGAAGGGTTTAGCTTGACAGGAGCTTCAAGAGTTGTGCTTCCAGATGTTGTTTGGAACCGAGCTGTTGGAAGGCAAGTCTGATCATCATAGGTCAGAAGAAATTTATATACACATATTGAATTT
This sequence comes from Tuctoria greenei, assembly GCA_036927565.1. NCBI lineage: Eukaryota > Viridiplantae > Streptophyta > Magnoliopsida > Poales > Poaceae > Tuctoria > Tuctoria greenei. Next base: position 118,584,554 of record JAYESD010000002.1, read on the forward strand.
AATAATGTTTGAAACATGCTATCTAAAGCTGAAATAGAGCATTGTTCTAAGTTTATTTCTAAAGATACAAATATATACAATATATATCATCTCGCATTGCAATATACATTTTTTCCAGCATTGACATCTTCTCGCATATAGGGTTTCAAATTCTTTTTAATGCTTCTCTCTACGCGCTTGATGTTTTCTGGTTCGGTGAAAAGGTACATCTCCTCATACTGATTATATTCCTCTTCATTATCTCCCACGTTCTCAACCCCAACAATATTTTGCTTTCCAGAAACAACTACGTGCATCTTCACAGTTTCTGGATCTTGAACATAAAAAACTTGTCCAACACTATCGGCGAGAACCCACAGGTCATCTTTATAACCCACTTTATTCAAGTCTACCAGTGTCAGCCCGTAATTGTCCACTTTCACACCATCAGGATGTTTGACCCATTGGCACTTAAATACGGGCATTACCATTCTTTTGCCATAATCGAGTTCCCATATTTCCTCTATGAACCCGAAGTATGTGGTCTTTTGCCCTTGTGAATCATAAGACTCAATACGAACACCACTATTTTGTGCAACACTCTTACCGTTTTTTTGTTTAGTGTAAAATGTGTAACAATTGATGTCATATGCTTGCCATGATGTCACCAAAGCAGATGGGCCAGAAGCTAACTTCTTCATTGTTGCCTCTTCTATAGTGTTTCTGTATGGTATATTTTTGTCCACTAACCATTCAGTGAAACATCTTTTGTGCTCTTTCATGATCCAGTCCTATGTGCGGTCTTGGTTTTTATCACGAAGCTCAATTTGGTGTTCCTCGATGTATGACTCAGCTATTGCGAGCTGTTGTAGTACAACAAAATGTGCACGGTGTACATTCTTGTAATCTTGAACTGTAAAAGTTTTCTTACCCATTTTACCTCTTCCACGTAGTCTACACTCATGTACTGGTATAGGCACACCTATCGATTTTCCATCTTTGATGTAATCAGCGCAACCCTTAATCACTTCTTCAGTGGTGTATCCTTCCATAATTGAACCCTCTGAGTGAGCACGGTTCCGCACATAACCTTTTAATACTCCTAAATATCTCTCCAACGGAAACATATGATGTAAATATAGTGGCCCCAATGCTTTTATCTGATCAACAAGATGTATGATTAGGTGTAGTTGCATATCAAAAAAGGATGGTGGGAAACACATCTCAAGCTTGCACATAGTATCGATGATGTATGTTTTTAGATAGTTTAAATCTTCACGTGCTATCACCTTTTGCGATACTGCATTGAAGAAGTAACACAAACGTGTGATGACAACTTTTATATGCTCAGGTTTGATGACTCTTATTGCAATAGCAAGGAAAATTGTCATCATCATGTGACAGTCGTGAGAATTATAACAGAATAAAGACAAGTCTTTCATCGAGACTAGTTTGCGGATATTGGATGAGAAACTCGTGGGCACTTGATCCCACGCAAGCATTCACAAATTGTTTTCTTCTCTTCTAGCATCAAGTTGTAGCTGGCTGGGGGAAGGTAATGCTTCCCGTTCGCCGTTTCTACTGGATGAAGCTCTGGTCTCAAATCCAGATTTACTAGGTCCATACGTGAATTTAATCCATCATTTCTTTTCCTCGGCATGTCCAGCAAGGTCCCAATGATGCTGTCAAATACATTCTTTGTAACGTGCATCAAATCAATACTATGGCAAAATTCCAGATTCTTCCAATACGGAAGATACTTGAAAAAATTGATTGTTTCTTGAAAGCCATGTCAGTTGTATCATCCGAAGATGTACTTTTCTTTCTCTTAATTCCTTCACAATTTTTGCTCTTACCGAAAGCAATATGAATGTTCTTGACCATTTCAAACACAAGTTTTCCACTGTAGGGTTTTGGTGCAGTATCTTTTTCGATTTTGTTATCAAATTATTCTTTCATCTTCCTATACTTGTGTTATCTGTCAAGAACCGTCGGTGTCTCATATACACCGTCTTTCTGGATGAAGTGAAGTATAGAAATCCAGTTCTATCCACGCACCTTACACAACCTTTCTTCCCTTTCATTTGTCCCGATAATGTAAACAGTCTGGGATAATCATGCACGGTAGCGAATATCATTGCTCTTAGTGTGAAATACTCCCGCTTGCACTCATCCCATGTACGTACCCCTTCATTCCACAATTTCGCCATATCTTCCATTAAAGGTTCCAAGAACACATCAATTTCGATGTCGGGTTGTTTCAGAACAATTTTAAAGGATTTATGAAGTGAAATTTAATGGTAATCTTTACTTATCAATAATATTACAAGAAAGTGGATTTTTTCCTTTTAAAGGACCCACATTTAATCTAGAATATTAATTAAGAAGAAGTAAATATCTTCACAGGCGGTTGGTACTTAATAACAGCCTGAGAAGATGATTATCTCAGGCGGGTTTTAATTACCAACCACCTGAGATAATTGTATCGTCTCAGGCGGTTGGTAAGTAAAACCCGCCTGAGGTAACCATCTTCTCAGGCGGTCGGTACTTAAAATCCGCCTGAGAAAATAGGATTCTATATATACCCCTCGGCAGCGTTGGAAAAACCTAACCAAGGCAAAACACTTAGATGCCGTTAGGCTGCCAAAATTTCCTTTGCCGCCAAGTGTTCACCGCTGTCGTCGTCGAGCTTCGCCGTCCCCGCCGAGCTTCGCCGTCCCCGCCGAGCTTCGCCCTCGTCACTTCCAGGTACGCCAAGCAAAGCCATTGCCGTCGCCGCCACGGTAAACCCTAAACCCTTCGACCTTCCATCCTCCGTCGTCGTGTCGCCTCCCTCCCCGCCCTCGCCACCGCCTTGCATATCCTTGGTTAGGGTTCGGGTATTTGAAAAGGGTAGGCATCCTTGGTTAGGGTTCGGTAGAATTCGAAAAACTGTCAAGTTGTGATGTAACTGTATTGAAATTGTATGAACAAGCATCTGAATTTTTGCCATAATTATCTGTAGAAATCTCATGTAGTCTATTTTGATACATTTTTTGAAAGAGGAAGAGCTATTCTACAACTTTTCTATTCATTGTTACCTCAAATTCGGTTTAGAACTAATTAGAAACTGGAGTTGAAGTTAGTACCTGTGTATAATGTTATCTGAAACGGCCACAAAATTTCTGAACTTTGAACAGCCATAATTCTTAAATTAGAAAAGCAACCTATGCATATGTATACATGTATGGAAAGCTTAAAGGGTCCTATATCAATTTCCTATTCAACGCTAAGGCTAAAACACGCAATAACCAGGTCTAAATTGAAGTACCGTTTAAGATGTCGTAACAGTCCAGAATCTGGACAGTTATGTATTCAGTTGTTGTTTGGATCGTAATTTCTTGTAGGATCATCAAAAGACTTCATAATTTACATTTATGGAATCCTGAGGATGTGTGTAACAAGTTTGCAATATATTGTTTCTGCAAATATCAATGTTCTGTATTTGAAAATTGTGGACAAAATCAGCAACATACAAAGAAAGCTCTGCCAAATTTCAGTTCAAAATCTGGGAACTTGGTGGTAACATGAGTGAATAGTAGCATATGTACTGAAAATAGCCATCCCGCACTCTATCTCACAGGGTTGTGCTCCTTCGATATTGGTGTCGCTATCCTTTTGCATAACAAAACAATGTGCTCGCATACGGCTGTTGAACACCGCTTGTGCTCAGAAAACATATACAAGTAACTGCCTATTTAGAATAAGAAGATAAAATTGCCATTGCTGGTGAGCAACTTTAACATGCTTGTCACCCTCTCAATGTATAGGAACCTTTTGGTCAGTCGCCTTAAACCCTAGAATGCCTTATCAAATACTAGAATGCTTCCATCTTTTTCTTCATGAACACTTCATGTAGAGTTAATATGCCATTAGTTATATTTTTTGTCTTATTAGTTATAGCATGGAAAGCCCTAAGAAGACTGGTGCTGGTAGTAACAATAAATAAGACAATATGAAGTTTACTGACTCTAGCAGTTCAAGCTCCTTTCACAGTCCATCGGATCCTTTTCCTAATATAAAAACTAAAATGACTTTAGAGGATCTCGACCCGGAATATGATCCTACCGACGAGGTATGGATCACGAATCTTAACTTCAGCAGTTCAAGTTAATGTTGGTTGTCCAGTATACGAAGTCTTATAGTTCTTTTCTACTTGGATTAATCGCGAAGACAATGAGGTGACTTCGGCTCCTAAAATCGCAGAAGGTTCTCCAATGGATGAATCCTAAGCTTCACTAAAGCGGAAACGAGGGCAACGAGGTCCCAATAAGGGTCCATTGGACCGCATCATGTATATAACAAGGGTCGGTCCAGGTGGACTTCCCCAAGAACCACTGGATTCAGTTACCAAGTATCGTAATGCATGCGGTTTTCTTGTTAGGGAGCTCGTGCCGATCACGACCGAGAATTGGAGGAAATTACCCGAGCAGACCAAGAATGAGTTGTGGGAAAGAATAAAGAAACAATTCAAGTTCTCAAAAGGCACAGAAGAAGCTGTAAAGAAAGCAACATTGGTCTCTTGCGGCAAGAAGTTTCGTGGCTGGAAGAGCGAAATGAATGCTTATGTTAAGGCCGATAAGGTCCCTAGCCCGAGGAAGATGGGAAAAATCACACAAGCTCAGTGGAAAGAGTTTGTTTCTCAAAAGACCACACCTGATGCTAAAGCTCTAAGTGCAACTAGGTCAGAGATTTCAAAAAAGAACAAATACCATCATCACTTGGGGTCTGCCGGATACGCCCCCAAAGTCAAGAAATGGAATAAGATATTAGACGAAATTACGAGTAAGGGCAATCCTCACCCATTAGAAGGTTGCGATGAGCAAACTCAGTGGTGGGTCTTTGCCCGATCAGGTTTGACCAGCGAGGGCAAACTTGAAAAGCCCGATTCTGTGAATGAAGTAGAGGAGAAAATGAAAGGAGTAATTGAAAAGCAACAGAAGGGTCTCTTCAAGTCGAAGAGGGAGAATGACCAACTTACCGCTATCTTAGGAAACCCTGAACACAACGAACGGGTTCAAGCAGTCTCTTCTCAAATGTCTTGGCTAGATGGTTTCCCTAAAGATAAAGACACATATAGAAGACGTGAGAAGTTTAAGAAAACACTTGATGAAAAGATTGCTCAAAAGGTCAAAGAAAATACGCAAGAAATAATGGAACAACTTAGACAATCGGGACAATTAGTGGCACCGAGTACATCGAAGGTTCCGGCGCAAAAAGAGCAATTAGTATCTCCAACTGTCTACCCTAGCAGCGTTGGTTTTGTGCCAGGCTCAGGGTCAACCCATAAGTCCCCTGTCGATGATATTGCTAACGACAAATCTTGTCGTCTTCTTGTCCTGATCGGCAGAGTAGGAAACAAAACCAAACAGGTTGCTACTGCTATGGCAAAGCCTGATCGTGACTTCAACGGGAATCCACTTCCGTTGTATTATGTTGTGGTGCAAGTTCTTCAGATCATTGATAATGATTATGAAGATTATGAAATAGACCACGTCACACCTGAGGGGATTGCGACTTTGGGGCAGGCTGTCAACCGATTAATCCTTTGGCACCGACGCGATATCGTCTTGGACGATGAGCCAATTTCTAGCCCCGTCGCATCTTGAAATATTGCAACCCCATCTTCTAAGACGAAAGTGCATGAAGATCCACTCCCAGTACAAGAAGATCCACTCCCCCTATGTCTCAGCAAGGATGATAGTAACCTTGCTAGTAAAGATATCCAAGAGCAACAAGTTGGACAACAGCTTCAAGCAATACCAGAGCAAGCTGTTGCTAGTAAAGAGCAACCAGTTGAGCAACAACTTGAAGTAGTACTAGAGCCAGCTGTTGAGAGTAAAGAGCAATCAGTTGAACAACAGGTTCAACAACAAGCCAGTGTCCAACTTCCGACGACTACTCCTCGATCATCAGTGCCTATCAAATTTAGCTCATACAAAAATAATAAATCTTCATCAGAAGTGTCAAAGTATTTGGAAACTATGAAGGAAAATATTATAAAATCGAGTGCATCTCGTTCTTCTCATGAGCCAGAATTAGGAGACATTGGGAAGTGGGAAGAAGACGATGTCATGTATAATCGTCGTACGGCTTTAGTTAAACCAGGAGTTCCAATATACAAGCTTGAGGATGTTCCTCCTGAATTTGAGAATGGGAAGCCGTTCATGACATCCGTACAACTTAGCAAACAACCCGTCACGCTCAAAAGAATGCATGAGTGGTACATCCTTGCCAGCACAAGATATGGTCTTTCTTGCATCACATTTCGTATTCCAAAAGAAGCATTCTAGAGCACTCGAGAAGCTAGACGAGTCATTTTATTTGAAGAGTTGCATCCCCTTTTCCATCGGGGCATGCTTGAAATCAACATGTTGCTCGTCTGGTGCTTGTAAGTGCCTCTAATATTTTGTATTTGCTTTTCTTACTACACGCATACGCATTTCATGATATTATAACAATTCTGGACTTTTCAATAGGATGCAATACATGAATAATGAAAAGTTGGAGCGCAAGACAGGTATCCTTGACCCTACTAGGATTGCAAAGGCGCTATTCGACGTCAAGGCGGATCGAGACTCAGCAAAGTTCAAGCACATGAAAAAAAAAGATTTTGAAAAAGCAATCGTAAAACTTAAGAAAGATAGAAGGACAAAAGTTGCAGTTTACATAGGACATGTGATGTTTAACTTTGTCAGAGATGGCAAGGACCTCGTAAAGGCTCCGTATAACTTCGAGTAAGTTCGACACATGACATTGAAATAGCAATTATTGGTAATTGTTAACACATGTGTTATGTTTGTATGTTTGCAGTGATCACTATATAATGATCTTCATCAAGCCAACGCAGGGAATGGCAACAGTCTTGGACTCGGCCGATTTCCCACCAGATCGTTACAAAGATTTCCTTTCCATTTTGAAAGTGTACGTTTATTCAATAATTTTAATTTACACACATTTAGAATGTGTTGACAAGTTTTATATGACATTTCTTGTATTACAGCGCTTGGCGGTCTTACGCGGAACGACTTGGCGGTGAGAGACCTTCCAATATATATGCATTGGACATTAAAACGTATTATACTTGTCCAAAGCAGCCTGCTGGGAGTGTCTTATGCGGGTATTATGTATGCGAGCATCTTCGGACCGCCGGCGTATATAGAGTGAATCGTGAGGATGTAAGTTATCCTTAATGTCGATACCTTATTTTCTTACTTTTGAGTTTCATTTTCATTGTAACTAGCATAGTTTAATACTTATATTCTCTGTTGTTCAATATTACCAGAAACATTATTTTCATATTTTGATTCCAACTTCAAAATTCAATTGCTCATAGTACAACTGCTCCAAAAATACCAACTAAATTCTTGTATACTCTCACTTTGATCTATACTTTGAGATTGTTCAAACCAACACATTCTAAACCTTGTTATGTGTTATATTGCAGCACACAAAGAATCTGAACGAAGAATGGCCGGTTTGTAGAAGTATTCCTGATGGAGGAGTCGACAGATTGCTGCTGAACTCTGTCAATTCATTCGTCGCAAAATTTTGCACAAAAGAGGGGAGTTCTTTGATGAGAATGGTGCAATAGATGATGTGCGAAAACTTTGCGATTATGCCAACAGAAACAATTTTTAGTGAAAACTTATAAACTATGAGATGAATTGTATGTGTAACTTGTACATATGTATATTGTTTTAGTGAAATTGACTTCTGTGAGATGACTTTTGTGATGATAATATTGTTGACTTTTGTTATGTGATGATATTGTTGACTTCTGTTCTGTGATTATATTGAATTGACCTGGAAATTAGAAATAACAGCAGTAGTACTGCATAGGTTATACCTTATCACAGACGGTTATTTACCAACGGTTAGTCATGCCTGTGAAAAACAATTATCACAGGCGGCTAGATATAGGTAAAGAACCATCTGTGATAACCTAATTATCACATGTGGTTACTGTTATGGTAAAAACCAGCTGCGGTAAAAAGTCTTCACAGGCGGCTTGATGTAGGTCAACATCCGCCTGTGATAACACCATTATCACAGGCGGTTAGATATGCTGCAAGATCCGCCTGTGATAAGACAATTATCATAGGCGGGTATATATGTTGCACTACCTGCCTGTGATAACTTATCTTCACAGGCGGCTAGCATAAGTAAAAATCATCTGTGATAATGTTTCTTCACAGGCGGTATCACTTCTACGCCTGTGAAATTGTGGATTATCACAGGCTCTTCGTTTCAGGCGGTTTGAAAAACCGCGTGTGATAATAGGTCTGGAGCCGCCTGCGATAAGGCTTATTGTAGTAGTGTGACTGGTTTTTAGACACCGGGGCATCTTCACACATGGCGAACAATACTGGTATTCTTTCTTCCTCATCTTCAGATCATACTTCTTCTCGCATTGTTGTCGGCGATGGATCCTCTATGCCAGTTCATTGTTCAGGACATGCATTATTTCCTACGCCAACCTCGTTATTACAGCTGAACAATGTTCTGATCTCACCAAAACTAGTGAAGAATCTTATTTCAGTTCGTGCATTGACTCGTGACAACAATGTGACTGGAATTTGATGCCTTTGGTTTTTCTATAAAGGATCTTCTAACCAAGACGGTTTTGCTCTGCTGTGATAGTACTGGTGATCTATATCCGCTCCGGCCAGCTACTTCGTCGACCAAATTTTCATTTCTCAGCGCAAATAATTCCGAGATTTGGCATGCCCGTCTTGGACACCTCAGTCAAGAGTCTTTGTCGCGTGTCTAGAGTGGTTTTGGTTATTCATTTCAGAAGTCCTTTGAGCATTCTTGTCACGCTTGTCGAATTGGGAAACATGTCAAACTTCCTTTTAAGGCTTCAAATAATATTTCATATTTCCCATTCCAACTCTTACATTGTGATGTATGGACTTCACCGGTTGCAAGTAACTCAGGTTTTCAGTACTATCTGGTGCTTCTCGATGATTATTCACATTAAGTTTGTACTTTCCCCTTGCGGCATAAGTCAGACGTACTTGCCACATTTATTTCGTTTCATGCTTATATTCGGACTCAATTTCAGCGAGATATCTATTGCCTTCAGTCTGACAACGGCAAAGAATTTGACAACTTGGCTCTCCGGTCTTTTCTCTCGGCAAATGGTGTTGCACTTCGTTTAACATATCCTTATACTTCTCAACAAAATGGGCGTTCTGAACGAGTGCTGCGTACATTGAACGACAGCACCCGATGCCTGCTCTTTCATGCAGCCCGTCCTTTGTCGTTCTGGCCGGATGCTTTATCAACAGCCACATTTCTTCTGAATAGAAGACCATGCCGACCTCGACAACATCAAACGCCATATGAGCTGCTGTTCGGCGTCCAACCTGACTATGATCATTTGCGCGTTTTTGGCTGCCTTTGCTACCCCAACATCTCCCATCAGTCTCAAAAGCTTGCGCCACAATCCCTACCGTGTGTCTTTCTTGGCTATCCACTTCACACAAAAGGGTACCACTGCTACGATCCGGTTCAGCGTCGTGTTCATACCTCTCGTCGTGTTTATTTTGACGAGTTCATATTTCCGTTTATTAGCCTCAAAACAGCCAGCACAAACCCATCAAAGTCGTCCACCCCTCCCACACCTGAACTTCTTCCAATTACTATACCGGTGCCCCACAAAGCTCCTGTGCATGCTCCTGCTGTAGCTGCGCCCCAGGCCATGCACGTACCTGCCATGCAGGCTCCGGCTACCGTGCCTCCAACACCAGCCGATCCTCCTATTTCGGATCAAGGGAATCACGAGAGTGACTCAGTTTCGGCAGCCCATGACCCGAGTCTCCCCAACACACAGACCACAACTGCTCAATCTGGGCCACATTCGATGGTCACCAGACTCCGGGCCGGCATCCTGAAATCCAACCCGAAATATGCTGGCATTAGCGAACAGATCTCTGTTCCGAAATCAGTTCGTGCAGCCCTTAAAGAGCCTTCATGGCGAGCTGCAATGGAAGAAGAGTTTCAGGCGCTTCAAAAGAATAAAACTTGGACACTTGTTCCTCGTCCTCCTGGAGCCCATGTCATTTCTAGAAAGTGGGTTTTCAAAAATAAGTTCAAGTCAGATGGCACGTTTGAGCGTCACAAGGCCCGTTGGGTGGTACGTGGTTTTCATCAACATCAAGGCATCGATTTCAATCAGACATTCTCACCAGTTGTCAAACCAGCTTCTATTTGTATTGTTCTTCAACTGGCAGCACAAAGAAACTGGCCTGTGAATCAACTTGACGTTAAAAATGCATTTCTGCATGGTGTACTCAAGGAAGAGGTTTTCTGTCTTCAGCCTACTGGATTTGTTGATTCTAAGCATCCAGACTACGTACGTTTATTGTCCAAGTCCCTCTATGGCTTAAAACAAGCGACACGCGCTTGGTTCGACAGAATATCTTCTCATCTGAAGATCTTTGGTTTTCGATGAGCGGTCGCAGATAATTCTCTTTTCGTTTACTCCAAGGGAAGTGACCTGGCTTTTCTCTTATTATATGTGGATGATATTCTCATCACTGCCTCAAGCATTGCCCTTCTGCGTGAATTGATCTCTCAGCTTCAGGCATCTTTTGCGATCAAAGATCTTGGACCAATTCATTATTTTTTGGGGATTCAGATCGATCGCTGTTCATCAGGTTTCTATCTTTCTCAAGGCAAATATGCAGCTGAAGTACTTGATCGGGCGGACATGCAAAACTGCAAACCTGCTAATACACCGGCTGACACAAAACCAAAGTCCTCAGCACAGGATGGCCATGAGTTCTCCGATCCTTCGTTTTACAGAAGCATTGTCGGCGCGTTACAGTATTGGACGCTTACTCGCCCAGACATCACATATGCTGTCAATCAGGTAGCCCTTCATATGCATTCTCCCCGTGATACTCATTGGAGCCTGGTGAAACGTATACTTCGATATGTCAAAGGATCTATTTCTCAAGGCATCAAACTCTCAGCATCTTCATCACTTGAGCTCACAGCCTATTCCGACGCGGATTGGGCAGGTTGTCCAGACACCAGACGATCTACATCAGGTTTCTGCGTTTTTTTTTTTTTTGTGGTTCTTCGATGTCTTGGTCCTCCAAACGACAAACCACCGTTTCACGATCTAGCGCAGAAGCTGAATATCGGGCTGTAGCCAATATGACATCTGAATGCTATTGGATCCGAAGTCTCATGTACGAGCTGCTCACACCAATTCATCAGGCCACCCTCATATATTGTGACAACATCTCTGCATGTTATCTATCTGAGAACCTGGTGCATCACAAGCGGACCAAACACATTGAGCTGGATATCCATTTTGTTCGTGAGAAGGTTGCGATCGGCGAAGTACGTGTTCTTCATGTACCAACATCACTCCAGTTTGCAGATATTAGGACAAAAGGTCTTCCGAACTCTATGTTTGTGAGACCTATGTGTGCTGAATACATTGGCTTGTAGTGAATACATTGCTTTGATGATAAAAGTTCTGAAAATATGCTAAAACATCTTTTTAGCAAAGTCCGACTCTAGCTCCGAGCTTCTGCAAGGTCCGACAATAGATCCGACTTGCTTTGTCAAGGTTCGACATGTTTTTGGGTAGCTCCGGTGATCTTTGTCTTTAGCTCCGGCATGTCTTTGATAGCTTCGACATGTCTTTGTTAAGCTCTGATATGTTTTGCTAGGTCCGACTTATATTGGTTAGCTCCGACATGTTTTTCTAGCTTCGGCGCTAGGTTTGACTAGCTTTGGTTAGCTCTGGTGCTAGGTTGTACTAGCTTTGGTAAGCTCCAGCGCTATGTTGTACTAGCTTTGGTAAGCTCCGGTGCTAGGTTGTACTAGCTTTGGTAAGCTCCGGCTCAAGCTCCGGTTAGTTTTGGCAAGATTCAGAACTTGATCGCAATGTTCCAGTTTTTACTGTGAATTGTTTCAAACTTGATTTACATTGTTAGAAAGATTGCTTAGTATTCATTTGCTAAGTTTTTGGTGCGTTTTGGTTGATATGGATGATATCGTTTTACTGTTGTTTAGCAACATGCTTATGTGAGGTGCTCACATAAGGTGTTGTGGTTTCGGAACTAACGAGAGTCAAGTCAAGGACTTGTGCTCGAAGGTATTGGTTGTTTATTCACGTGCAGGTGTTGCTTGAGTTCAAGACATAGCTGGTGACGAGATCCATTGAACTAGTCTTAGGGAGAAGATGAGGTTCAACAACCAAGTTCAGGAGAAATTATGGTTGAGTTGATCGGGAGGTTGCGCAGCATGTTTGAATCAAGAACAATGCATATGAAGGTATCGTGGACGTCGTTGGAAGATGTTTGCACGTGTGCAAGGAGTGCATGGACGTGGCTACATAGTTATAAGATGTGATGAAGAGATGTGAATGTAAAGAATTGGTCAGAAAGGTCCAACCGACTAGGTTATGGACTCAGACTGCGGTTGAGTCGTGTTTGACTCAAATATGGGAAGTTTTGAGTTGGTTATGATAGGATTTCGTTGGGTCACGAATTTGAGTTGTTTTAGGAATGTGGGATACGTTCCTAAGGTGTTTGGAAGTCTTAAGATTGCTTCTATCTGCGTATAGAAGAGTCCTAAGCAGTTATGGAAAGTTTTGATTCGTGATTTGAGTAGGATTAGAGTCCTAGTTGAGATTGGGTTGGCCTAAGGGCTGGATATATAAGCAAGGGAGGTCAGAGATCGTGAGTGACAACTTTAGGGCTGTTCCTCTTGTGTTCTATTGAATAAAATTCGTAGTTGAAAGGAACTTTTGTGCCTTGTTCGTCCGACTTCTTTTCTTCAAGTCTTTCTCGTCGAATTTCTGCATAGCGCTACCTTACTTCTATGGTTTTATCATAACTCAAGTTTTACAGATCTAATTGACGTGATTCTTTTTGGATTGTCTTCACAACTTGATTATATATCATGTATCAAAATTTCACGGTCATTGGATTTGTGGTTTTTGATTTACACGAGTTTCTTTGCAATATTATAGATCTGTTTTTTACTCGGTAGAACAGATTGACCTTTGTTCGGTCTTTCGATCGTAACTTGAGTTTCTCAACACGGATTTGAGTGATTCTTATTGTGTTGTATTCGTGACTTGATTATCTCTGATATCTATCACTTTTTTCACGGTAAAACACATTTAGATTAGTCTCACACATGATTTCTTTAATGGATCGTTTTTCTGCTAAGTGGTTTTCATTGCTTCCGCTGAGAAAGTTTTAATCTACCATTCATCCCCCCCCCCTATGGTAGCTTTTCACGTGCTCTTCGATCCTACAATTGGTATCAGAGCCATAGTGCTCTAATTTTTGTGATTTGCACGTATTTTTACTAATCATCATGGAGAAATACTCCGCAAAACCTTGTGTCTTTAGTGGTATTGATTTTCAGGTTTGGAAGGCACGTATGGAAGCCTTCATCCAGGCTCAAGGCTTCGCAATATGGGAGAAGGTACAAGCCTTATGAAGTGTCGTCAAATGATCAAGTTACAGCTACAAATCTGAGAGATGTCGACAACAACAACAAGGCTCGAAACTTGATCATACAAGGATTAACTCAAAGTGACTTCGACCGTGTTGCACACCTCCGATCTGCTTACGATGAGCGGAAAGCACTTTATGACTACCACGAAGGACCCAACACTATCAAGGAGGTAAGGCAAGACATGTTAAAGAAATAATACATGCACTTCGAGATGCAACCCAGTGATTCTATTGATGACCTTTTTGCTCGCTTTAATAAAATTCTCAGCAACTTGCGTAGCGTCAATGTTAATTTTTCATATGCTGAAAATGCTAGGCAATTGTTAAGTGCATTAGATATGTCAATTTGGGAGATGAAAGTCACATCTATTCATGAATCTACTGTGATGAGTACACTTACTTTAGATGTGCTATATTCCAAATTAAAAACTCATGAAGTTGACATAATATCACGTAAGAACCCCAACAAGTCTATTGCTTTTGTTTCTCAAAGTGACATGCCTAGCTCCGATCAATCTTCATCGTGTGGTACACTTTCTTTGTTGTCCTCTCTAACCCTTGAACAGATTGGGGAATTCCAGAGGGCGAGCTAGTACTTCTCTCTACTAGGTTTTTAAAAGCATTACAAAATGTTAGAACTAGAAGGAGAGGAAGCTCCAGACCTCAACGATGTTTCGAATGTGGTAAGACAGGATATTTTCGTTCAGATTGCCCTAATCTTTCAGGTCCTACTTCCTGGGATGAAAAGCAAACAAGGACGAAGCACTCCTCTGCAAACGATAAGAAGAAAAAGAAGGGTTTTACAGGACGTCAATTGGTGAGCAGCTTTATCTCCGCACTTCAAGAAGTTGGCTCAAGCGACGTGGACATTGGAAGTGACGAAGATGAAGATGATTTGACAAACTTGTGCTTCATGGCCGGCAAATCAAGATCAAGTATGGAGGATGCAGAACACAACAGCGGCAATGAAGAGGTATGTCCTACTTGCGAAGAAATGTGTGATGCTATTTCTCGTGCCACTATTATAGTTAAGAAAAAGGACAAAAAGCTTAGGGATAGTGCTGCTAAAATTGAATCTCTAGAATCTGAAATCAACTGTTTAAAAACTTTGATTCCTAGTGATGATGCATGTCCCTCATGTGATTTAATATATGAACAATTGTCCTCATTAAGAAGTGTGCACACCTCCAAACTTGATAAACTTGAGTTAGAAATTGAAAAGAATAGAGAGCTTGCTGCACTTAATGATAAAAACTTGAAAGATGCTAGCTGTTTTACATTTGATTTGCATTGTTCTACTTGTGATGATCTTGATAAGAAACTACAAGATGCTATGAATGAAATTTCTATATTGAACAATGTTTTACGTTCTCATGAAGTTAAATTTTGTTCCAATTGCAAATTAAAAGGAAAAACTTCATTTGAAAATTGTCTTGATCTGTCCAATAAACTTGATAACATGCATAGGACATTAGATCGGTTTTCCAATGGGAATAAGAACCTAAACTTGCTGCTGAATTCTTCCAAGTCTTGCAATGATAAAATTGGTTTAGGTTTTGATTCTCATGCTCATGCTAAGGAACATCCACCTAAAATTGTAAAGTCAGTAGGAAGTGGTTTGATTCAAACAGTTCCTAAACAAAAAGAAGTGGTTTTCAAATATGCGGGAGTGTTGTCTCATTCGGTTTCAAATAAAAATGTTGCTTGCTCATCTAGATATGAACACAAAGTTAAAATTCATTGTACCTACTGTGGTCGAGATGGTCATGTCATAGATTTTTGTTATAGACTAGCTAAACAACAGAAAAAGGAAAGAATGATTGCTATATCTCATAACTTTCATGCAAAATTTGCTGCACTTGCTAAACCGAATGATAGGAACATGCAATCTGCTGTAATGAGTCAAAAACATGCAAAGGTTGCTCCCAAACCTAATGTTTTTCGTGCTACACATGTAACACCACATAAGTCAGTAGTTGGGTACAAAAATCTTCAAACTTTGGCTCATAAACCTGCTGTTTTGTCTCAGCTTTCACGTGTTATTCCTGCTGGACGTCGTGTGACTCAGTACTGGATTCCTAAATGCCTCTTGACTAACCCCAGTATTGAGTCATCGACGTATTGTGCTTCTATGTAGGTTACACGCTTGAGGAAGGAGAACATTTGGATTGTGAATTCAGGTTGCTCACGCCACATGACCGGTAACAAAGAATGGTTCTCCTCTCTCTCATTTGTTTCACATATAGAGAATGTTACTTTTGCCGATAATTATTCAACTCCTATAATTGCTAAGGGTTCAGTTAGAGTAAATAATCACTACACTTTGAAGGATGTAGCACTTGTTAAAAATTTCAAATACAACTTGCTTTCTGTTTCAC
Source organism: Tuctoria greenei (assembly GCA_036927565.1). NCBI lineage: Eukaryota > Viridiplantae > Streptophyta > Magnoliopsida > Poales > Poaceae > Tuctoria > Tuctoria greenei. Next base: position 118,600,446 of record JAYESD010000002.1, read on the forward strand.
AACTGCTAGATGAAAATCTGGAAATTATTTTCACTAAAAATTGTAGCAAAGTTGTAATTCAAATAGTGAGCTTATTTTTAACATGTCTCGGTTTGGAAGAGTTTTTAAAGATGATTATGATATGTCTTCCTCTAAGCATAGGTGTCTAGTTGCTAATGATTCAAAGGACTTATATTTTTGGCATCGTAGACTTGGTCACGTAGGCTTTGATCATCTAACGCGTGTTAGTGCTCTTGATCGCAGACGTGGACTGCCTAAGCTTAAAGGGGACAAAGAAATTGTGTGCTCTTCTTGTAGACATGCTAAGATGGTTGCAGGTTCACATACTCCTCTCACAATGATGATGACAACTGAACCGGGTCAACTTTTGCACCTTGACACCGTAGGACCTTCACGTGTTCAATCCTTCGGAGGTAAATGGTATGTTCTTGTGATTGTTGATGATTATTCGAGATACTCTTGGGTTTACTTTATAGCATCTAAGAATGAAGCTTTTAGTCACTTTATAACTTTATTTCTTCAAATTTCAATTGATCACCCAGGATCTTTAAAAGCAATTAGAAGTGATAACGGAACCGAATTTAAAAATCAATATTTTGATCACTTTTGTGCTGATAATGGAATAGATCATCAATTTTCTTCACCATATGTACCTCAACAAAACGGTGTTGTAGAAAGAAAGAACAGAACCTTTGTTGAGATGGCTAGGACTATGCTTGATGAATATCAAACTCCTAGGAAATTTTGGGCGGATGCGATTGCAACTGATTGTTATGTCTCAAATCGTTTCTTGTGCGCTAAGCTAGGTAAAACACCATATGAGCTCCGATTGGGACATAGGCCTAGTGTTACACACTTTCGGGTCTTTGGTTGCAAATGCTTTGTTAAGAAACATGGTAATCTTGATAAATTTGAACCTAGATCCATTAATGGCATGTTTCTTGGTTATCCATCTCATACTAGAGGCTATCGTGTGCTTTTACTTGACACTAACAAAATTGTGGAGACTTGTGAGGTATCTTTTGATGAAGCTAGCACAGGTACTAGCTCAAACATTGCAGGTACGTATCCATATTCGTATGGGGAGAGCATTTTCGTTGAAGATGAGGAAGAAGTGGTGTTGCTAACCGAAAATTTAGCAGCTAATGATATTGTTCCAGCTCCTGATTTCGATTCACAACCAGAACCGATGACCACCATTGCTGGTCTTGATCCTCCTCAAGTCACAAGCTCATCGATTTGTGAAGAAGAAGAAGAAGAAGAAGAAGAAGAAGAAGAAGAAGAAGAAGAAGAAGAAGAACTATTGGAAGCTTGCACGAACGAGTCACACGGTCCAGGTTTTGCGATCCAAACTCTCATGCTCATTCTGCTTTTGTTGCTTCTTTTGAACCCAAAGATATATCACACGCACTCACTAATGAATCTTAGATTATTGTCATGCAAGAAGAGTTAGAAAATTTTGAAAGAAATAATGTTTGGAAACTTGTACCTCCACCTCAAGATCACACTTTAATTGGAACTAAATGGGTGTTTAAAAATAAACAAAGTGAGGATGGGGTTGTGATTAGGAATAAGGCTAGATTGGTTGCTCAAGGTTTCACACAAATTGAAGGTCTAGATTTTCATGGAACTTTTGCTCCTGTTGCTAGATTAGAAGCCATAAGAATTTTGTTAGCTTTTGCTGCATCTAAAGGTTTCAAGTTATATCAAATAGATGTTAAAAGTGCTTTTCTTAATGGCTACATAGATGAGGATGTTTATGTCAAACAACCACCAGGTTTTGAAAATCCAGATTTTCCTAACCATGTTTACAAATTGTCCAAAGCCTTGTACGGTCTCAAACAAGCCCCTAGAGCATGGTATGATAGGTTAAAAACATTCTTACCTGAAAAGGGATTTACCATGGGCAAGGTTGATAAAACTCTTTTTGTGCTTAAGCATGGCAATGACTCATTATTTGTTCAAGTGTATGTGGATGATATTATCTTGGTTGTGCTTCTCATGATCTTGTGTCCAAGTTTTCAGCTATGATGAGTTCAGAATTTGAGATGAGTATGATGGGAGAACTCACGTACTTTTTGGGGCTGCAAATCAAGCAAACCAAGGAGGGTACCTTTGTGCATCAAACGAAGTATACAAAAGACCTCATAAGGCGCTTCAACATAGACAAAAGCAAGCCTCTTCGGACACCAATGGGAACAGCAACAACACTTGAACTTGATGAAGATGGTGAACCCGTAGACCAAAAAGAATATAGAAGCATGATCTGATCACTTTTGTACCTCACGGCATCAAGACCGGACATACAATTCAGCGTATGTCTTTGTGCACGGTTTCAAGCCTCCCCACGTGCTTCACATCGTCAAGCCGTCAAAAAGATTCTCAGGTACTTACATGGAACTCAAGAATTTGGTATTTTTCTTCCTTCTTCCTCAACTGTTACTTTAAAAGCTTTTTCCAATGCGGATTTTGGAGGTTGTAGGATTGATAGGAAAAGTATTTCCGGTGCTTGTCATTTTCTTGGTAATTCACTAGTTGCTTGGTCCTCTAGAAAACAAAACTCAGTTGCACAATCCACAGCCGAATCTAAATATATAGCTGCTGCTAGTGCTTGCTCACAAATTCTTTGGATTGTTCAAACACTTAAGGACTATGGGGTTGATCTAGATAGTGTTCCACTGTTTTGTGATAACACTAGTGCCGTTTGCATTGCTAAAAACCTCGTGCAACATTCTAGAACTAAGCACATTGACATTAGGTATCACTTTTTCCGTGATAATGTTGAAAAAGGAAACATTGTGCTTCACCATGTAGATACCAAACAACAATTGGCTGACATTTTTACAAAACCTTTGGATTTCACTCGTTTTTGTTTCATTCGTAGTGAAATAGGGGTTATGCATCCTCATGGCTTACATTGAGGGGGAGTTTTGAAACTTGAGAAGTCTATGTGTGAATCTGAAATTAAAATAGTATGAGCATAGTATTTCATACATATATGACTTTGTGATTCCTTTTACATGCTGAAAGTTCTTACTACATTACTCATGTTATACATTTTGTAGTTTTTGACATGACTAATAATTAGAATAATTACTTACACTAAATCTGGTCATGGTCGAACTTTCTTGCTGTTTTGAACTTGTTGCATGCTCACAAGTGTTTTTAATCATAAAGAATTAATCAAGTAATCAACTCACATGTTGATTTTTTATGAACAAATAGAAATGAGAAAAGATCAAAAGAATATGCATGCATCGCACTTCTTCTTTTGAGATGGCTTATAATTGCACTTAGATATAAACTTGGAAGAAGTTGTGTATGACTAAAACCATGTCCTTAAGCTTCTGATTGTCAAATGACATAGGCTTGACTTGGTTGGTTAGAATAAGGCAGATGCGCATATAATCTCTTGCAAATATCATATGATCTAAATTTTTGCTTTGAAAAATAATAAAATGCAGCAACAAGTGTCATGCTTTCAGGTTTTGAAATAGTTAAATTTGTAAAATCATGACTTGCTTAAATTGAAAATTACATTTGATCTCTAGCATGGCTTATACTACTTTATGTATCTCATGGATGTGATAGTGTAAGTTACTTGATAGCATGACTTGGATGAGCTTTGTTTTATATGTATATGTTATAATATGCTCATAACAATTAAAATTTGTCTTATAAACCTTGTTGAATACATTGTCAAAGGGGGAAAGATAATACGTGAATTTTTAACATTTTTTAAAAATAAGTATGCAAGGGGGAGAAATTGACATATTCATAATTGTTTTGGCACGATTCTTCTCAAGGAAGAATTTGTTTTTCTTCTCATTTTATTTCTGTTTTACAAATGGGGAGAAATTATTTTCAAAACTTTTAATGTGAATAAGCCAATGTTCAGATTTTAAATGGTGTTGCCAATGCATTCATTAAGGGGGAGATTGTGAAACCTATGTGTGATGAATACATTGGCTTGTAGTGAATACATTGGCTTTGATGATAAAAATTCTGAAAATCTGCTAAAACACCTTTTTAGCTAAGTCCTACTCTAACTCTGAGCTTCTGCAAGGTCCGACAATAGGTCTAACTTGCTTTGTCAAGGTTCGACATGTTTTTGGGTAGCTCCGGTGAGCTTTGTCTCTAACTCCGGCATGTCTTTGATAGCTCTGACATGTCTTTGTTAAGCTCCGATATGTTTTGCTAGGTCCGACTTATGTTGGTTATCTCCGACATGTTTTTCTAGCTCCCGCGCTAGGTCCGACTAGCTTTGATTAGCTCTGGCGCTAGGTTGTACTAGCTTTGGTATGCTCCGGCGCTAGGTTGTACTAGCTTTGGTAAGCTCCGACTCAAGCTCCGATTAGTTTTGGCAAGATTCGGAGCTTGATCGCAATGTTCCTATTTTTAATGTGAATTGTTTCGAACTTGCTTTACATTGTTGAAAAGATTGCTTAGTATTCATTTGCTAAGTTTTTGGTGCGTTTTGGTTGATATGGATGATATCGTTTTATTTTGGTTTAGCAACATGCTTATGTGAGGTGCTCACGTAAGGTGTTGTGGTTTCGGAACTAACGAGAGTCAAGTCAAGGACTTGAAAGTGTTGGTTGTTTATTCACGTGCAGGTGTTGCTTGAGTTCAAGACATGGCTAGTGACGGGATTCATTGAACTAGTCTTAGGGAGAAGATGATGTTCAACAACCAAGTTCGGGAGGAATTGTGGTTGAGTTGATCGGGAGGTTGCGCAGCATGTTTGAATCAAGAACAATGCATATGAAGGTATTGTGGATGTCGTTGGAAGATGTTTGCACGTGTGCAAGGAGTGCATGGACGTGGCTACATAGTTCTGAGACGTGATGAAGAGATGTGGACCTAAAGAATTGGTCGGAAAGGTCCAACCGACTAGGTTAAGGACTCAGGCTGCGGCTGAGTCGTGTTTGATTCAAATATGGAAAGTTTTGAGTTGGTTATGATAGGATTTCGTGTGGATCACGAATTTGAGTTGTTTTAGGAATGTGGGATACGTTCCTAAGGTGTTTGGAAGTCTTAAGATTGCTTCTATCTGTGTATAGAAGGGTCCTAAGCAGTTATGGAAAGTTTCGATTCGTGATTTGAGTAAGATTAGAGTCCTAGTTGAGATTGGGTTGGCCTAAGGGCTGGTTATATAAGCAAGGGAGGTCAGAGATCGTGGGTGGCAACTTTAGGGTTGTTCCTCTTGTGTTATATTGAATAAAATTCGTAGTTGAAAGAAACTTTTGTGCCTAGTTCGTCCGACTTGTTTTCTTCAAGTCTTTCTCGTCGAATTTCCGCACAACGCTACCTTACTTCTGTGGTTTTATCATAACTCGAGTTTTACAGATCCAATTAACGTGATTCTTTTTTGATTGTATTCACAACTTGATTATCTATCATATATCAAAATTTCACGGTCATTGGATTTGTGGTTTTTGATTTACACGAGTTTCTTTGCAATATTACAGATCTGTTTTTTAGTCGGTAGAACAGATTGACCTTTGTTCGGTCCTTCGATCGTAACTTGAGTTTCTCTTGACGCGTTTGAGTGATTCTTATTGTGTTGTCTTTGTGACTTGATTCTCTCTGATATCTATCACTTTTATCACAGTTAAAGACATTTAGATTAGTCTCACACACGATTTCTTTAACCGGTCATTTTTCTACTAGGGGATTTTCATTGCTTCCGCTGAAAAAATTTTAATCTATCATCCACCCTCCATCTAATAGCTTTTCACGCGCTCTTCGATCCTACAGTGTTTCATAGCTTTTGTAACAGTTTGGGCGTGTATCCTATAAACACACCAACTGAGGGGGGGTGTTAGCCTATCGTCACGTACAGGACTTATTCGCTAGACTTTTCTGTTAGTTACGATCACAACTAATCATATTCTATAAGGGTAAGCTAGCCAACGCTCCGTCCACAAACGGGCGCTAGCCAACGCTCCGTCCACAAACGGGCACTATCCTAGGACTCTTTCCGTTGCTACGGGCTTTATAAACACCAGCCTCATGGTCAATAAAAGATGCGCATTCTATTCTCATATGCTTGCAGCCAGTGTTCGTAACAGGAATGACGCCGCAGAAAACCTATGTCCCTGAACATGTTCTGAAGCAAACAGATCCATCAGCACAGACGCTCATTCAATTGTATCAAAACCATCTCTTATGTTATAAAACTACAAAAAGATCTCACTTGTTTTGTATTGATGCATCTCATTATGATTTGCTGGTGAGGAAACGGTAAACAAAATTGCTGCTAATGCTCGAGTTAGCAAGAACAGGCGGAGAAAGATAAGAAGATCCAGATATCTAGTTTCCTACAGCTGCTGACATGGTCTGGAAATCGGCTAGGTCTTAGCCTGACATTTTAGGCTTCAACAACTTACGAACTTCTGCAGCAGTCAGTTTCTCCTTACCAGCAAGATCAGCAAGCTCAGCAATGGATTGTTTCTGTCTACCAGTATTCTTCAGAAATGGCATGCTAGTATTATCCTGAACAAGTTTCCTGCCATCTGATTTACCAGGAGCGGGCCTTATATGTTTTTGTTTCTTCAGGCTTGGTTTGTCCGAAAGAAAACCTAGTGATTTTCTCTCGCCAGAGCCCTTCAAGAATGTCACGCTGGCATTAGTACTGGCTCCTTCATTAGCGTGTTTCTTGCTGCTTGAATTGTCCTTGGAAGCTGTCTGAGCAGGTTTTAGCTTTTTATTCTTGCCCTTTTGAGAAAAATCTTGCAAACTGGTGTTTGAATCCTCAGTGATTTTGTCAGTCGTGTCCTTTTGTTTACGTTTTTTTGTGTGTGTCCGAGAAGAAAACAGATCTTCAATGTTCTGTTCAACAGGTTTACTGTTTGAGCCAAATTCCACCTGAAATTTTCTCTGTATTGTTTCTTTAGAACTTTGATTGGCCCTCCATTGATCTGGTCGCCTAGCATATCTATCACAAAAAGGAAAGGTACATGGATTAACATGGGCGATACAGTATTGGTAAATATAGACTACTAAGAAAGGAATAGGACAAAAATAAAACATGATTTACCTTTCAACATCCAGCTTCCTTAACAAGTGGTAACCATGTTTGGTCTTAGACAACTCACTCTGCACGGCCGACAACTCAACCACTATAGACTCTTTGTGTGAAAAATTGCTGGCAGTAAAACACTTCTCTACCAAGAACGAGCCCGAAGGATTCATCGCAATTTCTCCATAGTGACCTTGCAGTCTGTCACAAAATACGTACCGGTTAAAACAAGAGATACTCATGAAAAAAATATACAAACAATAACTGCAGCTTTACTGTACCGTGTCAGCAGTAAAACAAACTGAAGTCTGAAGATAACTCACTGTAAGTAGAAGCAAAAGGTACTTCAAAGCGGAAAGTTACATACAAATAGGCTGACACTAAATTTCTGTAAGCTATAATACCAAATTCCTAACACATACCATAGATAAATGAATAATCAAAGGATGCCAAAAATTATTGTATGTCTATACAGTAAACCTCCATTCGATGTTGCCTGCATAGAAATGGCATAAACAAGAAGGAAGCATCTATGGTGGCCAAAATTGTTACTTCAATGTGTAAATGTGTTTCCGTGGATTTGAGCAACGAAGCTTTGATGTTTCTGTTATGTTATGGCAGCATTTAGTGAAAAGAAAAGCATGGCTATAAGTTTTTTTAGTTACTTATCAAATTTTTGTTGGTGCTAGTGTTGGAATTCCGGGGCCAAATTCCTTGATTCATTGATCAACATCCAGCACCATTATATAGGGCTGGGTTGGTTAGAACCTTTTAGGACTCTCAACCTAACTCAACTAGAACTCTTAACCTGACTTGGACTCTATCTCAAACACTTCATCCGGATCTGCACGTCCTTACTCTCTATTATCTCCTAAAAAACGTGATTAAGTCAACAATCACCCCCTTAATCATGTTTTCTAGGGCACACTCACTAATTTAGGATGGAGACATACCAATTCCATCCTACACACACTTTGGGACGGACAATACACCCTAGAATGGTTGCTTCATCCTGCACACACTAAGAGATGGGCACTACATCCCCGGAGATGGACACTACATCTCGAACACAAGTTTAGGTTCAGCACTACAACCCCGGTTGGGCACAACCCTTTGGAGTGGGCACTACACTCCCTGAGGTGGGCACTACACCTCAAGGATCAACTCATCATCCTGCACGACTTTGGGACAAACCCATCATCCCGTACACTGACACCTTTGAGACCAACACATCATCCCGAACACTCTACTTTCCACAAACACATGTCACGAACCACCATGATCTTAACTCGCACTTGACCTTCTTTGACTCCCTCTAGATCCAGCCCGACCCACCAGGCCCAGCTGGCCCCTTACTCCTCCTCAGTTTCCTGTTCACAGCAGCCCAGAAGACTCCTTACCAGCCCACGAACACTAGCGCCCAGGCCCAACAAATCTACCGCTGTTGATGTCATGCGACCTGGCTCAACCCATCCCACTTCTCCTCTGTTTGTGGGCTCCCACTGGGCCTCACCAACCCAGTAGCAGCCCATCTTCCCTGTCCTACGGTCTCCACCCACAGGTGCGTCCTCATTGTGCACTTTGCCCAGATCTGAGCCGCGGTCCTGTAGGTCCTGACCTCTCTTCTTGGACTATGTCACCAGGGCCAACCCAATAGCTGTTCCGTTGTCCTTTGTTCTCCACAGCACTCACCCAATACGGCAACACAAGAGCCGCCGACGCGTCACGCTTCCCCGCTGCTCACGTGCACCTCGCCACGCGCCGGACCCAGTCCATCCGCATCACGCGTCTGCCTCGTCAACTCGCCGCCTCGTGCGGTCTCCTCGCGCCGACCCACCAGAACTCCGCATGCATCGCCAGTCGTTGACGTCCGCCACCTCCTACAGCCGCGTGCCGGATCCAAAACGCTGCTGGATGCGAGCGCCGCCAGATCCACCACTGCCGCCGAGATCCGCACATTGTGCACACGCTGAATCGACTGGTCTCGTTCGAGCTTGGCCGGATCAACTCGAATCTTCGTCTGCCTTCGTCGGAACTGCGTCATCCCGCCAGAAGTCGACTGATTCGTCAAAGCCCGGCCTCGAATGATCCCCCTACCTTGCCACAATTTCACGATTCCCGCCGAGCATGCGCTCGCTCGCGCCTCCCAACAATTCGCGTTTGACCGCACCCGCTCGCGCCCGCCAGGCGTCGATCTCTGATCCGCCGCCTTGCAGATTGGCCACCTCGGAGAGCATGTTCTCTCGGGGACAGATCTAGACCCTAGCTCTGATGCCAATTGTTGAAATTACAGGGCCAAATTCCTTGATCCATTGATCAACATCCAGCACCATTATACAGGCATGGGTTGGTTACAACCTTTTAAGAGTCTCAATCTCACTCGACTAGGACTCTTAACTTGACTTGGACTCTATCTCAAACACTTCATTCGGATCTGCATGCCCCATACTCTCTATTATCTCCTAGACAACATGATTAAGTCAAAAGCTAGTTGATGGTTACAGCACAAGGGGAAAGGAAATATGATAGCAATATTCATCATGCACCTCAAGCATATGTATTCTTATACAACTGCAATATGCACATGTTATGCAATGCACATATATTCAACTGAATGTATGATAGGAAACAACAACAACAACCAAGCCTTTGTCCCAAACAAGTTGGGGTCGGCTGAATGTATGATAGGAAAGATAAACAATAATAAGAATTTAATGCAATATTGTGACATGTTATGGGAAAGGCATGGAAAAACAATCAAAATAGTTGGGGTGTTGGAAGAGGCATACTTCGCAAAAACTTTGAATTTTCGCTTTGTAGTGGCACTTGAACATAGGAAAGCCTCAAGAACACGACTACCTCCTGAATCCATAGAAATTTGGAGGATCTGATCACCCTTCATAGCAAGCAAGGTAGCAACATACTGACGAATGTATTGCTGAAAAAAAAAAGAGAAAAATTGAATGGAACAAAGTATTAGGCATCTAGGAGTCATAATAGTGTTAAGAAAACATGATAAGATTAAGGTACTGTGCCATGTATGCCAAAGCTACAAAAAAAAACAAATTAATAAAAATGTGTTTGGAAACAATTTGCAAAACAGAAAAGACAGATTCAGCAGCAAAGACTAAACTGGAGTTATATTGCAACCATGTGACAGTGAAGTTATATAGATGGGATATAAGGAGATATGAAAAGTTCAACATACATGTGGGTACTGAAAAATCGATTGCAGCATCAAGCAACCCAGGACACTCATCTTTGTGCCAAGAGGCCATTTCCAATGAGATCTCTCGCGGAGAAAGTCCTCAAGAAAAAATATATGTGCGACAATGCTATCAGAAGACTCGGTTTCTGAACCAAGTGCTGCAGCAAGAGCTTCAGAAGCCTGCAAGTGGAAACAAAGAAACCATATTTATTTCTACAGAGTTATATTTCAAATAACAATACAAAGACCTGTAAGTTCATGGAATGGAGACCTCTAGGCGATTAATTTCAAGCCGTTGACATGCCGCTAAGATGGAAGCTACAACCCCTGTTTTACCTAGTTCAAACAATTCTTTAAATTTGGGGCCAAGCTCCTCCCAAATCTGCTTCATCTGTTGACGAAAAAAGTATTATAAAATTTGAAATATGTGCAGTTGAAAACTATAACCTAAAATGGGCTAAAGATGAAAAGAGGTAGAATATATAGAACCACCGATCACATTCTATGCAGAGATTTTGCACATGCATTTGTCCCCTCCAAAATTAGTAATACAGAGGTTATGATTCAGAAACTGAAGCACTGACTGTTGCACGGAAGACAGTTGATGACGACTATCAAATGACTGTTACAACCCGTAGGAATTATGTAATATCAAGAGCTATAGTGAATGTAGAGTTAAGCAGTGTTTTAAAACAGCGCTTGGATGCCTAGGAGCCTAGGCTTCCGGCCATGGCACCCAGGTGGCTGCCAGGAAGGCTGCAACCTGTGAGGCAGTGGTGAACAGACACCGACCAGGTGACTCGACCAGTCATGGCGTCCAGGACGGAGCGAAGCCTAGGTGACACCTTTTAAACACTGGAGATTACATCTAATGTAATATCCAGATTCAATATCAATAGCTAAGCTGTAGCATAATAAACTAAGATGTCTAATATAGTAATATGCTCTCCAATTTTATAACATGGAGCGATGATTTATAAATTATTCACTGAATGGCTAAACACAATGTGAATGAAGAACAGATCATTCATTTCAGCAGAGAAGATTAATTTGCTTAAAGAACCTCTGATTCAGTTACTGGTTATGGTTAGTGGTTACAGTCTGTATACCTGATCTGAGGTTTTAGCTGATGATATCAAAGCTTGCACCACATAATTACCACAGTGGTGAGATGAGATTGCAAATAATTCACCCCTCAGAGTACCTGCTAACATACCATTTCTCAGTTCGTCAGGGGCAACCTCCACAATTACCTGTTAGGCAATTACATCCATTAGCTATTAGTCTGCAATTTTTTCATAAGAAATTGTATCATGATCAGGATTTGACCAACAGTTCCAAATGCCTAAAGTCACTCCATTCACAAATAAAAAAAATATATATATTCAAACAAAAGGAGAAAGACAAGAACAACAAGATCTGGATTGCAGGTCTTTAATAATGTCCAGGTGTAGGCAATATATTATTTTATTTTTGCAAACAGGGCTCAAAAGGATACCTCCAAGAGATGGCTGTAAGCAGTTTCTTCAAGTAAAGAAACAAGCTCGTTCTTCTTTTTATAGTAATCATTCTTATGTATACTATCTTCATCATACCCGAGAAGAATTGATATCATATGATGCAATTCATTGTCATCACCAGACAATAATCTCAGTGCAGTCTGCCAGAGAAAATGTTATGCTAAGAATTATAGATGCGGACACAAGATAATAATGCTAAGAATTATAGATGTGAAACATAAGAAAATTATACTAACCTGTATAACAAGGCTACTGTTCTTGTCAACACATAAAGTTGTAATGTCACTTTTTGCACTATATAGCATTTGCCTGATGAAAGACTTAAACACATCTACGAAACCATTTTCAAACTTCAGTGAATCATGTCCACCCGACTGATTTGGACCACAACTCAACCGCCCAGCTAGAACAGCAGATCTCTTAGTAGTGTGGAAGCTTTGCAATGAATCTAACGGAACTCCCTTACAAAGACAAAGAAGAGTTCGTAGAACGTGAGATCCATAGCAGCTGCACATCACATTAGTGGCTTCTGCAGCAATAACCTGTAACAACGACTTAAATGCGAGTTCCATTGCAACAAGCTGAAAATGAGACACATTGGCAACAATAAAAAAAGGGTACCTTGCAAATCCTATTCAATATGTCTTCTATCATTATCCTGGAGGTCTCATCTTCAAGATGTGTCGCAAGTGACTTGAGAGCTGCCTCAGCGACATGCGATCCAGATTTATCCATGGCAATTACAGGAAAAGATTCAATACAGTTAAAAAGGAACGTGCATAACTGCTCCAACTCGCAACCTTCTATGAGAGTCTGCAAGATGTGGCTTATCACAGCATCAGTGGCAAGCTCAAGCTCTTTCCCTTTAGTTTCTTCCAAGGCATTAGCACATATAGTTGAGCGCTCATCCAAATCAATCTCCTTGTTATCAAAGAGACTTGAAATCTCCGTAAAATATTTTGCAGTTTCAGGGTCAACTCTTTTCCTAGGTATAGTTGAGCATCATAAGCAAGTGTATCAGCAATTTAACATTGCCATTCATAAAAAATAGGTTAGTGTTAAACATATAACAAAACAACAGACGAGTAATTTTTTAGAGAATAGATATTCATACCTGAGAACATTTTGTACTGGTTTTGATGTTTCGGAAGATGGTAACACAGTCCGATTATTCAGACTCCCCGAGCTTTCCAAACAGCGTTCCTCTACTCCCCCTTTGCCTTCCCTTGAATCACCACCCTTCTTCGGCTTCCTCTGCCCATGCTTATGTTTCTCCGCTGACGGCTTTTTACTCGAACCAGAACCCCCTTTCCAGGGCTTCTCTCCCTTATCCTTTCTCCCTCTCTTCTTGAGCAAGCCATCATCAAAACCACCATCCAACAAGTCATTCTTCCTGTTCACTTTCGGTCTAATTGCTTTTGACCCAAAACAAACCATTGCTCGCTACACTGCAGATGCAAACGTGGATTCTGAAATGTGGCACACATAAGACAGAACAATCAGATTCTGCAAGAATTACGCAGCATATATCCGAGAGATTGTTTCAGACAGGTCTATTTGAAGTAAAAATGGTGTTGGTGCTCAATTTTTCTTTTGGGCGCATAAGAACATGAGAAAATAACAAGTCTACTGAGAAAAAACTCCCTGTGGCATGTAGCAATTTGGTACTTATTCCTCTTACTTAAGCGCTAATCTACTAACAGCCAAATCATTGAACAGGACAAAACGTTTACTGAGATTGCAAGCTGAAGATGACACTAGTTATTGCATCCGGAGGAGCACCCTCTGCTCCAGTGTTATTAAACACAGAGCTGGTTGGAAAATATGTGGTTAATAGGAACTAGTGAGTTCGAGGAGGAAAGGGATTATGCAAGGCAACAGACGAGACCAGAGATAAAACAGAGCAGAGCTTAGGGTTACTGACCAACAGAACGGAACAGATTCAGGTACCAGATGGACGGCTGCTGCACGTTATCCAAAGCACTACGGAGAAAAGCGGAGGACAGAAGCAATGAAGCAAGGGAGTTCTTCGGTCAGGATCTCGTGCCGCCTGGACACCTGGGCGCCTGTCGGGTGCCTAGGCGACGCAGGTCAAGGAGACGGTGTCACGGCCTCTCCTACATCGACGGCATGAAGACGTTGCTAGCGCCAGAAGTCATTTTACACTTTACGTTTTTGTTTTGAGTTGGCGTAAAGTCCCTGGGTTGTAAGATTGCAGAACCCTAGACTTGGCGGGAGGTGTGTGTCGACCGGAACTGGCCGGTGGGCCCTGTAAACGTTTAAAGGGACCAATGCTCGCGAAAGAGCCGACAACACGAAACAGAAACATATTCTCGCCTCCGTTCTTTCTTACGCGTTACGAAAGAGGAGCGAACTCGCCGCCGGCCAACTGTGACACACTCACGTTCCGGCGAGCGGCGCGCCGGAGCCACGGGGTGTTACAGACGGCAGCGGATCGAGGAGTCGGAGGCGGCAGCGATGGATCGACGAGGGAAGGGGGCATCGGCATTAGGGGGGCAGGCTGAGTCGGTGGTGGAGGCAGCAACGAGGAGGCAAGTTGAAAGTAAGAGGCCGCATCCGCATTGGGGAGGCGGGCTGAGCTGGCTCTGGGGGCTCAGCCCGGTTGATGTGGACTGTCGGATCTCATCCGATGGTCCTCATTTCAGATCTGGTATATAAAAATCCATCCTCACTAGTTCACCCTAACCCAATATTTTTATTCCCCCCCTTCTCCTCTCCACCAGTGGCGGCCGCAGTGGCGCCGCGGAGGATGGCGGCGGCGGCCTGGCCAAGTGAGGCGACCGTCCATAGCGTCCAGGCCGTGTTGGAAATCCGGTCATAAAATAACTCGAACTTTCTTGATTAATTCATCGGGGGGGGGGGGGGGGGGGGGGGGCAGGCGGGTATATATAAAAACCCCTTACAAGCAATTTGACTCCTCCTAAGACTACCTCCAATCTATTTTTTCTCGAACACGCAGGAGAGTTGTGTATCATTATATTAAGAAGAAGACAAACTGTACAAAGATGTTGTACAAAATACGACCATATTTAGACACACTCAAAACAAAATAAAAGAAAAAATAACCTAGACTAGTTAAGAAAGATATTTCATGGGCTCCAACCATCTCCCATAGACAGCTTTCTTCACCAGCAAAAGTTAAAGCTGCCGCTACATTGGGAGCAGAGCCATCAAAAACACAACAGTTACGATGGTTTCAAATGGTCTAGGCTCCCAACAAGATGATAGAATTAAGACCACGTCTTGTCATGCTATCTCCAATCTAATTAAGACCTTCCCTAAAACTAATTTGGACTCTCCTCTAGAATATTCTAGAAAACAAGATTATACTCAACAATCACCCACTAATCTTGTTTACTAGAACACACTCACACTAATTTAGTAATTTAGGATGTACACACACTATACCCCCAAGATGAACACATCATCTTGGCCAACCTTGGAACGAACACATCACATCTTGGGACGAACACATCATCCCGTATCAATGTTGTAAAAGGGCGCTCGGACGCCTAGGCGCCTGCGGAGCGACTGGACGCTCAGGTGACCGCCTAGGCGTCCAGCCAGGCGGTAACAGCCAGAGAGGGCTGTAGGGGAGGAGCAGGGGCGGCAGCAGCCCAGGGTAAAGGAACAAGTTGTGTCGGAGATCCACGGGAGGGGAGCAGGAGCCGTCGTCGGTTGGAGCAGGGGAGCCATGGCGGCGGCAGCCTCAAGCGGAGGTGTGGCGACGGCGACGCCGGCTAAACAGGCGTGATGCGTCGGGACGAAGCGGAACGGGCGCGATGCATCGGGGACGAAGCGGTACAGACGCGGTGCGTCGAGTATGTTTTAAGGCCCATTAGCCCCAATACCGGTTGTAAACCCTAAGCTTCCCTAAAACTACTGGTTCCAGCTACCGACCCCGATCCTGCTGTCGCATCGCCTCCACTCAGCGCCGTCTGCGGCTCCATTCTCCTCCCCCTCCACCTTCCCTCAGCGGCGCGCCTCTGCTCGCTCATCCCGGCGGCGACGAGAGGCGGACGACGCCCAGCGGCCAGGCGATGCGACCAGCCATGGCGTCCGGTCTGGAGCGACTGGACGCCTAGTTGGCGCCTAGGTGTCCCCTAGGCGACGCCTGGGCAACACTGTCCCGTACAACTTTGGGATGAACACATCATACCTGGAACAAACACATCGTTCCATACACAAACACCGATGAGGCGAACACATCATCTCATGGGACGAACACATCATCCCTTCGGAACAAACACATCATCCAGAGCGGAACGAACACATCATCCCGAGCACTCTATTTTGCACGAACACCTCCGTTAATGCAAACCCACCTCCGGTCTAGATTCGCACTCGACCTTCTTTGACTCTCTCCAGATCCAGCCCGACCTGTCCTCTCCTGTGCATGGGCCCAGCCCATCACCATACCCTGTATTGGGCCTCCTCTGGCCCAGCCCACTCTTCGATCTTCTCTTCTCCACTCACCAAGCCCAACTAGGCCCAGCAAGTTCCCTTCCTCTGTTGCTCATCAGCACCTCAAGGCCAAGTCCAAAGCCTGTGATCTCCTTCTTTGATCTCCTCCCGAAGCGGATCAGGACCACCCACGCGTGCCTTGGGCGGTCCAACGATTGCCCAGATTTCGTCTCAAGCCACGATTCCTAAGATCGGCACTGAGGCGTGATGGTGTCCGACGGCAGCGCTGCTGTCGATCTCACATGTCGCTTGTGCTGCCCGCCGAGGCACCATCACTCATGCGACCGATTTCGCCCCGACTCAGCGTCGATCCGCGCGATCTCCCTTTTGCACACCGATCCGCATAATCTTTGCATCCCGCCAATGCCGCCCGAGGCACACGAGTGATTTCCCACCTCCCATGAATCTATTTCCCACGCGCGTTGTTAAATTTTCCTGAAGCGCGCAATCCAAGTTTGTGCCGCTCGATTCTACAAACGTCGTTCGTCGATTCATCCGATTGCGCGCAATGAGGTCGTCCACGCACGGTGATTCCAGCATATGCTCGTCAATCCTCGCGTCGAAGATTTCGTCACCAGGCCAAACTCTCGCGCGCGAAGCTTCCGACCGAAGGGCCGAGCGTCCACACGACTCTTTCGTGCGCCCGTCCTCCTGCTTGCGATGAGATACGCTTCGATCTGCCACTGGACATGCTGGATCTCGCTTCGATCCCGCCGTATCTAAGTTGGATCCGCCTCCTACTACCCTCCGCCAGCCGAGCGCGACCACCAAGGAGAAGACGCTCGATCTCTACCGGAGTCTCCCCGTACCTGCACGCCCTGCTCGTCAATCCCAGTTGGCCACCCCGGGATGTCCCCCGGGGCAGGACTTGAACCCTAGCATTGATACCAATTGTTGGAAATCCTATCGTAAAATAACTCGAATTTTCTTGATACCCTAGCATTGATTTTCTTACTCCGTCAGCTTATGGAGAGGTATAGGGAGCAAAAGAAGGATCTACATATGGTGTTCATTGACTTGGAGAAGGCATACGATAAGGTACCAAGACTCGTCATGTGGTGGGCACTAGAGAAACACAAAGTCCCAACAAAGTACATTAACCTTATCAAGGATATGTACGATAATGTGGTGACACGTGTGGGCGTAAGAGATAGTGAGACTGACACTTTTCTTATCACAATAGAGCTACACCAAGGATCAGCCTTAAGTCCTTACATCTTTTCCTTAGTGGTGGATGAGGTGTCGAAGGATATACAAGGGGATCTCTCTTAGTGTATGCTCTTTGCTGATGATGTAGTGTTGGTAGATGAAACTAGGAATGGTGTTGATAGAAAATTGGAGCTATAGAGCCAGACCTTAGAGTCTAATGGGTTTAGACTTAGTAGAACCAAGACTGAATATATGAGATGCGACTTTAGTGATGTCAGGTGCGAGGATGGAAATGTTAGTTTACAAGGTCAAATAGTACCTAGGAGGGACACATTTCGATATTTAAGATCAATGTTACAAAGCAATGGTGATATTGACGAAGATGTTTGCCACATGATCAAGATCGGGTGGATGAAGTGGCGAAAAGCATCTAGAATCTTATGGGAGGGGGGGCAAGCGGCTATATATAAGAACCTTTTACAAGCAATTTGACTCCTCCTAGGACTTTATCTCCAATCTAATTGGAACTCTTCCCTAAAACAAATTTGACTCTCCTCTAGAATATTCTAGAAAACAAGATTATACTCAACAGACCGGAGCACCTGGATGCCTAGGCAACGCCTTAATAACACTGATTCAAAAACAAACAAATCGAAACAGAAATATGTTGAACAGTCGAAAAAAATGATAATTCAAATCAAGAAGTTCAAAAAGGCAAACTAATTGACTTAACACAGTCACATGTAGTCCTACATGACAGGTTGCAAGCTATGTCATTGGGTATCAGGCCTTTGCGACCATTAGAGGAACGCGCACATGGTCCCTTACTACCAGCCCCGAATGACGCTAGAACTGTTGTCATTGTCCCTAAAAAGGGAACTCCTACCAGATCAAGCAGGCTTCACAAGGTTTAGGCTCAGTATATCCCATGGCCATATGGAATAAAAGGCAATCCATAAGGTCTGTAATATGTTAGTAGCTTGGCTTTAATTTAATTTCCCTTTGCATGCTAATGGGATTATTTAATTCAACTCTAAGTCATCGGAGTATAATGGAGGCTCCAAATGAACTCTGATTTGTAACAAATATAAGAAAATTCAGCTGGTACCAAATCATGAACACGCTGTACAGTCTACATTTGAACGGTGCGTGGAGTATAATTCAGGTATTGTCGCATTAGAAGGGGAATTCGACATAATTTCTTGAACCTAAGAGGATCCTATTGGAACAAATGAGCGTTAAGATGAGGGAAGTGCGAACCTCGAAAACCAGGCGGCAGCCGCGAAGCGGCATGGGCAGTGCACGACCCCGACGGCGAGGGGACAACGAGGATTTTGTCTTAGCTTCCGTGTTCGCGTTGTCAAAAGCAGTGGTTTCGTCGAGGCAGCATTGCGGCAGCGCATTCGTGTTGCGGTCGCCGACCACGAGGCTATCGCGGACGAGCTATGGCAGAGCGGGCGCATGGCGGAAGCGAGTGGCAGCGGCCGACGACAGAAGCGGCGAAAGCGAGCGGCGGCTGGGCTTGATGTGGTGTCGGAAGAAAGGAAGCAGACACCATAGGCTAGGGCTTGGGCTTCGGCTGTTGGGTTGCGCCTTGCACTCGATGCACTGAATTCAGAAGCGAAAAAATCATTTTTTTTCTTATTTATTCTCTTTGTATGGTTATGTTTGAAGTTAAAAGTTCTGTAAGATCGTAGATGGCATCATACATCATGGTAGAAAATGCTCTATAATTTCTCATAAACTTTTTCTTGCATTATTCCATCTTACATGCGAGATTTATTTACATGCTTGATAAATAAAAGAATACATAAAAAAGTTTAAATATTTTTCTAATATATTGTATGTTGTAAAACATAATCTCACTAAGTTTTTACCCTCAACCATGATGTTTACAAAGAGAAATGAAAAAAATCATCAGGGATGAATTGGACCAATCTAAATAGTCTGAATAAGTAAATTAGGTCAAAATTTTCTTTAGGGGTTAAGTGAACAACGCTAGTACTTGAAGATAGTAATATAGGTCATTCCAAATTCAAAATAGATGACCAAGAAACACAAGTGATTTTCTCCCAAAGTTCGGCTCCACAAAGGAAATTACGTCTCCGCTAAGGAAGTCCGCAAAGGATCAGGTTGATCACAACTCTAACCTCAGTAAGTGATCAACTCGATTGCTCAACTATCAATCGTAAAGGGGTCATACAAACTTCCCAGATCTCAACCACAAGTTGGGAGCCCAGAGCAACCTCTAGCCGGCTAGAAATCAAATCCCAAGAGTAACAAACACAAGAAATAGTTTGCAATGATGAATCAATGAAATGCTCAACCCCAAAGTGACTTCTCACACAAATCTTCCCTAAACCCCTAAACCCCTAAACCCTAAATCTCAACCAAGGATGTGATTTTGGTGCTTGGGCTTGAAGGGCATGGCATAGAGTGCTGGGAGAAGGCTATTGCGACGCTAGGGTTTCGTGCTTAATTTAATGGTTCGGAGGAGAGGTCACTTTTACACTCCCTCCAAAGAGTGACCATTACCAACTGACGAGGGATGTCCCCGCCAGCTCAACATTTGAACGATCACATTCAAATTCTCAGACATATTTGAACTAGGTTCGGACATGTTCGGACCCCTTAGGAAGAATTTTAAAACTCAGCAGAACAAAGATGTATGTGGTTCAACACGGACCACATCCAGGTCCGGACATATCTGGACCCCACAGTGGGGACACTAAACTGAACAGAGAAAAGATGTTCTCTATTCACTCTAGAAAAATCTAGGGGTTTGGACACGTCCGAACCTCACCACCCACCCCTCCAAAGGAGTAGGGGCATGACATCCGCACTCCAACGCGAAAAATCTAGGGTCCGGACAAGTCTCGGTTGCCTGCAGAAGGAGGATGTTCGGGGTTCATCCAGGACATAGGGACGGACATATCCGACCCTGCACTAGGTTTTTCACAAACTGATTCTAAAACCTATTATCTACCCAAGGATTGAGCTTTATATTTCATCGTTGCAATCTAACGTTGTGTCTCTCTTGATAGTATAGTGTTTTCTATACTTAAGAAAAATAGAACCCGACAACTATGAGTCTTCAACACCATCTTTTTCATTTTTCCATTTGAAGGATCCATCAAAACTTAGAATTATGCACTTATCTCAATCAAACTCATTAGCTCTTTAATTATCATGTCTTTTTAATCAACAAAAACCCACACGGAGGTGTTTATATGCACTTTCATTATATAAGGAGGTTTTGGATGCCTAAGAAAACTAACCATTTTAATTACACCGTAATGGCCTTAAGCCTAAGCATATCGATTAAACCCGATGGTTAGTGAGGGGAAGGCACCTCCGATGCTCGGCATCTACATCTACATCAAGATGATCAACCATAGCAGACTTAACCTCTCCAGGTACGCCCCAAGGTGCGCGTGATCCCTAACTCATAGTTCAATTTAAGTGTTAATTACACCTTAATTAGTAATTAAGGTTTGTTCAATCACTTGGTTATTTGCATCTTTGCTAACCACCTGAGGGTCTATGTGGCTAGTTAAATTAATCATCTTATAAACTATGTAATCTATCAATGGATTTTCAAATTTTGGATTAAGGTTTCTCCAAAATCAATAATGTCAGGAAGGTGAGGAGACAAGTTGACTTCATTGAAGATTGGTCTAAATCATCATGTGCTACCTCTTGCAACTCTTTAAATTCTTTTTTTTTTTTGCTCTAATTGTCTTACTAGGGGACATCACTTTAAAGCTTGTAGAGAGCAAACTAGATGTCCATATTGTTTTAATTATGGCCACAAGTCAATGAACTGTTATAAAGAAAAGCCAAAGTTAAATAGGTTTGTAAATCCAACAAGGTCGGGGGCTTTCCCAGGCTAACCTTGAACTGGAGCAGCTAAATGCACAATGTGCTTTACCGACAGAAAAGTTAAACCCTGTAAAAGGAAGAGACGCCTTGGCTATTGCAACCGCCGCTTCTATCCACGAAGGCAACAAGGATGACTCCTCTCTTCTCTGTCTCGCTCTTCCTTTTCCCATTCCTTCATACCAAGATCAGTGTCGCAGTCGCAGCAATCCCCTAGTAACAATGGCTAACTTTGCGATAAATCTTAACCGGTTCTCCCCCTCGCTGTCGCAACTTGAAGACGGAGGGAATCATCACAGAGCGTCTACAGTTTGCTATATCTCGGGAGAGGTGGTCATGAAACATGAAAATATGGTGATTGCTCTATCCGATGAGGTATTGTCCACTGCCCAGAAGAATCATCTCATGCACAATATTGCACAGTACATAGAGCAAGGGTTTAGAAAACACTTGATCAACTATGGTGCATACCCTTTCAGAATTGGACTTTATCACGTTAGAGATTATTGCGATAGAGATGCTATCATTGCTGCAAATCCTCACTGGCTAGGACACCATTAAATCAGGTTTGTTAGGCACAATGAAACACCGATCAATTTCAAGAGAGCTTTATACACTAATATGGCCCCCTTTGGCAGAGCTTCACGGAGCTGATTCTTAGGTAGAATTAGAGAAGCTGTACCAAACATTGTTTTTCAAAAGAAGTTATTCTTGTCTGATTCTGAGAAGTAATTCTCTGAAATGAACTAAGGGGTTGGGAGCTGAAAAAGTAGCTTCTCTTGATTCTGTGAAGCGATTCTCTATCCTGATTCTAAGATTTTATTTTAGAAAATAATAAAGAATCCTTTTTAGTCACAGAATCACTTCATCAGAGAATCATAAGTGATACCAGAGAATCAGCTCCATGGAACTGTGCCAAAGAGGGCCTAAGTAATGGATTATGTTTTTGGGTGTTCATTTGGACTTGCGCGAGACACATTTTATCAACCAAATTTGTACATGCTTTGGGCAACTTATTCGATAGAATGAACAAGACCCAAACGTAGTGTGTCCGAGCCCTAGTCATGGTTGACAATCCTTTGGACATTCCTAGGAGCTTAGTCATAAAAGTAGGACCTGATGTGGGAGGAAAGGGAATGACTAGTATGCAATCACATCTATAGTGCAAGCATGCAATCATCTATCATCAACCATTGGATGTCTATCCTAGGGTGGATACGTTTTTTCACTTAACCCCCTCCACCACATGAAGGGAGTTAAGTGAAAAAACGCAACCACCCTAGGATGGACATCCAATGATTGGGAGTGGATGATTGCATGCTTGCACCATAGATGAGATTGCATACTAGTCATTGCCGGGAGGAAAAGGCTTCTCTTGGACCATCTGATCTATCCTTTTTTTAAACCAATTCTGATATATCCTTTCAATTCCTACTTTGTGGGATCAATTGCCTGCTGATGAAGAGGATCCCCCGAGCAGAATGGGAACTCACATCCTTTTAATGGACCTATTGTTCCAGGGATAACTTGATGGGAGTGAATCTGCCTAATCAGAACCGGAATAAAATGGAGAGAATAATGGAAATGTGATTCAAGAGCAAGAACAGCAGCAACAGGCACCAGATGTTTTTGATCGCATCAACCGGATATCTTTATCAGCCAATCTCGACCTGCTAGATCTCTTGGGAAGAGGAGGTTTAAAAAAGTCAATAGATGGACAAGGAACATCTAGAAAGGGAAAATGATGAATAAATTTGGAATCTCAAGATGAATGGAGTTATATTTGGGGCAATAGTGTAAATATACATAAAAAAAGGTCTATAACCTCACTTTTACATACCTCACACCACCAAAGCCGATCTTGGACATTTGGAAGTCGATATGTAACAACAAATTAAGGGTGTTTTATGGCTTCTCTATATGGATCGTCTAAACACAAGAAACATCCTCAGAAGGAAGAACTGCAAATTGCAAAATGATTATTACACCTGTGTAATGTGTCACATACTTATTGAGGAATATGCCTTCCACTTGTTTTTCAAATATTCATTTGCAACAAGGTGCTGGCAATGGCTCGGGATACAATGGGACTTTCGTGAGGAATTCTTCAGGATGATTCAAAAGTCGAAGACAAATAACTTTCTTTGTTGATGTTATCATGGTTGCTTGCTGGTGAATATGGAATAAAAGAAACAGGAAAAACTTTGACAACGTTAATCCAGATTTTGCTGATTTTGAAGCTTTGTTTGTGAAGGAAGGGAAGTTACAAATGCTTCGCTTTAGAGAACAATGTAGAGATGAGTTTGTAGGCTGGCTACAATCATTGTGATGGTTTTTCCCATATGTAATTTTGAACTTCACGGTGTACATATGTACACTTGTACATATTTTATTTACTTATACAGTAGGGTCCACCCCTGCTGTTTTTCGGTTTTCAAAAAGAGAAAGGGGAAAGGAATAATCAGAGAAGTTGATCAAGTGAAACCTAGAACTTGGAAAAGAACCAGCATGATGCAGGTCTTGATCCTTCAGCACATCTCATTGCTACAAGGCTCAAAAACTGGATCACTATCTTGGGTAGGTCATCTTGGGTAGGTCCTTCGGCACGTACTGTTCATTTGATCCCTCTTGTTTTGCCCTTCATGCTTAGGGTCTTGTTCTTCTTTTACCTATGGTTGTGTTGAAACAAATATGCCTACTCTGTTTTCTTCGTCTGGTTGCTTGGTTAAAGCATTTCCTATGGAGTCCTCCAGTACTGTATTAAAACTTAAGAAGTGGACAAACTTTTGGTTATGTTCCAAAATTCGGATATGCATATTTATATGGTTTTCTTCTGCCTTTTCATGCTACTATGTGGAATACCCTTACTTCTTGACTTGTCTCGGATTGAATGATATAGTCCTTGGGACTACAACAACAATCAAGTTTTTATCCCTAGCATATTGGGGTCAGCTAGATATGAAACTCAATAAATTTATTATTTAACAAAAAAGTAACAAAGAACATAAGAATAACAAAATACGACTAAACTATAAACTAAGATTTTAGCACATGAATTGCTAATTTCCATGCACCATAGTCGTTGGGACTATGCAATTTATTTATGATTTATATTGTTTCCAATTGAGCACAGTAACAATAAAAGTTGGAACATTTTTAATTGGAAGATCAGGGTCTTAGCACGAAAGAACCTCTTTTCTTTTCTATTAATGCAGCCCTGGTGTATATGACATGAATTAAAATTCTAGTTTATTTCTTTCGTAATTTCGTACATGTTGTAACCTGACGACAATTACACAAATCTTTATCTTATAACATTGCAATAACACATATAATATGGTACTTATAACGAGATCATCGTCTACTATTTTATTTGCAGTGCTAGTATAATTAATATAAGACCAGATGAATAGAAAACTGAGAACTGGCCTGAGGCTGAATGGCTAGCGCCTCCGTCGTGAGGGTAGCCCACCTGGGTTCGATCCCTCCCAGACGTTGGGTGTCTCACCTCTCTATTAAAATATCCAGCGCTACCCCGTGTATTCAAAAAAAAAGATGAACACAAAACGGTTTACCTTCAGTGCATCACCAAGGTTGACCAGAAGTACCCCAGTCACCACCAGTCACAGCAGCGGGAGGGGGGAAACTGGTGGCCAGAGGGTGGCGGCGGCGGACGGGGCAGGGCAGGGCGTGGCAAGGCAGCGGCAGCACGGGGTGCTGACACAGGGGCATGGGTGGGGTGGCGCAAAATATTGGGTCTAGAGCGTCGGGACAGAAGTTTAACGGGAGTATCTTCGTGAGCCCAATCTCACGACCCATGAAACTAGCTTTTATTTTCGTGGGCCACAACAAAGGCCTATGAAATTTAGAGAGAATGTTCATTGCATTGATAACAAAGGTTACACATGAATTTATAGCCGGAGGCCATAACCAGCGATCCTAAAGATCAGCTGGACGTGACAGAGCGATGGGCATGTCGTGCATGTGGCAACAGAAACGCAACAGACTAAGAATTTAGTAAACCGATAGACTAGGTGAACCTGGTACAAACCCACGTGTTTCCACCCCCCCCCCCCCCTAAGTCTCTACCTTCATGTCAACGATGCAGAGGCTGGAACGAAAATCTTGAAACACGGACCTCGCAAGTCCCTTTGTCATTATGTCCGCAAATTGTAAGTTTGTTGGCACATCAAGAACCTTAATTTCCTGAACTGCAACCTTGTCTCGGACAAAGTGGATGTCCAACTCAACATGCTTTGTCCTCCGATGATGAACTGGAATCTGTGATAGATACACGGCCAAAATATTATCACAATAAAGGATTGTTGCCTTGTCGATTGGGACATGTAGTTCAACCAAAAGTTGTCTTAACCACGAACATTATGTGGTGGCGTTCGCAATGGCCCTGTACTGATTGCCTCTTTGAAGACCATGAGATCAGTGAATGTCCAAGGAAAACACAATACCCCGATGTGGAACGTCGAGTATCAGGACATCCTGCCCAATCGGCATCGGAGTATGCCATGAGACATATCAGAGGAACCTTGAATGTGTAAGCCATGATCCAAACTCCCTTTGAGATATCGAAGAATTCTGTTAACCAACGCCCAATGTGAGCTTCGTGGTGCATGCATGTGGAGGCATACCTGTTTGACAGCATAAAATATATCCGGTCTTGTCAGGATCAGATACTGCAAAGCACCGACCACACTCCGTTGATGCGACAATGTGAGGAGGTTGGGAATCGGCAAAAGGATTAGAGTGGCTTGATGAGTAGGAGCCAGAGGGGAAAGAAGCATGGTTCGTCGGCATGGTGGAGCAGCGGAAGGGAAGAAGGATCGTAAAAAGCTGATACCATATAGAGAATGTTCATTGCATTGATAACAAAGGTTACACATGAATTTATAGCCGGAGGCCATAACCAGCGATCCTAAAGATCAGCCGGACGTGAGAGAGCGACGGGCACGTCGTGCATGTGGCAAAAGAAAACGCAACAGACTCTAAGGACTCGGTAAACCGATAGACTAGGTGAACCTGGTACAAACTCACGTGTTTCCACAAAATTGTTTTTATTTTTGTGAGCCAGAACAAGGGCCCATGAAAATATCTCATAGTTTCGTGAGCCAGAACCACGGCTCACACTACATGAATATAGTTGTTACTTTCGTAAACCGTGTTGTGGCTTACAAAAATAGAATTTTTCGTGAGGGCACACGAAAATAATTCATTCTTGTAGCGTAAGCTGCAATTGGTGGGGGGTGGATGAACAATACGTTGATATTTTTGTGAGTATATAGGAACAGAAAATAAAAATCTCCGATCATGTTAGCTATTTGAGGTGATAGAGATGAATATTTTTTAAGTGTAGCATTTTAGGACTTCGACCCATCGCACCGGGACCCTCTAAACCGCCCGCTATGGCAAATTAACGGGCGAGTTCGACAGAGGATCCCCGCACAGGCAAAGTCGTTGGTTCTGGCATGCGTAGGAATTGTCTGAGGCTGGTGAGCGAAGTCGACGGTGACGACCGGCGAGGATGAAGACGGCAGAGCGCGATGAGGGCGGTGTGGGGTGCGATGTGGGCTCGTGCAGTGAGGAGGTAGGCGGCGAGGAAGACAAGGATGCCAAGGCCTACAATGACGCTCGCGGAGCTCGGATGACAATTAGAATGCCAGCGAGGGAAGAGCAGCGAAGACGAAGCGGCCGACGACGACACAACATGAAAATCGATTAAGGCCCTATTTGGCATAGCTAAAACTTGTTACAAAAGCAGCTTGTTTGAAAAGCTGGTGGAACGCAACTTCTGCTTATGTCCTGCTTTTAGTTCATTCTAAGAAGCACCTGAATTAATAAACTGTTACAGAAGCTTCTTGTTTTGCACACCCCCAGCTTATTTTTATGAAGAAGTTGTAGCAGAAGCTGTGCCAAATAGAGCCTAAGAAACAAAGAGAAATTGAACGAAATCGACTCAAAATGAATCGAATCGAAGAACAATTGAATTGTACCACAATAAAAAGTAGATATAATTCCTTGGAATGTCCTAGGAAAGTAACATTGTTTAAGCGCATGTAATTCAGTTTGTTCCAAGAACATATATATATATATATATATATATATATATATATATATATATTATTTGTTATGGAGTACTAATCTGAACTAAAAACAGAACTACATACATGTGAATACACGTCCACACATTCTGCTATACTGTCCTTGGGCGATCATCGAACATGGAGGTTCACGTGATATGTGTAGATGTGTATTTACTCTCGTAATGAGGCATCAAGGCCTAGCATTACCATAATCAGGCATTCAAGCATCACAAGCAAGGCATCAAGGCCTAGCATTTTTGCTCCCTCTGCCTGACTAACAAAAATACCTCCAGATTATCAGCACCTTATAGTAGTAATGCAAGTTTTGAGCACATCATGCTATAGCTTCAAAAATGCAAGAACTAGGGATCAGAGAATTCAACATTGCGGGAGGGAGGAGGATGGTACCTTGGACGGTGGCGGGGCGTGGCGAGCCCGCGGCGGCGGCGGAGCCGTGGCGGGGAAGAGGCGGTGGCCGGAGCGGAGGCGGCACGGCAGCGTCTTGGGAGTAGCGGCAGCAGTGTCTGGGGAGGAGCGCCGGCGGCGTCCGGGGAGTGGCGGTGGCGCTCGGGGAGGGGCGGCGGCGGCGTCCGGGGAGGAGAGCCGACGGCGTCTGGGAGGCGGCGCGGCAGCTTTTGGCGAGGAGCGGCGGCGGCGTCTGGGGAGGAGTGGCGGCAGCGGCGTCCGCGAAGGGGCGGCGGCGGACGCGGATTGGCGGCGGCCGGGGCGTCTCGGTCTGTTCGATTGGTTCGTGGGGGTTAGGGGAATAGGGCGGGGAAATTACAGTCCCAAAAAAAATGGGACATTAGGTTTTCTGGGCTGTAGGAACGCCGACGAAAATGAAACTTAATTTCGGGAGCCTGTGAGGGCCAACAAAAATTTATTTTTGAGCCACTATACAGGCCGACGAAAATAATATTTTCGTGAGCCCCAAAACAAGCCGACGAAAATACATATTATCATAAGCCCGCTCTCAGCTTACCAAAATTATTTTGTTATCATAGGAGCCAACAGAAATAATACGTGTAGCGAACCAAGTCAAATCTAAGAAGAAACGAGGCGTGGATGAGAAGATCGAAAATGGATCTGTGCGTCAGGAGAGGATGACAACTACCATAGGGGCCATACGAGTGGCGCGGTGAGGCGAGCGCGGGGTTAGACGAGCCGAGGATGCTTCAAGAGAGGACGAGCGGCGGAGGGTGCTTCTGAACCGTGGATCGGAAAGGGGAAGATAAATATCGAGAAAGAAAATAAA
The DNA here is from genome assembly GCA_036927565.1 of Tuctoria greenei. Taxonomy (NCBI): domain Eukaryota; kingdom Viridiplantae; phylum Streptophyta; class Magnoliopsida; order Poales; family Poaceae; genus Tuctoria; species Tuctoria greenei. Next base: position 118,629,061 of record JAYESD010000002.1, read on the forward strand.
AGAGCAAGTGTGGCGTGGGGAGGGATAAAAAACAATGTCGGGAATCTTCCGGAAGGAACTGGAGAGGCCATGAGAGAGATAAGAGAGAGAAAATAAAAAAAAAAGAGGAAAAATATAGAAAAGAAAGGGAAAAATAAAAAGAAAAGGAAAATAAAGAGATGAAAATAAACAAAATAATAGGAAAAAAGATGACATAGAGGAAAATAGAAAATAAGAGGTAGTCGTATAATATAATGTTAAATAGATGGTTGTTGATATAGAGGTCCAATTTAAAGACGAATGGGTACGGAGAACGAAATTGTAAAGTTGTGAATTTTTAGAGGTCACTGTAAAAAGTTAGAAATATTTTTTTATAAAGCCGATATAGAAGATCAGAGTACGAACAGTACTAAGATTTTAACAACCCTGCCACAGATGATGCAACAAAACGGCCCTGCTGCCTACACGGTCCTTTCCTTGGCTCGCTGCTCGTGAGCTCATTGGTAAAACGAGCTGAATATTAAATCTGGATTTCTAAAACTAGTCAATTAACCATCCCAAATTTGCACGGCTAGTTTTTTTTTGGCTAGAGAATGAATTTTGTCTCTACATTGCAATCATATATATGTATATTTTTGTTACATATATTAGACTACCAACTTTAACCATCATATTTCTTATATATTAAGATTTTTTTCATACAATTATAACTTTATTGCCTTAGAGTGGTATAATCATGTTGTTGAATTGTGCGATCGACACTTCCTCCGATACTACTAAGAAGTAGTCCACAGAGGTTCTTTTTTAGGAGGGACGTAACTCAAAGATCTTAAGAACAAAGGTGACGCGAGGATTTTTATGTGGTTCAGGCCGCCTGAGCGTAATACCCTACTCCACGGTGGTATGTTGTATACTTGAGTGTTACTAAGTCTGAGTCAGTATGTGTGCGAATGTCTGAGAGCCTCTTCTTCTACCGTGCAGCTCAGACCTTTTATATGATAAGGTTTGGCTGTTACAGTATAACCGAAATCCGACAGATGGCCTCGGGCTATTAAGCACCATGTACATGATTTAGGCGCTTAGCAACGGTTTGTTTGTGTAATAACGTGCCTTGATGGCAGCATTACCACACTTGAAGGCTCTCTGATCGTGTGTTATTAATGTGGAATTAATGATATGTTAACTTGGTCTTGTAACGGCTGATCTATAGCCATTTTAATGTCCACGCTGTTGGAGATCCCGGAGCCCTTCCTGTTGGAGAGGTACTGTCCGTCACGTGGCAGCTGCGGAGCCACCCTTAGTAGGGAGGCACGTCCGTAACTATGGGACACGTGGCAGGACTGGAGCTATCTTTAGGAGGGAGGTTGGTCCAGTGCCACGGGACACGTGGCAGCGCCAGAGTCACCCTTAAGAGGGAGGTAGGTCCGATGTTGCGAGACACGTGGCACCACCGGAGCCACCCTTAGGAGGAAGGATGGTCCAGAACTGCGGAACATGTGGCAGCACCGAAGCCATCCTCAGGAGGGAGGCTGGTCCGGTGTCACGGGACACGTGGCAGCATCGGAGCCACCCTTAAGAGGGAGGCAGGTCCGGTGCTGTGGGACACGTGGGAGCATCGGAGCTACCCTTAGGAGAAAGGCAGGTCTGGTGCTACGGGGCACGCGGCTTCCAAAAGTCTTCTCTTTTGGAAAGTGGGACTCAAGCTTCTTCTTCTTGTACGCGAAGATACCTGGTCCGTAGCATACTGACAGTGGCCCCGAACCCACCTCGGGGGGGATTTCGACTTCCAGCGTTGCTGCTTCAACTTTTCACTTGGGCGGTTGAAAAGATGATACGTTCCTGAGGCACCGGTACGTGGCCCTTATTGATTTGGCAGGTGAGATATGTGGCGTGCGGATCCCACGTCTTGAAGATCGCCAGTTTCAAATACGATTTTCGTATCTCTTTCCAGCGCAATCTTCTTAGCATTTTCAGGTTGCCTTCCTTGGGCTTCCAACTTCTCATCATGATAACGGTTCACCTGATTCGACTTTTTTGGCAAAGTGGACCTGAGCCCCCTTGTCATCGACGAGATAACTGTGCGGTGCGTAACCATGGTCCGCGTGCAGTTATCTTCCAAGCGTCGCAGAGAGTAATAAAGGGAAGAGTTGTGCAGTGAAGGAACTCTTACGCTCCGATATGTTTCCTTGTGCATAGGACTCTCCGCTTCCTTCTTTGCATTGTGTTTGTGCTTTCTGATTTGTTCCACTCACAGCCATAGAACCCGGTCTTCTCCCCTCCAAGCTCATGAGTAAGAGGGACATCATGAGAGTTCAGGAGATGATGGGTCGGCAAAGCCCTTCCTTTAACAATGCAATACATTGTGGGAGCCTTCCTTTCACGAAGAAAAACTCTGGTGACATCATCTTCTTCACGGCGTATGCCATGGTTGGGTTAGTCCCGCCAGTTTCCTCCTTCCTGCTAATGCTGCTAGAGGTGTACGGACTTCAACTCAACCACCTCAACCCTCACTCCATACTTCTGGTGACGATATTTGTCCACTTTTGCGAGATGTGGGTCTACGCCAGGCCTTGTGTGCTGCTGTTCAAGACATTCTTCACCCTCTGGCCGACTCAAAAAGGTATCAGCCTCATTGGAGCTTACTAATTCGTGAGGCGCAGGAATGCTCTGTTCAAGTACATCAGTTCCTTCTCCTCTAGGAAGTGGGAGACCTGGAAGAGCGACTGGTGATAGTCCGCACAGAGCAGCATGCCCGCTTGGAGCTACCGACCGGACTTTCCACCACAGACACTGACTTCTGGGAGATCATTTCGGACCTATCGTCGGAGTACAACCCGGTGCTTACAAGGATCTGGCACCTGGCTGAAGGAGGCTGACTTCACTGATGGTGCTCGGCGACTTCTTGTCTCGACGCTGGGCTCCTCTTAAGCAGCGGGAGTTTCCAGCATGGTCATACAGCGGAGAGATGGACTTCAACTGGATTGAGGTTGGCCTAGGAACTCACTTGGACGTGAAGCTGTACAGCGGTTCCATCTCCAGAGATGACTTCATGCCTCCTTCAAAGTTCTTGCCAGTGTTTGCTGTGCCGAAGATAAAGAGGCAGCTGCTGAAGGAAATGCCAACCCTCGACGATACTAGCATCATCGTGGGACAAAGGGATGACGCCTCTGGAGGAATTATCATCTCTGAAGCTTCGGCCCCTAGTCAGCTGAAGAGGTCCAACTCAAGCTGGAGCAAGGGGAAGGAACCTACTGAAAGTGCATTTAGGCTAATCCCCATGGGGTTTGATGATAAATGACAATACTTAAGGGACTAATGAGCATTACAAGTGTAAGTACAAGTGATTGAAAGATGGACGATATTGGATACAATCAAAAAGAAAAAAGAGGAAAAGGCGAAAACTCGAAGAGTAGAATTTAGGTTTTAAAATTCTTTGTATCGAGTTCAGCCACATAGATTGAGTGTGTTCAATGTGTCAAAGTGTTGAGAATTTCCTAAGAGCTCATAGTCCAAGTTAGATTAAATTGAGAGATGAGTTGAGGTAGCCGTAAGGACAAGGTTGGACATGTCCGCGCTGGAAGGCCGGACTAGTCCGGCCGCATCGGACTGACCCGATTGTAGGATCGAAGAGCATGTGAAAATATACCAGAGAGGGTGGATGGTAGATTAAAACTTTTACAACAGAAGCAACGAAAAATCCCTCAGCAAAAAATCAATCTATTAAAAAACTGTGTGTGCAACTGATCTAAACGTGTTCAACCTTGACAAAAGTGGTAGATATTATAGAGAATCAAGTCACAAAGACATGACAACAAGAATCACGAAAACCCGTCGAGAAAAAGTCAAGTAAAAAGCGTGCACAAAGACATACGCTGAATTGTATGTCCGGTCTTGATGTCGTGAGATAAAAAAGTGACCCAACCATGCTTCTATATTCTTTTTGATCCATGGGTTCACCATCTTCATCCAGCTCAAGTGTCGTTGCTGTACTTATTGGTGTTCGAAGAGGCTTTCTTTTGTCCATGTTGAAGCGCCTTAGGAGATCATTTGTATAGTTCATTTGACGCACAAAGGTTCCCCTCTTGGTTTGCTTGATTTGTAGCCCCAAAAAGTATGTGAGTTCTCCCATCATACTCATCTCAAATTCTGAACTCAGCATAGCTGAAAACTTGGACACAAGATCATGAGAAGCACAACCAAAGATAATATCATCCGCATACACTTGAACGAATAGTGAGTCATTGCCATGCTTAAGTACAAAAAGAGTTTTATCAACCTTGCCCATGGTAAACCCTTTTTCAATTAAGAATCTTCTTAACCTATAATACCATGCTCTAGGGGCTTGATTGAGACCGTACAAGGCTTTGAACAATTTGAAAACATGATTAGAAAAATTTGGATTTTCAAAACCTGGTGCTTGCTTGACATAAACCTCCTCATCGATGTAGCCATTTAGAAAAGCACTGTTAACATCCATTTGATATAACTTGAAACATTTAGATGCAGCAAATGCTAACAAAATTCTTATGGCTTCTAATCTAGCGATGGGAGCAAAAGTTTCATCAAAATCTAAACCTTCAACTTGTGTGAAACCTTGAGCAACCAACCTAGCCTTATTCCTAATCACAACCCCATCCCCACTTTGTTTATTTTTAAACACCATTTAGTTCTAATTAAAGTGTGACCTTGAGGTGGAGGTAAAAGTTTTCAAACATAATTTCTTTCAAAATTTTCTACCTCTTCTTGCATGACAATAATCCAAGATTCATTACTGAGTGCGTGTGATATATCTTTGGGTTCAAAAGAAGCAACGAAAGCAGAATTAGCATGAGAGTTTGGATCACAAAACCTGGACCGTGTGACTCATTCGTGCAAGCTTTCAATGATTTGTTGTGGAGGATGACTTTTGAGGACGCAGAGGGGAGTAGACACTTCATAAGCTCCTTCTTCTTCATGTTCATCACAGATTGAAGAACTTATGACTTGAGGATGATTTGTTCCAGCTGCAGTAGTTGTTGATGCTGTTAGTGGTGCAAAATCAGCAGCGTGATCAACGTCATTTGCTTCTGAATTTTCGGGCAGCAACACCACTTCTTCGTCTTCTTCGATGAAAATACTCTCCCCCCGCGGATATGGATCTGGACCTGCAAAATTAGAGCTAGTACTTGGGCTAGCTCATCAAAAGAAACCTCACAAGTCTCCACACTTTTGTTAGTGTCAAGTAAAAGCACACGATAGCATCTAGTATGAGATGGGTAACCAAGAAACATGCCATCAACAAATCTAGCTTCAAATTTATCAAGATTACCATGTTTCTTAATAAAACATTTGCAACCAAAGACCCTAAAGTGTGTGACACTAGGCCTATGTCCAAACCGAAGTTCATATGATGTTTTTCCTAGCTTACCACGCAAGAAAACACGATTTGAAACATAACAAGCGGTGACAATTGCATTAGCCCAAAATTTCCTAGGAGTTTAAAATTCATCAAGCATAGTCATAGCCATCTCAACAAAGGTTTTGTTCTTTCTCTCTACGACAACATTCTGTTGAGGTACATAAGGTGAAGAAAATTGATGATCTATTCCATTTTCAACACAAAAGTGATCAAATGATTGATTTTTAAATTTGGTTCCATTATCATTTCTAATTGCTTTTAAAGATCTTGAGTGATCAATTAATAATCTAAGAAAATAAAGTTCTAAAGTTACTAAAAGCTTCATTCTTAGATGCCATAAAGTATACCCAAGAGTATCTAGAATAATCATCAATAATCACAAGAACATATCATTTACCTCTAAAAGATTGAACACGTGAAGGACCTACGGTGTCAAGGTGGAAAAGTTGTCCCAGTTCAGTTGTCATGGTCATTGTGAGAGGAGCACGTGAACCCGCAACCATCTTAGCATGTCTACAAGAAGAGCACACAATTGCTTTGTCCCCTTTAAGCTTAGGCAACCCACGTATGCGATCAAGAGCACTAATACGTGTGAGTTGATCAAAGCCTAAGTGACCAAATCTACGATGCCAAAAATATAAGTCTTTCGAATCATTAGCAATTAGACACCTATGCTTAGATATGACATATCAAAATCAGCTTTAAAAACTCTTCCAAACTGAGACATGTTAAAAATGAGATCACTATTTGAATCTACAACCTTGCAGCAAGTTCTAGTGAAAATAATTTTCAGATTTTCATCTAGCAATTAGAAACAGAAAACAAGTTGTATTTCAAATTTTTACAAGTACCACATCCTTCAAAGCGTAGTGATTATTTACCCTAACCGAACCCTTAGCAATTATTGGAGTTGAAGAATTATCGGCAAAAGTAACATTCTCTACACGTGACACAAAAGAGAGGGAGGAGGACCAATCTTTGTTACAGCCATGTGGCGTGAGCAACCTGAATCCACAATCCAAATGTTCTCCTTCCTCAAGCGTGTAACCTATATAGAAGCACAATACGTCGATGACTCAATATTAGGGTTAGTCAAAAGGCATTTAGGAATCCAGTACTGAGTCACACGACATCCAGCAGGAATAACACGTGAAAACTGAGATAAAACAACAGGTTTATGAGTCAAAGTTTGAGGATTTTTGTACCCAACTACTGACCTACGAGGTGTTACATGTGTAGCACTAAAAATAGTAGATTTAGGAGAAAACTTTGCATGTTTTTGACTCACTACAGCAGGTTGCATGTTTCTAACTTTCGATTAAGCATGTGCAACAAATTTTGCATGAGAGTTATGAGATCTAGTTTACATTTTTCCTTTTTTGTTGTTTAGCTAGTCTATAACAAAAATCTATGACATGACCATCTCTACCACAATAGGTACAATGAAATTTAACTTTGTGTTCATGTCTAGATGAGCAAACAACATGTTTATTAGAAACGGAATGAGACAGCACCCCTGCAGATTTGAAAACCACTTCTTTATGTTTAGAAATTGTATGAATCAAACTACTTCCTAATAACTTTACAATTTTAGGTGGATGGCCCTTAGCATGAGCATGAGAATCAAAACCTATACCAATTTTATTATTACAAGACTTGGAAGAATTCAACAGCAAGTTTAGGTTCTTATTCCCATTACAAAACCAATCTAGTGTCCTATTCGTGTCATCAAGTTTCTTAGACAAGTCTAGTCAGTTTTCACATGAAGTTTTTCCTTTTAATTTGCATTAGAACAATATTTAACTTCATGAGAACGTAAAGCATTGTTCAAAATAGAAATCGCATCCATAGCATCATGTAGTTTCTTATCAAGATCATCACAAGTAGAAGAATGCCAATTCAATGTGGAACAACTAGCACCTTTTATGTTTTTATCATTAAGTGCAACAAGATTTTTGTTCTTTTCAATTTCAAGTCAAGTTTATCAAGTGTGGAGGTGTGCACACTTCTTAAAGAGGACAATTTTTCATATATGAGCTCACATGAGGAACAAGAATCATCACTAGGAATCAAAGTTTGTAAACGATTAATTTTGGATTCTAGTGATTCAACTTTAACATCATTGTCCCTAAGATTTTTCCTTTTCTTAAGTATAACAGTGGCATGAGAAATGGCATCACACATTTCTTCGCAAGTGGGAGATACCTCTTCATCGTCGCTGTTGTGTTTTGTCTCCTCCATACTTGATCTTGAGTTGCCCGCTATGAAGCACATACTTGCCAAATTCTCTTCATCTTCGTCACTTCCGATGTCCATATCGTTGAAGCCAAGTTCTTGAAGTGCGGATACAAAGCTGTTTACCAATTAGCAATCAGTAAAACCCTTCTTCTTGTTGTTGTTGTCTATAGAGGACTTGAATTTTGCTTGCTTCTCATTACAGAGAGTAAAACCTGAAAGGTTAGGGCAATTTGTATGAAAATGTCCAAACCCACCACATTCGAAGCATCATTGAGAACCACCACTTCCTCTTCTTCGAGTTCTCACATTTTGCAATGCTTTTGAGAATTGAGTAGAAAGAAGTGTTAGATCCTTCTTTGGAAACTCTTCAATCTGTTCAAGGGTTAGAGAGGACATAAAAGCAATGGTACCACATGATGAAGATTGACTAGAGCAAGTCGTGTCACGTTGTAAAACAAATACAAGAGACTTGTTGGGATTCTTACGTGAGATTATGTCAATTTCATGAGTTTTTAGTTTAGAATATAGCACATCTAATGTAAGTGTACTCACGACAGTAGATTCACGAATAGATGTAACCTTCATCTCCCAAATTGACATGTCTAAAGCACTTAGTAATTGCCTAGCATTTTCAGCATCTGAAAAACTAACGTTGACACTACGCAGGTTGCTAAGAATTTTGTCAAAGCGAGCAAAAAGGTTATTGATTGACTCACTGGGTTGCATCTCGATGCGCATGTATTCTTTCTTGAACATGTCTTGTCTTACATCCTTGATAGCGTTGGATCCTTCATGATAATCACATAGAGCTTTCCAAACATCGTACGTAGATCGAAAGTGTGGAACTCGATCGAAGTCGTTTTGAGTCAATCCTTGTATGATCAAGTTTCGCGCCTTGTTGTTGTTGTTGACATCTCTCATGTTTGTAGCCATGACTTGATCGTTTGGCGGCACATCATAAGGTTTGTACACCTTTCCCCATATTGCAAAGCCTTGTGCCTGGATGAAAGCCTCCATACGTGCCTTCCAAACCTGAAAAACAATGCCACTAAACACACAAGGTTTTGCAGAGTATTTCTCTATGATGATTACTCAAAACACATGCAAATCACAAAGATTAGAGCACTATGGCTCTGATACCAATTGTAGGATTGAAGATCACGTGAAAAGCTACCAGAGGGGGGGTGAATGGTACATTAAAACTTTTACAGCAGAAGCACCAAAAAAACCCTCAACAGAAAATCAATCTGTTAAGAAACAGTGTGTGCAACTGATCTAAACGTGTTCAACCGTGACAAAAGCAGTATATATTATATATAATCAAGTAAAAAAGACATGACAACAAGAATCTCAAAAAATCATTGAGAAAAAGTCAAGTTATGATCGAAAGATCGAACAAAGGTCAATATGTTCTACCCGAGTAAAAAACCAGATCTGCAACACTGAAAAGAAACTCATGTATATCAAAAACCACAAATCCAATGACCGTGAAATTTTCATATATGATATATAATCAAGTTTTAAATACAACCCAAAAATAATCATGTCAATTGGATCTGTAAAACTCGAGTTATGATAAAAACACTGACGCAATGTAGTGTTGTGCATAAACTCGACAAGAAAAACTTGTCTGAAACAAGTCGGACGGACAAGGCACAAAAGTTCATTTAAACTAAAAATTTTATTGATCAAAACACAATAAGAACAGCCCAAAGTTGTCTCTTCACGATCTCTGGCCTCCCTTGCTTTTATAACCAGCCCTAAGACCAACCCAATCCAAACTAGCACTGTAATCCTACTCAGTTTCAACAAAAACTTTTCATTACTCCTCAAGACTCTTCTATACGTAGATAGAAGCAATATTAAGACTTCCAAACACCTTAGGAACCTACTAAACATTCCTAAAACAACTCAACTTAGTTACTCATACGAAATATAACCAAAACAAACTCAAAACTTTTCATAAACGAACCATAACCACCTCAGCCGCAGCTTGATGCATAATCCAGCTGGTTGGACCTTTCTGACCAATTATTTACGTCAACTTCTCTTCATCACGCCTTGGAACCATGTTACCATGTCCATGCACTTCTTGCACACGTGCAAACACCTTCCAACAACATCCAATATACCTTCATATGCATTGTTCTTGACCCAAACATGTTGCGTGACCTACCGATCAATTCAACCACAATTCCTCCCGAACTTGGTTGTTGAACCTCATCTTCTCCCTAAGACTAGTTCAATGGATGCCGTCAACAGCCATGTCTTGACCTCAAGCAACACCTACACATAAACAAACAACCAATTCTTCGGAGCACAAGTCCTATACTTCACTCACATTAGTCCGAAAAACACAACACCTTACGTGAGCACCTCACATAAGCCTGTTGCAAACATAGTAAAATAATGTCCACCATGATCAGCCAAAACACATCAAAACTTACTACAAAAGTAATAAGCAAATCTTCTCATAAGTGTAAAGCAAATTGAAACATTGCAAATGAAAAATATAGCAGCCACACAATTATTTCAGCACATAGAAAGATCGGGCAGTCCAAAACAACAACTATGCATTGTACAATAAAAGTCCAGACATTTCGAAATGCAAAACACGTGTAGCTCACGTGCAGCAAAAATTCAGACTGTGTGAAGCGTGTTTTTCAAGTATATTCAAAAGTTTGCATATAAACCTAGATGTTTTCCAATGTATTCAACACATAGGTCTCACACCGATATTTGGTAGACCAAGAGTTTCTGTGTGAGTTCAGACTTGTCCGTTTGGGGACAGACTAGTCCGTGGTGAGTGTGTCTGAGTCCTAATGGGACTAAGTCCTGAAGGACCAGACTAGTCTGCCCTGGGGGGCCGAACTAGTCCGCTCAGTCAGACGAGTCCGTTTCTGAACAGAAAGGAAGTTTTTGTGTGAGATTGGACCAGTTCGTTCAGAGTCAGACTAGTCTGCTGTGGACTTGGAAGTGGCTGCTGGGACTAAGTCTTGGATGGTTGGGCTTGTCCGCCCTCAGGGGCCGGACTAGTCCGGTAGACCAGACTTGTCCATTCTCAACCGGAACAAATGGTTTTGTGTAAGGTCGAACTAGTCCGTTCTGGGACAGACTAGTCCGTGGTGTTGTGACCATTTGAATTCAAAAGGTATCGGAGGACTTTCTGGTTGGTCAAGGGTGACATCACTGGTCCCCACAGGCCAGACTAGTCCAGGGTCAAATGTCGGACTAGTCCGCACTTTTTCTGGTGGCAACGACAATTTGTCGGGACCCCTATAAAATGGGATCCTCCGACCCTCAAAGGGCATCTCTTGAACCCTGGCATCACCACAGCCTTCCTAGAGCCTTCCTAGCCCTCTCTCAACCATTCTTGGAGGCCTAAGAGCAATTCTTGAGGATTTGTGAGTCTTTGAAGAGAAGAGAGAATGGTTTTCTTGTCTTTGAGCTCTTGGTTGATTCTCTCGGTATGATTCGTTGATTTGAATTTGTGTGGGTGTTGATCTCTGATCTTTTCGAGATGTAATCTTGTGGGGTCTCAAATTGTGAGTTGCCCCATGAATTTGGTGATCACCCCATGATTTAGTGGAAGAGCTAACTGGCCTTCATCGTGCCTAGGTGAGGAAAGCGTTGAGCGAAACCCGACCTTCCGTGGGCTCCTCAATATGGATGCAGGCTTCTTTGTGAAGCTGAACCAAGGGATAAATCTTGTGTCTTGCACCCTTGATTTACCTTTCTCGTTCTTTGCTAGATCAAGTTATGGTTCCACACATTCTTCATCTTAATCTTGCGATTCACCTCGATGTAGTCGTTTTACCTTCGTGCATCTCTATTACTAGATTGTTAGGTTTGTATTATTCACATTTCATTCAGTAGACTTCACAGCACCACATAAAAATATCACCTTTTTGTCAAGTTCAACCTCCTGATCGGACTAGTTTGCCCCCAAGCCAGACTAGTCTGTAATCTATCTATTAATTAGCTTTTATTGAGTTAAGTTTCAGGTTATCCGCCTATTCACCCCCTCTTGGCAAATTTTAATTGGTATCAAAGTCTAACTCTCCCAAAAGCTTAACCGCTTGGAGAGGAGATGGGGGAAACAGTGAGAAGGAGATGCCAATCATTGACACCACCGGCACCGGCGAGAATAGCAACAACGGCGAAAAAGGATCCAATCCTTTGCACAACAAGGCGGTGACACCACCAAGGGCAAGCCAAAGCCTCCTCCTTTCGATGGCAAAACCGATGGTGAAGATGAAGAAGTGAAGCGCCTTGCGGACCTTCTTCAAAAAGCAAGAGATGAGGCCAAGAGGAGGAGAATACTTGAGAAGGAGAAGAAGCTCAAGAAGCTCGAATAGGACTACACGCGATATCCTTTTAACTATGAGCGCCTCAATTCACATTCCAACTATCTTTCTATTCCAATGGGCAAAGCAGCTCCACACTTTGGTGGGACGAACCATACTATGTGGAAATACAACATGAAGTTGCATCTTATTTCTCTCAATACTACACTTTGGCGTGTTGTTTGCACAGATGTAGATATCCCCGTGGACGATGAAGAGCTGACCCTGGAACAAGAACAACTAATTCACCGCAATGCTCAAGCGGCAGCCGTACTCAACTCATCATTGAACCAAGAAGAATTCAACAAAGCGGATGGGTTGGAGCAAGCCAAAGAGATTTGGGACACGCTCAAGATTGCACATGAAGGCAACTGGTTCGTGAGGGAAGCCAAGATTGAGATGATCAAGGGGGAGCTTGGAAGATTTGCCATGGAAGAAGGCGAGACCCCTCCAGAGATGTACAACCGACTCAAGACTCAGAGCTTTCATGTCTCGCAATGTGACGCTTTGCACACTCATCTGTGAGAGTCCCAACTTCCACAAGATGACTCCGGATGAAGTGCTCGACAAGATCATCAACCACGAGACGATGGAGATGGAAGCACACCATGTGAATGACCTTGCCAAGTTTACATCATCCAAGAAGGAAGGCATTGCTCTCAAAGCCTCACTCGAGTCCAAAGGCAACAGGTGCAAGCTTCAAGCAATGATGCCGAAAGTGAAGAAGAAGAGAGCACCGACATGGATGATGAGGAATTGGCCTTCTTATTCAAAATATTCAAGAGGATGATGAAGAAAAGAAGAGGGTAAAACGATGAGAGCAAGGGCGAAGATAAGGGCAAGTCAAGACCAAGGAGAGCTTGCTACAATTGTGGTGAGTATGGACACTTCATTGTGAATTTCCCATACAAAAAAGAAGATGACAAGAAGAAGAAGAACAAGGACGAAAAGCCTCAAGAGAGGAAGATGTTCAAGAAGAAGGAAGCACATGGTCACGCTCATGTTGGCAAGGAGTGGGACTCCAACGATGAGTCCTCCTCCAATGATGAAGCGGGAGTGGCAACCGTCGCCATCAAGAAGCCAACAATGAAGAAGACTCTTACCAAACAAGTGAGAGTGAAAAAGCTCAAGTCACACTTGCCTCATGGCCAAGGAGGGGAAATGAAAGGTTAAATCTAAACTCTCCTTGTGTTCTATTAAAGGTGAGGACTTTGATAGTGCTAGTGATAATGAATACATGTTTGAATGCTTAAGTAAAAATGCTATAATTAAAATGAAAAAGCTTTCCGATGAGATTTTAGACAAGGAAGAACTTCTCGAGGAACAAGATGAATTGCCTGTTCATGAGAGGCAAAAGAATCTTAACCTTGAGAAGCTTCTTGAGCTTGAGAAGGAAAAGAACAAAGCACTTGAACTTGAGAAATGCAAGGACGCTTCCTCAAGCCTCAAGAGTTCGAATGTTGTGCTCCAAGGTGAACTTGTGAGCTTGAACAAAGCCCACAAGAGTCTTGAGCCACAATTTGCAACTCTCAAGTTAAGTGTTTCTCCTTCTCCCTCCACAAGCTCAACTTGCCTAAAATGGTATCGAACACTAAAACCTGCAAATGTGCTAACCTTGTGCTTGACCTGAAAAATGAGCTTAACTTGGCAAAGAGCAAGATCACACCTAAGGGTGGAATCTTTGACAAGGAGAAGATCAATTATGCACGTAGTGCATACTCAATCACAAGGTCTTCGTTGATCAAAGATGGTATTGGCTATTCAAGGGGAGGAAAGCAAAATGCTAGAATTCTCAAGAATAACAAGATGCAAATTGAGTTTGTCAAGAAAGGTTCATTTAAAGTCAATAATGAACATCATGCATCTACTTTTCTTGAAATACTAAAAATTGACAAAAATGCTCAAAATGCTAAAAATGTCAACTTAACCATGTTTCATGACTTTGACACATCTGATGTGCTAATGAGATACAAATTTGGTTATACCTATGCTAAATATGTTGGGCCACACCGCAAGGGCCCAAAGCCTTGTGTGTGGGCGCTCAAATGCCTTGTCACTAACATCAAAGGACCCAACCAAGCTTGGCTGCCTAAAACTAAATCCTAAACTTGTCTTGTAGGCTTCCTCCTCCGGCGGTTCAAAATGGATGCTAGATAGTGGTTGCACCAATCATATGACCAGAGCGATAAGAATGTTTGTGGAGTATGAAGAAAATGAAGACCCAAGTCAAGGTATCTACTTTGGCGACAATAGTCAAGGCAAGGTACTAGGTATGGGTAAAATCTCTATTTCTTCACAACACACCATTTCACAAGTCATAAATGTTGAGCCTCTAGATTATAATCGCTTATCCATTTCTCAATTATACAAAAGGGGTATAATTGATTGTTTACTAATGAGGGCGTGATTGCCACTAGAAGAGTTGATAACTCAATTGACTTCAATGGTGTGCTCAAAGGTAAGCTTTATCTTGTGGTTTTCACTGCAGATAAAACTCAACTTGACACATGTTTGATTGCAAAGACCAACATGGGGTGGTTGTGGCACCGTAGGCTAGCCCATGTTGGTATGAGGAATCTTCACCTTCTAAAAGGCAATCACGTCCGAGGTCTTAAGAATATTGTTTTTTTAGAAAGATAGGCCTTGTAGCGCGTGCCAAGCTGAGAAACAAGTTGGAGCAGCTCATCCCGCCAAGAATGTGATGATGACAACAAGACCATTGGAGATGCTGCACATGGATCTTTTTGGTCCCATTGCTTACGTAAGCATTGTCAGTAACAAATATGGTTTAGTTATTGTTGATGACTTTTCCCGCTTCACTTGGGTGTTTTTCTTGCACGACAAAGGTGAAACACAAGGTGTCCTCAAGAGTTTCTTGAGGAGAACTCAAAATGAGTTCTCTTTAAGAATCAATAAGATAAGGAGCGATAATGGAACCGAATTCAAGAACACTCAAGTTGAAGAGTACTTGGACGAGGAAGGCATGAAGCATGAGTTTTCGGCACCCTACTCACCCGAACAAAATGGGGTGGTCAAAAGGAAGAATCGAACTCTAATAGAGATGTCAAGGTCCATGCTTAATGAGTACAAGACTTCTGATTGATTTCGGGCAGAAGCGGTGAACACCGCTTGTCATGCCACAAACCGCCTCTACCTCCATCGCCTTTTGAAGAAGACTCCATATGAACTTCTGACGGGTAATAAACCAAACATCTCCTACTTTAGAGTCTTTGGCGGCAAATGTTATATTCTCAACAATAAGCCTCGAATTTTGAAGTTCGCTTCGAAATCCGATGAATGTTTCTTCCTTGGTTATGATTCAAACACCTATGCCTATCTTGTCTTCAACAAAACCTTCGGTTGTGTTGAAATTGCACGTGATGTGGTGTTTGATGAAACTAATGGCTCCCAAGTGGAGCAAGTTGATCAATGTGTGATAGATGAAGAAGAGGCACCATGTATGGCATTGAGAAGGATGACACTTGGTGATGTAAGTCCTAAAGAGCAACTAGGCCCAAGTGATCCATCCCCATCACAAGAGGTGCCCCAAGCACAATATCAAGTCCAAGACCCCCAAGATCAACAACAAGATCAAAATTACCGTGATCAAGAAAAAGAAGATCAAAATGGTGGCAACATTCAACGGGGAGATGAAGAAGTTGAGTCAAGACCAAATGTACCACACCCAAGAGTCCATCAATGTGTTCAATGGGATCATCCAATTGGCAACATACTTGGAGACATCTCCAAAGGGGTAATGACTCACTCTCATATGGCTAATTTTTCTTTGTGTCTTCTTTGTAGCCATTTAAGGTTGAAGATGCCCTACGAGATCCGGATCAGTGATAGCCATGCAAGAGGAGCTCAACAACTTTGAGAGGAACAAAGTATGGGAGCTCGTGAGAAGACCTAATGCCAATGTGGTAGGCACCAAGTGGGACTTCCGCAACAAGCAACATGACCATGGCATGGTAACAAGAAACAAAGCTAGACTTGTAGCCAAAATATACTCTCAAGTCAAAGGTTTGGATTTCGATGGAACTTTTGCTCCTGTAGCTAGGGTTGAGTCTATTCGCATGTTATTGGCCTATGCTACTCACCATGATTTCAAGTTGTATCAAATAGACGTGAAAAGTGCCTTCCGCAATGGACCGATCAAGGTGGAGGTGTATGTGGAGCAACCATCTGACTTCAATGATGATAAGTATCCTAACCATGCCTTTAAGCTTCATAAAGCTCTCTAAGGCCTCAAACAAGCTCCTAGAGCTTGGTATGCGTGCCTTAGAGATTTTCTCATTGACAATAATTTTAAGATAGGAAAGGCTGACTACACACTCTTTACTAAGAACATAGATGATGATTTATTTGTATGCCAAATTTATGTTGATGACATAATATTTGGTTCTACCGACCAATCATTTTGTGAAGAGTTCATTAAAATCATGACGAAAGGATTTGAGATGTCGATGATGGGATAATTGAAGTTCTTTCTAGGTTTCCAAGTGAAACAACTCAAGGAAGGCACCTTCATTTGTCAAACAAAGTATACCCAAGACATCCTCAAGAAGTTTGACATGGAGAAAGCCAAGCCCATCAAGACGCCAATGGCGACAAATGGGCATCTAGATCTCAACCAAGACAGCCCTAGTGTCGACCAAAAGGTATACCGTTCCATGATTGGATCACCCCTTTACCTTTGTGCATCTAGGCCTGATATTATGTTAAGTGTATGCATGTGTACAAGGTTTCAAGCCGCTCCTAAGGAGTGTCACTTGACAGCTGTAAAGGGAATATTGCGCTATTTAGTTCATACACCTAACCTAGGATTGTGGTATCCCAAAGGGTCTAAGTTTAATTTCAACGGATACTCTGATGCAGATTGTCGGTACCCTGCGTACCGGATACCCCTTGGAACTGCAAAGAGTGCAAAGGAACTCCACCTATCTGAGTTGAAGACCTCTGAAGGCCCCACGTGTCACTCGGAACCGGACCTGCCTCCCTCCTATGGTTAGTCCCAGCGCCGCCACGTGTATCATAAAACCGGAGCTACATTCCATACATGGGAAAGCTCCGGACTAGATACTTGTGTGGCACCCCCGGACCTAACCCCTGATAGAGGGAAGCTCCGGTACCGACATGTGTACAACAGCACCGGACCTACTCGTCCAGGACGGTAAGCTCCGGAGCTGCCACGCGTCCAACCGCCGAACCTTTAACCTCAACAGGCAGATTGGTGGACCTCCAACGGCTCGGACCTTCAAGGAACATTAAAAACTTCAAGACCTGATTATGTGTCATTAATGCTATCTTAATGACACATGATCAGAGGACTCTTAATACCAATAACGCCACCATTAAGGGGCATTACCACACCATTAAGGGGAATTAAGCATATTAACTGCGTATTAAGCATCAGTAACTGCTAGGGCCACATGTCAGGCTAGGCTAACGATGTAACATCCAACCCTTGTACTATAAAAGAGCTGCCCGAGCGATACACAGGGGGATTTTTTTGGCCTCTCCGACAATTCAAGCGCTCAGATGCTCAATACAACAACAACACCCACCTGTGGAGTAGGGTATTAAGCTCAGGTGGACCGAACCACGTAAATCCTCGTGTCAAATAGCCATCTTGCTCTGAATCTTTGAGTGCTCCAACCGAACTAAGAAACTTCGCGGGCTGCCAATGGTAGTACCGGGAGAATTGCCAGAATCAGACTCCGACAGTTGGTGTGCCAGGAAGGGGCGCCTGAGATTCAAAGATGGTGAATTCTGCTGCTGGATCGTCCAACGGTAACCACACTGAGCAACTTGCTGGAGGCAATCCCTCCAACATGCAGCAGCCAGCAGGTGTTGTGGCTCCTACAGGATTCATGCCACCACCGCCACCGTCCGCTCCGGTGAATCAAGCTGGACATCGAGATGGGGCGTCCGCGTCAGTCACTGCATCGGCGAACAACAACCCTGAATATGCGCTTAATGCTGCGCGTGCTCTTTTCTAACGTCCACCGCCTCCAGGAGCACCCTAGGGTGCAATAGAGTAGTGGAGAGCTGATGTGGATCATCTGGTTGCAGCTGCAGCCGATGGCATCAGCAATCAAGGTCCTCCCTCTTGGGGTGGGCCCCATCGCAGCGTCGGACCTTGTCGGGTGGACTCGATCCGCAAGCTTCACAGCACAGGGGACGTGCTGCAACTCAACAAGGGACGTCGCTGCCTTCCGGGGCGCGACGTACTCACACGATAACAAGGCGTTCGACTCACGACCTCCGGGCAGAGCTCGATCGTCGTTACCGGAAATAGGACGGTCGCGTCCACATCGAGCGTGCTCGCGAGAGGCGAGAGGCTCGGTACAGTCCTGCTCCTGAGGGAGTAGGAGGAGGCTGTTCTGCCTTGGCCATGCACCTACGCATGGTCAGATGGCCGCAGAAGTTTTGGTCTTATTTGCCGGAGAAATTTGAAGGGACTGTTAACCCCGCTGAATTTCTCCAAATCTACTCCACCGCTATCCTTGCGGCTGGGGGAAATGAGACTGTGATGGCCAATTATTTCCCTGTGGCTTTAACTGGGACCGCCAGGTCTTGGTTCATGAGCCTTTCGCCTGACTCCATCAATAGTTGGGCGGAGTTGTGCCAACAGTTCACCGCCAATTTCGGGAGCTCATACACCTGAACAGGCACGAAACTGGACCTTTTTGCTGTCAAGCAAAAGGGGGGAGAGTCCTTGCGATCTTTCATACAGAGGTTCTCCCAGGTACGAAATACCATTCCTTCTATCTCAAGCGCTTCTGTTATTGTAGCATTCAGGAAGGGCATTCGAGATAAGAAGATGTTGGAGAAGCTGGCGACCAAGGAAGTCACCAACGTCACGAAACTCTTCAGCTTGGCAGACAAGTGTGCCAAGGCTGCGGATGGCCGTGAAATGCACTCCAAACCACCTCCGGAGGACAACAAAAAGTCCTACAAGGGTGAAGACATTACCTCCGGGAGTGGCAAGAAGAAGAAAAAGTCCAACGGCAAGAAGAAGCTGTCGGCCGGCACACCTACTGCCGCTGGTGCCGCAGCTCCGGGTGGCCGGGGGCCACGCCCCGAGAAACGACCTCGGCCATCGTCTGAAGACGGTGGCAGCTCCAAGATGTGGTGTCCCATACACAAGACGGACAACCACAACCTGGAAGACTATCGAGAGGTCCGGAACCTTGTCAGGCGCTACAACAAGCGCCGGGAAGAAGCTCCTTTCCGCCAAAGGGAAGGAAAACAAAAAGTCAACGAAGCTCTAGCTGAAGAGGAGTTAGGCTTCGAGGACCCCAAAAAGGTCTTGAAAGTTGTTTACACCTCCGTTGACGACGACTCCGATGTCTCCGACAACGAGCGTCGGAAGACCATGAACACCATCTTTGGTGGTTCGTGGGACATCACCTCCCGCCGAGTCCTCAAGACAATGCTGCGGGACATGGACTCTGTAGCTCCCACTTCCAGGGCGGAGCCTCATCGGAAGTGGATGGATACTACCATCACCTTCGATGCTTTGGACTGCCCTCGAAACATGATCGGAGCTGGCCAACTTCCACTGATGGTATCTTCGACCATCAATAACATCCAGCTCCACCATGTAATGGTGGATGGAGGTTCGGGGTTGAACCTCATAAGCTTCGAAGCCTTCGTCAAGCTTCAGCTCCGACCTTCGGATCTTCACCCCTCCCGACCTTTCTCCGGAGTAGGTCCGGGGGACATAACTCCACTCGGTGCCATTACTCTCCCGGTGACCTTCGGAACTTGGGAGAATTACAGGACCGAGAAGTTGGTCTTCGACATGCCACAGATCAACTTGCCATTCAACGTCATCTTGGGCAGGCCAACTTTATACAAATTCATGGCTGCTGCTCATTATGGCTACCTGGTGTTGAAGATCCCAACACCCTCAGGCATTCTCCGGATCCGCGGAGATCACACCGCCGGAGTTATTGCTTTGGAAGAACTCCACGCGCTTGCTAAAGTGCAGGAGGAAGAATCTGGAAAGGAGCAAGCTCCGAAGCCCCTAAGCATTCGTCATCGAGGCTCAACTTTCGCACCTCGTGTGAAACCAAGCGGCGACACCGACATTCCCGTCAAAGTCGTCCAAATTGGTTTCGATGCTGCTCAGACCACCCGTATATCAGGAGGTCTGAACGACAAATAGGAACTCGCGCTCACCACTTTCCTTCGGGCTAATGTCGAAGTGTTTGCCTGGCAACCGTCACAAATGCCTGGGATCCCTAGGGAAGTGATTGAGCACAATCTGAAGATTTATCCCGACGCTCGGCCTGCACATCAGAAGCCTCAGAAGCAATCAGTAGAGCGACATAACTTTATACGTCAAGAAGTTAAGAAGTTACTCGAAGCTGGATTCATCCAGGAAGTCTTCCAGCCAAAATAGCTGGCAAACCCAGTCGTTGTACCCAAGGCCGGCGGGAAGCTTCGGATGTGTATCGACTACACAACACTAAATAAGGCATGCCCAAAGGATTCATTTCCACTATCTAGAATAGATCAGATTGTTGATTCCACCTCCGGGTGTGAATTACTGTGTTTCCTAGATGCATATTCTGGGTATCATCAAATCAGAATGTCTAAGGAAGATGAAGAGCATATTGCCTTCATCACAGTAGATGGATTGTACTGTTACACGGCCATGCCATTCGGTCTCAAAAACGCTGCTTCAATGTTTGTGCGAGCTATGTACAAAAATTTTGGAGAGCTCATCAGAGATGTAGTGTAAGTGTACGTCGATGACATCGTCGTCAAGATCAAGAACAAGGAGTCATTTCTTGACACCTAGCAAGCTGTCTTCGACAAGTTGCGAATCACACGCACAAAGTTGAACCCAGACAAGTGTGTCTTCGGGGTTAGCTCCGGAAAGCTTCTTGGATTCTTGGTGAACCACCGAGGAATAGAGGCGAATCCAGCGAAGATTAAAGCTATTGAAGACATGCGGCCACCAGCTCGCATCAAGGATGTCCAGAAGTTGACTGGGTGTCTAGCTGCCCTCAGCCGGTTTATCTCAAAACTGGCAGAACGGGCGGTACCCTTCTTTAAATTATTGAGGAAGTCCGAACCATTCCAATGGTACGAAGAAGCAGAAAAGGCATTCCAAGAGCTGAAGCGGCTCCTCACCACTCTACCAACTTTGGTAGCTCCAAATCCTGGTGAGCCACTTCTGCTTTACATTTCAGCAATTGACGAAGTTGTTAGCATGGTCCTGGTTGCGGAAAGACCAGAATCATCTCCAGTTCAGGAATCCAGACCCCTCTGGGAAGGTCCGGAGCTACCTGAAGGCAAGTCTGGGTCCCAGCCCCCAGACCCGGATCCTCGAGGTGAGATGCCAGAGGAACAACCTCCTTCAAATGAAGGGGTTACTGTTGTTGAACAAAGAGATCCGAATCCTTCTGGGAGGGTACTGTCACTTCAGGAGAAGCTCCGGTTATTCTAGCAAGAACCGAGAGGTCCCCGAAAAAGGTCCAAACCCCTCCGAGAGGGTCCGAGTTGATGAGGAGGAAGCCCTGGGCCCGTCCGGGAGGGTCCGGATAGTCTAGCGCCCAGTGTACTTCATCAGCGAGGTACTCCATGACGCCAAGACTTGGTACTTAGAGGTGCATAAGCTGCTCTACGCAGTTCTTATTGCCTCTAGGAAGCTTTGTCACTACTTCCAAGCTCACAAGATTTGAGTGGTAACCTCTTATCCACTGTGTGCAATCTTGCATAATCCCAACTCTACTGGGAACATCACAAAGTGGGCAGAGGAATTGGCCGAGTTTGATCTTGAATTCGTCCCAAGACAAGCGATCAAGAGTCAAGCATTGACAGACTTTGTGGCGGAATGGACCCCCTTTCCATCAAATCATGCGGGCCCCAGTGAGCAGAAACCGGAACCCAAGGTTTCGTTCTTCACTGAGCCTCACTGGACTCTCTAATTCGACGGTTCCGTGCAGAAGCAGGGGGCCAGAGCTGGAATCCTTCTCCTCGCTCCGACCGGGGAGAAGGTCAAATACATGGTTCACCTTGGCTTCAAGGCAACCAACAACATGGCGGGGTATGAATCACTAATCTATGGGCTCAAGGTGGCACTATCATATGGTGTCAAGAAGCTGTTGGTAAAGGGTGATTTGTAGCTCGTTATAAAACATGTCAAAGGTGGATGTTGCTGCAACAACCCCCAACTAGCTGCATATCTTCTTGAAGTCCAGAAGCTTCAGAAGGATTTCGAAGTCCTGGATCTTTGCCATGTCCAGCGTCTCAACAACGTTGAAGCTGACGAACTCTCGACGAAAGCTTCAACCAGAGCTCTGGCTCCCGACGGAACCTTTGTCCGGAGATTGTCAAGAGCAACAGCTTAGTCTGCCGAACTGAGCGAAGGGGGCGAGACCGGCACCTCGAAGCTGGCGGTCCCAATGGCCCTGTTACCATGGTGTCCATCAAAGGTCGTAGGTGCTGCAGGAAGCTCCGAGCAACCCAACACGCAAGACTTAGAAGCTCAAGTTAGATCCAATGCATGGATCTTAGAGATTCGGAGCTACTTGAAAGACAACATACTTCCTGAAGACAATGTATCTGCTGACCGGATAGTCAGATTGGCTAAAAGATACACACTGGTAGAAGGGGATCACTACCGGCGTGGTGCCAACGGTGTCCTAATGCGGTGCATTACAAGGGAAGAAGGCCGCGATCTCCTTGCGGAAATCCATGGAGGCGAGTGTGGGAACCACGCGTCTTCACGCACGTTGGTCGGTAAAGCCTCCCGGTAAGGTTTTTACTGGCCTACAGCACTCCAGGATGCAACCGAGCTAGTGAAGAAATGTGAAGCATGTCAGTTTCATGCGAAGCAAATTCACACACCATGTCAACCTCTACAAATGATACCTCCGACATGGCCATTCGCCGTGTGGGGTATGGATATTTTGGGACCTTTCCCAAGAGTCGTCGGAGGTTACAAGTTCCTGTATGTCGCCATCGACAAGTTCACCAAGTGGTCGGAAGCAACTCCAGTTGTGACAATAAACAAGCAATCAGCTATCAATTTCTTGCAGTCCATAGTATGCAGATTTGGAGTCCCAAACAAGATCATAACTGACAATGGGACCCAATTCACAAGCTCTGCATTCCAAGGATATTGCGAAGACCTCGACATTCAAGTCGGCTACGCTTCCATTGCTCACCCGACAAGCAATGGCCAAGCTGAGAGAGCAAATGCAGAAATCTTAAAAGGACTAAAGACGCGCACATATGAGCGTCTGAAAAAACATGGAGCCAACTGGATTGAAGAGCTTCTGCCCACCTTGTGGGCAAATAGGACAACTCCAAACCGGTCAACTGGAGAGACACCCTTCTTCCTGGTGTACGGAGCTAAAGCAATCCTTCCTCCGGAAATTACCTTGGGGTCATTCCGGGTCCAGACCTTCGATGAAGCCACGCAGGACCAACTCTAGCGTGAAGACCTTGACCTCGTTTAAGAGGGAAGGTGTCGAGCAGCTGTTCGAAATGCATGATACCGCCAAGCGCTCCGGCGCTATCACCAAAGGCATGTGCATGACCGACAGCTCGAGGAAGGTGATCTGGTGCTACGGAGAATACAAACTCAAGAAGGGTTAAACAAACTTTCCCGAGCTGGGAAGGACCCTTTCGAGTGATCAAAGTATCTCATCCCGGATGCGTTCGCTTGGCAAATGAGGATGGGACACCGCTCCCTAATCCTTGGAACATTGAGCACCTCCGTAAGTTCTACGCTTAATATCACGGAGGTGAGTCTGTAACTACATATGATGTATGTTATAGCGTCATTATACAGAGTCGGGTAGCTCCTCCGGGAGGACAGTCGGACCTTTTCAGGAAGGTCCGCAAAGTCCAAGCAACACTTGACACGGTCTCAAAACTAAAATTGTAGCTAGCTACCCTGGGTTGAACAAGAAATGTGACACACTTAGCCCGGTTCCGTACCCTAAGAGTGTACTTGTCTCCACTGTACCTCGGACCTATAATGAAAGACATCATTATGTGAAAACAGACTCCACGTGCATTTATTTTGTACAAACTCATTCTTTTTTATTTTTCTCTTTCTTGTCTATAACAAAGTTGTGCAATTCTCAAGAAACTTTAGCTCGAACAATTCATATATAATTCAAGTGACATTGTTAATTCTTTCGGGTCTTAACATTGTTGAATGGCCTACTCGCCTGAACGCCAAGCCAATCTAGGTTCGGAGTGTGCTATCGACTTAGCCTGGTCCTGCACCCTAAGTATGCCACTCTACCTACACCACGACAGGCCTGAGTAAGGTGAGTAAAGGAAATGATCGGACCTGGAGAAAATAAGCAAATGCACTTGATTGTATATAGAATTGCGGTCGACCTAAAAATTTCTTTCGGGAATAGTAAGACACAAATGAATTATAGATAAGAAATGGATTTTACTATTTTTCTTGACTTTAGTGTGCAGGAAAAATAAAAATTTCAAGATGATGGTGGATGATGCTGGAGCTATCAAAGCTTCGACATCCCCTAAGGTGGCCTGTTGTCGATGTTTTAAACATTGATAGCAGGCATCACTGGAGCTATAAAGCTCCAACAAATCCAATGGGCCAGTCGTCAACGTGAAGAAAAGATGGTAGAAGGACACCCCAATGGGGTCTGCTGTCGACGCTCTACGTGTTGACAGTGGTCACTGTCGGAGCTACTAAGCTCCGATAACCTTAGGGGGCACCTGCTGTCGACGCAACAAAACTTCGGACCTATACTCTACAAGTTTGAAGTACTCAAGTCTTCAACAAAATGCTACATCCTTTTGGTACATGTTTGCAATGAAATTGTGTACATCTACCAGGGGGCCAAGTAAGACAAAGGTTGAAGACAAAAAAATGAAATTCATAAATTTATTGGATTTCATTCATCTCAAGACAAGAGATTACAAAATTGGAGAAAAGAAGAGAAGATACAAGTGGGAGCTACAAGGAGAAAGTCCTAAATTCTACGGAAGAACGAGGCGACCTTCTGGGCAACCTCTGACACGCTGGTCTTGGCGGCATCTCCCTCTCTGTCGATGGGACCCTCAAGCACCGGATCTAGTGGGAAATGAGGGTCCCGACTTGTGTAGCACATCAGCATGTATTTTGTGATGTTCTGTGCAAGGGATTTTCCTTCAGTTTTCAACTGATCTGCGATGACATCGCCCATCTTGTTGAGTTAGTTGTCAAACGAGCTCAATGCCTTCAGCGCATGGTCCAGCTCCGGCTCTGGATCGTCCGGACGCATGGGACTAAAGCCCAGCGGCGTCAGCGCGTCATTGGCTTTGCCCAAGAAGTCCCATACTTGTTGGGACTCCGCAACCCTTGAGCCTCGAATCTCTTCCAAGGACCTCTTGGCTGCTGCAAGCTCCGAACCCTCCCGGGCAAGGCGCTCGACCTCTTTGGTGTGCTGCTGAATCCTTTCTGCAACTTTTTTTTCAAGGTCACCAAGGTCCTTCTCCCAGACATGGATCCGGTTCCGGCGGTCAACCGGGTCTTTCTCCCGGCCTCGCACCTTCTTCTCCCTGGCAGCGACTTCGTCCTCCCTTTTGGTAAGATCCTGTCCCCGCTTCCAGGCCTTCTCCTCCTTGCTCTTGCAGAGCTCCTCCAGCTTCTTGGTGCGCTCTGCAAGGCTCTTGTCATCCAGAGCCAGCCTTTGGGCGAGCTCCTCCTCCCTCTTCACGAGGTCATCCCTCAGCTCCAGGAGTTTTTGCTCTTCCTCTTCGAGCTTTTTCTCTCGCTCGTCAAGACTCTCCCGACGCTTGACAAGGCTTTCGTGGATGGTATTGAGGCTCTCCTGGCGATCATTCACCGCCTCATTAGCAGCCAGGGCTTGTTCGTGTATAGCCCAGGACTGGTTGTCGAGGGATCGCACCATGCTTTCCCTCTCATCCAGCAAGTGGCCCCAGTACTCCATCCGGGCCTTCTCCCTCTTGACTCACTCCTTGTCGTTGGCCAGCCTTGTTTGCGCCAGCTTGGTCTCGAATTGGAGCTGGTTGCGCCACCTCCTAAGGGTTTGGCGCTCCTCCTCGAGGGCCTTGCTGTCGTGATAAAAGTCAAGCTGAACCTGACGAAGGCTGGAGCAGGTGTTGTCGATGGATAACGACAGAGGGATTGGCTTCGGACCTGCCGGGGTCCTCTCCACTGACTCCAGTGGGTTATCCATAACAAAAATTGGGTCCCACTCTACAAGAGTGGTCCCTTGAGCTTCTGCGGCACTAGGGCCGCCCTCCGGGAGTGCCTAAATCGTCGCCGAGGAAGGTCCGGCAACGGGAGCTTCTACCTCTAGAGTCGGCTCTGAAGGTCCAGCCGCCAGGTCATCAGCAACTGGTCCCTCTGGCAGAGGACCGGTCGCTTCGTCTTGGCACCCTGGCTCGGGCACGGGTACCTCCAGAACTACTACCTCCGGGGTAGGCATTGAAGACTCGGCCAAAGCTGAGGCCACTTCCGGCTCCAGCGCTGGTGCCTCCTCCATTGCTGGTTCAGGCGCCGGTGCTTCGACCACCACCGGTTCGAGTGCCAACACCTCCGCGACAACTGGCTCAGGCGCCAGAACTTCATGAACCACCGGCTCCACCGTCTGGTCTCTAGTAACATCCGGCTCTAAGGCCAGAACTTCAGCTACCTCCGGCTCTGAGGCTGGAGCATCCATCATCACAACTTCCAAACCGGAGCTTCAACCTTTGGAGCTGGTGCCGCTGGTACATCTTCATTCTCATGGTCCGGCGCTACCATGGGATATTCGAGAGATGAGTCAAGGTCTAGAACCACGATAGCTGGTGCTGGAGCTGCCGCGACCTTAGCCACCACCTGGGGCGGCACTGGAATTGGAGTCGGAGCTTCTGCCTGCACAGCATCAGCTGCTGTCACAAGAACCGGAGCTTCAACCCCTTTTTTGGAGACCCTGTGGATGAAGGACAAAGAAACTCAAAATATAGTTACAAAAAAATAACAAACTGAGGTAAAGAAGCAAATTTACCTTGGAAGGCTTCCGCTCCAGCTAACGCGGAACCTCTTCGTTGGACGCTCAGAGCCTGACCTAGTCGCAACTGGTGTAGCAACTCCGAAAGGCTCTTCGGAGCTTGCTACCGCCATCAGCGACGTCTTGGTTGGGGCCCCCCTCGACTGAGAAGGACCCTCAGACCTAGAGCCCTTAGCTGGCCCTGGTGCCGGAGTCACCTGGTCGGAGCTGGCGTTTCGGGGAGACACCGATGCTGGAGTTGGTGTCGCCATTGAAGACCTCCCCCGCTGGGGAGAAGGATCTTTTGTGGAAGGAGAAGGTCTGACGGGCCTCCCGTCAGAGTGCTTTAACTTCCTCTTTTGGTTGGAGGGCTCAGCCAAATCTTTGCCCTTGCCTTTGACTTCAGCTCTCTGTCTCGGGGCGGAAGCAGGGCCACCCTCGGAAGCTCCGGGGATCACCAATCTGGATGTCGGACGCCTCTCTACCTCGCTGAGGTTGTCAAGCACCGACATATTCCTCCCTACTAAACTCCGCCTCCATGTTCAAAGGGAGGAAAGCCGCCAGCGGATTTAAGTCGTCACCCTCGACGTTGATGCCATGCTGGAACTTTTTAAGATGAAGCTCCAAAGCAGAGCCACCCAAATTGGACTTCAGACCGGTTTCAATCCGGTCATCGTCCATCACGCTATTGAGGGCCAAGGCGAGCTTCTCCCTCTTCTTCAGTGGAGCCCACCTGTTGACCAGGAAGTTGCAGAAGACCGTCTGGGGGGTCACCGCTCCTTCCACACATTGGCGGATCCTGATCAAGGCAGGGTTGAAGGCCTCTGACAGCATCGAAACCTCACTCCAGGCGTCAGTGTCAACATTGGGAAGACCTTCAGGCAGCTCCAGCTTCTCGTGCTCCTCTACTGTGATGATAATCCAATCCTTCTTCCAGTCGTCCCACTTGCTGGAAGGGAACGACCTCAAGTACTTGTAGGGGCATTTCTTGCGCTTCACAAAATAGTAGAAGCCAAGATACTCGGAACTCTTGCGAGTGGTGTGGATGGTGAAGAAGGTACGGAGAAGCTCGACGCAGGGGGGAATACCCACCCACATCTCACAGAAGTGGACAAATGTTGACACAAGAAGAATGGAGTGGGGGCCAAGGTGGTACAACTGCAGACCATATAAGTCTAACAGCATCAAGAGGAAGGTTGAGAAAGGTGGGGGTCAGCCCCACCATGGCGTACGCAGAGAAGTACAACATGTCGCCGCCGCGCTTCTTCTTGAACGGAAGCTCGCCGGCGCATACTAGGTGGTTGTAGGAGTCACTAGACCACCCCATGTAGGTCCGGACCTTCTTCAGATCATCATCGCTCGTGAGACGGCTCTTGTGGAGACCCAACTCCATCGCGGCAAAGTGGAGCAAAGGATGGAAAGTTAGGCGGAGGTTGAGAGGCTCCGAGCGCAAAGATGATCAAAGGCGTAAAGAGTCCTCAATCCGAGCACACTTTCCTTCT
Organism: Tuctoria greenei; assembly: GCA_036927565.1. NCBI lineage: Eukaryota > Viridiplantae > Streptophyta > Magnoliopsida > Poales > Poaceae > Tuctoria > Tuctoria greenei. The sequence goes on from JAYESD010000002.1 coordinate 118,657,514, forward strand.
TAAGTAAGCCTTCGCAACGCTTGGACGGAAACCGCAAAAGGGCCAAGGATACATTTCAAAAATTTCACCCTGCCAATGACAAAGGGGCCCGGGGCCACCTAGACGATCAAGTCGAGGTCCTTACCCCAGGCGAACAGTTGTCATGATGAGAGGCGGGAAACCCAAGGGCGGTGACCTGACAGGGCACGCAGAGCCGATAAGATTTTCGTATTGGGAACCAGCGACCTTCAATTGTGTGAGATCCGCACGCGTAGATCTCACCTGCCACATCCTGAAGATGTCACGAGGCGATGGTTTAACTACGAACCACCACCTCAACAGCACGTCCAAAAACCCTTGAAGACACGGCGTAGAAATCAAAAGATGGACCCACCTCTGGCAGAATGACTTAACCCAAAAGGTCTCCCCCAGAGGTTGGCCCAGGGGGCCACTGTCGGTACCCTGCGTACCGGATACCCCTTGGAACTGCAAAGAGTGCAAAGGAACTCCACCTATCTGAGTTGAAGACCTCCGAAGGCCCCACGTGTCACTCAGAACCGGACCTGCCTCCCTCCTATAGTTAGTCCCAGTGCCAACACATGTATCATAAAACTGGAGCGACATTCTATACATGGGAAAGCTCCGGACTAGATACATGTGTGGCACCCCGGACCTAACCCCCGACAGAGGGACGCTCTAGTACCGACACGTGTACAACAACACCGGACCTACTCGTCCAGGACGGTAAGCTCCGGAGCTGCCACGCGTCCAACCGCCAGACCTTCAACCTCAACAGGCAGATTGGTGGACCTCCAATAGCTCGGACCTTCAAGGAACATTAAAGACTTCAAGACATGATTATGTGTCATTAATGCTATCTTAATGACACACGATCGAAGGACTCTTAATACCAGTAATGCCGCCATTAAGGGGCATTACTACGCTATTAAGGGGAATTAAGCACATTAAATGTGTATTAAGCATCAGTAACCGCTAGGGCCACATGTCGAGCCAGGCTAACGATGTAACGGCCAGCCCTTGTACTATAAAAGGGATGGCCGAGCGATACACATGGGGATTTTTTTGGCCTCTCTGAATGTGGCCTAAAGGGGGGGGGGGGGGGTGAATAGGCCTTTTGAATTTCCTGCACACTTAATAGAATCGTCAAAACTTGGTTGGCCGGACTAGTCCGGTCGTGTGGGTGGACTTGTCCGGTGTGCTAAAAGTATGTGTGTTGATCAGGTGTTATTTGGGAAACTAAATTTCTTTAGCAGCGGAAATGAGAACAACTGATATTTTTATTTGAGACTAATATAAGAATGCAGGTAAAAATTATAATTGCCTTAAGTTGATGTTTTAACACTCAAGTGATCTAATGAACAAAATTTAAATGAAATAAGGTGCAAGACACACAAATTTTTCCCGAGGTTCGATCTCACCACGAGATCTACGTCCTCGTTGAGGAAGCTCACATAGAGCCGGGTCTCCAACCCTTTCCCTCTTCAAGTCAACACGAAGGCCAACTTGATTCCACTATCACGGGTAATCACCAAGTTTGTGGGGCAACCTCACATGTTGAGGGCTCCCATGAGAGTTACAATGAAAGAAGTGATCAAATACACTCAAAAGTATTACAATGCAGAGTATGAGTGTAGAAAGATCAAACCCCAAGAGCTCGCAATGAAAGAACGACGATCTCCCAATCCCAAATCCAAGTGTTCAATTGATTTCACTCTTTTTGCACTTTAGATGTGTGGGGAGATGTGTTTTGGGCTCTTGGGACAAAGTGGCGGCGCTAGGGTTTGTTCTTTGATCAGTATTCGACGTTTGTGACAATAGGAAAGCTGTGGACTCTCTATTTATAGGGTTTCCAAAAGGTAGCCGTTGAAAAACCCTAACACCGGACTAGTCTGGTGCAAGTCCGGACTGGTCCGTCAGTGCATTTTGAAGTCCAGAAAGTCTGCCGGACTAGTCCGGTCCAAGCTCGGACTAGTCCAGTGCTGTGTGAAGGTGAACTCCAGAAAGTTCAATGAACTAGTCCGCGGACTAGTCTGATCTCCACATATGGGAGAGTCCAGAAAGGTCAACGGACTAGTCCGGTGGTCAACGGACTGGTCCGGTCCCTCAATATGAGAGACTCCAGAAACATCAACGGACTAGTCCGGTGGATGCACAGACTAGTCTGGTCTCCCAATAAGTGAGATTCCAGAAAGATGAACGGACTAGTCCGGTCCATGATCGGACTAGTCCGGTGCTTTGTGAAAGTTAGATTAATTTTAATCCGTTACCCTCGCGCAAAGTTGTGAGCTCTTGGAGTGTGTCTTTCATACACCCCCTATACATTCAAAATCTAATTTGGTCTTCCAAGCTTCATCAAAGTATCTCTCTTTGAACACCACTTCATTTTTCACCTTTTTGTGCGCACCGAGCTGTTTCACTTGTTTGTCCTGCAATCATCTCAGTACTTTCATTAGGATCTCATATGTTTGTCATCAATTAGCCAAAACCCACAAGGGATATCCTAGATGCACTTACAATCTCCCCCTTTTTGGTGATTGATGACAACCATTTGAGATATCACAATTGAGAATAAAATCTTGATTTTCATAAGGTGTGCACATATGAGAATAATGATAAGTCCACAAAAAGCTTCTCACATATGCACACACCTTATGGTGGAGTGCCTAACAGGTGTATGATCAACAAGGTGTGATGAAGTAATGGTAATCAATAGTGAGCATAGAGATAATCATCCAAGCAACAATAACCATCACACATCAGAGAAGAAATAGTGCATTACAAGGTTTTAAAAATAAGTACATGTCCTTGATCACAAAAACATAAAGACACCAACTAGAGATGATCTCAAACTACTAGTCTCAATCTCCCCCCCCTTTGGCATCAAGGCACCAAAAAGGGAAAAATTGAGGGGAATCACTCATCGCCACTCTCTTCTTCAGTCTCGGTACGGTCCTCATCTTCACCACAATTATCATCATTCGCCGGAGCAAACTCTTCCTCGGAGTTCTCGAAGGCGGTCGGGGATCCCACCGGATCAATCTCCAGCTTGTCACAGATAGCTTTGATGTTGGCATTGACATATTGTTGATGCTTCTTCTGCCTGACTTCAATCTTGCGGCAGTAGGCAAAGATAGAGGTGAGCATTTTGAGCACACCACCGGAGGGTTCATGGGCAGGTGCAGAGCTGGGAGGAGCAGCTGAAGATCTTGTGGCATTCACATCCCGAGTTTGTTTAGTCATCATCTCAACTTCAGGGGAGGGAGGTGCATCAGGAGCCGAAGGTAGAGTGTACTCGGTGGGCTTTTGCGGTTTCAACCCCGTATGGTGAACTTCCTTGACGAACTCAAGTCCAGTCACCTTCTCAATCATGTGCATGATGTACGGGGCATACTCGCAAGATCTGTTTGGAGTGATTGAGATGTTCACAATGTCATTGTAGATGTATTCAAAGACATTGAACGGTCTCCTCCCACCAATGACATTCATTAGGGTCCTCAAAGTTCCTTGAATAGTCCCCGCATCTCCATCTTTCGGGGCTATTGTCTTCCTCAAGATTCTGTTGAGGACCACAAAGAAGGGCTTCAGATATTTGCTGTTGGGAGGCACATAGGGCATCCTTGTGTCATAGAGGAACTTGAGCTCATCCTTCTCCAAGGGTTGCAAATTGTGGATGACAAGATCATGATACAGAGTATGTACAAGGTGAAGAATTCTTGCAAACTCATCATAAGTAACACTATACTTGGAACCATGAGTCATCCAAGTAAGATTGTCTCCATCACCACGAGCAAAGTAGAGGGTAGAGTATAATTGGGTGATGACCTCATTGTTCCAGTCATTATCAAAAGAAAACAGTTCCTTCAGTCCGTGCCTCTCCAGGGACTCAACCACCTCACGGAAGGCAGGATATTTCTTCGACTGCATGTACCCAATGTTCACCCATTGACTCTTCACAACAGGATTCTTCATCTTCATGTACACATGCTCGTAGTAGTCGGCATGAAAGTTGCTCCAAAATCTTGGGTCTGAGCATTGCCGAGGTTGATCATACACATTAACTTGCCTGAAGCTATCGGCAAGCTCACCCCCTTTTCCGGTAAAATCTTTACTCGAGCGCTGCCGGTTGCGGTGACTTGGGTTCTTCATCTTCAGGGGCCCAATGGGACCACTAGCAAGCCCCTTTCCTTTGTTGAGAGTCCTCTTTGGCCCTGAGGAGCTCTCGCCAGCTTTTCCTTGGGCTTTCTTAACAACCACCCTCCTTTTCTTGGGCAAGTTGTCGTCGGAGGGTGGAGAGTGCACATTTACATCATGTCTTTTCTTCATGTACCTCTCCTTGGCTCTCTTCACTTTTTCGCGTTCAACTTCTTCATCAACATGAAAGGAGCTGTCATCTGAGCTTGAAGACATCATGCCTAATAAGGAGTTCATGATTTAGATGAGAATGAACTAAGAATGAAGGAGATGTGAGGATTCAAATGTCAGATACCGGACTTGTCCGGTTTCAGAGTGCAGACTTGCCCGGTGTACCGGACTAGTCCGTACCTGGGAGCCGGACTAGTTCGGCCTGGCACAAGAACCCTAACAAAATTATGAATCACAACTTCTATCTAAGGATGCAAAGGAGCATGAAGGTGAAAGGAATACATCTCTGAAGCTAATGTACTTCCTTGGAATCAAGAGAAATAAGCTAGAACTAGAAAAGTTGAGAGTTTGATTTTTGGGAGAAATTTACCGAGATTAGAAGATTTGCGTTGAAGGAGCACGAATCTGTCCGGATGAGTTTGGAGTGGAGTATCAACACGTCGAGGGGAGGATTTCCCACGGAGAAAACTTAAATTTTGAGGGCTTAACTCAAGGTGGAGGGAGGTTTGAAATGGTTTTGGGCCGGCCAGCTGCTTATATACGCGGCTGACCGGACTAGTCCGGTCAGAGGACGGACTAGTCCGGTGCCCCTAGAAAACCTAGGAAAGAGAGACTGTCCGGACTAGTCCGGTGGCAAACCTGACTAGTCCGGTGTCCCTAGAAAAACTGAGTATTTAGAGATAACTAATAGTGATCCAAGGACAAGTTTTGCAAATAATCTTGGTAATTATGACCAGAAAGTAATCAACAATAAAAAAATGGTCATAAATTCCAAGATTTCTTCATTAAAATTTGTTTTCTTAGGAGAAAAAGAGGTGAGGGGAAGTTTTAGCAATAAAATGTAACATTTGAAGTTTCAACCAGGTGTGCAACGTTTCAAGCCACATTTCGAGAGTCAAGAATATTAAGTTCATTCCTAAGTTCACAAAACCTTTTCTCATCCAATGGTTTGGTAAAAATATCCGCAAGTTGTTTTTTAGTTCTAACATGTGAAATAGCAATGTCACCTTTTAATGAATGATCTCTAAGAAAATGATGATGGATATCTATGTGCTTAGTTCTTGAGTGCTCTACCGGGTTGTGTGCAATTTTTATAGCACTTTCATTGTCACATAGAAGTGGAATATGGTTAAGATTGTAGCCGTAGTCCCTAAGGGTTTGTCGCATCCAAAGTAGTTGTGCGCAACAGCTACCGGCTGCAATATATTCTGCTTCTGCTGTGGAAAGGGCAATGGAGTTTTGCTTTTTAGATGACCAAGAGACCAGGGACCTACCAAGAAACTGACAAGTCCCTGACGTGCTCTTTCTATCGACTTTGCATCCTGCATAGTCGGCATCAGAATACCCTATCAAGTTGAATTTGGATCCTTTGGGATACCAAAGGCCCAAGTTGGGTGTGTGCACAAGGTACCTTAGGATTCTTTTTACCGCAACTAAGTGACACTCTTTAGGTGCAACTTGAAACCTTGCACACAAGCAAACACTAAGCATAATATCTGGCCTAGATGCACATAAATAAAGTAGGGAGCCAATCATGGACCGATATACCTTTTGGTCCACATTTGGACCATCTTCATTGAGGTCGAGGTGTCCATTAGTGGCCATGGGTGTCTTGATGGGCTTGGCTTTGTCCATATTGAATTTCTTGAGAATGTCTTGTGTATATTTGGTTTGGCTTATAAATGTACCTTCTCTTAGTTGCTTCACTTAGAATCCCAAGAAGAACTTCAATTTGCCCATCATTGACATCTTGAACCTATGTTTCATAATTTTGCTAAATTCTTCATAGAAGGATTTGTTAGTGGATCCAAATATAATGTCATCAACGTAAATTTGACATACAAATAAATGATCATCACAATGTTTAGTGAAAAGTGTATAGTCAGCTTTACCAATTTTGAATCCATTCTGAATTAGAAAATCTCTAAGACACTCATACCAAGCTCGAGGAGCTTGTTTGAGGCCATAGAGAGCCTTACGCAGTTTGTAGACATGGTTGGGATACTTCTGGTCTTCGAATCCTGGTGGCTGCTCCACATAAACTTCCTCCTTGATTGGGCCGTTTAAGAAAGCGCTTTTGACGTCCATTTGATACAGCTTAAAATTATGGTGAGTAGCATATGCCAATAAAATTCGAATGGACTCAAGTCTAGCTACAGGAGCAAAAGTTTCATCGAAGTCCAAACCTTCGACCTGAGAATAACCTTTGGCCACCAATCTTGCCTTATTTCTTGTTACTACTCCATGTTCATCTTGCTTGTTCGAAAGACCCATTTGGTTCCAATTATGTTCGCCTTTGGTCTCTCCACCAGCTCCCATACTTCATTTCTCTTGAAGTTGTTCAGCTCCTCTTGCATTGCAATCACCCAGTCTGGATCCCTTAAGGCTTCTTCTACCCTGTATGGTTCCAGAAAAGACACAAAAGAATAGGATTCACAGAAATTTGCAACTCGAGATCTAGTAGTTACTCCCTTAGCAATATCTCCAATGATATTGTTGACAGGGTGGTCTCTTTGCACGCTCTGGTGTACTCTTGGGTGTGGAGCTTGTGTAGTTGCTTGTTCTTCATTATCTTCATGTGCATTGTCTCCCCCTAGATCATTGTTTCCATGATTGTCCTGATCTTCTTGATCTTCCTCCTCTTGATCTTGTGCAAGAGCTCCCCCTTGATTATTGCCTCCGTGTTGAGGTTCATCTTGTGCATTTGAGTCGAATGTTTGCTCTTGTGGTAAGATATCACCAAGTCCCATTTTCTTCAGTGCTTCATATGGAGCTTCCTCTTTATCTAGCACACACTTATCAACTTGCTCCACTTGTGAGCCGTTAGATTCATCGAACACTACGTCACGTGCTACTTCAACAAGGCCGGACACCTTGTTGAAGACACGATAGGCGTAGGCATTCAATTCATAACCGAGCAAGAATCCTTCATCGGACTTTGAAGCGAACTTCGAGGCCCTCTGTTTCTTGTTCAGAATAAAACATTTACAACCAAAAACTTTAAAATAAGAAACATTAGGCTTTTTACCGGTAAGGAGCTCATATGGAGTTTTCTTCAGTAGTCGATGGAGATACAATCGATTCGTGGCATGGCAAGCGGTGTTCACCGCTTCTGCCCAAAATCGATCTGATGTCTTGTATTCATCCAACATAGTTCTCGCTGTTTCGATCAATGTTCTGTTCTTCCTTTCGGCCACTCCATTTTGTTGAGGGGAGTAGGGTGCCGAGAATTCATGCTTTATCCCTTCCTCATCGAGAAACTCTTCAACTTGGAGGTTCTTGAATTCTGTCCCTTTGTCACTTATGATGTTCTTTATGGTTGATGAGAATTCGTTCCGAGCTCTTTTCAAGAACTTCTTGAGGATCCCCTGAGTTTCTGATTTATCATACAAGAAAAATACCCAGGTAAATCTTGAAAAATCATCAACAATTACTAAACCGTATTTGTTACCGCGATGCTGATGTACAAAACTGGACCAAAAAGATCCATGTGGAGGAGTTCCAGCGGTCTTGCGGTAGTCATCACATTCTTGGCGGGGTGTGGTGCTCTGACTTGTTTTCCTGCTTGACAAGCACTGCACGGCCTGTCCTTTTCAAAAACCACATCCTTAAGACCACGGATGTGACCACCTTTTAGAAGTTTCTGCAGATTTCTCATCCCAACATGGGCTAGCCGTCTATGCCACAGCCATCCCATGTTGGTCTTAGCAACCAAGCAAGTGTTGAGTTCGGCTTTATCTTTGTTGAAGTCAACTAGATAAAGCTTGCCCTTCAACATTCCCTTGAATGCAATCGAGCCATCGCTTCTTCTAAAAACGGTCACACCCTCATTAGTGAATAAACAGTTGTAACCTTTGTCGCATAGTTGGGATATTGACAAAAGGTTATAATCTAGAGAATCTACATGTAAAACATTTGATAAGGTATGTTGAGAGGATATTTCAATGTTACCGCCACCAAGGACCTTTCCTTGGCTGTTGTCTCTGAAATATATGCCTTCACCTGGATCCTTGTTGTACTCGTACTCTACAAACATATCTTTCTCTCCAGTCATGTGATTTGTGCATCCGCTATCAAGTACCCATTTTGTTCCACCAGAGGAGTAAGCCTGCAAAAAGAATTATTCCTTGGTCTTAGGTACCCAAGCTTGCTTGGGTCCTCTCAGGTTAGTCACAAGAGTCTTGGGCACCCACACACAAGTTTTCAAGTTCTTGTGGTGTGGCCCTGTATATTTGGCAATGCCTTTACCATATTTGGCTTTCATAAGAACATAAGAAGCGTCAAATGTACGAAACAATATTTGTGGTTCAGATTCATGGGATTTTTCCTTAATAAAGACAATTCTATTCTTAGCATGATTAGAAGTAGACATATGTTTGTTCTTATCAAAACCAAGGTCATATTTGACATGAGGAGGTCTAGTGACCATATATGAACTGTGTGCATATTTGATCTTCTCCTTATCAAAGATGCCGCTTGGAGGGGCATGCATATTATGAGAAGTTGAAGTATTAGAAATAATATTCTTCTTATTAGAGCAAGTGCAAGTTCCGATTGTTGTCGAACTTATATCTTTGGAGGAAGAGCTCTTGGAGGATGAGGAGTCACTTTGCTTGAGCGACTCAACTTGCACCTCAAGGATCTTGTTAGCTTTTGACAAGTTAGCAAGTTCTTCCTTTATTGCAATATGCGGGTCTTCTAGCTTTGAGTAAGTTTCCTTACTCAAGGCTAGCTCAACTTCAAGCGACTCTCTCTTTCAAGCTCGAGAAGCTTTTCAACTTCTTGATATCTCTTCCTTTCACGGATGAGCATATCTTCTTGTCGGTCAAGAAGTTCTTCCTTTTCAAAAATTCCGTTCGACAACATTTCCATATTCTTTAGAGCAATTTTACTTAGTCCTCTAAACATTTCTTCATTATCACTAGAGCTGTAAAAGTCATCAATAGAGGAGTTTAGCTTAGGAGGAGTGAGTCGTACCTTTTTTTTGCCTTCCTTAGCCATAAGGCAAGTGTGGTTGTTCATGTCCCATCCTTCCAAGTTTGGAAAGAGTGTGGCCTTCATAGTAGGTTTCTTGACTGCGATAGTGGCCATCTCTTCTTCTTCATCGGAGGAGGACTCGTCGTTTGAGTCCCACTCCTTGCCAATGTGAGCTTGATGGGTTTGTCTTCTTTTTCTGAAATTTTTCTTTTCTTGAGATCTTGTTTCCTTCTTCTTTTTGTTTTCTTCATAAGGGCAGTCCACCATGAAGTGACCATACTCTCCGTAATTGTAGCAAGTGCGTCGAGCCTTGGATTTTCCTTTATCCTTGCTTTTGCCTTCATTTGAGTTGTTGCCGTGTCTTCTTTTCATCATTCGCTTGAACTTCTTGATAAAGAGTACCATTTCTTCATCATCAAGATCGGTGCTCTCGTCACTTGTATGTCCATCGTCTTGATCTTCACGAGCTTCTTTGAGTTGGGTCGGCATGTTGCTTTGAGAGCAACCTCTTTCTTTTTGGATGAAGTGAGTTCGGCCAAGTCTTTGACGTATTGTGCCTCTTTCTCCATCATTTCATGATTTATGATCTTCCCCAACAACTCATCGGGAGTCATTTTGTGAAACTCAGGGCTTTCTCTAATCATTGAGCAAAGTGTGACATTTTTTGGCATGAAGGCTCTAATCATTCTCTTGACTACCTCGTGATCCGTCCATTTCTTACTTCCATAGGCACGTATTTTGTTGATGAGTGCCTTCATCAGGTTGTACATGTCTTGAGGTGATTCGCCTTCTTCAATAGCAAATCTCCCCAACTCTCCTTCAAGCATTTCGATTTTAGCTTCACGAACCGATCTATTTCCTTCGTGAGCTGTCTTGAGTGTATCCCAGATTTCCTTTGCACTTTCTAAGCCATCAATCTTGGTGAATTCCTCTCTGCTTAGTGATGATGTGATCACGGCGACGGCTTGTGCATTTCTGTGAATCTCTTGTTCTTGTTTTGGGGTGAGTTCTTCATCCGTGTCCGGGATATCTATGCCATTGCAAACAATGTGCCACAGACTAGGATTTAAGGACATTAGATGCATCTTCATGTTGTACTTGCACATTGTATAGTCGCTTCTGTCAAATTGTGGAGGTTTTCCCATAGGAATGGAAAGATAGTGATTGTTTGAATTGAGACGGTTGTAGTTGTAAGGGTGTCGGGAGTAGTCGTGATGACCATTCCCCGTCGTCTTCTCTTCTTCTTTTCCCTTTTGTCCTAGCAGTTTCTTTCTCAGAAGTGCCTTTAATTGTCGCACTTCTTCATCATCGTGTGGGCTCTCTTTCATCACATCAAAAGTTTTAGTTTCTTGTTCCTCCTCATTAATGTTCATCTTCGAGATATCATTGTTCTTCTCAGTGGCCATTGATCTCTCCGAGATGTGAGTCTCGTTGGTGGAGAACCTTGCTCTGATACCAATTGAATGTGGCCTAGAGGGGGGGGGGGGGGGTTAATAGGCCTTTTGAATTTCCTGCACACTTAATAGAATCGTCAAAACTTGGTTGGCCGGACTAGTCCGGTCGTGTGGGCAGACTTGTCCGGTGTGCTAAAAGTATGTGTGTTGATCAGGTGTTATTTGGGAAACTAAATTTCTTTAGCAGCGGAAATGAGAACAACTGATATTTTTATTTGAGATTAATATAAGAATGCAGGTAAAACTTATAATTGCCTTAAGTTGATGTTTTAGAACTCAAGTGATCTAATGAACAAAATTGAAATGAAATAAGGTGCAAGACACACGAATTTTTCCTGAGGTTCGATCTAACCACGAGATCTACGTCCTCGTTGAGGAATCTCACACAGAGCCAGGTCTCCAACCCTTTCCCTCTTCAAGTCACCACGAAGGCCGACTTGATTCCACTATCACGGGTAATCACCAAGTTTGTGGGGCAACCTCACACGTTGAGGGCTCCCATGAGAGTTACAATGAAAGAAGTGATCAAATACACTCAAAAGTATTACAACGCAGAGTATGAGTGTAGAAAGATCAAACCCCAAGATCTCGCAATGAAAGAATGACGATCTCCCAATCCCGAATCCAAGTGTTCAATTGATTTCACTCTTTTTGCACTTTAGATGTGTGGGGAGATGTGTTTTGGGCTCTTGGGACGAAGTGGCGGCGCTAGGGTTTGTTCTTTGATCAGTATTCGACGTGTGTGACAATAGGAAAGCCGTGGACTCTCTATTTATAGGGTTTCCAAAAGGTAGCCGTTGAAAAACCCTAACACCGGACTAGTCCGATGCAAGTCTGGACTTGTCCGGTCTCAGTGCATTTTGAAGTCCAGAAAGTCTGTCGGACTAGTCCGGTCCAAGCTCGGACTAGTTCGGTGCTGTGTGAAGGTGAACTCCAGAAAGTTCAACGGACTAGTCCGATCTCCACATATGGGAGACTCCAGAAAGGTCAACGGACTAGTCCGGTCCCTCAATATGAGAGACTCCAGAAACATCAACAGACTAGCCCGGTGGATGCACGGACTAGTCCGGTCTCCCAATAAGTGAGATTCCAGAAAGATGAACGGACTAGTCCGATCCATGATCGGACTAGTTCGGTGCTTTGTGAAAGTTAGGTTAATTTTAATCCCTTACCCTCGCGCAAAGTTGTGAGCTCTTGGAGTGTGTCTTTCATACACTCCCTATACATTCAAAATCTAATTTGGTCTTCCAAGCTTCATCAAAGTATCTCTCTTTGAACACCACTTCATTTTTCACCTTTTTGTGCGCACCGAGCTGTTTCACTTGTTTGTCCTGCAATCATCTCAGTAGTTTCATTAGGATCTCATATGTTTGTCATCAATTAGCCAAAACCCACAAGGGATATCCTAGATGCACTTACACTCTCCGACAGTTCAAGCGCTCAGACGCTCAATACAACAACAACACACACCCGTGGAGTAGGGTATTACGCTCAGGCGGCCCGAACCACGTAAATCCTCGTGTCAAATCGCCATCTTGCTCTGAATCTCCGCGCGCTCCAACCGAACTAAGAAACTTCGCGGGCTGCCAACGGTAGTACCAGGAGAATTGCCAGAATCAGACCCCGACACGGATTATGTCAGATGCAAAGTGAATAGGAAAAGTACCTCCGGGACTTGCCAATTCTTTTGTAGGTCCCTAGTATCATGGTCATCCAAGAAACAAAATTTTATTGCCCTATCCACTGCCCAAGCAGAGTATGTCGCAGCCAGAAGTTGTCGTGCACAACTTCTTTGGATGCAACAAACTCTAAGGTATTATGGTCTCAATATGAACCATATTACACTCCTATGCGACAATGAGAGTGCTATTAAGATTGCCCATAATCTTGTTGAACACTCTAGAACCAAACACATTGACATCCGACACCATTTCTTGAGAGACCATTCAGTAAAGAGGGATATTGTCATTTCACATGTGAGAACAGAAAAACAACTAGCCGATATCTTCACTAAGCCTCTAGATGAAAAATGCTTTTGCAAACTTAGGAATGAGCTAAATATCATTGATTCTCAAAATGTGACTTGAGATGTTGCACATATGATTGTTAGTTGTTTATTCTCTTCAAAATTATGCATGCTTTCGAAAACTTTCCTTCCTCAATTTTCTATCAAATTATTTTCAATTATTGTCTTCTTGAATCATGGTCATTGTATGATTGTTTGTGTGCTTTACTGACCATATTCAATGAGAATATTTGTGAAAGCTTAATCCATATGGATCATTCCTTGCAAATCTCTCAATATATATGAGAATTTGCTGTCTAGGACTGGACAAGTCTAGCCTCCTATACAAGTCCGCACATGCTCAGACAAGTCTGCACCGAACTAGTCCGACCTGTCACCGGACTTGTTCGGACTTCCAGATTTGTCGAGACCTGGTCCGGCGCTCGGACTTGTCCGGTACACCCGTCGGACTAGTTCGGACCTTTGGGGACTTAAACCCCAAACGTTGGGCCTGACTCCTCACTCTCCCCAAAAATCTCAAGCACACGCCTCTCTCCTCAAAAACGCCCCCGTTGGTGATTTTTGAGGTTTTCCACCAAAATCATCGAATGATCCATCAAATCAACTCTTCAAAGCCTCAAGAATTCAATCCCCAAACTTCTTCGCTCTCTAATCTGGTGTTTTACTTGGATTTGAATCCTCAATCTTGCCTCGGTGCAATGACTCTCTTCTTTTTTATCCGAAAAAGGAGGCGACCTGTCAAGAATGCTATCGTCGAAGACATGCGGAGCAAGCGGCACTCGAAGCAGAGCTCGCTCACATGAGTGAGGCAAGAACAAAGAAGAAGCATGATCGAGATGAAGCCCAAGCTAAAGCCGCTGAAGAGCAAGCAAGTAGAAGGAAGAGGATAACCAATGTAGGTGAAAAGGAAAGGGCCCAAGAGGCCAATAAGGGAAAAGAACCTATGGTGGAGAGCAGTATAGCCAAAGGCAAGGGAAAGGAGCCCGCAAAGAAGATTCCACTAAGGAAGGCTGCTCCGAGGAAGAAGGCCCTTGCTTGGAGAGGCTTGGTCATTTATGACCAACCCGCGGAGCCTCGAGGACCTCCACAAGGCCCCATTGGTCCGTTGGTCATGACTCCTCCCTTGCATTATCCAAACCGGAAACCGGAGCTAGGAAGCAACTTTTTCCAAGGGAAAGGGGCTGAGAAAGCAAAGAGGCTGTGATTAAAGGATCCTTACAAGTATGAGAAGGCCACAGCTGATCATAGGTTTTGGTGTGATTTTTACTGTGACTATTATCGGTTGGTCTATCTAACCATGAAGACACCAATGGCAGACGCTCAGTGGGTAGACTGGGCCTATATGGAGAAGAAGAACCACAAGAAATTTAATGTAGTTATCCATACTGTTGAGTTTCATGGATTAAAACACTTGCTCAGTTTTAAGTATAACTGGAACTCGGAGGTAATAGCACAATTCTACACCACTTGCTATTTCTCCACCTTTGGAGACCGCAAGATCACCTGGCTGACCGATGGAGTGCACTACTCCGTCCTCTATGATTAGTTTGCAAGAATCATTTGCCTTGAAGAGTTCTTGAGCTTTGATTCAATCATTCACAATTCCAAGGCTATGGACTTGGGGGAGATGGAATTCATGTATGAGCCTTGCTTTTATAATCCCCCCACCACAAAGATTCTTCGTCCCTTCTTTAGTGTGCTCAATCGGATATTGAGGAAGACTTTAGCAAATAAAGATGGGGATGCCGGGATGATCCAAGGGAATCTAAGGCATTTGTTGATGCTAATTGCTGAAGGGGAGAGATTCAATGTCTTTGACTGCATTTACAATGACATATTCAACATATCCCACACTCCCAACTCCTCGTGCGAATATGCTTCTCTCTTTATGTGCTTGATTGATAATGTCTCAGGCTTGGAATTTGTGAAGGATATCAAGCACAGGGAACTTCATCCTCATATTCCACCTCCTGTGTTGAAGGTTGGCGGAGCCTCGAGGAGCGGTACCTATTTGTGCCTTCTCCTCCTCCGGCTCCCGCCTCTTCCTCTTCCAGCGACTTTGCTAGTGCCACTCTCAAGTTTCTGAAGTCAATCTTCACCTCTTTTCGCAAAGCTAAAGTGAAATCTTAGAAGATGGCAAAGAAGCAAGACAAGTACCTTCGAAGACTTATTGAGAAGGCGGACATCTCTATGTCACCAGATGCCTTGAGTATGAAGACATCACACCTTTTCTGGAGCTCTCTGAGGCGGAGGCTGCACTCTTTAGTGGTGGGGGTGGTCCTTCTAGTGTCGATCCTGCTGCTGAGGAGGTTGGTGATGACAAAGAATAAGACATTGCTCAAGATGACGATGATGAGGAGACGACAAGCAATCCAGGCCGTGGAGAGGAGAGCGGGAGCGATGAAGAGTAGACATAGGCTCTCTCTTCTCCTTAATCTTTTTCCTTTTTGGTGTCTTGATGCCAAAGGGAGAGATTGAGGGGGAATATTAGATCCACGGACTATGCTTTATTTTGAAAATCTGGGTTGTAATGTTAATTATTGCCACTCTTTCTTATTTGAGTTGTAATGACATTAATGCTATGCTATCTTATCTTATGTTATGTTAAATCACTCTATTTGTCATGTTGATCCAATTGAATATCATTTTAGTCCAACTTGTGTGATGATGCTTAATTCAAATTGAGATGCATACTTCATTCCATTTTTCACATCTCAACACTTGCATCACACGTAGGCACCCCACCATAACACACAAATGTATAAATCTCCCATAGACTTCAATCTTGTGCATTTAGCTTATTGCAAATCTACCATGCACACATTTAGGGGGAGCTCCTTATACACTTGTGAGTTATGAAAATCAACTCAAATATATTTTTATCAAAAACCTCAATGTGTTGTCATCAAATCACAAAAGGGGGAGATTGAAAGTGCATCTAGTCTAATCCCTGTGGGTTTTGATGATTAATGACAACACTTAAGGGACTAATGAGCATTACAAGTGTAAGTACAGGTGATTGAAAGATGGACGACGTTGGATACACTCAAAAGGAAAAAGAGGAGAAAAAAGTGAAAAACTCGAAGAGTAGAATTTAGGTTTTTAAATTCTTTGTGTCGAGTTCACCCACATAGATTGAGTGTGTTCAATGTGTCAAAGTGTTGAGAATTGCCTAAGAGCTCATAGTCCAAGTTAGATTAGATTGAGAGATGAGTTGAGACAGCCCTAAGGACAGGGTCGGACTTGTCCGAGCTGGAAGGACGACTATCCGACCGCATCAGACTGATCCGATATTAGGCGGACCAAGAGTTTCTTTGTGAGTTTGGACTTGTCCGTTTGGGGCCGGACTAGTCCGTGGTGAGTGTGTCTGAGTCCTTCTGGGACTAAATCAAAAAGGACCGAACTAGTCCGCCTTGGGGGGCCGGACTAGTCCGCTCAGTCAGACTAGTCCATTTTTGACCGAAAAAGAAGTTTCTATGAGAGATCGGACTAGTCCGTTCTGAGTCAGACAGTCCGTTGTGGACTTGGAGGTGGTTGTTGGGACTAAGTCCTGGATGGCCAGACTTGTCCGCCCTAAGGGGCTGGACTAGTCCGGTAGACCAGACTTGTCTGTTCTCAGCCGAAACAAATGGTTCTGTGTGAGATTGGACTAGTCCGTTCTGGGACGCACTAGTCTGTGGTGTTGTGACCGTTTGAATTCAAAAGGTGGCGGGGGATTTTGTGGTTGGTCAAGGGTGAAATCACTAGTCACCACAGGCCGGACTAGTCCGGGGTCAAAGGTCGGACCAGTCCGCACTTTTTCTGGTGGCAACGGCTATTTGTCGGGACCCCTATAAAAAGGGATCCCCCAACCCTCAAAGGGCATCTCTAAAACCCTAGCGCAGCCAAAGCCTTCATAGCCCTCTCTCAACCATTCTTGGAGTCCTAAGAGCAATTCATGAGGATTTGTGAGTCTTGGAAGAGAAGAGAGAAGGGTTTGCTTGTCTTTGAGCTCTTGGTTGATTTTCTCGGTTTGATTCGTTGATTTGACTTCGTGTGGGTGTTGATCTTTGATATTTTCGAGCTGTAATCTTGTGGGATCTTCAAATTGTGAGTTGCCCCACGAATTTGGTGATTACCCGCGTGATTTAGTGGAAGAGCTAGCCAACCTTTGTGGTGGCTAGGTGAGGAAAGGGTTGAGCGAAACCTGGCCTTTCGTGGGCTCCTCAACGTGGATGTAGGCTTCTTTGTGAAGCTGAACCACGAGATAAATCTTGTGTCTTGCGCGCTTGATTTACCTTTCTCGTTCTTCGCTAGAGCAAGTTAGGGTTCAACACTTTCTTCATCTTAATCTTGCAATCGGCAAGATTAAGCTCGATCTAGTCGTTTTACCTTCGTGCATCTCTATTACTAGATTGTTAGATTTATATTATTCACATTTAATTAAGTAGATTTCACAACATCGCATAAAAATCTCACATTTTATGTCAACTTCAACCTCCTGACCGGACTAGTCTGCCCTGAGGCCGAACTAGTTTGTACTCTATCTATTAATTAACTTTTATTGAGTTAAATTTCAGGTTATCCGCCTATTGGAACCCCCTCTAGGCAACTTTCACCCATCAATTCCTTCAGCAGGAAGAGGAAGCTGGAGCGAGCAAAATCAGTGTCATCGTTGGTGCCCCGCCCATCCTTGAAATCCGTGGTGGTCGTACCTCCCGCGACTTTAGCTTCGACCCCGACACCCAAGGTGAGCATCGGGTCCGGAAAATCTTTAGCTTCGGTCCCGATGCCAACGACGGGCACCGGGTCCAGAAAGTCTTCAACTTCGGTCCCAACGCCAACGGTGGGCACCAGGCCCGGAAAAAAACCTTCAACAGTTACTCTGGTAGCAGGAGTTGGGGCGTCTGCTCCAAAGGTCCCGACGGTTGCGAAGCCGGTGTCTACTTCGAGGACTCCCGGGGCAAAGTCCGGACCATATGCATCACCAGCGACGGTGGGATCAGATGACTCCAGTCGCCCGCGGAAGAAGTTCCGCACCGACTGGAGTTGTCGAGCCCCCAGGTACGAAGTAACGTTAGGAACTTGTCTTCTTTTTTCATTTCTTGCTTCTTGCTTATTCCCCTATTTCTAGAGCTTCGAGGCCAGTTGCTGCTCGAGCGCCACCAAAAGGCCAGGTCATCATCGCGGCTGAAGATACCAGGTCAGCTGACCTGCCAATTGATGTCACAAATCCTTTTGAGAACACGACGGATACTGTAGCAGAACTGGAGTCAACTAACGCCGGGATGACTTCATCACCAGCTGGTGATGCCGCGGTCATGCCTGACCAGGCGGAAGAAGTCGCATCAGTGTTGGAACCGTCAACAATACCGAAGCCAACTATGGAGCCAGTGATGGATGCTGAGGTAATGTTAGATCTGTCGGCTTAGACCTCGACGGTACTAGAGCCAACGATCAATGCCACATCGGATTTGCAGGTTGACACCATAATGGCATCGGGGCCCGCATATGATGTTGTGCCAGAGCTGGCGACTGACGCCATGGAGGCGCTAGAAGCCTTGACTGCTGTTGCGCCAGCGTCAGCGCCAAGGGAGGACGACCTCCTAGAGACCAGCGTGGCCGATGAAGACATGTCGGAGTCCATGCTTGTGCCATGGGCTCCAGCAACTGTTCCTGATGCAGTGGGAGCACCGACAAACCCGATGGAAGGTCCGGAGTCGATCCCTCTGCCTCTCCCCATAGATAACGCCTACTCAAGTCTTCGCCAAGTGCAACTCGGCTTCGACCGTGAGCGCAATGTTCTGGAGGCAGAGCGGGAGACTTTGAGGCGGTGGCGGAAGCTTCTAAATTTTAAGATGAAGCTTACACAGTCCCACCTAACCGACGAGAGGGACCGCCTCGCAAGTGAGCTGGTGCGGCTGCAGCGCATGGGCGAGCTATTGAATGACAGACAAGCTGTCGTCGAAGCAATAGATGAGAAGACTTATCAGATTTTTGATGAAATGGTGGCTGCCAATGACTTAGCAAATGCCCACTTTGAGTCTTCGAATAAATGAAGGAGGAGCTCCTCCAATGCCAAGAGGTGGCTGACAATAAGGAGCAGAAACTCCAAAGGAGAGACACAGAGATCCCTCAAAAGCTAGAGCACAGAGAGAAGGATTTGGCTCTCCACGTTGATCAGTTTATATCCCGCTCCGAAGAGGAGAAGAAGCAAGTATGGCAGGCGGGATAGGAAGTCAACAAGCAGGAGCTTGGTGTCTCTTCTAAGGAGGATTAGATGAAAGCGGAAGCAAAGAACTTGGCGGCGAGGAAGGATCACTTGAACCTCTGCGAGAAACAAGTTGCAGACCAAAAAAGTCAGCTGGCTGAGCGGATGCAGCAGCATGCCAAGGAGGTCGAACGGTTCTTAAAGGGGGGCCCTTAGAGCTAAAGACCGCCAAGAAGTCTCTAGAGGAGTTGCAAGCCACACAGAAGATAGAAGCCCAACAAATTTGTGACTTCTTGGGGCATGCAGAAAATGCACTCGTACCTCTGGGGTTCAGTCTAGTCCGGTCGAGCGACCTGGAGCCAGAAGTTGGACAGGCCCTCACAGCTCTGAACTCAGTCAGAACCAAGCTAGATACATTGGAAGACATCATCAGCGACCGACTTGAGACAGAGGGGAGGAACCTGACCAAGTCAGTAGCTGAATATGTGCTGACTTGCTTCTGCAGCTGGGACACCTCTATCTCTCTAGCTCCTGTTCTAGAAGGACACATTGAAGAGATGGAGGAAGCTGCTAAGGCCAGCGTGCAGGAAGCCGCCCAAAAAGCCGCCACATGGTTTCAACGCAGCTCCAGCGACAATTTAGATCCTCTTTATCCTCTTGTATCTACCATTGTATCTTCAAACTCTTTGTAAAAAGTTTGGAACTTGAATGAAATTCTTGTGAACTTCATATTTTGTCTTCATTGTTGTCATTGTCGTAGCTTACTTGGCCCTCTGGTAGATGTACTCAATTGATTGAGGACATCTACCATCAGGAACATGGCAATGACTTGAAGCTTTTAGGATAGCTCCGAACTTGAATGTGTCCTTTGGAAGCACCGACGGGACCCCTTGCCAACGTGCACAACGTTAGCATTGGGCTCCCTGGAAGTGTCGGAGCTTGTTGACCCGACAGACCTATTGTCAACATGTGGAACATTAACATCAGGCCCCCTGGGAACGCCGGAGCTCCCAGATCGAGCATGTAAATCATTTCTCCTGCACATGAGAGACAAGAAAAGGAGTAAAAGTGCTTCTTCTTGCCTATAGCTTAGTTGTTGCTTACTGTCCTTAGTTGAACTCTGGGTCCTAATGAATTCAACGTGATAATACTAGTATATTAATTGTGCTTCCATAGGTTCGTGTGCTTTCTGGACCCGCCTTACTTTGACGCAACACCAGAATAGGTAGAGTGGCGTACTTAGGGTGTTGGACTAGACTAAGTCTTTAGCACACTCCGGACCTGTCATTGGCATTGGTTTTCAGGTGAGTAGGCCATTCAGCAAACACTAGGTCCTGAAAAAGACTACCAAAAATACTTGAACATGTATCACATGAATTCTTAGAAACCAACTTTCAACAGGATTGCACAGCTTTACTGTTGGCAAGAAGGTATAAAAGAGCAGATAATAACATGCACAATGTAAATGCATGTAGAGTCTATTTTCATATCATTGTATTTCATAATAGATCTGGATAACAGGGGAGGCAAGGGTACACACGTAGGGTACGGAACCATGCTAAGTATGCCGAACATATTAGAACAACCCGACTTATTCATAGACATTATGAAATACTACGACAAAAACAAACTCACCTCCGTGCTAAGTATAGAACTTATGGAGGTGTTCTATGTTCCAAGGACTGGGAAACGGTGTCCCATCCTCTGTTGCCAAGTGAATGCATCTGGGGCACGACACTTTTATCGCTCAGAAGGGACCCTCTGCTAGGGGAGAGCATGTTCAGTCCTTCTCAAGAAAGTATGCGTTGCAGCACCAGATCGCCTTATTCAAGCTGCCGATTACGCACATGCCTTCTCTGATAGCGCCAGAGCGCCTAGCGTTACCGTGCATTTTGGACAGCTGCTTGGCACCTTGCCTCGTCAGCAAGGTATAGATCATCACGCTGGAGCTGGTCCTGCGCGGCTTTGTCGTAGGTACAGACTCGGAGAGACCCCATGGTGAGTTCTGGAGGGAGAACAGCTTCCGCTCCGTACACCAAGAAGAATGGTGTCTCTCTTGTAGCCCAGTTGGGTGTTGTTCGGCTAGCCCATAGTACAGACGAAAGCTTCTCAATCCAGTTGGCAACATGCTTTTTCAAGCGTTCATAGGTGCGTCTCTTGAGTCCTTTGAGTATTTCAGCATTGCTCTCTTGGCCTGACCATTTCTTGCTGGATGTGCTACTGATGCATAGCTGATATTGATGCTGAGGTCTTCGCAATATTCTTGGAATGCTGCACTTGTAGATTTGGTCCTATTGTCAGTGATGATTCTGTTCGGGACTCAAAATCTGCACACTATAAACTTCAAGAACTTGATTGTTGATTGCTTGCTGATTGTCACAACAGGAGCTGCTTCCGGCCACTTCGTGAACTTGTCGATAGCGACATATAGAAACCGGTACCCTCCAACGGCTTTGAGAAAAGGTCCCAGAATATCCATCCCCCATACAGCGAATGGCCATGAGGGAGGAATCATTTGCAGTCACTGCGTCGGTGTACTTTTGCTTGGCATGAAACTAGCATGCCTCGCATCTCTTGACCAGCTCGACTGCATCCCGGAGAGCTGTAGGGCAGTAAAAACCATGTCAGAAGGCCTTACCGACCAACGTGGGGGATGAAGCATGATTCTCACACTCACCTTCATGGATTTCTACGAGGAGCTCGCAACCATCTTCCCTTGATATGCACCACAATAGCATGCCATTGGCGCCACGTCGGTAGAGATCTCCTTCTACCAATGTGTATCTCTTAGACGTCCAGACAATCCGTTCAGCGGATACATCTTCTACAGGAAGGATGTTGTCTTTCAAGTAGTCTCAGACCCCTCGTGATCCATGCAACGGGACTAGCTTGATCTTCTGGATCTTGCGCGCCTAGTTGCATGGAGCTTCCTGTGACACCTACGATCGTTGGTGGATGCCATGGTAATAGGGCCATCGGGATCGCCAGCTTCGAGGTGCTGATCCCCCCCCTTCATCTAGTTCGGCAGGCTAGGTTCAAGGTGCTCGTATTCTACTTACAAAAACTCCATCGGGTGTTGGAGCCCTGGTAGAAGCCTTTGTCGAGAGTTCAACAACTTTACCGTTGTTGGCACACTGGACATGGCATAGGTCCAGGACCTGGAATTCCTTCTGCAGCTTCCGGACTTGAATAAGATATGTTGCTAATTGTGGATTGTTGCAACAACTTTCATCTTTAACTTGCTTGATGATGAGTTCAGAATCCCCTTTGACCAGCAGCTGTTGGACGCTAAAGCATAGTGCTTTCCTCAGTCCGAAGATGAGAGCTTCATATTCCGCCATGTTTTTTGTCGCCTTGAAATCAAGTCGTACCATGTACTTGACTTGCTCCCCGGTTGGTGCAAGGAGCAGAATTCCAACTTTGGCCCCCTGCTTCTGCACGGAGCCGTCGAAGAAGAGGGTCTAGTGAGGCTCAGTGAAGACTGGGACCTTAGGTTCTAGCATACCAACGTCGAGACCTCCCGGTCCAGATGGAGATGGAGTCCACTCCACCAAAAAGTTAGCTAGCGCCTGACTTTTGATGGCATGTCCAGGCACAATTCAATGTCGAATTCTGCTAGCTCCAGAACCCACTTGGCGATGTTTCCTGTTGAATTGGAATTATGAAGTATAGCCCGCAATGGATAAGAGGTTACCACTAAGATCTTGTGAGCTTGAAAATAGTGATGAATCTTTCTTGACGCGATAAGAACTACGTATAGCAGCTTATGCACTTCAAGATATCTTTTCTTGGTGTCGTGGAGGACCTCACTGATGAAGTAGACAGGTCGCTGGACCATCCGAACCCTCCTTGAGGGGTCCGATCTATCTTCTCCATCTACCCAGACCCTCCTGGAGGGGTCCGAGTCTTCTTCTTGAGCAGTCGGGACCCTCCCGAAGGGGTCTAAGGTATCTTCTTGTAGAGATGGTCTGGAGGCCCTGACCTTCGGAACCTTCTTCAATATCTTGGGGCTGGGACGCAAACTCGCCTTGATTTCCTTCAGGTGGCTCCGGACCCTCTCGGAGGTGTCTGTGCCTTTGTGAAGAGGAACTCGGAGATGTTTCTGGCCTCTTCGCGACCAAGATCATGCTGACAACCTCTGTTGTTACAACAATATAAAGCAGTAAATGTTCACCAGGTTTCGTAGCTACCATGATGGGTAGTGTTGTGAGAGACTGCTTTAGGTCCTGGAATGCCTTGTCTGCTTCTTCGGACCAGATGAAAGGTCCAGACTTCCGCAGAAACTTGAAGAAGGGAAGAGCCCGCTCAGCCAGTCTAGAGATAAACCGACTGAGTGAGGCCAGACATCCCGTAAGCTTCTGGACATCCTTGATGCGGGCAGGAGGCCACATTGCTTCAATGGCTTTTATCTTGTCTAGATTTGCTTCAATTCCTTGTTGTGTTACCAGGAATCCAAGAAGCTTCCCAGAAAAAACCCCGAAGAAAAACTTGTTAGGATTCAGCTTCGTGTGCGTCATGCGCAACTTGTCAAAGATCGACTGAAGATTATCTAGCAAAGAGTCTTTGGTCTTGACTTTGATGACGATGTAATCGACATATACTACTACAAGGTCTCGGATAAACTGCCCAAATGTTTTATCCATTGCTCGCACAAAAGTTGAAAGAGCATTCTTGAGACCATAAAAGGCATGGCAGTGTAGCAGTACATACCATCTACTGCAACAAAGGATGTATGTTCTTCACCGTCATTAGCCACTGGTATTTGATAAAAACCAGAATACGCATCCAGGAAGCATAATAATTCACAACCAAAAGTAGAATCCACTATCTGATCTATTCTTGGAAGTGAAAAGGGTCTCTTGGACATGCCTTATTAAGAATGGTGTAGTCAATGCACATCCGAAGCTTCCCGCTGGCCTTGGGTACCACGACTTGGTTTGCCAGCCACTACGGATGATGTACATCCTAAATGAATCTAGCATCGAGTAGCTTCTTGATTTATTTACGGATGAAATTTTGCCGCTCGTTGGACTGTTTTTGGGGCTTCTCTTGGATCAACCATGCGTCGGGGTAGATCATCAGATGGTGCTCAATTACCTCCCTAGGGATCCCAGGAATTTCTGACGGTTGCCATGCAAAAACGTCAATGGCCCAGAGGAAGGTGATGAGTGTGAGTTCTTATTTGTCACTCAGACCTCCCGCAATGCAAGTGGTCTGGGCAGCGTTGAAACTGATCTTGACGACTTTGACGGGAGGCTGCACATGGGGTGTAGAGGTTGAGTTGCGCTGGCACCTACTTGGAGGTTTTGAGCTGATTGCTCCTTGTTGGAATCATCTTCTTGCGTAGCAGCTAGCGCATGAAGCTTCTCCAATGCAGTGACTCTAGCAGTACGGTCCCCTCGGATCCATAGGATGCCCATTGGAGTTGGTATCTTCAACACCAGGTAGCCGTAGTGAGCTACCGCCATGAACCGGTACTGGGCCAGTCTGCCGAGGATGGCGTTGAAGGGAAGGTTGATCTCTGCTACGTCAAAGATTAGTTTATCCGACTGGTAGTTCTCATGATTCCCGAATGTTACCGGGAGAGAGACTCAACCGAGCGGAGTGATAGCTCCATTACCCACTCCGGAGAATGGGCGCGGGAGCTTAAGGTCCAATATGGGGACCTGCAACTTCTTGAAGGCAGCGAAACTGATGAGGTTGAGAGTCACCCCACCATCAACAATAACAAGGAAGAGTTGCGGGTCGTTCATAGTCGAGGAGGCTATCAGCGGAAGTTGCCCAGCTCCCTCCATGTTCTTGGGGCAGTCGAAGGCGTCGAAGGTGATCAAAGTATCCATCCACTACCAATGGGGCTCCGCCTTGACGGTGGGAGCTACATCAGCTATCTTCCATCTCAAGGTTTTCACCACACACCGAGAAGTAATGTCCCACGACCCTCCATACATCATATGGAGATTCCTCCTTCGCTCATTGTCGGAGCTAGTGTCAGAGTCGTCAACGTTGTTGTAGACTGCCTTCAACACTGTCGGTGGTTTTGATCCGGCAGATCTCCCGACACTACTAAAGTGTTAGAGGAGTTTGAGGTTTGGTGTGGGCGCGCGGAGATTCAAGAAGGTGATATGTAAAACGGCGCAGGAGACACGAAGGTTTACGTGGTTCGGGCCGCCTGAGCGTAATACCCTACTCCATGGGGTGTGTTGTTGATGTATTGAGTGTATGAGTGCGTAGGTCAGATCAAAGCGGGTTAGATCCTCTGCTATGTATCGTCGGCCTGTCCTTTTATAGTATAAGGGCCGGCCGTTACAAGTTAGCCTGGCCCGACATGTGGCCCCTGGCGATTACTAATATTGATACAGATTTGATGCGATTAATTGCCCTTAATGACCGAGTTACGGGCTTTGATAGCACCGTTACTAGTAATTAAGGTCGTCCGATCGTGTGTCATTAATATAGTATTAATGACACTTAATCGGGTCTTGAAGTCCTTGATTCCCCTTTGAAGATCCGGAGCCGTTGTGGAGTCTTCCAGAGGTTAGAGGCTGAAGATCCGACGGTTGGACACGTGGAAGCTCTGGAGCATACTGTGGGGAACAGATAGATCCGGTGCCACCTAACACGTGTCAGTTCCGGAGCTTCCCTCAGTTTGGGGTTAGGTCCGGGGGTGCCGCTATGGTACATAGCCCGGAGCTTCCCCCTTGTGGGCGGTAGCTCCGGTTTGATAGTACACGTGGCAACCCTGGGACTAGCCATGTTGGGGAAGCAGGTCCGGTTATGTCTGACATGTGGGCCTCCGAAGGTCTTCAAATCAAGTAGATGACATTCCCTTGAGATCTTTGCAATCTCAAGGGGTGTACGGTTCCCAGGGTACCGACAGTGGCCCCCTGGGCCCACCTCTGGGGAAGACCCCTTGGGTGAAGTCATTCCGCCGAAGATGGGTCCATCCTTCGACTTTTGAACTGAGTCTTCAAAGGTCTTCGGATGTGCCGTTGGCGATAGTTTGGAGTTAAATCCTCGCCGCGTGGCATATCCCGTGTGCGGCAAATGTGATCTTTGGCGTGCGGATCTCATGCAATTGAAGGTCGCCAGTTCCCGATACAAAAATCGTATCGGTTCCGCGCGCCTTGTCAAGCTGCCGCCTTCGGGCTTCTCGCCTCATGATGACAACCGTTCGCCTGGGTAAGAACCTCGACTTGATCGTCATGGTGGTCCCGAGCCCTCTTGTCATCGGCAGGGTGGAATTTTTGAGTAGTATCTTCGACTTCCTTGCGGTTTCCATCCAAGCGTTGCAAGGGCTTACTTAAGAAGGAAAGCGTGCACCGTCTGGGGTTCTTTACGCCTCCCTTCTGATATTGCGCTCAAACTCCCAACTTGTTCTTGCTTTTCCTCTCTTGCCTCGCAGTGCCGCAATGGAGTTGGGTCTCCGCGAGAGCCGTTTGAAGACCGAAGGTGACCTGAAGAAGGTCCGGGCCCTCATGGGATGGTCCCCGAACTTCTTCAACCGTCTGGTCCGCGCCGGAGGAGAGCTCCCGTTTGAGAAGGAGCACGCCAGCGAGATGGTGTACTTCTCTTCGTACGCCATGGTGGGGTTGATCCCACCATTTTCCTCCTTTTTCTTGATGCTGCTAGACTTTTATGGTCTGCAGCTGTACCACCTTGGCCCCCACTCCATTCTTCTTGTATCTATCTTCATCCACTTCTATGAAATGTGGGTGGGCATCCCCCCCTGCATTGAACTTTTCCGGACCTTCTTCACCGTCCATACCACCGGTAGGAGTAATGAGTACCTTGGCTTCTACTACTTCGTGAAGCGCAAGAAGTGCCCATTCAAGTACCACCGGTCGTTTCCCTCTGGAAAGTGGGATGACTGGAAGAAGGAATGGATAGTCATCGGGGTGGAGGAGCACAAGAAGCTGGAGCTGGCCGAAGGCCTCCCCAACATCGACACTACAGTCTGGAGTGAAGCTCCGGTGCTGTCGGATGCCTTCAACCCTGATCTAACCAGGATCCACAAGTGTGTGGAGGGAGGAGTAACTCCTCAGGCGGTATTTTGCAATTTCCTGGTCAACAGGTGGGCACCGTTGAAGAGGAGAGAAAACTCGCTTGGGCCCTCAACAGTGTGATGGACGACGACCGGGTCAAGATCGGGATGAAGTCCAACATGGCGGGGGCAACCTTAGAGTTTCATCTCAAGAAGTTCCAGCACGGCATCGACGTCGCGGGTGATGACTTGACCCCACCACTAGCTTTTCTCCCTCTGAATGTGGAAGTAGAGTTCAATAGGGAGCTCCGGTGGACGATGCCGGTGCTTGACGACCTTGGTGTTGTTGAGAGAAGATCGACCTCCAGGGTGGTGATCCTTGGGGCTTCCGAAGGTGGCTCCGACCCTGCCCCAAAGCCAAGCATCGAAGTTGTCGGCAAGGGCAAGGAGCTGGCGAACGAACCCTTGAGCCGGAAGAGGAAGCTGCAGCATGCCGACGGAAGGTCCGTCAGGCCTGCAACCTCTGCATCAGCTCCTTCTCCTCGGAGGGGGAGGTCTTCTACAACTGTGGCGACTGTACCCACAGCGGCGTCTTCCCGGGGTGCTAGCTCCGGGCATGCGACAACATCACCAGGGCCAGTTGAAGACTCTAGGTCCGGAGGTCCTTCCCGATCGAGGAGGGCCTCGACTAAGGAAATTCTCGTGGCTGCAACGAGTTCTGGGGGGCCTTCCGGAGCTTCCACGCTGGCGGCGGCTATGGTTAGCCCAGAATGCCCGGGAAAGAGGTTCCGCGCAAGCTGGTGCGGAAGCCTCTCAAGGTAATTTTTAATCTTTACCTCATACAGTTGTTTTATTGTAGTAACTGTTTTTTAAGTTTCTTCATCCATCATCTGCAGCGTTCCCAAGAAGAGGAGTGAGGCTCCACCCTCAGCCACAGCAGCTGAAGCTGTGAGGGCGGAAGCTTCTGCTCCTGTCCCGGTGCCGCCCCAAGTGGTGGCTGAAGCTGCGACAGCTCCGGCGCCAGCTGTCGTGGTCACGGATCTTGACTCATCCCCTGAGACTCCCGTTGTAGCGCCGGACCACAGGAGAGAAGATGCGCCAGCGGCACCTGCCCCGGAGGTTGAAGCCTCGGGTCTTGATGCTGAGATGATGGAAGCTCCGGCCGTTGAGCCGGAGGAAGCAGTAATTCCGGCCCCAGAGCCGGAAATTGTCGAAGCCCCGGCGCTTGAGCCGGAGGTTATTGAAGTCCCGACAAGTGAGCCGGATGTGGAGGAAGTTCCAGCAGTTGAGCCGGCTACCTCCGAAGCTCCAGCCTCAAAGTCGGTTGTAGTTGAAGCTCCGACCTCAGGGCCGGTTATTGCGGAGGCATCAGCACTCGAACCCATAGTGGTCTAGATGCCAACACCCGAGCCATCAGCGGAGGAGGGGCCCAGGCCGGAGCCGGAAGTAGCCCCTGCTTCGGAAGTGTTGTCAGCGGAGGTGCCTGCTGCTGAGCCGGAGTGCCCAGATGAAGTCGCTGGCCCCCTGCCTGAGGGGGCAAATGAAGACCTGGCGGCAGGGCCTTTGGAACCACTTCAGGAGGTCGGAACTTCTTCCGCGGGACCCTCCTCAGTGCCAACTGAGGCTATCCCGGAGGACGACCCTATTGCCGTGGAGGCTCAGGGGACCACTCTTGTGGAGTGGGACCGAATTTTTGTAAGCGAGAACCCGCTGGAACCAGCGGAGGAGACCCCAGCAGGTCCGGAACCTATTCCCCTGTCATTGTCTATTGACAACGCTTGCTCCAGCCTGCGTCAAGTCCAGCTGGCATTCTACCACGACAGCAAGGCTCTTGAAGAGGAGCGCCAAACCCTTAGGCGGTGGCATAACCGGCTCTACTTCGAGACCAAGCTGGCGTAGTCGAGGCTGGCAGACGACAAGGAATGGATCAAGCAGGAGAAGGTCCGCCTGGAATACTGGGGCAAATTATTGGATGACAGGGAGAGCTTGACTCGCTAATAGTGCAGACCAAGGCAGCTAATAGTGCGGCTGATGAACGCCAAGAAAGGCTTGAAGCCATTAACACTACTCTCATCAAGCGCCGGGAGGCACTTGAGGAGAGGGAGAAGAGGCTCGAAGATGAAGAGAAAAAACTCCTAGAGCTACGGGATGACGTCTTGAGGAGGGAGGAGGAGCTCGCCGAAAAGGTGGCTCTGGTTGACAAGGGTCTCGAGGAACGCACCAAGAAGTTGGAGGAGCGTTGCCTTGAGGAGGAGGAGAAGGCCTGGGTGCGAGGGCGGGAACTCTACCAGCAAGAGTGTGCCCTCGCTGCCAGGGAGAAGAAAGTTAGGGGCCGGAAGAAGGACCTGTTCGACCACCGGAACAAGATCTACCTCCGGGAGGAGGAGCTCGGCAAACTCGAGAAGCAGGTTGCTGAAAAGATTCAGCAAAATGCCAAAGAGGTTGAGCGCCTTGCTCGCGAGAATTCTGAACTGGCGGCGGCCAAAAGATCCTTGGAGGAACTGAAGGGCTTGAGGACTGCGGACTCCCTACAAGTTTGGGAGTTCCTGAGCAAAGCCAACGACGCGCTGACACCGATGGGCTTCAGTCCTGTGCGTCCGGATGAACTCGAGCCGGAGCCGAACGTGGCGTTGCAGGCGTTGAGCTCGGCGGGTAGCAAACTCTCCAAGGTGGGCGACGTCATCGCATACCAGTTGGAGGTTGAGGGGCAATCCCTGGCGAAGAACGTCGCAGAGTATGTGCTGACGTGCTACACCAGTCGGGATCCCCAATTCCCTCTGGACCCGATGTTTGAAGGTCCCGTCGAAGGAGAAGGTGAAGCCACCCGAGCCAATGTGTCGGAGGTTGCTCAGAAGGTCGCCCAGTTCTTCCATAGGGTCTAGGACCATCTCTGTAGCTCCCACTTGTATTCTCTCTTTTTCTTCCTCAATTTTGTAATCCCTTGTCTCCAGATGAATGAAATCCCCAATTTTTTGTGAATTTCATTTTTTGTCTTCAACACTTTTGTCTTCACTTGGCCCCCTGGTAGATGTACACAATTTGATTGTGAACATGTACCAAGAGGATATTGTGTTTTGTTGAAGACTCATTTGCTTCGAACTTGTAGAGTGTAGGTCCGAAGTCTTCGATAGTGAAGGCCCTCTGAGGTTGTTGGAGCTTAGAAGCCCCGGCATTGGTTATCGTTGGAGCTTAGTAGCTCCAGCAATAGTCCCTATCAACGCGTAGAGCATCGATAGTTAGCCCTCCGGGGTGTCGGAGCTTAGTAGCTCCGGCAGTGACCTTTACCAACGCGTAGTTTGTCGGCAGCAGACTCCGCTTGTGGGGTCTTCTCACCATCTTTTATTTTGCGTCGACGGCTGGCCCTCCTAGCTTTACCGGAGCTTGGTTGCTCCGGTGATGCTCGTTTTCAATGTTTAACATCGATTACAAGCCACCTAGGGGGAGTCGGAGCCTTGTTAGCTACGGCTTTTCTCCATCAGTCGTGGAATTTTTTCCTGCACACTGAAGCCAAGAAAAATAGTAAAATTCGTTCCTTGCCTATAACTTCGTCGCGGCTTACGATTCCCAAGAAAGTTTTAGGTCAAACATAATTCTGAATACAATTGAATGCATTGCCTTCTTTCCTTCAGATTCAATTGTACTTGGACCCGCCTTACTTCAGCCTACCGAGGTGTAGGTAGAGTGGCGTACTTAAGGTGCTTGACCATGTTAAGTCGATAGCACACTCCGGCCCTAGATTGGCTTGGCGGCATTCAGGCGAGTGGGCCATGAACAATATTTGAATCCAAAAGAATTGACAATACAATTCGAATTGTACACGAACTGGTCGAACTAAAATTTCTTCAGAATTGCACAACTTTGTTATAGACAAGAAAGAGAAAAATAAAAAATGTTGAGCCTGTACAAAATAAATGCACGTGGAGTCTGTTTCACATGAACATGTCTTTCATTATAGGTCTGGGGTACAGGGGAAACAACTACACTCTTAGGGTACGGAACCAGGCTAAGCGTGTTTCATTTCTCGTTTGACCCAGGGTAGCTAGCTACACTTTTAGTCCTGAGACTGTGACAAGTGTTGCATGAACTTTGCGGGCCTTCCAGGAAAGGTCCGGCTGTTCTCCCGAAGGAACTACCCGACTCTGTACAATGATTCTATAACATACACCTCAAGTTACTACAGAGTCACATCTGTGATATTAAGTGTAGAACTTACGGAGGTGCTCAATGTTCCAAGGATTTGGGAGAGGTGTCCCATCCTCGGTAGCCAAGCGAACGCTTCCGGGACGGGATACTTTAATCACTCGAAAAGGTCCCTCCCAGCTGGGGGAGAGTTTGTTTAACCCTTCTCTAGATTGTATTCTCCGTAGCACCAGATCGCCTTCCTCGAGCTGTCGGTTGTGTACATGCCGCTGATGATAGCACCGAAGGGCTTGGCAGTATCGGACATTCCGAACAGCTGCTTGGCACCTTCCCTCCTCAAGGAGGTCTAGGTCTTCACGCCGGAACTAGTCCTGCGTGGCTTCGTCGAAGGTACAGACCCGGAGTGACCCCAAGGTGATCTCCGGAGGAAGGATTGCTTCAGCTCCGTACACCAGGAAGAAGGGTGTATCTCCAGTTGACCGGTTTGGAGTTGTCCTGTTGGCCCATAAAGTGGGCGAAAGCTCTTCAATCCAGTTGGCTCCATGTTTTTTCAAGCGCTCATAGGTGCGCGTTTTGAGTCCTTTAAGGATTTCAGCGTTTGCTCTCTCGGCCTGGCCATTGCTTGCCGGGTGAGCTACGGAGGCGTAGCAAACTTGAATGCCGAGGTCTTTGCAATATCCTTGAAATGCAGAGCTTGTGAATTGGGTCCCATTATCAGTGATGATTTTGTTTGGGACTCCAAATCTGCATACAATGGACTTCAAGAAGTTGATAGCAGACTGCTTGTTGATTGTCACAACTGGAGTTGCTTCCGACCACTTGGTGAACTTATCAATGGCGGCGTACAGGAACTTGTAACCTCCGACGGCTCTTGGGAAAGGTCCCAAGATGTCCATCCCCCACATAGCGAAGGGCCATGTAGGAGGTATCATTTGTAAGGGTTGAGCCGGTGTGTGAATTTGCTTTGCATGAAATTGGCATGCTTCGCATTTCTTCACCAGCTCAGTTGCATCCTGGAGTGCTGTAGGCCAGTAAAAGCCATGCCGAAAGGCTTTACCGACCAGCGTGCAGGAAGACGCGTGGTTCCCACACTCACCTCCATGGATTTCTACGAGGAGCTCGCAGCCTTCTTCCCTTGTGATGCACCGCATTAGGATGCCGTTGGCACCGCGCCCGTAGAGATCCCCTTCTACCAACGTGTATCTTTTAGCCAATCTGACTATCCGGTCAGCGGATACATCATCGTCAGGAAGGATGTTGTCTTTCAAGTAGCTCCGGATCTCCGAGATCCATGCATCGGAGCTAACTTGAGCATTTGAGTCTTGTGTGCTGGGTTGCTCGGAGCTTCCGGCAGCACCTACGACCCTTGATGGCTGCCATGGTAACAGGGTCATCGGGACCGTCAGCTTCGGGATGCTGATCTCGCCCCCTTCGCTCAGTTCGGCAGGCTGAGCTGTGGGTTTTGACAACCTCCGGACAAAAATTCCGTCTGGAGCTGGAGCTCCGGTTGACGCTTTTGTCGAGAGTTCGTCAGCTTCAGCGTTGTGGGCACGCTGGACATGGTGGAGGTCTAGGACTTCGAAGTCCTTTTGAAGCCTCTGGACTTCAAGGAGGTAAGCAACTAGCTGGAGGTTGTTGCAGGAGCATTCACCCTTCACTTGCTTAATGATGAGCTATGAATCTCCCTTGACCAGCAGCTGCTTGACACTGTATGACTGTGCCACCTTTAGTCCGTAGATGAGTGCTTCGTACTCTGCCATGTTGTTGGTCGCCTTGAAGTCAAGGTGTACCATATATTTTACCTTCTCCCCGGTTGGTGCGAGGAGAAGGATTCCAGCTCTAGCCCCCTGCTTTTGCATGGAGCCGTCGAAATACAGGGTCCAGTGAGGCTCGGTGAAGACCGGAGCCTTGTGTTCCGGCTTCTGCTCACTGGGGCCCCCAGGGTTTGATGGACAGGGAGTCCATTCCGCCACGAAATCTGCCAATGCTTGACTCTTGATTGCTTGCCTTGAAATGAATTCGAGATCGAATTCGGCTAATTCTGCTGCCCACTTTGCAATATTCCCAGTTGAATTGGGATTATGCAAGATTGCTCGAAGTGGGTAAGAAGTCACCACTGAGATCTTGTGAGCTTGGAAGTAATGGCGAAGCTTCCTGGAGCCAATAAGAACTGCATAGAGCAACTTATGCACCTCTAGGTATCGAGTCTTGGCATCATGAAGTACTTCACTGATGAAGTACACTGGGCGCTGGATGGTCCGGACCCTCCCGGAGGGGCCCAGGCTTCCTCTTCATTGATCCGGATCATCTCTGAGGGATCCGGACCTTCTTCGGGGACCTCCAGGTCCTGGCTGGAGGAACCTGGAGCTTCTTCAGAAGCGACCTGGACCCTCCCGGAGGGGTCTGGGTCTTCTGAAGTAACTTCTTGTGGAATCAAGTCTGGGAGCTGGGACCCAGACTCGCTTTCAGGAACCTCCGGACCCTCCTGAAGGGGTCTGGATTCCTGAGTATGGGATAGTTCTGGTCTCTCCGCAACCAGGACCATACTGACGACTTCGTCAGTTGCTAAAATGTAAAGCAGCAAAGGCTCACCAGGGTTTGGAGCTACCAGAGTTGGTAGGGTGGTGAGGAGCTGCTTTAGCTCCTGGAATGCCTTTTTTGCTTCTTCAGACCATTGGAATGGTCCGGACTTCCTTAGTAACTTGAAGAAGGGAAGTGCCCGTTCCGCCAGTCTTGAAATGAACCGGCTGAGGGCTGCTTGACATCCAGTCAGCTTTTGGACATCCTTGATGCGGGCTGGTGGCCGCATGTCTTCAATGGCTTTGATCTTCGCCGGATTAGCTTCTATGCCCCGGTGACTTACCAGGAAACCAAGAAGTTTTCCGGAGCTAACCCCGAAGACACACTTGTCTGGGTTTAGCTTTGTGCGGGTGACCCGCAGCTTGTCGAAGACAGCCTGCAAGGTGTCAAGGAGTGACTCCTTGTTCTTGACCTTGACCACGATGTCATCGACGTACACTTTCACTATGTCTCTAATGAGTTCTTCAAAGGTTCTGTACATAGCTCGTACAAAGGTTGAAGCTGCATTCTTGAGACCAAATGGCATGGCTGTATAACAGTACGATCCATTTACTGTGATGAAAGAGGTATGCTCTTCATCTTCCCTAGACATTCTGATTTGATGATACCCAGAATATGCGTCTAGGAAACACAGTAATTCACACCCGGAGGTGGAATCCACTATCTGATCTATTCTAGGTAGTGGGAATGGATCTTTTGGACATGCCTTATTTAGTGTTGTGTAGTCGATACACATCCGAAGCTTCCCGCTGGCCTTGGGCACAACGACTGGGTTTGCCAGCCATTTTGGATGGAAGACTTCTCGGATGAATCCAGCTTCGAGCAACTTCTTCACTTCTTGTCGAATGAAGTTCTGTCGCTCCACTGATTGCTTTCGAGGCTTCTGATGCACGGGCCGTGCGTCGGGGTAGATCTTCAGATTGTGCTCAATCACTTCCCTGGGGATCCCAGGCATTTGTGACGGTTGCCAGGCAAACACATCGACATTAGCCCGGAGGAAAGCGATGAGCATGAGTTCCTATTTGTCGTTCAATCCCCCCGATATACGTGTGGTCTGAGCGGCATGAGAACCGATTTGGACGACTTTGACGGGAATGTCGGTGTCGCTGCTTGGCTGCACACGAGGTGCAGAAGTCGAGCCTCGCTGACGAATGCTCGGGGGTTTTGGAGCTTGCTCCTGTATGGAGTCCTCCTCTTGCGCCATAGTAAGCGCATGGAGTTCTTCCAGAGCAGTTACTCCGGCAGTGCGATCTCTGCGAATCCAGAGAACGCCTACTGGTGTTGGCATCTTTAACACCAGATATCCATAATGAGCAGTTGCCATGAATTTGTACAAGGCAGGCCTACCCAAGATGGCATTGAAGGGTAAGTTGATCTGAGCAACGTCAAAGACCAACTTCTCGGTGTGATACTTCTCTCGGGTCCCGAAGGTAACAGGGAGGGTAATAGCACCGAGTGGGGAAATGGCTCCCGGACCTACTCTGGAGAAAGGTCGGGAGGGGTGGAGATCTGAAGGTCGGATTTGAAGCTTGGTAAAAGCTTCGAAGCTTATGAGGTTCAGCCCCGAACCTCCGTCTACCATGACATGGTGGAGCTGGATGTTATTGATGGTAGGAGATACCATCAAAGGTAACTGACCTGCTCCAACCATGCTTCGAGGGCAGTCCAAAGCATCAAAAGTGATGGTTGTGTCCATCCACTTCCGATGAGGCTCCACCCTAGCTGTAGGAGCTACAGCAGCCATGTCCCGACGCATTGTCTTGAGGATGCGGCGGAAGGTGATGTCCCATGATCCACCAAAAATGGTGTTCATGGTTTTCCGACGCTCGTTGTCAGAGACGTCAGAATCGTCGTCGACGGAGGTGTAGACGGCCTTCAGGACTTTTTTAGGATCCTGAAAACCTAACTCCTCTTCAGCCGGAGCTTCGTCAAATTTTTGTTTTCCTTCCCTCTGTCGAAAAGGAACTTCTTCCCGGCGCTTGTTGTAGCGCTCGGCAAGGTTTTGGACCTCCCGACAGTCTTCCAAACTGTGGCTGTCCGTTTTGTGAATTGGACACCACACCTTGGGTTTGCCACCGTCTTCAGAAGACGGTCGAGGTCGCTTCTCGGGGCGTGGCCCCTGGCCACCCGGAGCTGCAGCAGCTGCAGCATTAGATGCACCGGCTGACGACTTCTTCTTGCCGTTGGTCTTCTTCTTCTT
Organism: Tuctoria greenei; assembly: GCA_036927565.1. Lineage (NCBI taxonomy): Eukaryota > Viridiplantae > Streptophyta > Magnoliopsida > Poales > Poaceae > Tuctoria > Tuctoria greenei. The sequence goes on from JAYESD010000002.1 coordinate 118,693,424, forward strand.
CTTACCACTCCCGGAGGTAGTGGCTTCTCCTTTGGAGGATTTCTTGTGATCCTCCGGAGGTGGTTTGGAGTGCATTTCACGGCCCTCTGCAGCTCTGGCACATTTGTCAGCCAGGCTGAAGAGTTCCGTGACACTGGTAATCTCCTTGATCGCCAGTTTCTCCAACATCTTCTTATCCTGCACACCCTGTCTAAATGCCACAATGACAGAGGCGCTAGAGATAGAAGGGATAGTGTTTCGTACCTGATAGAATCTCTGGATGAATGATCACAGGGATTTTCCTCCTTTTTGCACGACTGTAAAAAGGTCGAGTTCGGTGCCTGGTCGGGTGTAAGAACTCCCGAAGTTGGCGGTGAACTGCCGGCACAACTCCTCCCAACTGTTGATGGAGTTGGGTGGAAGGCTCATAAACCAGAACCGGGCGGTCCCAGTTAAAGCCACTGGAAAATAATTGGCCATTACGGCCTCATTTCCTCCAGCTGCCAGGATAGCAGTGGAGTAAATCTGAAGAAATTCGACGGGATTAACGGTCCCGTCAAACTTCTCCGGCAGGTGAGGCTGGAATTTCTATGGCTACCTGACCATACGCAGATGCATGGCCAGGGCTGAACAGCCTCCTCCTACTCCTTCAGGAGCAGGAATGTCCTGAGCTTCTCGTCTTTCACGAGCACGCTCGATATGGACTTAGCCGTCCTGTTGACGGTATCGGCGATCAAGTTCCTCCCGGAGGTCATGAGTTGAAAGCCTTGATACCGTGTGAGTGCGTCGTGCCCCGGAGGGCAATGATGTCACCTGCTGTGACACAGCACGTCTCCTGCTGTTGGAAACGTGCGGACCAAGTCTGCCAGACAAGGTTCGTCGCTGCGACGGGGCCCATCCTGAAGGAGGAGGACCCTGGTTGCTGATGTGGTCGGCTGCTGCTGCAACGAAATGTTCCACATCGGCCCTCCACTGCTCCATGGCATCTCGGGATGCATCCGGAGGTGGTGGGCGTTGAAGGAGAGCACGTGCTGCATGAAGTGCGTGTTCCGGGTTGTCAAGATTCGCCGACGCAGTGATTGACGCCGGTGCACCATCGCGCTGCCCAGCTTGATTTGCTGGTGGAGGCGGCGGTGGTGGAAGTGTGACTCCTGTTGGAACTGTGGTTCCTGCTGGTGGCTGCATATTGGAGGGATTGCCCCCAACAGCTTGAACAGCGGGATGACCATTGGATGATCCAGCGGCTGAGTCCACCATTCTTGAAATCTCAGGCGCCCCTACCTGGCTCGCCAACTGTCGGTGGTTTTGATCCGGCAGATCTCCCGACACTACTAAAGTTTTAGAGGAGTTTGAGGTTCGGTGTGGGCGTGCAGAGATTCAAGAAGGTGATATGTAAAACGGCGCAGGAGACACGAAGGTTTACGTGGTTCGGGCCGCCTGAGCGTAATACCCTACTCCACGGGGTGTGTTGTTGATGTATTGAGTGTATGAGTGCGTAGGTCAGATCAGAGCAGGTTAGATCCTCTGCTATGTATCGTCGGCCTGTCCTTTTATAGTATAAGGGCAGGCCGTTACAAGTTAGCCTGGTCCAACATGTGGCCCCTGGCGGTTACTAATATTGATACACATTTGATGCGATTAATTGTCCTTAATGACCGAGTTACGGGCTTTGACAGCACCGTTACTAGTAATTAAGGTCGTCCGATCGTGTGTCATTAATATAATATTAATGACACTTAATCGGGTCTTAAAGTCCTTGATTCCCCTTTAAAGATCCAGAGCCGTTGTGGAGTCTTCCGGAGGTTAGAGGCTGAAGATCCGACGGTTGGACACGTGGCAGCTCCGGAGCATTCTGTGGGGAACAGATAGATCCGGTTCCACCTAACACGTGTCAGTTCTGGAGCATTCCTCGGTCTGGGGTTAGGTCCGGGGGTGCCGCTATGGTATATAGCCCGGAGCTTCCCCCTTGTGGGCGGTAGCTCCAGTTTGATAGTACACGTGGTGACCCTGGGACTAGCCATGTTGGGGAAGCGGGTCCGGTTATGTCTGACATGTGGGCCTCTGAAGGTCTTCAAATCAAGTAGATGACATTCCCTTTAGATCTTTGCAATCTCTAGGGGTGTACGGTTCCCAGGGTACCAACAAACGCCTTCTTGGCATCTTGGAAGCCCAACTCCTACTCCGTTGGAGCTTCGTCGACCTTATGTTTGCCCTCCCACTGGCGGAAAGGCACGTCTTCTCGACGCTTGTGCTGGGCACGTTCGTCCAGCCTTTTGACCTCTCAGCAATCCTCGAGGCTGTGACCCAAAGTGTTGTGGATCGGGCACCACATCTTGTTATCGTTGTTATTAGATGACGGTCGAGGTCGCTTGTCGGGGCGTGACCCCTAGCCACCTGGAGCCGTTGCGGCTAAAGATGTAGGTGCGTCGACAAGTGAATTTTTGCCACTTGCCTTCTTCTTCTTCTTCTTACCACTGCCTTGTGCAGTGGTTCCCGCCTTGGAAGCAGATGACGCTCCTGCCTCTGCGGCTGGCTTGGAGTGCCAGTCACACCATTCAGCAACCCTGGCGCATTTGTCTACCAGGCTGAAGAGCTCCATAACATCATGGATGTTCTTGGTGGCCAGCTTCTCCAACATCTTCTTGTCTCTTACGCCGTGTCGGAATGCAACAACAATGGAGGCATTCAATATAGAAGGAATTGTGTTTCGTACCTGGGAGAATCGCTGGATGAAAGATCGTAGTGACTCTCTCAAATTTTGCCGTACGACAAAGAGATCCAATTCAGTGTCAGGGCGAGTATAGGAATTCCCGAAGTTGGCCGTGAACTAGCGTCATTGCTCTCCCCAACTATAGATGGAGTTGGGGGGAAGGCTCATAAATCATGGCCGGGTAGTTCTGGTCAAGGCTACGAGGAAGTAGTTGGCCATAACAGCCTCATTCACTCCTGCAGCAAGGATGACGGTGGAGTAGATCTGCAGGAATTCGATGGGGTTGACAGTCCCATCATACTTCTCCGGCAGGTGAGGCCAGAACTTGGGTGGCTACTGCACCATGCGAAGGTGTGGTGCGAGCGCTACACAACCACCACCTGCTCCTAGAGGGGAAGATTCCTCTATGAATCGTCGCCTCTCGCGGTTACGCTCGATGGTGACGCAACCATCTTGCTCCGTGTAACAGCGGCTGAGCTCCACCCTAAGGTCTCTCGTCGGGAGTCTGGACACTGTATGAGTACGGCGAGCCATCAAAGGGGTACGGGATGCCGCATGCTGCGACAACACATGGCCCCTCTGCGACGGTGTCGAAGCGTATGAACGACACTTCCCCCGGAACTACTAAAATGTAGCCCGCGGAGGTTCTTTTATCGGTTTGGGCGCGCGGAGATCTTAGAGAAGAAGATGACACAAAGGATTTACGTGGTTCGGGCTGCCTGAGCGAAATACCCTACTCCACGGGGTGTGTATTGTTGTATTGAGGATTTTAGTAGTGCTGGTGTGCGTATGAGCTTTCCTGTTTTGTACCGAGCAACACATCCCTTTTATAGACCAAGGGGTGGCTGTTACATTGGTTGCCTGGCCCGACATGTGGCCCCAGCAGTTACTATTGCCTAATACACGGTCCAAATGTGCTTAAACGCCTTAATAGTGTGATAACGCGCTTTAATGGCTGCGTTACCAGTATTAAGGGTCCTCTAATCATGCACCATTAATATTTCATTAATGGAACATAATAAGGCCTTGTAAATGTAGCAGTAATTGTCCTTTGAATGTTCATGCTGTTGGAGATCCGCCTGTATTCTCGTTGATTTCGTAGGTCCAGAGGCTCCACACGTGGCAGCTCTGGAGCTTCCCCTCGCGGGGAGATAGGTCCGAAGCTACTATATACGTGGCGGCACCAGAGCTACCCTCTACTGGGGGTTAGGTCCGGGGTCATTATCCACGTGTCAACCGCGAAGCTTCCCTATATTGAGAGTTCAACTCTGGTCTTACATTACACATGGCAATCCTGGGTCTACCCATATGAGGGGTGTTGGTCCAGTGCCGTGTGACACGTGTGGCCTGAGGAAGCCTTTAACTCTGACATGTGGAACTCTCTTGCACTTCTTGCGGTATCATGGGGTATCCGGTACGAAGGGTACCGACAGACGGCCTAGGACCAAGTCGTCCCGACAAGGTCCTGTTGCGTCTAGGTGTTGGACTGGGCTCAAGGTGCGGCAGATTGATGAGCACTGTGGCTGCAGCAGCGGCCACTGCTCCAACGTCGATGGAGGTGCGTCTGGCGCATGTGAACGCTGAAGAAGAGCTCGCGCTGCAATCAGTGCGTTCTTTGGGATTGAGGTTGATTCAATGACTAATGCTAGGACACTATCCTACAACTGACCAGGAGCGGCTGCTGCTGCAGCAGGTGGTGATTCGTTGTTTCCAGGATGTTGTCCTGGAGCTCCAACTTGTGGATCAGTGGCAGGATTGCCACCAGGACGACGAGAGGTGTCGCCAACTTCATTGCCTCTTCCAGCCCGTGCATCCAGGCCAGTTGAAGCAGCAGCGAAGTTCACCATTGTTGATCTTGAAAGTGTTCAACGAGCAGACCCCCCTACCTGGCGCGCCAAATGTCGAAGTGTGCGATCGACACTTTCTCTGGTACTATTAAGAAGTAGTCCGTGGATGTTCTTTTTTAGGAGGGGTGTAACTCGAAGATCTCAAGAACAAAAGGTGACACGAGGATTTTTACTTGGTTCGGACCGCCTGAGCGTAATACCTTACTCCACGGTGGTGTGTTGTATGCTTGAGTGTTACTGGGCCCGAGTTAGTATGTGTGCGAGTGTCCGAGAGCCCCCTCTTATACCGTGCAACTCAAACCTTTTATATGATAAGGTCTGGCTGTTATAGTGTAACCGAGACCCGAGAGGTGGCCTCGGGCTATTAAGCACCCTGTACACAATTTAGGCACTTAACAATGGTTTATTTGTTTAATAGCGTGCCTTGATGGCAGCATTACCACGCTTGAAGGTCCTCTGATTATGCGTCATTAATGTGGAACTAATGACGTGTTAACTAGGTCTTGTAACAGCTGATTTATAGCCACTTGAATGTCCACGCCGTTGAAGATCCAAGAGTTCTTCCCGTTGGAGAGGTAGGGCCCGTCACGTGGCTGCTCCGGAGCCACCCTTAGCAGGGAGGCAGGTCCGAAACTGCGGGACACGTGGCAACACCGGAGCCATCCTTAGGAGGGAGGCTGGTTCGGCGCCACGGGACACGTGGTAGCACCGGAGCCACCCTTAAGAGGGAGACAGGTTCGGCACTGCAGAACACGCGACAACACCGGAGCCACCCTTAGGAGGAAGGCAGATCCGAAACTACGGGACACGTGGCAGCACCGGAGCCATCCTTAGGAGGGAGACTGGTCCTGCGCCACGGGACACGTGGCAACACCGGAGCCACCCTTAAGAAAGAGGCAGGTCCGACGCCACGGGACATGTGACAGCACCGGAGCTACCCTTAGGAGGAAGGCAGGCCCGGCGCTACGGGGCACGCGGCTTCTGAAGGTCTTCTCTCCTGGAAAGTGGGACTTAGCGCTTCTTCTTTTGGTATGAGAGGGTACCTGGTCCGCAAGGTACCGACACATGTAATGTTCAAATTGTTCTATATTTCTTTATTAATAATTCTGCTTTGTTTCCCTCTTGAGTTGAGATAGATATGTATATACTTATCTATTTATTTAATGAAGATAAACACAACAAATAAAAACATATATTTTAGTGAAACCAACTAAAAGGTGATGTACATTTAGAAACTACTTTATTTCAACTCATGTTTTTATTAAAATTATGTGGGTCAAACATACTCCATTTGATATGTAGCCTAATTGAACTCGCGTTTTAGATACTTGATACAAAATCTAATTGTTTTGAATCGGAATTTAACTATTTGTAGACTTCTAGTGGCAAGTTGGGTAATTTAGAAATAGATATTAGAAGATTTTTGGTAATTTTTATAATTTTGATTTTAATTATTATGTACTTATAGTGGTAGGATGTGCAATTTATAAATTGATATGAAGGGTGTTATTGTCTAAGTTTTGTTATAATGGTAGATGTAGATAATTTGGATCTGTTGACCTAACTGTTACTTTTATTTTACTTCAATTTCTCTGGTCTTACATTTACCTTTTCTGTGATAATTTCTAGAATTTTCATCGATTAACACGAAGGCCTCAAAAGCAGCCTCCAATTAGTAAATATGAGAATTGAACCAAGTCAATAATCTAGAAACAATTTGAGCTAGCTTGCGAGCAAAAATATTGGTTTACAATTAACATGTTTAACTTTTTCACGCCTCAATATATCTTGACAATGGCAGACCAGATTAGTTTTTTATAAAATATGTACGATGACTTTTCCTCATTCTGCATATATGTTGTGCAACATTCTTCATTTTGAAAGTACCAGCGGCATGGCTTTGAAGTTATCGAAGAAAGTAAGTCCAATGACACCCGCCGCCACGCCACCGGGAATTGGATGCGCGCGAGGCAAGGCCAGTCGGCCAGAATCCACCCGCGGTCCCCGCTGACGTCGGCTTCGCTTCCGCGTCCGTCCATTTCTCAGAATCCCCGTTGTTCCACTGGTTTAGTCGTCCCCGTCGCCATCCATCGTCCCTGCAGCAAAAGACCGGCGGCCGCACACATCACACTAGCTCTCGTCTGCCTCCCGCGGCGCATAGGCATAGCTCGTTCGGAGCTCCACTGGCGGGTCACAGGTGCTGCTGCTAAGTTAACATGGAGACGTACACCACGAACGACGCGCTGACGGTTATGGGGTTTGGCAAGTTCCAGGCGCTCGTCCTTGTGTACGCCGGGACGGGTTGGCTCGCGGACGCCATGGAGCTGATGCTGCTGTCGTTCCTCAGGCCGCTGGTGCGCCAACAGTGGGACGTGTCGCCGCAGCACGAGAGCATGCTCTCCAGTAGTGTCGTGTTTGCCGGCATGCTCATAGGGGCCTGTCTCTGGGGCTTCCTCTCCCATAAGTATGGAAGAAGGTAAAGAGGATCTCCGATACAACCTCCAATTTCATACTAGTTGTACAACCAAAACAATTAAAAAAAATAAGCTGTCTAGATTTCAAGTGCTTGAAATTTGGAAAAATTTCAGGCACCAGGTAACTAGTAACTAATCATTACTATTAACCATTAATTTTTGTGATTAATCACCTTAATTTATAGGTTAATCAATTACAAATTTATTTTAATTAATTATTTTACAATTAACACAGTTCTTACAAATTACGGATTAACAATTAATCAAATAAGAAAACAGTTAATCATCTGTCACCTTCGCCGGCCATTCCTGGCCCCCGTGAAACGGAGGCAGTCGTCTGAAATTTAGCCACCCTTCATGCACCTGCTTTCTACTATTTTGGATTAAAAAAAACACTAGCTGGGGCTGTCCCAACGCAATTAATTTGATACGGGAGGGAGTATGTGTCAAGCATGAGTGAGACTGATGTATTTTTCGTTTCTCATTGCGCAGGGCTGCTTTACTGTTTTCGATTCTCGTTACGACCAGAGCGGGTTTCCTAAGTGCTGCCTCTCCTATCTACATATCCTTGCTGGCTTTTCGGTTTCTCGTGGGCATAGGAGTGGGTGGCGCACATGTATTTACATCATGGTTTTTAGAGTTTTTTCCTGCCAAGAATCATGGATCCTGGATGATTGTTTTTTCCTCCTTTTGGGCTATTGGCACACTTTTAAGATTCTATGCAGCACTGCTGCAAATCAGGTCTCCTGCAGCACCTCTTAGATAGCTGACACGTGCCCTTTTTGATCTCAAAGCAGCGCCCCCCATCGAGCCCGCATGGCTGCTTCCGCTCGAGTCCCGCTCGGTCAAACTCGTTGTTTTCAAGCCGGCTCTCGCTGACTCCCGCTGGCTCACGTGAGGGCTCAGGTCCGCTGTTACCCCAAGCTGCACAACACGACCCCTGCACAAACCCCATGCCTGCAACATCATAGAGCGAGGTCGTCCACTACAGGAATCCGGCGATAGGGCATCGGACATATGAGCGTCGGTTGTCTACAGAAACCGACGCACATAAATTAAAGGTGTCGGTGAACCGATGCACTTAGCCGACGACGAATTTTGGACGCCTTTAACGACTAAGTGCGTCGGAGCCGACACATTTAGTGCCTATGTGCGTCGGGTTCGGTAGGCCGACACACTTAAGTTTAAATGCGTCGACTGAGCAGACCGACGCACTTAAGTCGTTATATGCGTCGGTTCTGGCCCAACCGACGCACATAAGTGCACACGTGGCTGCTCCACCGAGCCCGACTATGTGCGTCGGTTGGCTAGAAACCGACGCATATAACGACTTAAGTGTGTCGGTTTCAGGGGCGAACGCATACAATATGCCGTGTGGCCATCTCCCCAGTGGCCATATATAGGCGTCGGTGTAGACCAAACTGACGCACATAACGATTTTTTTTTAAAAAAATGTTTATTTTCTCTCCCTCTCTGGATGGGGAGCCTCCATTTTACACACAACAGCAATATACAACATATCAACATACGACCATACACAAGTTATGAAACATAGCACCATACACAAGTTATAAAACGTATCGAACACAAGCACATCTTAATACAAGCACAACAGTTCGAAAATGAGTAAACGAAATTTATATGTCGCCGTGGGAGCCTCACTCGCATGTCCTCCACTCCCATCTCCACTCGCACCTCCGTCATTAATGTTGAAGAAAGCATCGACACCTTTAGGTGTTCCGTGGTGAGATCTCTGCAATAGATAAAAATGAAATAGAAACTTAACAACATAATATGTTAACTCCTTCTTACTTAATAACATAACTTTAAAAAGGAGAAGCATATTGGTTTGAACTAAAACTTAAACACACTCTCGTATTTCCTCTCACTCTCTCTAACTCTCTCGCCCTCACTCGCTCTCCCACTCTATCTCTTCTCCTCTCCCTCTATCTCTTTCTCTCTAGCTCCCTCTCTATCTATCTCTTCTCTCTATCTCTTCCTCTCCCCCTCTATATATTTCTCTCCCTCTCTATCTATCACTTCATTTCTCTATATGCATTCCTCTCCCTCTCTATCTATCTTCGTCTCTCTCGCTCTCTCACTTGTTCACTTTTTCACTTCATCTCTCCGCTATTATTTCTCTTTTCTTTTTAATATTATGGTAATTGATGTTATAATGAAAATATTATAACAAGTATGCATATCATACATACCGCTGCATCTTCTTATGATGGATGAGTCTGCACCGGAGGAAAAGGCATCGGTGGGAAACTGTTTGAAGTTGTGAGATTATAATTAGAATCATTTTGGAATCAAATAAAGTAGTCAAATGCAAAAATTATAGTTTACCTGGATTATTTTGCTGTAATCCAGAAGCCAGCAGTGACATAAATCCGTAAGGCTGTGGAACATACGATTGACCACTCTCGGAACCCTACAACACAAATAGTTACGATATTGCATTATATAACTGAAGTCAATAAGATAAGTAGTTTTACCTGTGAGGAGCCAATCTGTGGTAGTGGTGGCTGCATTGGTCGAGGACCGAACTGAGAACTCGAGCTACCTTGACCCATGAACTGCATCAAGTAAATTACTTGTGATATCTTTAGTAGATACATTTGTAAATCAAATAATATTTTCAAATAAGAAAATTACATGTTACCTGAGACATATACAAATAATGCATCTGTTGCTGCAACATCTGTGTCTGTTGCTGTTGTTGTTGCAGCAACATCTGTGTCTCTTGTTGTTGTTGCATCTCCTCCTTTGTGCATCTCAGTTCTTCTCGTAATTCAGCCTCTGTAGATGATTGAAATCGACTACCACCAACATTGGACGGTCGTCGTCTAGCATAAGCCTCACGCTCTACATATCCGTCGCCTAACCCAAGTCTACAAAAAAATACAAGTGTGAAGAATCGATATTCATTAACATACAAATCAGCATTAACTTTACACATACCTCCCATGCGGTAGACCTCCGCCGGCATCGTATGCTGCAGCGACATTCAACGGCTCTCTCAAATAGTCTGAATCAGGTCCATGATTCTTTTTGAAACACTCAACATACTTTTGTTGTGATACATTTAGTTACTAGATTAATGTAATACAAGATAAATTGAGTTGATAGATAAAAGCAACAAAGAATCAACATACGTACCAATTTCTGGGTTGATGCCTCATCACATAACACCTCCGGGCGATTTGGGTCTGGACCTTTATGCTCCTTAAGATAAACCTCAAAAAATGTAGGAGGCGTACCAGTTTCAGCTGCCTGCAATATCAAAATCAATAATTTAATAAATGCAATTAATTGAAGGAATCTAAGTATGAATATAAGAATTCATACCATCCTTTGTTCCATCCGAACATAACCATCCGGCCCAAAGAAATGCTTTCCTGACTTGCTCTTTCGGTTTCTTCGGTGTCTATCAGAAATATTTTTAAACTCAGCTGAACCCCAATACCCGCATAACCATTCCCAAGCCTCCATATTCGCACAAATCCAATCCACATGACTTTGCAGGTACTCCTCCCTAGTGAGGTGAATTTTGGCTGCTTCTTTGTTTGTCATAGCCTGGAACATCACCGTCTTGTAGTAGACGGTCACAACCTTGATCTGTGCCTTCGAGAAGGAGTCCTTGACACGTCTCTTTGCTGCATTATGGAAAACGGAACAAGCATATGCTTGACTCACACCCTCCTCCAAACGAAACCTACCCTGCATACAAGTAACAATTAATGTCAAATAACAATAGGATGTAATGTAATGGAAACTAATGTAATGGAAACAATCAAAACAAACTTACCCAGAAAATCTCCCAAACTTTATCCTGACATGTACCCGAATCGCCATACTCTTGAAGCGCATAGTGATCCCAACTATGCGCTGCAATTCTTTGACCATCTACTAATATCATCCCGGGATAGCAAAACCGGATGGCGTTTCCCAACTCGATGTTAACTACTCGTCGATGCCCCTTTCCACTCCATCCAAGCTCCACCCAACACCTAGTACCCTTCGGCCTTATAATTGTCCGCTCGTCTATACTTTTACTTACACCACATAAAAGGTGCCTCCGCAGTCCGTACATAAAAAATAGATAAAATTAGTTAATTGAACAGATATAATGAACTTGTTAGTTAATTAAAAATATTACCTAAAAGGGCATCGATCGGGTTGTCCTAACTCTTCCAGCTCGGCCCTTCTTGCAATCCTGGCATCTCGCTCAGGATCCTCAGGCTCATCTTCTTGCTCATCATCTCCCTCATTCTCACCATCAGAAGAGGTCCACCACCCAACACTATCTGAGCCTCCTCCTGAGACTCGTACTGAGCCTCCTGCTGAGCCTCCCACTGAGCCTCGCCCTGAGCCTCCCACTGAGCCTCCTCCTGAGCCACCTTCCTGCTCCTACTCCTCAGCCTCGCCCTGATCCTCCTCCCCGTACAACTCCTCGTACGTTGGGCAACGATCTGTCACCTGTGGCGGACCTCGTGCAGGCTCGCTTGACGTCGGCTCTGCCACACAACTCAAAAACTGCCTCTTCCTCTGCCCACTGTAAGAAGTACCCTAAAAATATAAATAAAGAAATATATAAAGAAGAAACAATAGACAATTAATTTAATATTTACATGTATGTAAAAAACAAGAACCTAAAACGGGTCCGGCTGGCTCGAAGTAGATCTGGGAGTGGAGGTTGAAGATCCACTACCCTTCTTGCTCTTCTTCTTCCCCAAACTTGGCAAAAGCTTAAACATCTGCGCACATTGTTATAGAAACGATTAGTATACAACATTAGATAATAAATAAAGAATGTATACAATAATATTAAAAATCTAAAAATTGCGTACAATATTATCAAAAATCATCAGCATCAGAATCTGCTTCTGTCACGAGTGTATTAAGATATTCACGTATCTCTTCTTCCATCTCTTCCTCTTCACTCTGTTCCATGTCTTCCTCTTCTTCATCATATCTATCCTGTTCTTCCAAATTCCTTTTCTTCTTTTCCATAATTCTTTGTGATTGCCGAACACGTTTTCTTGAAGGGCCAGCTTGTTCTTCCGACATCAACTCTAACGTATCACTAGCAATTTCTGTGAGTCCTATCCTAGAAGATATCATATAATCTTCTGCTTCCTCGACTTCATCCTGATAGATAATACCGTAATCTTCTTGAATCTCTATATACTCATCATAATGATGAGGGTGCACTTCAGGGTTAACTGTATACACAACCCACCAATTTTTCAAACTTGGATGAGGATAACTTAAATAGTACACTTGTACCACTTGATTCGCAAGTACAACATTGTTGTTATGGGCTGTGTATCGTGACTTGTGGTTGACCTCCACCATTCCAAAATCATCAACTCATGTGCCCGATGTTGGATCAAACCATTCACAGTCAAAAATCACAAGTTGAAGTGTTTTTAGATCGCCAAATGTGTACTCTATTATTTTTTTAAGAACACCGTAGTATTCTGTCACTTTTCCACTACCCTCTACGGCAGTTATCATTACTCCACTATTTGTAGTGGCAGCAAGTGGACGACTTGCTTCTAAACTTGCCGTCCGAAAATGATATCTGTTGATATCGTACCTGCTAAATTCTGTTGCTCTCAATTGACCATGCGACAGCTATCGCAAGTCATCGGAGATGTTGACATCTTTCATACACTACATAAATAAACAAAGTTAGCATCTTATGATAAACATGCAAACTAATATTGAAAGAAAAAACAGATATAAAATTACATGTTCACGGAACTAGTCCACAAAGCTTTTTCCACCGTTTATGCCATGCTGACGCATCTTATCCAATTGACTTTGTGTAGGTTTTCGTGAAGATTTCCAATACAACTTGTCAAACATTTCAAAATATGGTAACACCTCCTCCATGTTGAAAAATATGTAAAGCATGGTGTAATTCCTCTCTTGTGCTGAAATATAATGAGAATTAGCAGCTCCAACACCTTTACCCTTCCATTGAAAAATCTTAAGCTCACTCGTAGATTGCTCTTCTACATTATGATATCGTGTGACACTTGCATTCACGTTGTTGGCACGTGAAAATATTTGCTAAAGAAGTTAGTAATCTCTTTAGCTGCAAATGCTTCTGCAATACAACCCTCAACTCTTGCTTTGTTGCGCACTGTAGCTCTAAGTTTCTTCAATTCTCTTTCTTGGCTATACATCCATCTGAATTGTGCAGGACCTGCTACCAATGCTTCATAAGGTAAATGCACCAGCAAATGTTGCATAACATTCATAAATCCAGGTGGGAACACTTTTTCCATCTTACATACAAGCACAACAATTTCTTTCTCCCACCGTCGCATCATCTTTTTCGACACTTTCTTAGCACAAATTTGTCTATAAAAGTAGCTAAGTTCAGCAAACATCTTCCACAAATCAGGTTTGAAGTAGCCACGAAACATTACCGGGATAAGTCTCTCCATCATAATGTGATAATCATGGCTCTTCAACCCATGCAGTTTACCAGTGTTGAGATTAACACATTGTTTTATGTTTGTTGCATAGCGGTCTAGAAACTTTAGTGTTTTCAACCAACTAAGTATTTGCTTTCTTTCTTCTGGTCGAACACAGTATGGAGCTCGTGGCCTACTTTCATTCCCGTTTGCATTTGTTATAACCTCAAGCCCAGGACGATCGCAAATATCAGCTAAGTCTTTCCTCGCACTCAAATTATCTTTAGTTTGACCAGTAAAATCAAAACACATGCTTATGATGCTTTCAGCGACATTATGCTCCTGGTGCATCAAATCTATGTTGTGCGGTAAAAGCAACGCTTTTGCATATGGTAGCTCCCAAAGAAAAGAAATATGAGTCCAGTTGTGTTCTGTACCGTACCCCTCGAAACCACCTTCAGCGGACTCTTTTAACTTTGCATGCCATGCCATTTTTTGCTCGCTTGTCAATCGACGAGGGGTTCCTTATGTAACACTTTTGCCTTTTCAAAATGATCGTGTATCACTCCCGTAAGGGTGATTTGAAGGAAGGAATCGTCAATGGCAATCAAAGAAGCTGACTTTTCTTCCATACTTCAACCTGAAGGCATCGGTATCAGCCATACATATGGGGCAACACAATTTTCCATTGACACACCAACCAGCCCAAATGTCGTATGCCAACAAATCATGTATAGACCATAGATATGCGGCACGTAAAGTAAATTCACATTTCATATGACTGTTGTATGCCTTTACACCTTGCCATAACTCTTTCAACTCCTCAATCAATGGTTGCATAAACACATTAATTTTCGTCCCAGGATGTTTAGGACCAGGAATGATGGCCGCGAGGAATATGTATCCTTCTTTCATGCACATGTTGGGAGGGAGATTGTAAGGCATGATGAAAACAGGCCAACAAGAGTATGGGTTGTTACTTGTGCTGAAAGGAGTGAAACCATCTGTTGACAATCCAAGACACACATTTCTTGGATCTTTACCAAACTCCGGATCGAAACGGTCTAGAGCTTGCCATGCTGCGCCATCTGAAGGATGTACCATAATATCTTTGTAATCACTCTCACGTAAACCTTCTGAATGTCACCTCATCTGCTTCGCAGTTTCTTTAGAAAGGAACAACCTTTTAAGTCTAGACGTGATAGGCATGTACCGAGGCTGTTTAACTGGTACCTTTGTACTTATTTCCTCCCCATCATCATTGAAAACCTTCACATGTCTAGATGCATTGCAATGCATACGTTGAGTATCGTTCTGGTGTTCCTTCCAAAACAACATGCAATTATTTTCGCACGCATCAATTTTCTCATAACTCATGCCCAGACCTTCCAAAATCTTCTTTGAATGATATATGTCTTCCGTCATCTTATGTTTTGATGGAAGGAGATCATTGATCAACTTCAAAATACCATTGTAGCAATTGTTTGCAAAAATGAACTTAGACTTCAGCCCCATAAGTCGTGTGACCGCCCGCAGAACGGTCACACTAGCGCCCTCATATACTTTTTCATCCGCGGCGGCAAGAAGTCTGTAAAACTTCTTTACCTCATCTGGCAGTGACTGCTCTTCGTACTCTCGAGCAACATCCGTCATCATCTCATCCATCCGATCTTCATTCTCGTTTTCGTCTGACTCACTAGCATGATCCATCTCTCCATGCTCATGCCACACTAGATAGTCAGGCATAAATCCGTGCTTACATAGGTGCAGCATCATTTCAGACCTCTCGAAACGTCGACGATTCTGGCACCTGCTACACGGACATTTCACAAAACGAGCACCACTAGGAAATGCTTGGTTCACGAACCCATTTGCCATTTGTGCCCATTCCAAAGTGTACACACCATCTGAACTTCATCCATCATACATCACCTTACGGTCGTCACCCAATTTTCAACTTATACCTTCAAAGAGGAAAATCATTATAATTAGTTTATTTTTATATTATGTGACGGTCACTACAACTAGGCAGATAGGTCCTAAACCCACCCAAGAGTGGTCGAGTGGGGCGTGCTTATGACGACACGCGTGGTCTGGATCTAGACGAAATTTTGGCAGCATAACCCCGCTGTTATCCACTGCACGCCCGAAAATGGTGCAGCAGAGAACATCAGGGTTATGCCGTCGAAATCTCGTCCAGATCCAGACTCGCATCTCGTCACAAGCCACGCCCCCCCCCCCCCCCCCCCCCCGATCCACTCCCAGGCTGTCCAAAAAGGGACAATTCCAAACCTTCATGTCTCACATGCCAATGGCATGTGATACATGCCGATTCGAAACGGGTAATCAAATTCTATAGGTTACGTTCCTCATTTTCATTTTTCAATAATTTACGAGAGAGGAAAGAACAAGACAGAGGAAGAAAGTTGGTCAGAGTTGAAAGTTCTAAGTTTGGATCCACCGTTCAGACGCGGTTAATTAGTCGTCATCATTATCGCCGTATGCATCTTTGCTCGTCTAAACGCATACTTCACAACTAGAATCATCTTTCACTACAATCCTCTAAAGCTACCATAATTATAAAAATATTTACTATATTACAAACACATAATTAGCCATCATATTGCAAATGCTAAAAAGAAGCAATCACATGCATGATATGAACTTTTAATCACATTCAAATCATATAGCATAATGAATATGAATCACATTCACGAGTTAGCAACTACATAATATGAATCACATTAACAAATTAACACTAATCACAAATTTAATATGCTCACATATTTAGAAACTATTAATCATACTCACATATATAAGTTAAACATGTAAATTTGCATATAATTTGAGAATTAACTATTAATTAATCTTACATATTCACATTATCTATGCAATAAGCTCACACATAGAACATCACATATACAAACTAATGCACCAAACAAAGATCACACATAAAGTTCAAATATATGACTTCATTTTACCTTGTGCGTCGAGGAGGAGTGAACGGGGCGCCGGAGGGGGGGGGGGGCGGACCAAAGGGCTCCACGGGCCAGACAAGGGAGCGACAGGACCGGACCAGGGGGCTCCAGACGCCGGCGAGCGGGGGCGCGGGCGGGGGCGGCGGGCGGGGGCGGCGGGCGGGGGCGGCAGGCGAGGGGCGCCGGCGACGGGCGGCCGGGCGCGGGTGCGGGCGAGGGGCACCGGGCGGGGACGGGGGCGCGGGCGCGGGCGAGGGGCGCCGGCGAGCGGGGGCGCGGACGAGGGACGTCGGCAACGGGTTGGCGGGCGGGGGCACCGGCGAGGCGGCGGGCTGGCGGCGGCGGCGACGTGCGGGGGCGCGGGATCGGGCGACAAGTGTGGGAGGCGCGTGAGAAGAGAAGAACCGCACGAAGGGTTTAGGCCCCTCTTAAGAGCGTCGGTTTGGCCCTGGCCGATGCTCTTAAAGCCTGAGCGATCCGGGCCCACTTAAGGGTGTCGGTGTTGTCCCGGCCGAAACTCTTAGAGGCTCAGTCAGCCGGGCCCGCTTTGAGTCTCACGTGGGGCCCGTTTATGAGCGTCGGTTAGGCCGACACATTTAATATATGTGTCGGTTCGGCCGACGCATATATTATGTGTGTCGGTTTCTTCAAGAACACCGACGCCTCTAAGTTATAGGTGTCGGTTACTCCAAACCGACAACCTTAGACGCGTTAAATGCGTCGGGGCCGACGCATCTATTAAAACCGACACCCTATTCATCGTTTCCTGTAGTGGTCCTAGCCTCGTCGCCGCAGTTTGGACCCACGAGCTTCAACTCCTTGTTCATCGCGCCGCCACAACGACGACACGACATGTCACTCACCACAGCTACGTAGTCGCAACAGTCGTCGCGCTTGGTCTCGCTCCACTGGTAGACTTCCATGGACGACGACGACGCCGACGCTCCTGGCAGACGGAGGAGCTTGACACTGCCATATCCGCCGGCCGGCGAGAGCAGCGAGTCGAGGCTGGTCCAGCTCCTCGACGCCCGGTCGAGGCTGGCGGCAGACGTGGGGAGGCGACGGAGGTGCCCGACCGAGACTGGCGGTGGACGCGGGAAGGTGGGAAATTTCTGGTGAGGACCGCAGCCGATAGGTGAGCGGAGTCGATCGACTCATCCAGCGGATGCAGGTGTGGGGTGGAGCGACGCTACTTTGAGATCCGAAAAGGACACGTGTCAGCTATCTAAAAGGTGTTGTAGGAGATCTGGTTTGCAGCAGTGTTGCATAGATTTTTTTTTCCAATTTTAGAGGTTTCACTTGCATGGGTATGTCATCTTATCTTCCCTCGCTTCATTAATTATACTAGCTATAGTTCTTTTATCACATCGCTTTGTAAACAACTTTAAATGGAGATAGAGTGGAGTAAATAAAAAATGGAGCTAATTTATATGCCTACAAATCCGTAGGATCCTTCTGTGTTCTCTATATATTCCGTATAGGAATATGTTTTAGCAGCTTTCTGGAACTGGAACCATAACTGACAATTTTGAAATTAGCTCATGTCACTGCCATTCAACACAATGGTACTGGTCTGGAGGTGGCGTGTTCCAATTTCTTTACATACTCATATAGTCATATCTATCAATTTGGACACTCCTTACGGCAGATATTTTGTTCTTTCTGATGATAAATTTATTCATTAATATTTCTGTTGCAGGTTGTCATAGAGAAATTAAACTGGAGATGGTTGCTGGGGTTCACAGCCCTTGCATGTTTCTTTCTACTTCTTTTCTTTGCAATTACACCCGAGTCACCACGCTATCTCTGCGTGCAAAATAGGATGTCCAAAGCAACACATGTTCTGGAAAGAATGGCCAGCGTGAATAAGATAGCTCTTCCTCCCGGTGTTCTCACATATCACAGAGAAGTACAGTTTAACCATGCCATACGTACTTCTGATGAGAATGGCGACCTTCCTTCAGAGAGAGTGACTGTACCGTCGTTGGCAGCGATAAAGGCTCAAAATCTGGTGGCACAGCAGCACTGCGGATGCTGTTATCACGTAAACTGCTCAAATCAACTCTTCTCATTTGGTTCGTTTGGTTTGCAGATTCCTTCGCGTATTACGGTCTAGTACTGCTAACATCACAGCTGAGTGACGCAAACAGAAGATGTGCGTCTGGATAGAAATCAGAAGCACGCAAAACAGATGCCGTTGCCGACCTCTACAAAGATGTGTTTATCACTAGTTTAGCAGGTATCATACGTTACCAGCCATAAATATGCTGCAGTGGCTTGTGGACTAGCGTGCTACTAACTCGATGCAAGGCAATGTTCACCCAGGGCCGGCTCTATGATTTTGAGGGCCCTAAGGCAAGCTAGCTTGATGTCAGGGTCGGGGCCCTTGAGTCTATATAGATATTATACTTTCAGTCTCTCTCTCACTCTCTCTCACACACACATATATAATAACAAAAGATTAAACATTAAATATGAAACAGCTAAAAAGATTAACGTCTAACAAATTTTCTTGTTTTTAGCATCTAATGAAAATTTGAGAGGTAAATAGAGCAAATATGATTACATGTCTAATAAAAGCAAACAATAAAAACTCATTACAGACAACTGCTTCCTATGTAGCATTCCTTCCCGAACTTTGCAACCTAAAATTAGAAATGTGAAAATACAAACTAATTGAGGGTCTAATGACAGAAAATTACTTTATGTATAACCATAGCTCGAGCACTTTGTCCATGACTTACCACCTCAGCCTTTGATATGTGACCTGATGGGTGATCGGATCAAGAAAAGGAAGGCAAAAAATAAAACCTAACTGATAGGAACAAACCAATATCCCAAAGTACTCAAACATGTACGATAATTACTACACATGCAGAGATGATGAGTCAAGCCGTCAATGAAATCGAAGACTAAACCTAGAATTTTGTGTTTTTTTTTGGAGAAAGATGTCTCTTCCTTTTGGCCGAAAAACAAGCGGCACTTTAGACAGCGTAATTTGATCAGGATATGGACAACTTGTATCCATGAGAAAAAGAAAAAGAAAAATAACTTACAGACTTGTGTGCTGCCTTCCAACTTATTTTTGCTTGGACCTACCTATTTTACTTAAGTTATCTTAAGCTGAGCAAGTTACAACCTCTAAGAAGAGTACACGATTTTGAACTGAATGCCTAATATACTTATATATGTTTTCAGAATTTCGGGGCCCTTACTTTGGCTGGGCCCTAGGCGGCCGCCCCTCCCGCCTAGGGTCAGAGCCGGCCCTGTGTTCACCAGAAGTTCCAGGCTTAATTGTCTCTGCTGTAATCGTCGACTGGTTTGGCCGGGAAGCTAATATGTGGATCTTGATGTTTGGATGCTGCACATTCCTTGGGCCGCTCGTTGTTCATCAGAACGAATCATTGACCACAGCTCTTCTTTTCGGTGTTGGCGCCTGTGGCATGGGTAGATCTACAGTTTTATGTTTGTATGCTCCAGAGGTTCGTATAAAAGTCTATGTCTACGGCCCAGAGTACTTTTCGTGGTGATTTGATTGTTATGCTATGCTTTAATCTGTCAAAAAATAATCTCAATCTCAATCGCCGAATGATGGGGCAATTCCGGCGGGCATCGGACAACAGTGAGTTGCTAAAATTCAACTTGCATGGCAGACGGTTTACGTGGAGCAACGAACGGCGCAACCCAACAATGGTTCGGATTCACCGTTTCTTCTGTAATAGGGAATGGGATCTCAATTGCCCTGGCTTCAGTTTGCAATCACTTAGCTCTTCAATATCAGATCACGCCCCCCTTTTATTGTCTGCTCAAAACCAGCCCAGGCGCCTGGCATGGTTCAGATTTGAATCGCATTGGCTTTGCACTCCTGGATTCTTGGACACAGTACAGCAGGCATGGCAACAGGATGTGCGCTTCCAGTCCCCCATCAATGCGCTCTCCGCAAAATTGCAGAACACGGCCAAGGCATTGAGAGAGTGGTGCCGCCGGGTCTTCGGCAATGCGCGACTGCGGCTGCACATGGTTAATGAGATCATCCAACGACTTGACACTGCACAAGAAAGTCGTGTACTGTCCGATGATGAGATCGCACTAAGGCACGACCTAAAAATCAAGCTGCTTGGACTGGTTGCTATCGAGAGATCTAGGAGGCGTCAAGCCTCCCACATCATATGGCTCAAGGCAGGTGATGCTTGCACGAGATTCTTCCACTTAAAGGCTAATGCACGGGCGCGAAAGCTATATATCCCAAGTCTGAGAACTACGTCTGGAAACTTAGTCTGGAGCCATAATGAGAAGGAGCCAACCGCCGACGTAATTAAGGGAAAACCGACGTAATTAAGTTACTTACGTCAGTTTAGACCTTAATTACGTCGGCTTTAGCCGACGTAATTGATCGATATTCCTGTAGTGTCTTGACACCAAAGTTGCAAGGACTGTATCCATCAATTGGGCAGAGCTACAATTATGCCCTATCGGCCCCAATCAGCTAGATGCAGAATTCTCTGAACTTGAGGTTTGGAAGGCGATTCAGGAAATGCCGGTAGAAAAGGCACCCGGACCGGACGGTTTTACGATCGACTTCTACAGTGCCTGCTGGCCAATTATCAAAGTCGATATAATGGAAGCTTTTCAGGCTGTGTACCTCCTCAACCTAGGCTCCTTATCTAAACAGAATGGCGCCTTTGTCACGTTGATACCCAAGGCTGATGAACCTGAACATGCAGGAGACTACAAGTCGATCCGTCTTGTTCATTCGTTTGCCAAGCTTCTCTCTAAAGTCCTTGCCACCAGGTTATCAGCGCACATTGACCGTCTGGTATCGCCTGCTCAAAGTGCCTTCATCCGTGGTCGATCCATTCAGGACAACTTCATCTATGTGCGCAGCCTAGCAAGAGAGCACCACCGTAGAGCTGACCCAAGTCTTCTGATCAAGATTGATATTTCAAAAGCATTTGACTCTCTGTCCTGGGAATTCCTAATCGAGCTGCTGGAGAAAAGAGGGTTCCCCACAAGATGGCGTGACTGGATCTCGACAATGCTAGCGTCCTCCCACTCGGCTGTTCAGTTAAACGGTATTGCTGGACCGAACGTCTGGCATCGTAGAGGCCTACGACAAGGTGATCCCCTATCGCCGTACCTCTTTATCCTTGCCATTGATGTTGTCCAGAAGCTGTTCCAGATTGCCACAGACTCCAATATTCTATCCCCCATACGACATGGCATGGAACGACTTTCCCTCTATGCAGATGACGTGGTGTTGCTCCTCAAGCCATGCCAAGATCAGGTCGCATCTGCAATGAGCATCCTGACCAGCATAGGGAATTCTACTGGGCTCAGAATTAACAAGTGAAAACTACTGTTTTTCCCATACAATGTCAAGAGCAGGATTTGAATTTAGCACTGCAGAAATTCCCTGGCCGCAGGGGAACCTCCCCCCCTCAGATATATGGGTCTACCCATATCGTTAGGAAGGCTGCGTATGGTTGATCTTCAACACGTTCTGGATAGAATCCATGCGAAGTTGACATCGTGGCAAGGGCAGCTTCTGACCTTGGGAGGACGTCGTGAACTGGTTAGAACGGTCCTCAGCAGTCTTCCTACCTATGCGCTGACTGCACTCAAAGTGCCAAAGAGGTTCATCAAGGAAATTGACAAGGCTCGCCGTCGCTTTCTATGGGCTGGCAACCAAGACCTCCATAGTGGAAACTGTAAAGTCAATTGGAGCCAGGTGTGCAGACCGACTGATAAGGGTGGTCTGGGGATCGTTGACCTTGATCGCTTCGGCAAAGCGTTGCAGCTCAGGTGGCTATGGAATCAATGGAAACACCCCGATCGACCATGGTCACGGTTAGAAGTTCCAATTGACAGCACTGATCGAGACCTCTTCGCTGCGGCAACTGTGGTAAAAGTGCACTCTGGGTCTCAAGCTCTATTTTGGCAATCGAGCTGGTTGAATGGCATGGCCCCAGCCTCTCTGTGCCCCAACCTCTTTAGACATGCACGCCGAAAAAACAGAACGGTGGCCTCTGCAATGCTAAACGATGTCTCAATTATTGATATATCCCACAATATCACGGTCCCACTATTGCAAGAATCCTCAATCCAGGAAGTCCAATTCAATCCTGGAGAAGATGCCATGGATGAAATATCATGGGCAGCCTCTGCGAACGGCGTGTACTCAGCACGGTCGGCTTACAACCTGCAGTTCGAAGGGAGCCTTCGCTCGTGGTTCCCGAAAGCGATCTAGAAGGTATGGGCACCAACTAAGTCAAAGTTTTTTTGCCTGGTTGATGCTCCAAGATTGACTCTGGACAGCTGCCCGCCTGTTACAACACGGATGGCCTAATGATTACTTCTGTGTCCTCTGCCATCGGAATTTGGAAACTTCATACCACCTGTTCTGGGAGTGTCCAATGGTCGCGACAGTATGGACACTATCCGCCAACTGGTTGAAGTGCCCGAACCTTCACCTGGCAAGATGGCCAGCAGCTAGAAACATTGAGCACTGGTTCCAGGTGAGAACCGCAGGACTGAATCGGGAGGCTACCAGGGGTGTCCGATCCTTGATCATCCTCACATGTTGGACGCTATGGCGTGAAAGAAACAATAGAGTCTTCCAACGCCAGGAACATACAGCAGATCAGGTATTCCAGGCGATACAGAACGAGGCAAAGGATTGGGCTGCTGCTGGCGCCTCACATCTGGCGCAGATCATCGACCACTCAACAGACGGGGAATAGTTCATTCCTCGAACACGCTGTGATACGATGTTATTTTTTCCTTCTTTTGTTCCTTGTCTCCTCTAATCCTAGCCAGGGCTGCACTTTAAGCGGCCTTGACCTGTAAAAACTCTACTCCCTACTTAATTGAGATCATGGGTATTGCCGGGTGTTTTGAAAAAAAA
Organism: Tuctoria greenei; assembly: GCA_036927565.1. Classification (NCBI taxonomy): domain Eukaryota; kingdom Viridiplantae; phylum Streptophyta; class Magnoliopsida; order Poales; family Poaceae; genus Tuctoria; species Tuctoria greenei. Next base: position 118,716,750 of record JAYESD010000002.1, read on the forward strand.
AGCTACAGTTATACCAATGCAGCTAGTGATTTACACACACTGTAGTTTAATTTAAGAGAACTTTTATAATACATAGTGGTGTCTTATTGATATGATGGTGCGTGGTTCTATTCCTTTTTTTTTGAAAGCTCGGAAATTCTGTTCCTTATATCGGTATCAACTGTCTATAAACAATTACCCTTCTATTATGCTACAGATAAACGGTTGGATTCATGCACAAGCATAATGAAAACTTGGAAATTAGCAAAAACAGGGCAGAATTATTTTTCTATCTAGAGCACACACTTTTCAAAATCATTGATGAGTTACGTGAGTTTCCTAGCATCGGAATTAAGGTTCAGAACAGAGTACACTATAAGCCTATATTTCCTGAGGACAAAGGTCGGGGTTTAGCTCTGATAATGATCTGAATCTGTTCACATATCTGATCATTGTCCTCGTCAAACATAACTGCTAGCATTTAAGTCTCCATCACATTATCACAAACACATTCGCTATGGCTAACTATTTCAGTTGGATCTTTTTAATGTCTGAACATTTTTCCTTGCAACAGAGTATTCATTTCTGACGAGCTAACTCCATTCTTTCCTCCTCTCTACAGGTGTACCCAACATCAGCACGCTCAACGGGCGTCGGAGTCGCAACCGGCATCGGTAAAATCGGCGGCATCGTTTGCCCTCTTATCGCCGTCGGCATGCTGCGAAGCTGCCACCAAATGGAAGCCGTCGTGGTCTTTGAGCTGGTGTTAGGGTTTGCAGCAGTTGCCTGTATCCTCTTTCCTTTGGAGACCAAGGGCCGCGAGATGAAGTGATAGCGTGAAACAAAACATCGCTGGCACTGTGGTAGACTTGTAGGCCCCTAGTTCATCATGTTAGTGTTTGCGATTCAGGTCATGTGTGCAACAATCACGACCGAGTCTATCTCCCCCAACACGCTCTGATCGGGAGCACAACCGACTCCCGTTCGATGCGGCTTCCTCTCGCCCACACAATAATAAATAGAGGAGAGAGGCCGGGGCTTTAATCACAAGTTGATTAAGTGCCTAAAACTCTCCCCACAACTCTAATCCGATCTGTTAGACCACGGAGCGAGGGGAAGGCCGCTGCCGCTGTATCTGCACCGGGCCGCCACTGCATAGTCGACCTCCCTGCGCCACCGATCGTCCTGCGCCAAGCTACCCTTCTGCGACCATCCATTAGATCCCAATGACATCTAATGAATCCACTGACGGTAACCCTCACATCTATCCCCTAATTCCCTAAGCATCTTTTACACCATGTGTGATTTGTTCTTGTGCTAGATTGTTGGATCATTAGTCTAAATCATTAGCACATTGTTCAATTATGCTAAGTATGATTGCCTGATTCGTTTATGCCTAAGTTCTTCCCGATTAGGTGTTCCTAGCATTGATTCTAATCATCCTAAGACTTAACATTGGTATGAGAACCGTGCTGGTGAACCCTAATTTGGTAGTTAGATCTAAATTAGATTAATTAAGTTTCTAATCATGTTTTAATTAGGGCCTAGTCTCTGTTCCTTAAGATTAATTTTAGTTAAGTTGTTTTTCGCAACAATTAGAAGGAGGGGAATCAATTTTTAAGTTTTCGATTTCGGCTAAATCTTAGAACTCCGAACACAATCCAAATAATCCAAAATTAGAAAATTAGACAGGGGAAAATAACTTATCTGGATAGGGTGGCTTTAGCCACTGTTGTCTTCCTCAGAGCAGGGTTAGGGTTTACCTAACCCTAGCGGCCTCGACAGCGCCCACCCTTTGAATCTCCCAACAGAGTTACAACAACAGCGCTGCGGCCCTCAGACACGACGCTAGGGCTTTGGGGTCTAAGCCCCAACCCTAGTCGCCTATTCCATCTGCCGCCGCCACCTTAGAGCGTCGGGTTAGGAAACCCTAACCCTAGACGTGCTTCTCCCTCGGCGGCACGACGTGCGCGCCATGGTGGAGGTCTTGATGGTGCCGGAGAATCCCTACAAACAAGCACCCAGAACCCTCCGAGGCCGCACTAAGGTTTTGGGTTCAACCCTAACTCTAGCTCGCGGGTTTCCTTCGACGGCGACTGACCGACGCCACCTCGACCGACGGCGAGCACCTCGCGGTGTGATGGTGCGCTGACGGCAAGGGCACGACCGTGCTGGAAGTCATCGCGGAGGACCTCTCCCCCTCAGATCTGGCGAGCGCAACAATTTTCCTCAACGACAAACCAGCCAGCGCCATTGGCACCGACGGAGAACCATCTCGGTGGGAGCTCTTTCGCCGGCGACGATGGCACGGCAGCACCGGAGGTCCCGCACCGCTTGCCTCGCTCGCGTCGCCGCCGCTCTCTCTCTCACTCTCGCTCGATCGGATGAGAGAGAAGTGAGTGGTGAAATGAATTAGCGTTTGCGAAAGCCGCGGTTGGAGAAACTTAAGTACCGTCCGAAATCGATGCTCAGCCGTCGTATCGAGAACGGACGGCTCAGATGAGATGGCGCATTAGGGTTCCAAGGAACTGGAGCCGTCGGATCGAAATCCGACAATCTGCAGCGCGCGTAGCCTGCCGCTTAAGAGAAATGGGCTCCGAGCCCATGCAGGATGACTAAAAGGGCCGGTGGGCTGCCCTTTCAATTTTTAAGGATTTTTCAGATTATAACACAGGACGAATCAAGCTTTGGGCCATTTTAAGTAGTGGGCCGCACACTGAAGTTTCTTATTTATTTAGTGATTTTTTAAGAAGTGGGATGGGCTGTATTAAGGAATGGGCTGAATTTTGGGTTTTAGCCCCTTTAGAATTTTCAGCATATCTCTATTTCCAGAATATGTTTAATATGGAAAATTAATTCTAGAAATTAGAAAAATGATTAGGAAATTAGTTAAATAACTGAGAAAATTTAAGAAATTTTGTGTGATAATTGTGTGCTTTTTGGATTGCGTAGTTTCTGTAATTTTCTGATAATTATTGTTATAAGTATATTTTCTCAGTTATTTAAATTCATTTAATTGCTATTAAGTATTTTGCAATTAATTTCCAAAATTTAAGATTATTTAGCTTCAGCTGTTATTTAGTAGTAAATTTAAATAAGTAGCCAACGTGAAAATTTAAATCCGCTAGAATTTTAAGATTATGTATGTTTTGCATGGAAATTAAATAAGTAACCAACGTGAAAATTTAACTTTTCCATGCTTAAGTTTATTTTCAGTATATTTGCACTATATTGGATATGTCTTCATGAATTTTAAGTATGTTTACATGGAATTTAAAGTAACCAACGTGAAATATTTCCATGTTGTTTAAGTTGTTAAGTGAAATGGTTTTGTTGAGTAACCAATGTGAAAAACAAATTTATGCCGTTTCTAATTGTTTGAGTGCAATTTTAAGTATGTGCTGCATTATATGTTGTTTTAAGTCATTTTCTAACTCCTATGTTTATTTTATTAAGGTGTCTCCAATGTGGTAAGTCTCATTGCCTCCACAGAGCCTCTCAGGGTCACAACAACGGGACATGGAATGAGAGGCTTCGCATGAACTTAGCGATTGTAAATCTTGACTTATGCCTAAGGAAGGATCATCCTGTTGATCCTGAAGTCCCTATTGCTCAAAATGAGAAAACCAATGAGCAATTTGCACTAAGAAAAGAGGAGTACATTAAGCTTAAGGAAAAGTACCATAAGGACCTTGAGGCTTGGGAGGAATCCAACAAAAAATGCCTCATGGTCATTAAGGCCACCATTTCTGAGTCCATAAGAGAAGCTATTCCCGACTGTGAGTTGGCTATTGAGTATCTTGCCAAAGTCAAAAGTCAGTACACATGCTCCACTTAGATATTGGAAAGCACTCTTCTCAAGAGGCTTGTTTATGAGAGATACACTGGTGGGGATGTGGGAGATCACATCCTTAAGATGAGTAATTTGAATGCAAACCTCAAGACTCTTAACTTAGCCATGCCTGATGAGATGCTTGTGCATTTCATCTTCATGTCTCTGCCTAAGGAGTTTGAGGCTTTTGTAATAAATTACAACTCTAATAAGATAGTTGGACATTAGAGAAGGTCATGGCTATGTGCGTTCAGGAGGAGGAGCGCATAAAGGGTAAGGGTGTAGACTCCATCAACTTCACCAAAGGTAAGGGTAAGGGAAAGGGAAAAACCTACTCTACATCTCCCAAACCAGATCCTCTTCTAAGGGTAAAGGGAAAACTCCTTAGTCTTCTGGTTCTATGCTAAAACCGGATCAGTGCAAGTTTTGCAAAGAAAAGGGACAGCGCCTGAAGGACTATTTTGGCTTTGTCAAATGGTATGCTAAGAATGGTAAGGATGTTATTATTTTTATAAATGAGTCCCTGCATTTATCTTATTCACGATCTACTTGGTGGATTGACTCAGGTGCAACTGTGCATGTTTGTAATTCTATACAAGGATTAAGTACGATGAGGACTATAAGAAGAGGGGAAAGGACCATCAAAGTCACTGATGGGCGTGAAGCTGAAGTAGAAGCCATTGGAATTTATCCTCTTAGACTTAATTGTGGTTTCATACTTAGGCTCCATGATGTTCTTTATGTTCCTAGTTTAGAGAGGAAATTGATAACAATCTCATGTTTGGATAATTGTAGATTTGTTTGCCATTTTGGCGAGGACAAATGCTCCATTAGTTTGAATAATAAGATTGTCGGTCTTGCCTTCAGACAAGACATGCTTTATTTGTTATCCACTCATGATAATGTGAATGTTTCAAGTAATGGTCAAATTCCCGCTAAGAATGATATAGGAAGAAACAAACGCAAGAGAATCGATTTCGAAACATCATCGAAATTATGGCATTGTCATTTATACCATATTTTGAGGGGGAGGATCGAACGCTTAGTATCTCAATCGATCTTACCTCACTTAGATTTTTCAGATTCATAAGAATGCATTGATTGCATTAAAGAAAAATTTGTTAAAACTATAAACAAGAACGCCATACACAACACAAAAAATTTAGAAATTATTCACACGAACATTTGTGGTCCGTTTCCTGTAGTCTTTGTAGACGGATATGATTCATTCATAATGTTCACGGATGACTACACTCATTATGGTTACATTTATCCAATCAAGGAGCAATCTGAAGCATTGGATAAGTTTAAGATATTTAAGGCTGAAGTAGAAAATCAGCACATTGTTAAGATTAAGGTAGTAAGATCCGATCGTGAAGGTGAGTACTTTGGTCGACATAACCATATGGTCAGGTTCTTGGACCCTTTGCAAGGTTTTTACAGGAACATGGCATAGTTACCCAGTATTCTACACCAGACGAACCTCAGCAAAACGCTGTTGCAGAACGTAGAAACCGTACCCTTATGGACATGGTAAGAAGTATGTTAAGTTATTCTACATTACCGGTTAGCCTATGGATGGAGGTGTTAAAAACCGCCATTCATGTGCTTAATCGGGTTCCCACTAAGTCAGTACCTCAGACACCGTATGAGATGTGGACATGACGTAAGCTCTTATTAAACTATTTTCATATTTGGGGCTGTCCAGCTGAGGCTAAGATGTTTAACCCAAACATTAGTAAACTGGAATCGAGAACAGTTAGTTGCCATTTTATTGGCTATCCTGAGAAAAGTAAGGGTTTTAGGTTCTATTGTCCAGATCGACATACTAAGTTTATAGAAACACGACATGTCGTATTCTTAGAAGACACTATGATCAGGGGGAGAACGGTACGACGATAAATAGACTTTGAGGAGGAACAAATTAGTTGACCTGCTCTGATGATTCAAAAGCTATATTTCACCCTACCTATTGTCGTTGTGCCACCGGTGACGGCCACTAGTGACAAGACACCTATTGCTGCACCTCTATCGGCCACAACAGAAATAAGTGAGGTTCCACCTTCTCAGGCTATTGAGGATATGGTCGAACAAAATGAGGTTCAACAATAGCCTCCATCCTCAGATGATGCTCAAGTAAGAAGATGACAACAGATGATGCTCAAGTAAGAAGATGATAAAGGGTGATAGCTTCTGAGATATCGTTAAGAACTTCCTACATCGTTTTTTCCTTATGATAGAAAACTTGTCGGTTTCGTTCGCACCAGATGATCCAATAGATAAGGAGAACCAGTGACCGTGAGGCCCGAGCGCGTTGTCCTGACTCTGGAACACTAAGTTTCTGGAACCATGAAGCTAGTTCCGCAAGGCTGCTCCAGCTTGAAGGGTTGAGGGAGCGCAAACCATAATTAGTGGCCACCGATGTCCAAACCTGCCTCGAGACCAGGCACTCCATGAAGAGGTAGAGAGCAGTCTCCATGTTTCTTAGGCAAGGGCATAAAAAGTTATTCGGCCAACCCCTCTGCTGTAATGGATGCGCCATCCACAGCCGGCCTTGCACCAACAGCCATGCAAGGAATTTGCATTTGGGTGGTGCCCAAGGTCTCTAGATATTTGTCGGGTACCAAGATTGAGTACTACCTTCGAACTGTAACTCGTAGGCGGAGCACGCCAAATATTTGCCATTAGCAGCAAAGGTCCATGTGATGACATCGTTCTGGTGAGGGTCATCGAACAACTCAACACCTTCCAGTTCCTCCAAAAGCTGGGTCAGCTCAATCAAAACCTCCACGAACAGATGATGTCAGAATCCTGCATACCAGGTACCCCACAATACCGCAAGAAAAGCCAAAGAGTTCGAGATTTTGACATTTGGCATGCCAGGAAGGGGTTGCCTGAGATTTCGAGATGGTGAATTCCATCGCAGGATCGTCCAACGGCCATGCTGAGCAGCCTGCTGGAGAAAATCCCTCCAACATGTAGCAGTCGGCTAATGTTGTTGTCCCGACAGGTGTTGTTCCACCACCACCACCACCACCACCATCGCAGCAAGATGGTGTGTTTACGTCGGTCACTGCATCGACGAACAACCCAGAGAACGCGCTGAATCCAACACAGACTCTTCTTCAGCGTCCACCTGCACCCGGAGCACCTCAGGGTGCGATGGAACAGTGGGGTACTGATGCACAGCATCTGGTTGCAGCCGTAGCCAATGCCATCAGTAACCAAGGTCCGCCCTGTTGGGCAGGCACCTTCAAGAAATAGGACCTTGTTGGTAGACTTGGTCCTCAAGTGTCACAGCACAGGAGGCGTGTGCCCTCCCAGCAAGTGACGTCACTGCCCTCCGGGGCACGCCACACTCACACGACATCGAGGCTCTCGACCTATGATCTTCGATCAGAGCTCGACCGCCGGTACATGAGGCAGGATGGCCCCATCCTCATGGAGCGCACTCGAGAACTGCTCGTGAAAACCCTTCTCCCTTTGGGAGTATGGGGCGGTTGTTCGGCTCTGGCCATGCACCTTTGCATGATTGAATGGCCACCGAAGTTCTGGCCTCATCTGCTGGAGAAGTACGACGGGACTGTTAACCCTGTCGAGTTCCTCCAGATCTACTCCACTGCCATCCTCGCGGTTGGAGGCAATGAGGCTGTGATGGCCAACTACTTTTTGGTGGATCTAATCGGGAGAGCCAATTCCTGGTTCATGAGTCTTCCGCGTGACTCCATCAACAGTTGGGCGGAGCTTTGCCGCCAATTCACTGCCAACTTCGAGAGTTCCTACACCCGACCTGGAGCTGAGTTGGATCTGTTTGCCGTACGACAAAAGTCGGAAGAGTCATCGCGATCATTCATCCAGTGGTTTTTCTCAGGTACGAAACACAATCCGTTCTATCTCAAACGCTTCCGTCGTTGTCGCATTTCGATAGGGAGTTAGAGATAAGAAGATGCTAGAGAAGCTGGCAACAAAAGAAGTTAGCAGCGTCATGAAGCTCTTCAGCCTAGCCGACAAATTGCTAGGGCTGTGGAGGGCTGGGAGATGCACTCAAATCTAGATCCGGAGGCTGGTAAAAACTCCTCCGGCAGTGGAAAAAAGAAGAAAAAGTTCAACGACAAGAAGAAGTTGTCAGCCGGCATGCCTACTGCTACTGCAGCTGTAGCTCTGGGTGGCCAGGGGCCACACCCTGAAAAACGTCCTCGACCAACGTCTGAAGATGACGACGGTCAAAAGATGTGGTGTCCGATTCACGAAACAGACACCAACAATCTTGAAGATTGCCACGAGGTCTAGTGCCTTGTTGAACGCTTCAATAAGCGCCGAGAAGAAGCTCCTTTCCGCCAATGGGAAGTAAAGCAGAAGGTCGACGAAGCTCCGGCTGATTAGGAGCTAGGCTTCTAGGACCCCAAGAAGGTCCTGAAGGCCGTTTACGACACCATCGATGATGATTATTACGTCTTCGACAATGAGCATCAGAAGACTCTCCATACAATATATGGACGGTCGTGGGATATTACCTCTCGGCGCATCCTCAAGACTATGCGTCGGGAGATGGCTGCTGCAGCTCCCACCGCCAAGGCAAAACCCCATCGGAAGTGGATGGACACTGCCATCACTTTCAATGCTTCTGACTGCCCAAGAAATATGACCGGAGCTGGCCAACTGCCGTTGATGGTTTCTCCTACCATCAACAACGTCCAGCTCTATCATGTCTTGGTAGATGGAGGTGTGGCGCTCAACCTCCTCACCTACGAAGCGTTTGTGAAGATCCAACTCAGTCTCTCGGACCTTCGCCCCTCATGTCCCTTCTTCGGGGTAGGTCCGGGAGCTATTACTCCTCTCGGATCCATTACACTCCCAATGACCTTTGGGACTCAGGAGAGCTACAGGACTGAGAAATTGGTCTTCGACGTAGTGCACATCAACCTTTCCTTCAACACCATCCTAGGTAGGCCAGCCCTGTATAGGTTTATGGCCGCAACTCATTATAGCTATTTGGTGTTGAAGATGCCGACCCCTTCAGGCGTCCTCCGGATTCGCGGGGATCGCACTGTGGGAGTCACCGCGCTGGAAGAACTCCACGCGCTTGCAACAATGCAGGAGGATAGATCTGGCAAGGAGAAAGCTGCTCAACCTCCGACCTCTCGTCAACGAGGCTCAACCTCTGCACCATGTGTGCAGCCAAGCGGCGACACTGACATTCCTCTCAAAGTCGTCCAAATTTGTTCTGATGCTGCCTAGACCACTCGTATATCGGGAGGTCTGGACAAAAAATAGGAATTCGCGCTCATCACTTTCCTCTGGGCGAATGTTGACATGTTTGCCTGGCAACCGTCCCAAATGTCTGGGATCCCTAGGGAGGTGATTGAGCACAGCCCGAAGATATATCCTGACGCCCGACCAATACATCAGAAGCCCCAGAAGCAATCAGTCGAGCGGCAAAACTTCATCAGAAAATAAATCAAGAAGTTGCTCGAAGTTGGATTCATCCGGGAGGTTCATCATCCTCGGTGGCTGGCAAATCCAGTAGTTGTAACAAAGGCTGGTGGGAAGCTTCGGATGTGCATAGACTACACCACCTTGAATAAGGCATGCCCCAAAGACCCATTTCCACTACCTAGAATAGACCAGATAGTGTATTCCACCTTCGGGTGTGAGCTATTGTTTTTCTTAGATGCATATTCTGGATATGATCAGATCCAAATATCTAGGGAATATGAAGAGCATACTGCCTTCATAACAATAGATGGATTGTATTGTTATACTGTTATGCCTTTTGGACTCAAAATTGTCGCTTCAACTTTTGTGCGAGCCATGCACAAAACATTTGGAGAGCTCATTAGGGACTTGGTGGAGGTCTATGTCGATGACATCATCGTGAAGGTGAAGAACAAGGAATCACTCCTTGACAACCTGCAAGCCGTCTTTGACAAGCTGCGCGTGATGCGCACCAAGCTAAACCTTGACAAATGTGTCTTCAGGGTTAGCTCCAGGAAGCTCCTTGGATTCTTGGTGACTCACCGAGGAACTGAGGCAAATCCGGTGAAGATCAAGGCTATTGAAGAGATGGGGCCCCCAACCCGCATCAAGGATGTCCAGAAGCTAACTAGATGTCTAGCTGCGCTCAGCCGGTTCAACTGAAGACTGGCAGAGCGGGCACTACCCTTCTTCAAGTTATTAAGGAAGTCCGGGCCATTCCATTGGTCCGAAGAAGCAGATAAGGCATTCCAGATGCTCAAGCAACTCCTCACTATACTACCAATATTGGTAGCCCTAGAGCCCGGTGAGCCTCTTTTGCTTTACATGTCGACAACTATGGAGGTTGTCAGCATGGTCCTAGTCACGGAGAGACTGGAACCATATTCAGTTCAGGAGTTGAGACCCCTTTCGGGAGGGTCCGAAGCTACCTGAAGGCGAGTCTGGGTCCCAGCCCTAACGCGTGGATCCTAAAAGCAAGCTACCCGAGGATCAACATCTCTCATCTGAGTGAGTTCTAACGGCTGAAGAAGAAGTTCTGGACCCCTTCGGGAGAGTCCAGAAAGCTCAAGGAGAAGGTTTGGACCCCTCCGGGAGGGTCCAAGTTGATGAAGAAGAAGCTTCGGGCCCTTCCGGGAAGGTCCGGACAGTCCAGCAGCCAGTGTACTTCATCCGCGAAGTACTGCATGACGCCAAGACTCGGTACCTTGAGGTGCATAAACTTCTCTATATAGTTCTTATTGCCTCAAGGAAGCTTCATCACTACTTCCAAGCCCACAAAATATCAGTGGTAACCTCCTATCCACTGCGTGCTATATTGCATAACCCCAACTCTATGGGAAATATTGCAAAGTGGGCAGCGGAGTTGGCAGAGTTCGATCTCGAATTTTTGCCTCGATATGCTATCAAGAGTCAGGCATTGGCTGACTTCGTGGCGGAGTGGACCCCTTCATCATCAAATCCAGGGGGCCACAGTGAGCAGAAACCGGAACCCAAGGTCTTGGTCTTCACTTAGCCTCACTAGACTCTCTACTTCGACGACTCCGTGCAGAAGCAGGGGGCTGGAGCTGGAATCCTTCTCCTCAATCCGACCGGGGAGAAGGTCAAGTACATGGTACACCTTGACTTCAAGGCAACCAACAACATGGCGGAGTATGAAGCTCTCATCTACGGGCTCAACGTGGCATTATCATATGGCGTCAAGCAGATGATGGTGAAGGGTGACTCGCAACTCATCATCAAGCAAGTTAAAGGTGAATGCAGTTGCAACAACTCTCAACTCGCTGCTTACCTCCTTGAAGTCCAGAAGCTACAGAAGGACTTCCACGTACTGGACCTCTGCCATGTCCAGTGGCTCAACAACGCTGAAGATGATGAACTCTCGACAAAAGCTTCAACCATGGCTCAAGCTCCCGACGGAGTTTTTGTTAGGAGATTGTCAGGACATAACGTTCAGCCTGACGAAATGAGTGATGGGGGCGTGACCAGCACCCAGAAGCTGGCGCTCCCGGTGACCCTGTTACCATGGCGTCCACCAAGGATCGTAGGCGCTACAGAAAGCTCCGAGCAACCCAACGCGCAAGATCCGGAGGCTCAAGTTAGCTCCAATGCATGGATCCCAGAGATTCGAGGCTACCTGAAATATAACATCCTTCCTAAAGATGGTGCTTCCGCTGACCGAATCGTCATATTGGATAAAAGATACATGCTAGTAGAAGGGGATCTCTGCTGGTGCGGTGCCAACGGCGTTCTAATGCGGTGCATTGTCTAGGAAGAAGGCCACAAGCTTCTTGTGGAAATCCATGGAGGCGAGTGTGGGAACCACGCGTCTTCCCTCACGTTGGTTGGTAAAGCCTTCCGACATGGATTTTACTAGCCTACATCACTCCAGGATGCAGTTGAGTTGGTAAAAAAGTGTGAAATGTGCCAGTTCCACACGAAACAGATTCGCACACCGGCTTAGTCGCTGCAAATGATACCTCCTACATGGCCATTCGCTGTGTGTGGGATGGACATTTTAAGACCTTTCCCAAAAGTCGTCAGAGGTTACAAGTCCCTGTACGTCGCCATTGACAAATTCACTAAGTGGTCCGAGGCTACTCCAGTGGTGACAATTAACAAGCAATCTACTATCAAGTTGTTGAAGTCCATAATCTACAGATTTGGAGTTCCAAACAAAGTCATCACAGACAACGGAACCCAATTCACCAGTACAGCTTTTCAAGACTATTGTGAAGATCTCAGCATACAAGTCAGCTACGCATTAGTAGCACACCCAGCAAGTAATGGCCAAGCTTAGAGAGCAAATGCAGAGATATTAAAAGGACTCAAGACGTGCACATATGAGCGCCTCAAGAAACACAGAGCCAACTTGATATAAGAGATTCCGTCAGTACTGTGGGCGAGCAGGACAACACCCAACCGGTCAACTGGATAGACACCCTTCTTCTTGGTGTACGGAGCTGAAGCGGTCCTTCCTCTGGAGATCACCATGGGGTCTCTCCGGGTCCGGACCTTCAATGAAGCTGCGCAGGACAAGCTCCGACATGAAGACCTTGACCTCGTCGACGAGGGAAGGTGCCAAGCAGCTGTTTAGAATGCACGATACCGCCAGGCGCTCTGGCGTTATCATCAAAGGCATGTGCGCAACCAATAGCTCGAAGAAGGTGATCTGGTGTTGCGGAAAATACTGACTCGAGAAGGGATGAACAAACTCTCCCCAGGCTAGGAAAGTCCCTTCCGAGTTATCAAAGTTTTCCTCCCCAGATGCGTTCGCTTGGCAATAGAGGATGGGACCCCGCTTCCCAATCCATGGAACATCGAACACCTCTGTAAGTTCTATGCTTAGTTTCACGGAGGTGATTCTGTACTTACACATAATGTAAGTTATAGAGTCTATGGACAGAGTCGGATAGGTCCTTAAAAAGAACATCCCAACCCCCCGGGAGGGTTCGAACAGCTTGAGCACACTTAACTTGGTCCTTGTACTTTAAGTGTACCTTACCTACCCTGGGTTAGAACAAGATGAATAGCATGCTTATCTTGGTTCTATACCCAAAGTGTGTCCTTGTCTCCCTATAATTCGAACCTATAATGAAAGACATTGATGTGTGAAAACAGACTCAACGTGCATTAATTTTGTACAGGCTCATTTCTTGTATTATCTTTTCCTTCTTGTCTATAATGAAGTTGTGCAACTCTTTTTGATATTTAGTCTGAGTGATTCGTATGATATACAAGTTATATTGTTGATCTTCTTTTGGATCTTAGCATTGCTAGCTGGTCTACTCGCCTGAAAACCAAAGCCAATGAAAGATCTGGAGTGTGTTATCGACTTAGACTGGTCAGGCACCCTAAGTACGCCACTTTACCTATATCCTGGCAGGTCCCAGTAGGGCGGGTCCAAAAAGCATTCAGATCTAAAGAGATTACACTAATATACTTGTTATAATGTTGAATTCCTTCGGATCTAAAATTCAAATAAGAACAATAAGCCGAAAATAAGTTATAGATGAGAGGACGAATTTTACTGTTTTTCTTGTTTTTAATGCGTAGGAAAAAAGAGAAACTCATGGCGATGGTGGATGATGTCGGAGATGCTAAGCTTCGACAACCTCTAGGGGGTTCGTCGTCGACGTTTCATACGTTGAAAGTGGATGTCATCGGAGCTAACAAGCTCCATCCACTCCCATGGGGGCCAGCCGTCGATCTGAAGAATTCATGGCGATCTAAACAAAGATGGTGGAGAAATCACCCTGAGGGGGAAAGCCGTCGATGTTTCTAAGCATTGACAGTGGACGCCGTCGGATCTACCATGATCCGACAACCCCCAGGGGCTCACAGTTGACATTTCTAAGCGTTGACCGTGGGCGCCATGAGATCTACCAAGCTCTGACAACCCCCAGGGGGCTCGCCATCACCGTTTCTAAGCGTTGACAGTGAGTGCCGTTGGAACTACCAATCTCTGACAACCCCCGGGGCCCGCCGTCGGCATTTCTAAGCATTGACAGTGGGTGCCGTCGGATCTACCAAGCTCCAACAACCCCCAGGGGGCCCGACGTCGATGTTTCTAAGCGTTTATAGTGGGCGCCGTCGGACCTAACTAGCTCCCACAACTCCCAGGGGGCCCGCCATTGATGCAACAAAGGGTCCCTGGAGATGTCGGAGGTAAACTTCGGAACTCGGAGCTATCGTTTTGGCTACGAGCGAGAAGTGAAGTCATCAAGACATTGTCAAATCCTTTCGTACATGTTCGCAATCAAATTGTCTACATCTACCAAGGGGCCAACAATATAAAGGGCAATGCATTGAAGACATACAAAATGGAATTCATTCATTCAAAAGAGTGGATTTCATTCATACAAAATGAGGATTACAAATGAAGGCATAAGAAAAAAGCCCTAGCTACTTGAGGTCTATGAAAAAACGAGGCAACTTTCTGGGCAGCTTCTTCAACGCTGGCCCTTGCGGCGTCTTCTTCTTCAACAACGAGTCCTTCGACTACTAGATCCAGATACATATGGGGGTCCTGACTTTTGAAACATGTCAGCACATATTCGACAACGTTCTTGGCCAAGTATTCCCCTCCGTATCCAGTTTGTCGACAATGACATCACCCATTGCGTCCAGCTTGTTGCCGGCAGAGCTCTACGCCACCAGCGCCTTGTCTAGCTCCGACTCCAGGTTAGTCGGACGTACCGGACTGAAGCCAGGCGGCACCAAAGCTCTGTTAGCATGCCCCCGGAAGTCCCAGACTTGCTGGGACTCAGTTTCCCTCGAGCTCTTTAGTTCCTCTAGTGACCTTCTAGCGGCCGCAAGCTCCGAACTCTCCTGGGCGAGGCGCTTGACCTCCTTAGCATGTTGCTGGATCCTTTCGGCCACATGATTTTCTCGATCAGCAAGCTCCGTCTCCCGGAGGTGAATGCGGTTCTGGTGATCTGCCAGGTCCTTCTCCCTGCCCTTCACCCTGTCCTCTCTAGTAGAGACATCAACCTCTCTCTTGGAGATTTCTTGTCCCACCTGGCAAATCCTTTCTTTCTCCTAAACGCACTTCTATTCAAATTGTTTAAGGCATTCAGCCAAACTCTGCTCACCCAGCGGCAGCATCTGGGCGAGCTCCTCCTCCCTCTTTAAGAGGTCCTCCTCCTTCTCCAGGAGCTTTTCCTCCTTCTCGTCGAGAGCTCTCCGACGCTTTAGGAGTACTTCATTCAGCTCACTAAGGCTGTCCTGATGATCATCAGTAGCCTCGTTGGTCTCCCTAGCATGCTCAAAAATCTCTCGAGCCTTCTGGTCGAGAGACTTGATGGCAGCCTCTCGCTCATTCAACAGGCGGTCCAAAAGAGCCAATCGAGCCTTCTCCTTGACCACCCATTCCCGCTGTTCTGCGAGCCTTGATTGCGTTAGCTTCGTCTCGAAATGAAGCCTATTCTTCGAGAGTCTTGCTTTCGTGGAAGGCAAGCTGGACTTGGCGGAGACTGGAGCAGGCGTTGTCTATAGACAATGCCAAAGGAATTGGCTCTGGACCAGCCTGTACCTCATCCGCTGGCTCAAGCGGGTCTTCCGAAACTACTGAGGGGCCCCAAGGCGCAAGCTCCATCTCCAGCAACTCAACGTCAGCTGGACCAATCGATGGAAGCTCTTCCATCTCCACTGCACTCGGAGTTGATGAGGAAGGTCCCACTTTCAGATCTTTGATTGTTGGCTCAGTGGGTGGAGGACCCGCGACCACCTCCTCTGGGTGCTCCGACTCCAACATAAACACCTCTGGAGTAATCACCTCCAGGGCTGGCGCAATAGCTTCGTCCAGAGCCCCCTCCACCTCCGGCTCAGGTGGTGGGACTTCAACTACCTACGGCTCGGGTGCCGGACCTTCAACTACTTCCAGATCAAGTGCCAAAACTTCAGTTACCTCTGGTTCTGGTATCGGAGCTTCTGCCGTCTCCGGCTTCAGTGCCGGAACCTCAGCTGCCAGCTCGGAAACAACCGACGCATCTTCACAAGTCTCTCCCCCATGGCCCGATGCTACCACGGAAGCTTCTGGCGTAGTCACTGGATCCAGATCCACGATAGCTGGCATCAAAGCTGTCATGTCTTCGGCCACCACTTGGGGGGGGGGGGGGGGGCGCAGGGGTCGAAGTAGGAGCCTAGTTTGCATTGCCTCCATTCCTGCAGCGGGGGCCAGAGCTTCAGTGTTATTCTTCGATACCCTGGAAGCAAAAGATCAAAAAATTCAAAATATGATAAAGATAAAAATAGCAACTCAAGGTGAGAAGACAATGCTTACCTTGGGAAGCTTCCACTCTAGTCACTACAAAAATTCTTCTTCTGTGGTCCGAAGTCAGAGCCCACCGGACTTGGTGAGGCACAGGCCTCGGACTTCAGTCAGGAGCTTGCCGCAGGGGTTGGAGTCGTCTCAACCGGGACCTCCCTCGGCTGAGAAGGACCTACGAACCTGGAGCCCGTAGCCGGCACTGGAGTCAGGGTCGATTTGCCGGAGCTAGCGCCCCTCATGGACGCCAACACCGAAGAAGGCGTGGCTGTTGAAGTTCTGCATGACCGGGGAGAAGAGGCTGCTGGAGATGGAGCCGACCTGAGGGAGCTCCCATCAGCATGTCTTAGCTTCCTCTTCCGGCTGGAAGATTCGACTGACTCCTTGCCCTTGCCCTTGCCGACGTCGTCAACCTTCTGGCTTGGAGCAGTTGGAGCTACACTTTTCGAAGCTCTAGGAATAGAAATCCCGTTGGTCCCACGCTTCTCCGCCAAGCCGAGGTCGTCCAACTCCAGCATTCCTTTCCGAAGCTCCCTCCTTAACTCAGGAACCATGTTCAGAGGGAGGAAGGCTGCCGGCGGGGCCAAAGCGTCACGGGTGATGGCTCTGTGTTGAAGCTTCTGCAGATGGAGCTTCAAAGCTTCATCATCCAAGTTAGTCCGAAAACCAGCTTCAATCTAGTTGTGATCCATCTCATTGTTGAAAGCCCACGCGGGCCACTCCCTCGTCTTTAGCAGAGCCCACCTGTTGACCCGGAAGTTGTCGAAGACCATCTGAGGAGTCACTCCACCCTCCACACATTGCTGGATTCTTGTTAGGACGGGCTTGTAAGATTCGGACAACTCTGGAGCTGCATTCTAGGCGTCAGTGTCGAGATTGGGGACAACTCCAGCCTGTCGTGATGATCCACCATGATGACCATCCAATCCTTCTTCCAGTTGTCCCACTTCCCGGAGGGGAAGGTCTTCAAGTACGTGAAGGGACAGTTCTTGCGCCTCACGAAGTAGTAGAAGCCAATCAACTCAATCCCCTTCCCGGTAGTGTGGAACGTGAAGAAGGTCCAGAAGAGCTCAATGCTTGGTGGCACACTCACCCACATGTCGCAGAAGTGGACAAAGGTCGCCACTAGCAAGAATGAGTGAGCGCCGAGGTGATGAAGCTGGAGCCCGTAGAAGTCCAGCAGCATCAAGAGGAAACTTGAAAAAGGTCGGATCAACCCCACCATGGCATACACCGAGAAGTAGATGATCTCTTCGGCGAGTTCCTTCTTGAAGGGAAGCTTGTCGAAGCAGATCGAGTTGTCGAAGGAGGCATTGGACCACCCCAAGTAGGTCCGAACCCTCGCCAAGTCTTCATCCTTCTTGATCTTACCGCGGAGAAGACCCAACTCCATCGTGGCAAAGCGGAGCGAAAGTTGGAAAAGCTATGCAAAGGTGGAGAGGTTCTGAGCGCAAGTTCGAATGAAGGCGTAAAGAGCCTCTAACCATGCAGGCTTTCCTTCTTAAGTAAGCCCCCACAACGCTTGTATGGAAACTACCTCCAAACCCTAATCACAGATGACCTCGTCGATGACAAGGGGGCCCGGGTTCACTTTGTTTAAAAAGTTACCCCAGGCGAACCGTTGTCATGATGAGAAGTTGGAAGCCCGAGGGCGGCCGCTTGACAGGGCTACAAAGATTACGCTCGGAACCGATATGTCTTTTGTATTTGGAACCAGCGACCTTCAATTGTGTGAGATCCGCACGCCAGGATCTCACGCATCGAGTAAAAAACGTCCACGCAGTGGCGGCATAACTCTTTGTCGTCGCCTCAACTGCCCATCAAGAAGCTTTGAACCTGCAACTCGGGAATCAAATATGGCCTCACCTTTGGTAGAAAAACTTCACCCAGAGGATTTCTCCCAGAGGTGGGCCCGGGGGTCACTGTTGGTACCCTGCGTACCGGGTATCCCACGATACCACAAGAAAAGCCAAAGAGTTCCCATGTCCGAGTTGAAGACTCCCGAAGGTAACACACATCTGACAACACTGGGCCCACATCCCTCATTTGGGTAGCTCCGGTACTACCACGTGTCCAGCGGGACCGGACCTACCTCCCTTCACAAGGAAACTCTGGTCCTGCCACATGTCTAGCAACCCCGGACCTAAGCCCCAGTAGAGGGAAGCTTTGGTGCCGCCACGTGTCGGGTGGCTCCGGAGCTACCTCCCCACAAAAAGAAGCTTCGGAGCTGCCACGTGTTGTACCTCCGAACCTACTCCAGCAATGACTACAGGATCTCCAACAGCACGAACACTCAAGAGGCTATTAAAACATCCGTTACAAGACCTGATTAACGTGTCATTAATTCAGCATTAATGACACATAATCAGAGGATCTTTAGTACCGGTAATGCCTCTATTAAGGTGTGTTACCAGACTGTTAATCATACTTAATACATATAGATCGTGTATTAGGGGATTGAATACCGTCGAGGCCACTTGTCGGGCAAGGAAATACCTGTAACGGCCATCCCTTAGCATATAAAAGGGCTGAGCCACACGGTAGAAACCAAGTCCAACCAAGCTAACTCAAGCACTCACGCATACACTCTCATACAATCAACAACCACCCTGTGGAGTAGGGTATTACGCTTAGGCGGCCCGAACCACATAAAAATCCCCTGTGTCACCTTCTCGTTCATAATCTTACACGTGTCCCAACTAAATACGGACCTCTGCGGACTATGCTTTAGTAGTACCGAGGGAAGTGTAATAGCGACACTTCGATAGACGATGAGATAAATCACGAACCCAATTAAGGTGTAGCAGTACATCGGCCACATACCTGCTTTTCCGACGGCTATGACGAAAGAGCGTTGGGTAGGCAGTTGTGAGTGGGCGCCCGACGTTCCGATTGTTGGTCCAAAACCTGACTCCCCCCCCCCCCCCCCCAATTTCCAATCGTGATCCAGGTTGCCACAGTGAAGAGGCATTGATCAGTTGAGTCAACTGGCAGTTCCATGCCTATCCACGACTTGGACAGGGAGCGCCACCGATGCCATAAACAACGTGGCCGTAAAGCTCTCCTAAACCTGCCAAGGTCCAGAAGGCCTAAACCTCCACGATCGGTGGGTAGGCACACCTTAGACCATCTCACTTTGCATTTGGCACCATGTAATTCTTGCGCTCCTGCCCACAAGAACCGACGACGTAGCTTGTCCAAGGCTTTAAAGAATTGCTTTAGTAGCTTGAGAGCGGTCATGGTGTAAACCAGGAAGGTGCTAAGAACTGACCGTACCAGTTCTCTCCGTCCATCCAGGGAAAGCAGGCTACCGTGCCACCTTGCGAGCCGCCCATGGGCTCGATCCAGAATAGGTTGTAGCCGCGTCATTGAAAGATGGGAGGAAGACATTGGTAGGCCCAGATAAGTGACCGACAAGGACATAATTTGGCCCCCAAAACTTTGAAGAATAGCTTGCAGCCCAGTATCCTGGCATCTGATGGGGGTGACCGAGCTCTTATGCATATTAACGTGTAGATCCGTGGCTCTGCCGAAGTACACCATGATTTGCATGACCAGCTGCACCTCTGCCTGCACTGGGTTGAGAAAGATGACCACATCATCAGCATAAAGAGACACTCTGATTGTGGCCGCCCTCTCAGCAAGAGGTGACAGGAAACCCTCCCTTGTGTTGACCTCGAAGACCCTCTGTAGCACATCAATACCTAAGATAAAGAGTTACGGCGATAGTGGGTCACCCTGACGCAATCTGCGCCTCTGTTTTATCCATTGACCGATGTTACTATTGAGGTTGACTGTGGATGACGATGAAGCCCACAGAAGGCACAGCCAGTCAATCCATCTCCTCGAAAACCCACATTGTTCCAGCATCTCGATTAAAAATTCCCAAGAGATGGAGTCGAAGGCCTTTGAGATATCAAATTTGAACATTAGAATGGGGAGTCCTTTCTGGTAGTTTGAACTCTGAGCTGGGGCAACCAGATTGTCTAGATGTCTTTGTACCTTCGTGAATAGCTTGGCGAAAGAATGGATGAGACTTATTGGGCGAAAATCCCCCAACTGCTCGCCAACTTCCAATTTTGGCAGGAGGGTAATGAGGGCACCATTTAGCTTCCACAGAGGCCCGACCCGCAAATCAAAGAGACCGCGGAAGGCAGCCAGAAGATCATGCTTGACAATGTCCCAACGGCTACAGTAAAAGTCCCCCGTAAAACCATCGGGACCGGGGGCCTTTTCTGTAGGCAACTCGTTAATAGCATAACTGATCTCCTCACTGAGTTCTGCATCCAACTCATGTTGTTGTAGCACCGGAAGCCTGATGTGTTCCCCTTGGAAAGATGTCGTCCGCTACTGTCTAGTTCCCAACGTGGCCTGAAAATGATCGTGCATAATAGCAGCCATACCATCCTGAGTGGAAACGAACTCATGATCCTGCTGTCCTAGCCTTGGCACAAATAGTTTGCGAGCCCGGGTGATGGATTTTAGGTGAAAAAACTTTGTGCAGGCATCACCCGCCTAAATCCAGGTAATTCTTGAAGCCTGCCATCGTCGGGCCCGCTCAACAGCAGCCAACCCAAGGATTCTAGCTTTCAACTCGCGTCGAAGGGCGAGCTCCCCATCTGAAAGATTACTGACTTCGTGAGCAGCATCAAGTTGAAAGATTAAATCATTGGCCATAGCAAGCTGGATCCTGACCTTGCCGAAAACCGACTTGCTCCACATCCTAAGGGTCGTCGCCACTACCTTGAGCTTGTTATGGAAAGTGTTTAGCGCCGAGCCTTGCCCAGTAGTGGAGTTCCAAGCCTCCTTGACCACATCTTTAAAGCCCGAGACCTTTGTCCAGAAGGTTTCAAATTGGAACACCGCCTGCTGACAGGGTCATTGAAGATGGCTAAGTAGGATGGGACAATGATCGGATAAGGAGGATGACTGTCGAAGGTCGTAAACGACACTTCCCCCGTGCCTACTTAGAGAGCAGCCCGCGGAGGTTCTTTGGATTCACGAGGGCTAGTCCCAGGAGATCGAATGCAGCAGGATGATGAACACAGAGGGTTTACGTGGTTCGGGCCGCCGGAGCGTAACACCCTACGTCCACGGGAGTGTTTGTGTATTGCCTTGCTTAAGCGTGTATGAGTCTTACTCTAATTTTCCGATCCCCTGCGAAGGTCGTCTGCAGAGTCCTTTTACAGTTCAAGGACTCTGCAGTCACAAGGTGGGCCCCAGGAACCGACAGGCGGTCCCGGGGAGAGCCAAATCCTATACAAGATCTAGGATTAATTGCTATCTACTTCCCTTTGTCAGGGGTGTCAATGCGCTGTCCCGTTGCGTTGTGCGCCAGGGCTACACATAGTTGGTGATGATGGTAGTGCACGCCCCGTCCGTCTTGTCCTCGCGGCCCATTCGTCCGTCTTGTGGCGTGGGTCTGTACCGGCTACTTGGACAAGACAGGACACTGGAGCCTTGACCTTCGCATGCGCGACTCAGCTTGCCTAGGGAAGGCACACGTACTTAATGCCTGTCTGAGCAGCGCACGCCTTCCTTTATTGCGGCTTCCTACCGCACTGAGTCGGCCGTCCGCCACATGGTTGCGCTGGAGCCTGCCTCTGGGGAGTCGGGCACTTGACGGAACAGGCCACGTGGTGCATCCGGAGCCCACCCCTATGGAGGGGTGGAGGCTTTGCCCTACAGGCCACGTGGTAGTTCCGGTGCCTTTCCCTGCGAGGGCGTGGGCCTGGCCCCGAGGTCCCGATTGACCACGTGGCGACTCCGGACCCCGCCTCAGTGGGGAGGCGAGGGTCCAGTTCTGCCGGCCACGTGGCAGCTTGGGAGCCTCCCCCGGCGGAGGGGTAGGATCTGGTCCTTCCCTCCACGACATGGCAGCCTCGGATTCGGCCTCTTAAGTAGAGGTAGAGTCCTTAGCGGTTTTCTCCATGTGCGCGGGGGTACCCGGTCTGCGGGGTACCGACAGTGGCCCCCGAGCCCACCTCGAGAGAGTCGTCGATACCGCAGGTGGGGTCTTCTTCCTTTTCTTCCCGCGCAACTCTTTCGATTCCACTTCGGGGCAGTTCCCCAGGCAACACGCCCCTGCCGTTGTGGCGATGTGTCCCTTCTGGTAAGTGGAGGTGCTGAACAGGCGCCGCGCGACATGACTTCTGCCTTCAATCGTGCTTTAACTGCGGTTGTTCCCAAGGTGGCTCCTGCACTTCTGCTGCTTTTGCCCTTTCGGAAACCGCCGAGTTACCTCCCGCATATCTAGCCACCCGGCTCGCCTTCTTTGTCGAGCGACCCGGGCCCTCATGTCATTGCCTATGCGGGACCATTGCTCTTCTACTGAGGCTGCGGCGATTCACACTTTTGCGCCTGTTGGCCTACAGAGGTGCATAAAAAGAGAACTTTCCCCCTGAGGGTCCTTTCTCCTGCCTCTACACCCCTGCGCTCGTGCTTTTTGCCTCAAGCCCAGCTCTTGCGCTCTAGCTCCCAATCTCCACGTCCAGAGCCTCCTCCTTCAACCCTCATGGCGAGCATCTTGCCCAAGTCCAGGCTGTCCAGGTCCGCTGACTTGGCACCCATGCGCCGGCTTCTCGGTTGGCATACTCCTGAGAGGGAGATGTGGCTTCGTCCCGGGAGGCTCCCGCTGAGCCTCTCTGTCAAGGAGATGGTTCTCTTTTCGTCGTACGTGCTGGCCGGCTTTGTCCCGCCAGCATTCGCCTTCCTGGTCATGCTCCTGGAGACCTTCGGCCTCCACTCCACCACCTCGCGCTGAACTCGATCGCCATGCTGGCGGTCTGCGCTCACCTCTGCGAGATGTTCGTGGGGGTGATGCCGTCGGTGAAGCTCTTCCGGTACTTTTTTGTACTGAGGGCCACCGGCAGGAGCTCGAAGGAGCACCTCGGCGCCTACTACTTCCAGCGCCGGACAAAGGTGCCCACGAGGTACATTGCTTCCTTCAACTCAGCACGGTGGGAGCTGTGGCGTGAAGATTGGATGATTGCCAAGGCCGAGGCTCATGACCGGATGTGCCTCCCCACCGGTATCCCCTACTCCGAGCGGTCATTCTGGGAGGAGCGCCCAGAGTTGGAGGAGGCGTTCAACCCGGTGCTGGAGAGGATCCAGATGCTGGCGGACCACGGGTTGTCGTCTGCCATGGTGCCGAGGGACTTCATGTCCCGTCGCATAGCTCCGCTCCAGCACCGCGCCCGTCCGGCGTCAATGTTCACCGGCCTGTCGGACTGCACCTGGCGCGAGACCGGCCCCGACTCCAACCTGGGCGAGCAGCAGCTGCTCGACATGCTGACCCGGGTCTACCCCGACGACATCTCCCCTGAGGCACTAGCTCTTCCGTCGGCCTGGCGTCCCTTGTGCTCTGACTCCGAGCTGAGGAGGCAGCTCCTGAAGACGATGTCGACCCTCGACGAGTCTGGGCTAGCGCAGCGCCAGATCGGGGACCCGTTCCGGGGGGTCAACATCGCTGACGACGCTGAGGGAGGCGAGGCTCCCTTAAGCGACAACGGTTCTTCAAGCGACGACTCCTCGAGCGGGCCCCAACACCGTCCATGGGGTGGCGTCGACGCCTCTGCCGACAAGGGGAAGGGGAAAGTGCCGGTTCCGGTGCCGGACCCGACCCCCAAGAAGCGCGCTCGGTTGCCGCCGCCGGTCCCTTCCGCCCCTCGTTAGGACTCTGGAGCCCTGCCGCGCTCGTCGTCAGGGGGCGCCGATGGCGCCCCTTTGCCGCCCGAGTCCTCCACGCGCAAGAGGGGGAGGATCCTCAACGCCGACGGGACCCAGTGTTCCCTCTCCATTCGAAGGGGCGCCAGACCTCGGGGGTGCCGCTGATGCCACCACCACAGGGGCCCCCAGCACACTCAGCAACCCCCACCGTGGGTTCGGGGGGTCCGAACCCCCCCAACCCTTTCGGGAAGCGGTGGAACTTCAACGTCCCCCGGTAAGCTTGCACAGATTTTACCTTGGGTGTTCTTTGCTGTGCGCCTACCCTGTCATTTTCTTATGATCTGAGTTTTCTTGATTTCAGTGCCACCACAGCTACTCAACCTCCACCCGCGGGCACTTCTGCTGGGGGGTTTGCCGCTCCAGCCGGCTCGTGAGGATCTTCTGCAGCCTCGGGCCCTGCCCCGATGCACCGGGCTGCCCACCGGGGTGCCCTGGGCCTCCGTGCCCGAGACCCCCGCAGCGGCTGCCGAAGCCCAGCCGCGCGCGCCAACGACCGCTGCCGCGCCCGCCAACGACAGCTGCCGTGCCCGCCAACGACTCCGCATCCACTGGCTACTCCGTGCCGGCCGATGCCGCCGCGCCCTCCGACACTGCTACGTCGGTTGGCACCACCTTCCCGGGTGCTGCCATCGGGGAGGGGGCTCTGGTCCCCGTCTCCCCAGTGGTCCTCCAAATGGAGGACGACATTGAAGAAGTGGGGAGGCAGGGGCCCGCTGCTATGGTGGAGCCTCTCCCCCTGTCTGAGGCTATGGCCGTGGCCTACTCCGGCTTCCGGCAGGCCCAGGTGGCCCTCGCCCGGGAGAAAGGGCGGCTTGAGGACGAGGACGACCGGCTCCGGGAATGGGCGAGGACCCTGGAGGCCCGGACCCGGCTGGCGAAGAGCCGAGCGGCCCAGCGGGAGGCGGTTGTTCGGGAGGAGATGAAGATCCTCGAGCAGGAGCGCGACCTCATCGCCCAGCTGGACGCCGTCACCCAGAAGCTGAAGGCAGACGCCGAGGCTATCCATGCTGAGGCCAGCTCCCGCCTCCAATCCTGCGAGGACCTTCAGCACCTGCTGTCCCTCCGAGAGGCTGCTCTAGCCGAACGGGAGCAGGAGCTGGTGGCAAAGCAGGCCGAGGTGGAGGCGACCTGCCGCGGGCTCATCCTCCAGCAGGAAGGGGCGAGAGTCCACGCCACCGAGCTAGACCGCCGGGAAGCCGCCGTGGCTGAGGCGCAGCAGGCCCAGTCCATTGAGCGCCAGGCCCTCCTGGACCGCGAGTTCAACGTCGCCCTCAAGGAGGGTGACTTGGACCACCGCGAGAAGGGGGTCGGCGAGCGCGAGAGGGCCCTGGCGCCAAGGAGAAGCGGTTCCTGGATGGTAGCCCCCGGGCATTGGCGGCGGCCCAGCAGGAGGTGGAGGAGCTCCGGGTGACGCGCTCCGCTGAGGCCCGGAAGGTCTAGGATTTCCTTGGCGGTGCCGACTCGGCTCTGGTGCCGTTCGGCTTCAGCCCGGCGCGCGTGGGGGAGCCGCCACAGGAGGTGAGCCAGGTGTTCCCGGTACTTGACTCCACCAGCTCAAAGATGCGGGCGCTGGGGGCCATCATCGAGAACCAACTAGAGGCCAAAGGGAAGATGCTGGTGAAGGAGGTGGCAACGCACATCCTGTCCTGCTTCCGGAGCTGGTACCCCGACGTCCCTCTGCAGCCGGTCCTCGAGGGGCCCATCGCTGAGAGGGAAGAGGCCGCCAAGTCTGAAGTTTCGGATGCGATGGCGCTCATCGCCTCAAGGTTCTAGCGGAGCGGTTGAGGGCTCCTCGTGCGCTTGTTTAAGTTTTTCTCTTTCTGCTTTTGTCTTGTGGTTTGTTGTGGCAACAAACTTTTTATTTGTGTAATAAAAAATCTATCTGTGGTGCCTTTTATACTCATCTTGTTTTTATTTCCAGCAATGTCTTCTAGCTGCTTGTTGTTCCTTAGCTTCCAGGACCTGCCGTCCCCCAAAGTATGGCCCCCTGACATGCATGGCCAGTTGTTATGGGCACACTTGTCATACACTTAGGACTTAGGGTGGACCGGTGCAGGGGGAGCCTAGGATGCGTAGGTAGCATTGTCGTAGCTGAGTATTTATGTACGTCGACAGCGGGCCCCCTGGGGGTGCCGCCGGAGCTTCAGTCCGGCGGTGGCCACCATCTTTGTTGAGAGGTCGACAGCGGGCCCCTAGGGGTGCCGCTGGAACTCCAGTCCAGCGGTGCCCACTGTCTTCGCGGGTACTCTGACAGTGGTTGCCGGAATAACTTCCTCAAAGACCTGTATATAGATCAAAAAGAGAAGTAATTCTGTCTGCTGGTCACTTCACCCCTGCTCTTTTTGTAGTGTCGCTTGACTTACGATCCTAGGCTGACTCGTGGGGCTTGGGTAATTCAGTGCATCTGCAACTAGGACTCGTCGTCCATACTACCCAAGGGTGGTCCATCTGGCCCCTAGTACTCGGCTGTAGTGCTGGGGAGGCAGAGCGCACAGGCTTAGGGTACACGACCAGGCTAAGCAGGTTGTGCCCCTGGACCTCCCGCTCGGTGTAAGCCTTTTCCGGGGGAGACCATCTGGAGACACAGGCCCCTGAGTATTGGAACATCCGAGACCCCAGGCACATTGCAGGTACCTCAAGCAACCCCACCTGCAATCCAGACAGCAAGGCTCCCACTATTGCTAAAGCAGGGGAGAAATGACAGCGCTTATGATAGATCACGAGCTATGGCGGGCTTACAACAACATCATAAAAATTAAAGATAATTTTTGAATTGATAAACCCTATACCAGGTAGGACAACATTCTTTCATTGTAGTTTCTCATAAGATGGAGCAGACTTTACAAGGGGAATAACCCAGCCTGGGTGTCAGATGAAGTCGAGTGCACCTACTTAGGGTTCTGGACCAGGCTAAGCGGAATGTGCACTCGGAGCCCCATCCCCCTAGCCTAAGTGCTGTCCTGAGACAATATGTAACTTTTACAATGAAATAACATTGTCCCAACCCTGGTCTAGGGGTAGAACTTACGGAGGTGCTCGATGTTCCATGGGTTGGGTAATCCCTCTCCATCCTCCGTAGCCAGGCGGACGCATCCTGGGCGGCAAACCTCTGTTACCCGGAAGGGACCCTCCCAGCTGGGGGAGAGCTTGTTAGACCCTTCCCGGGAGAGTATGGGGCGCAACACCAGGTCGTCTACCTTTAGCTCCCTACTTCGCACGTTCCTCTGGTAGTAGCGCCGGAGCGCCTGCCTGTACCGTGCATTTCGGAGAGCCGCTCGCACTCGTCCCTCGTCGACGAGGTCCAGGTCTTCATGCCGGAGCTGGTCCTGCGCGGCTTCGTCGTGTAGGATTGAAGAGCACGTGAAAAGCTACCAGAGGGGGGGGGGGGGTGAATGGTAGATTTAAAAATCTTACGCAGCGGAAACAATTAAACCCCAAACCCTTTCGGCAAAAAAACGATCTGTTAAAGAAATCGTGTGTGAGACTAATCTAAACGTGTTTCACCGTGACAAAAGTGATAGATATCAGAGAGAATCAAGTCACAAAGACAACACAAAAAGAATCACTCAACTCCGTCGAGAAAAACTCAAGTTATGATCGAAAGATCAAACAAAGGTCAATCTGCCCTACCCGAGAAAAACAGTTCTGGAATGCTGCAAAGAAACTCGTGTAGATCAGAAACCACAAATCCAATGACCGTGAAATTTTCACATATGATAGATAATCAAGTTGTGAAGACAACTGAAAAAGAGTCACGTCAATTGGATATGTAAAACTCGAGTTATGATAAAACCACCGACGAAAGGTAGTGCTGTCCAGAAACTCGACGAGTAAAACTTGTCTGGAACAAGTCGGACGAACAAGGCACAAAAGTTCCTTCAAACTACGAATTTTATCCAATAGAACACAAGAGGAACAGACCCAAAGTCGTGCACCACGAGCTCTGGGCTACCTTGCTTATATAACCAGCCCTTAGTCCAACCCAATATCAACTAGGACTCCAATCCTACTCAGATCACAAATCGTAACTTTCCATAACTGCTCAAGATTCTTCTATACGCAGATAGAAGCAATCTTAAGACTTCTAAACACCTTAGGACCGTATCCCACATTCCTAAATAACTCAAATTCGTGACCCACACGAAATCCTAACATAACCAACTCGATACTTTCCATACCGAGCCATAACCGACTTCGCCGCAGCCAAAGTCATCAACCGGTACGATCCGATCCTTCCAATTGGATATTCCCATCCATAAACCATCTTCGGAACCATGTTGCCATGTCATGCACCGAATGCATACGTGCAAACACCTTCCTTCGACGTCCAGTAACCTTCATATGCACCGCCCTTGATTTAATCATCCTGCGCGACCTCCTGATCAGCTCAACCACAGTTCCTTCCGAACTTGGTTGTTGGAACCTCATCTCCTCCCTGAGACTAGTCCAATGGATCCTATCACCAGCCATGACTTGAACTCAAGCAACACCTGCACATGAATAAACAACCAATCCATACGATCCCAAGTCCTCGACTTGACTCACGTTAGTTCCAAACACAACACCTTATGTGAGAACCTCACATAAGCATGTTGCAAAGCACAGCAAAACGATATCAGCCATAACAACCAAAACGCACAAAAAACTTAGCAAATGAATACTAAGCAATCTTTCCAACAATGTAAAGCAAGTACGAAACATTGCAAATGAAAAGCAGAAGCACTGCAGTGAAGTTCTGGACCTTGCCAGAGCAACCCGGAGCTTGAGCCGGAGCTAACAAAAGCTAGTAGAACCTAGCGCCGGAGCTTAACAAAACTAGTACAACCAAGCTCCCGCCGGAGCTTACAAAACTAGCAGGACCTAGCGCCGGAGCTAACCAGAACTAGTCAGAACTAGTAAACCCAAAAGCCGGAGCTAGAAAAATCAACTCGGAGCTTAGCAAAAACATGTCGGAGCTATCAAATATATGCCGGAGCTATCAAAGACATGCCGGAGCTAAAGATAAAGCTCACCGGAGCTGACCAAACCTAGTCAAACCTAGCATCGAACGTAACCGGAGCTACCCAAACCAAGCTGGACCTACCATCAGACCTTGTTGTAGCTCAGAGCTAGAGTCGGACCTTGATAAAAAGGTGTTTTGGTGATATTAAAAACTTTTATCATCAAAGCCAAGTGTATTCACTACAAGCCAATGTATTCAGCACACATAGGTCTTACAATCTCCCCCTTGATGAATGCATTGGCAACACCATTTAAAATCCGAACATTGGCTTATTCACATAAAAGTTTTGAAAGCAATTTCTCCCCCTTTGTAAATCAAAAGTAAAATGAGAAGAAAAAATTATCCCATATTATCTCTCCCCCTTTATTATTTCTCCTTATGCACATATTCTCTTTCTCATCATGCTTATCTCTCCCCCTTTGACAATGTATTCAGCAAGTCATGAGCATATAAACAAATTATCTCTCCCCCTTTAGTTGTTATGAGCATATTATAACATATACATATAAAAAAAGCTCATCCAAGTCATACTATCAAGTACCTTACATTATCACATCAATGAAATACATCAAGTAGTGTAAGCCATGCTAGAGATCAAATGTAATTTTCAATTTAAGCAAGTCATGATCTCACAAACTTAACTATCTCAAAACCTGATAGCATGACACTAGTTGCTGCATTTTATTATTTTTCAAAGCATACATTTATATCATATGATATTTGCAAGAGATTATATGCGCATCTGCCTTATTCTAACCAACCAATCCAAGCCTATGTCATTTGACAATAAGAAGCTTAAGGACATGGTTTTAGTCATACACAACTTCTTCCAAGTTCATATCTAAGTGCAATGACAAGCCATCTCAAAAGAAGAAGTGTGATGCATGCATATTCTCTTGATCTTTTCTCAATTTATATTTGTTCATAAAAACTCAACATGTGAGTTGATTACTTGATTAATTTTTCATGATTAAAAGCATTTGTGAGCATGCAACAAGTTCAAAACAGCAAGAAAGTTCGACCATGACCAGATTTAGTGTAAGTAATTATTCCAATTACTAGGCATGGCAAAAACTACAAAATGTATAACACGAGTAATGTAGTAAGAACTTTCAGCATGTAAAAGGAATCACAAAGTCATATATGTATGAAATACTATGCTCATATTATTTTAATTTCAGATTCACACATAGACTTCCCAAGTTTCAAAACTCCCCCTCAATTTAAGCCATGAGGATGAATAACCCCTATTTCACTACGAATGAAACAAAAACGAGTGAAATCCAAAGGTTTTGTAAAAATGTCAGCCAATTGATGTTCGGTATCTACATGGTTAAGCACAATGTTTCCTTTTTCAACGTTATCTCGGAGAAAGTGATACCTAATATCAATGTGCTTAGTTCTAGAATGTTGCACGGGGTTTTTGGCAATGCAAATAGCACTAGTGTTATCACAAAACAGTGGAACACTATCTAGATCAACCCCATAGTCCTTAAGTGTTTGAACAATCCAAAGAATTTGTGAGCAAGCACTAGCAGCAACTACATATTCAGATTTGGCTGTGGATTGAGCAACTGAATTTTATTTTCTAGAGGACCAAGCAACAAGAGAATTACCAAGAAAATGACAAGCACCGGAAGTACTTTTCCTATCAATCCTACAACCCCCAAAATTAGCATCCGAAAAAGCTTTCAAAGTAACGGTTGAGGAAGAAGGAAGAAAAATGCCAAATTCTTGAGTTCCATGTAAGTACCTGAGAATCCTTTTGACGGCTTGACGATGTGAAGCACGTGGGGAGGCTTGAAACCGTGCACAAAGACATACGCTGAACTGTATGTCCGGTCTTGATGCCGTGAGGTACAAAAGTGATCCGATCATGCTTCTATATTCTTTTTGATCCACGGGTTCACCATCTTCATCAAGTTCAAGTGTTGTTGCTATTCCCATTGGTGTCCGAAGAGGCTTGCTTTTGTCCATGTTGAAGCGCCTTAGGAGATCTTTGGTATACTTCGTTTGATGCACAAAGGTACCCTCCTTGGTTTGCTAGATTTGCAGCCCCAAAAAGTAAGTGAGTTCACCCATCATACTCATTTCAAATTCGGAACTCATCATTGCTGAAAACTTGGACACAAGATCATGAGAAGCACAACCAAAGATAATATCATCCACATACACTTGAACGAATAATGAATCATTGCCATGTTTAAGCACAAAAAGAGTTTTATCAACCTTGCCCATGGTAAACCCCTTTTCAAGTAAGAATGTTTTTAACCTATCATACCATGCTCTAGGGGCTTGTTTGAGACCGTATAAGGCTTTGGACAGTTTGTAAACATGATTAAGAAAATCTGGATTTTCAAAACCCGGTGGTTGTTTGACATAAACCTCCTCATCTATGTAGCCATTAAGAAAAGCACTTTTAACATCCATTTGATGTAGCTTAAAACCTTTAGATGCTGCAAAAGCTAACAAAATTCTTATGGCTTCTAATCTAGCGACAGGAGCAAAAGTTTCATCAAAATCTAGACCTTCAACTTGAGTGAAACCTTGAGCAACCAACCTAGCCTTATTCCTAACCACTACCCCATCCTCACTTTGTTTATTTTTATATACCCATTTAGTTTCAATTAAAGTGTGACCTTGAGGTGGAGGTACAAGTTTCCAAACATTATTTCTTTCAAAATTTTCTAACTCTTCTTGCATGGCAATAATCCAAGATTCATTAGTGAGTGCGTGTGATATATCTTTGGGTTCAAAAGAAGCAACAAAAGCAGAATGAGCATGAGAGTTTGGATCACAAAACCTGGACCGTGTGACTCGTTCATACAAGCTTCCAATCATCTGTTGTGGGGGATGTTCTTTGTAAAAACGTAGGGGAACAGATGTCTCACAAGCTTCTTCTTCATTAGGTTCATCGTAGATTGATGAGCTTGTGACTTGTGGACGATCAGGACCAGCAGGGGTGATAGCCGGAGCTTGTTCAATGTCCGGAGCTGTACACGTGTCAGCTTCGGAACTACCAGGCAGTATCACCGGCTCTTCTTCATCTTCGAAAATACCCTCCCCCTGAGGATACGGATCTGGTCCTGCAACACCGGAGCTAGTACCTGGGCTAGTTTCATCAAATGACACTTCACAAGTCTCCACAATTTTGTTAGTGTCAAATAAAAGCACACGGTAGCCTCTAGTATGAGATGGATAACCAAGAAACATGCCATCAATGGATCTAGGTTCAAATTTATCAAGGTTACCATGTTTCTTAACAAAGAATTTGCAACCAAAGACCCGAAAGTGTGTAACACTAGGCCTATGTCCAAACCGGAGCTCATATGGTGTTTTACCTAGCTTAGCACGCAAGAAAACACGATTTGAGACATAACAAGCGGTTGCTAACGCATCAGCCCAAAATTTCCTAGGAGTTTGATATTCATCAAGCATAGTCCTAGCCATCTCAACTAAGGTTTTGTTCTTTCTTTCTACACCACCGTTTTGTTGAGGTACATATGGTGAAGAAAATTGATGATTTATTCCATTTTCAGCACAAAAGTGATCAAAAGATTGATTTTTAAATTCAATTCCGTTATCACTTCTAATTGCCTTTAATGATCCTGGGTGATCAATTGATAATCTAAGAAATAAAGTCCTAAAGTGATTAAAAGCTTCATTCATAGACGCCATAAAGTAAACCCAAGAGTATCTAGAATAATCATCAACAATAACAAGAACATACCATTTACCTCCGAAGGATTGAACACGTGAAGGTCCTACGGTGTCAAGATGCAAAAGTTGACATGGTTCAGTTGTCATGATCATTGTGAGATGATTATGTGAACCTGCAACCATCTTAGCATGTCTACAAGAAGAGCACACAATTTCTTTGTCCCCTTTAAGCTTAGGCAGCCCACGTATGCGATCAAGAGCACTAACACGCGTTAGGTGATCAAAGCCTACGTGACCAAGTCTACGATGCCAAAAATATAAGTCCTTTGAATCATTAGCAACTAGACACCTATGCTTAGAGGAAGACATATCAAAATCAGCTTTAAAAACTCTTCCAAACCGAGACATGTTAAAAATAAGCTCACTATTTGAACCTACAACTTTGCAGCAGTTTTTATTGAAAATAATTTCTAGATTTTCATCTAGCAATTGTGAAACAGAAAGCAAGTTGTATTTCAAATTTTTGACAAGTGCCACATCCTTCAAAGTGTAGTGATCATTTACTCTAACCGAACCCTTAGCAATTATAGGAGTTGAAGAATTATCGGCAAAAGTAACATTCTCTACACGAGACACAAAAGAGAGGGAGGAGAACCATTCTTTATTACCGGTCATGTGGCATGAGCAACCTGAATCCACATTCCAAAAATTCTCCTTCCTCAAACGTGTAACCTACATAGAAGTACAATACATCGATGACTCAATACTGGGGTTAGTCAAAAGGTATTTAGGAATCCAGTACTGAGTCACGCGACGTGCAGTAGGAAAAACACGCGAAAGTTGAGACAAAACAGCAGGTTTATGAGTCGAAGTTTGAGGTTTTCTATTCTTAACTCTTTTAGCACAAAAACCAGTAGCTCCAGAGGTAAAAGCAGCAGTTCCAAAAGACAAGGCTGAAGCTCCGGAAACTAAAGCTGAAGTTCCGAAGGAAACAACAGAAGGTCCGGGAGCTCTCGGAGCTATTGGAACTATCGGAGCTACTTTTGCGGATTTCTTACCAGAAGGTCCGGAAGCTACCTTTTCAAATTTCTGACTCACTAAAGCAGGTTGTGTTTTTCTAATTGCATGAAAGTTATAAGATCTAGCAATTTTTCTTTCCTTTTTCTGTTGTTTAGCTAATCTAAAACAAAAATCTATGACATGACCATCTCTACCACAGAAGGTACAATGAAATTTAACTTTGTGTTCATGTCTAGATGAGCAAGCAATAATTTTATTTGAAACTGAATGAGACGACACTCCTGCAGATTTGAAAACCACTCCCTTTTGTTTAGGAACTGTTTGAATCAAACCACTTCCTAATGACTTCACAATTTTAGGTGGATATGCCTTAGCATGAGCATGAGAATCAAAACCTAAACCAGTTTTATCATTGCAAGACTTGGAAGAATTCAGCAGCAAGTTTAGGTTCTTATTCCCATTACAAAACCGATCTAATGTCCTATGCATGTTGTCAAGTTTATTGGACAGATCAAGACAATTTTCACATGATGTTTTTCTTTTAGTTTGCAATTGGAACAAAATTTAACTTCATGAGAACGTAAAGCATTGTTCAATATAGAAATTTTATTCATAGCATCTTGCAGTTTTTTATCAAGATCATCACAACTAGAACAATGCAAATCAATTGTAGAACAACTAGCATCTTTCGAGTTTTTATCATTAAGTGCAGCAAGCTCTTTGTTCTTTTCAATTTCTTCATCAAGTCTATCTAGAGTGGAGGAGTGTGCACTTCTTAATGTGGACAATTGTTCATAGATTAAGTCACATGAGGGACATGCATCATCACTAGGAATCAAAGTTTTTAAACGATTAATTTCAAATTCTAGTGATTCAATTTTAGCAGCATTATCCCTAAGCTTTTTGTCCTTCTTGACAATAATAGTTGCACGAGAAATAGCATCACACATTTCATTGCAGGTAGAACATACCTCATCGTCTTCACTGTTGTGTTCTGCATCCTCCTGACTTGATCTTGATCTTGTTTTGCCCGCCATGAAGCCTAAGTTGGCCAGATCGTCATCATCTTCATCACTTTCAAAGTCTACATCACTTGAAATAAGTTCTTGAAGTGCGGTGATGAAGATGTTAATCATCTTGCGTCCTATGGTACCCTTCTTTTTCTTGTTGGAATTTCCAGAGGAGGTCCGGACCTTGCATTGTTTTTCTTCCTGGGTGGTTGGACCTGAAAGTTTAGGGCATTCTGTACGAAAGTGTCCTGTTTTACCACATTCAAAACAGCGTTGAGGTCCAGAGCTTTCTCTCCTTCTAGTTCTCACATTTTGCAATGCTTTTGAGAATCTAGTAGAGATGAGTGCCAACTCCTCTTCTGGAAATTCTTTGATCTGCTCCAGGGTTAGTGAGGACAACAAAGCAAGAGTATTGCAAGATGATGATTGGCCGCAGCTAGACATATCACGTTGTGAAACAAATGCAATAGACTTGTTTGGGTTCTTACGTGCTAGGATGTCAATTTCATGAGTTTTTAGTTTAGAATAAAGTACATCTAATGTAAGAGAACTCATGACAGTTGATTCACGAATAGATGTTACTTTCATCTCCCAAATTGACATGTCTAATGCATTAAGAAGTTGTCTAGCATTCTCAGCATCAGAAAAATTAACATTGACACTACGTAAGTTGCTGAGAGTTTTATTGAAACGAGCAAAGAGGTCATCGATAGACTCACCTGGTTGCATCTCAAAGTGCATATATTCCTTTTTGAACATATCTTGTTTTACCTCCTTGATTGTGTTGGAGCCTTCATGATAATCACAGAGAGCTCTCCAAACATCGTATGCTGATCGGAGGTGCGCGACACGATCAAAGTCGCTTTGACTGAGTCCTTGGATGATCAAGTTTCGGGCTTTGTTGTTGTTGTCGACGTCCCGTAAGTTTGTGGCCGTGACTTGATCATTAGGTGTCACTTCATAAGTCTTATACACCTTCTCCCATATTGCAAAGCCTTGCGCCTGGATGAAAGCCTCCATGCGTGCCTTCCAAACCTGAAAATCAATACCAGCAAACACACAAGGTTTGGCGGAGTATTTCTCCATGATGATTAGTCAAAAACACGTGCAAATCACAAAGATTATAGCACCGTGGCTCTGATACCAATTGTAGGATCGAAGAGCACGTGAAAAGCTACCAGAGGGGGGTGAATGGTAGATTTAAATATCTTACGCAGCGGAAACAATTAAACCCCAAACCCTTTCGGCAGAAAAACGATCTGTTAAAGAAATCGTGTGTGAGACTAATATAAACGTGTTTCACCGTGAGAAAAGTGATAGATATCAGAGATAATCAAGTCACGAAGACAACACAAAAAGAATCACTCAACTCCGTCGAGAAAAACTCAAGTTATGATCGAAAGATCAAACAAAGGTCAATCTGCCCTACCCGAGAAAAACAGTTCTGGAATGCTGCAAAGAAACTCGTGTAGATCAGAAACCACAAATCCAATGACCGTGAAATTTTGACATATTATAGATAATCAAGTTGTGAAGACAACTGAAAAATAATCACGTCAATTGGATCTGTAAAACTCGAGTTATGATAAAACCACCGACGAAAGGTAGTGCTGTCCAGAAACTCGACGAGTAAAACTTGTCTGGAATAAGTCGGATGAACAAGGCACAAAAGTTCCTTCAAAATACGAATTTTATTCAATAGAACACAAGAGGAACAGCCCCAAAGTCGTGCACCACGATCTCTGGGCTCCCTTGCTTATATGACCAGCCCTTAGGCCAACCCAATATCAACTAGGACTCCAATCCTACTCAGATCACAAATCGTAACTTTCCATAACTGCTCAAGATTCTTCTATACGCAGATAGAAGCAATCTTAAGACTTCCAAACACCTTAGGAACGTATCCCACATTCCTAAATAACTCAAATTTGTGATCCACACGAAATCCTAACATAACCAACTCGATAGTTTCCATACCGAGCCATAACCGACTTCGCCGCAGCCAAAGTCATCAACCGGTACGATCCGATCCTTCCAACCGGATCTTCCCATCCATAAACCATCTTCGGAAACATGTTGCCACGTCATGCACTGCATGCATACGTGCAAACACCTTCCTTCGACGTCCAGTAACCTTCATATGCACCGCCCTTGATTTAATCATCCTGCGCGACCTCCTGATCAGCTCAACCACAGTTCCTTCCGAACTTGGTTGTTGGAACCTCATCTCCTCCCTGAGACTAGTCCAATGGATCCCGTCACCAGCCATGACTTGAACTCAAGCAACACCTGCACATGAATAAACAACCAATCCATACGAGCCCAAGTCCTCGACTTGACTTACGTTAGTTCTGAACACAACACCTTATGTGAGAACCTCACATAAGCATGTTGCAAAGCACAGCAAAACGATATCAGCCATAACAACCAAAATGCACCAAAAACTTAGCAAATGAATACTAAGCAATCTTTCCAACAATGTAAAGCAAGTACGAAACATTGCAAATGAAAAGCAGAAGCACTGCAGTCAAGTTTCGGACCTTGCCAGAGCAACCCGGAGCTTGAGCCGGAGCTAACAAAAGCTAGTAGAACCTAGCGCTGGAGCTTACCAAAACTAGTACAACCAAGCTCCCGCCGGAGCTTACAAAACTGGCAGGACCTAGCGCCGGAGCTAACCAGAACTAGTCAGAACTAGTAAACCCAAAAGCCGGAGCTAGAAAAATCAACTCGGAGCTTAGCAAAAACATGTCGGAGCTATCAAATATATGCCGGAGCTATCAAAGACATGCCGGAGCTAAAGTTAAAGCTCACCGGAGCTGACCAAAGCTAGTCAGACCTAGCATCGAACGTAACCGGAGCTACCCAAACCAAGCCGGACCTACCATCTGAATGTTGGCCTAGAGGGGGGGTGAATAGGCCTTCTTGAATTTTATCGGTTCCTGTAACACTTCAACAACGAGATCAAAAACCAGATATAACGGACTAGTCCGGTAAAGTGCGGACTAGTCCGGATTTTACGGGCTAGGTTGATCAAGTTAGGTCAATTTGATTGTTTGTTGACTTTTGCAGCGGAAATATAAACTTTGTGATCAGTTCAATAGTTGTGTAACAGATTCTATTAAGAATATGACTTTATTTCAACTATTAACTTTGTATTCAACAAATCTAATCAAACCCTAGATAATGTTGATCAACTAGAATAAAGAACACAAATGAAAGACACAAGATTTATCCCGTGGTTCGGTTACCACGAAGGCAGCCTACGTCCACGTTGAGGAGCCCACAAAAGGGCCGGGTCTTCACTAACCCTTCCCTCGTTCGGATCGCCACGAAGGCCAATCCTCTTCCACTAATCACACAGGGGTAAATCACCGAGTTTAAGGGGCGATCTCACAAGTTGAGCGCTCCCTTGATTACAGAATTCAAGACCACCAATAACACACTTCAAAATATGCAAACTGAGATGCAAGAGTGTGTTAGAGATTCAAACCAAGAGCTCAATCGCGAATCAAGTGCCCTCTCCAATGATCTACAAGTGATCTTCAATGTAGTGATCAATTTAGCACTTGGTTTTGTGGAGAGAGGTAGTTTTTGAGGCTCTTGGGAGGTGTGACGGCGCTAGGGTTCGAGAGAGTTTGAAAGTGGGCCGTGCACCTCTATTTATATAGGGTTTCTGGAAGTACCGTTAGGGTTCAGAAAATTCGGACTAGTCCGTGGTGGTGACCGGACTAGTCCGGTGTGCTGTGAGAAGCAAACCCTAAGTGTCCAGGAATATCGGACTAGTCCGTTTGAAAACGGACTTGTCCGATTTCACTGCTGGAAAACTTCGGACTAGTCCGATTGTCATCGGACTGGTCCGGACCTGTGAAACCTTTAGTGTTTAGGATGACAAGTCCGCACTTGGAGGACTTGTCCGATTTAGATCAGTGTGTATATCGGACTAGTCCGTGTAAACACCGGACTTGTCCGAAGTGGATCAGAAAGGATATCGGACTAGTCCGGTGGAGACCGGACTTGTCCGATCTAGTGACTTGTGCATTGTGTTGAGGACTAGTCCGCACTGGGGAGGACTAGTCCGAAGTGGAACAGAAGAATTATCGGACTAGTCCGGTGATGACCGGACTTGTCCGATCTTGTGCAGAATGTGATATCGGACTAGTCCGGTGGACATCGGACTAGTCCGGTCCTGTATAGCTTTGTGCATGTGTGTGTGTGATTAACTGAGATTGAGCTCTTGGGTGTGTTTCCTTAACACACTCCACACATACTAAACTACTAGTTTCTTCTCCTTGAGCTCAAATCCATTTTCCTTCTCAATTTCCTCTTTTTGGCACTTTACTCATCTTTCATCATTTTTCTGCATTCATCTCAACAAAAGAATTAGGATCCCAATTGCTTGTCATAAATCATCCAAAACCCACAAGGGAGTCCTAGATGCACTTTCAATCTCCCCCTTTTGGTGATTGATGACAACCAATTGAGATTTCACAAAATGAGGTATAAAATGAGATTTTTCATAAAGTGTGCACATATGACTCAAAAATGCATCAAGCAACAAGAGAATCATTCATATGTGCATTCTTTATGGTGGGATGCATACTAAGAGCATGAATGCATTAAGAATGACAGAATTTGCATTGATCAACTAATATCAAGTGAATATAGCATTTCAGGAGCAAAAATTCAGATTTCATCACACACGTGCAAATTAACTGAGCAATTTAACATAGGACCAAACATGATATGAAAATAGCGTTAAACAATTACAATCACAAATAGAAAATACATGGAGACTCTCTCCTCGCATTCTATGCAGCTAAAGCTAAGTCTAGAAGCTCCCCCTCAATCTCTCCCCCTTTGGCATCAAGACACCAAAAAGAGAGAGAGGGAGGTCCTAGGGCTTCACTCTTCGCTGTCAGTCCTCTCATCGTCTTCATCATCTTCATCGCTTTCTTCTTGGCGAGGTTGAGAGGGAGGAGGAGGAACGGAGCTGCTCGAGCCCCCAATGCCAAAATAGGCAAGCTCGGATGTAGTCAAGGGGCTGAGTTCAGTGACGTCCAGATCAGAGTCTTCAGAAATGACTGGAGACCCTATTGGGTTGATCTCCAGTTTCTCACTCAGCTGCTTCACATTTGCTTTTATGTACCTCATGTCTTCTTTCCTCTTCTGGTTGAGCTTATGAAGCTTCACTTCAGTTTTCTTGCAGGAGGAGAGAAGAGACACCAAGTACTTCAGGATCCCACTGGCGGATCCTTTCTGAGGGGCTTCCCTGGAGGGAGGAGGAGCCCTAGCAGCTTCTTCTTGTCTGGCCGGTGCCTCGGGGCTTGAGGCCGGCGATGGAGGAGCTTGGACAATTACTGGCTGAGGCTTCTGAGGCCTCAGTGGAGTGTGCTCCACATCCTTCACGAACTCGATCCCTGTGACCTTCTCGATCATAAACATCAAGTAGGGGGCATAGCCACAGGATCGGTTGGGGGTGCTTGAGATATTGACCATATCATTCCAGATATAGTCAGCCACATCAAACTTTCTGTCCTTGCCTATGACCCTCATCAGGGTCCGGAGGTAGCCTTGTACACTCCCTGCATCCCCATCCTTGGGGGCTATTGTCTTCCGGAGGACTCTATTGAGCACAACAAAGAAAGGCTTCATATTCTTGGTAGAGGGAGGGACATACTTGGAGTTGGGCTCATACATGAACTTCATCCTGTCCCTCTCAATGACCCCTATGTTGTGGATAATGAGGTGGTCATGTCCTCCAGACTCAAGGTGCAGCAAACTGGCAAACTCTTCTTGAGTAATTGAGTACTTGGATCCATGAGTCATCCAAGTCACACTTTCCTCGTCTTCACTGGAGAAGTGGCACGTTGCATAAAACTGTGCAATCACTTCATCATTCCAGTTATAGCTGAAGGCAAACAAGTCCTTCAGTCCGTGTCTCTCAGCAGCTGCAATAACCTCATCAAAGGCTGCACACTTCTTCTTCTCCAGGTGGGCCCAGTCAATCCATTGACTGCGCACCACTGGGGTCTTCATAGGCAAATAGACCAATTTGTAGAAGTCCGAGTGGAAATTGGACCAAAATCTGCCATCTGCTGCTTGCTTGGATCTTGCATAGCAGTCTACCTCTCTCAGCTTAGCAGCCACCTCGCTGCCCTTGCCAGTGAACTTCTCTTCATTTGGGTCCCGGGCCCCTTCTCTGGGGGCATGCAGCTTGAGGGGCCCAACTGGCCCTGTGGCAACTCCTTTGCCCTTTCCTTTGGTTTGTCGAAGGCCACTTGAGGAGGTGCCGGCCTTCGATGCAGCTTTCTTCACACACACTTTCCTTCTGACTTGGGGAGGTGAGGGAGCTGGCTCGGAGGGTTTCTCTTGGCGTTTCTTGCCAAGACCCGCCGAGGGCCGAGGTGCCACCTCGGACTCAAAATCGGACATTTCGTAGTCAGAGCTCGACATTATCTGAGAATGAGTGATCAAGGTAAAATA
This sequence comes from Tuctoria greenei, assembly GCA_036927565.1. Taxonomy (NCBI): domain Eukaryota; kingdom Viridiplantae; phylum Streptophyta; class Magnoliopsida; order Poales; family Poaceae; genus Tuctoria; species Tuctoria greenei. The sequence continues at coordinate 118,757,705 of JAYESD010000002.1, forward strand.
CAGGTTATACAAGGTATTGGTGAGATAATATGGCAATGGAAGGCATTAGGGAATGAAGAAATTAGGTTTTGGTTCAGAAACAACGGACTTGTCCGGTGCACAGGCACGGACTAGTCCGGTGGACCGGACTTGTCCGTACCTGGACCGGACTAGTCCGGTGTTCATCCGCAAAAACCTAACAGATTGGGTAAAATTTGATCCCTAAGCCAAAAATAGTCTAGCATACACGTAGTACATCTATTGGACATGTAACTAGTGAAGAATGCTAGGCCAAACGATAAGCAATGGAGAAATTTGCGATTTCTTAGGGTTTGAAGAAAATTTACCAAGAAATCGAAGGAGGCTTGAGATTTTGGGGGTTGGAGGCCGGACTTGTCCGCTAACTTCAATCCCCGAGTCTTCAAGCTTGATCTCCGCCCAAGTTTGAGGCTTTTCGACGGAGGAATCGAGTATTTGCCTTGGGAGCTCGAGCGCAAGAGAGAGAATGCTTGGGGCGAGTGTGAGAGTGAATGAATTAGGGTTTGGTGGCGGCTAGGGATAAGGACACGAAAAATCGGACAAGTCCGGACATGACCGGACTAGTCCGAAGTCGTCCAGAGACTTATATCGGACTAGTCCGTGGTCTGTCGGACTAGTCCGGCCTAACCGGCACTCTGCGGACAAGTCTGCAATGGGCGGACTAGTCCGGGTAACCACGGACTTGTCCGTGGTCACCAGGAGAGAAATGCATAGCCCATTCATATATATTTGAAGGTTCAATATTATAGATTAGAGAGACAAAACAATTCAAAAAATCTTGATGAATTTGACCAGTAAGCAAACAACAATCATACTATGATCAAAATTCATCAAGATCTAATAATTGACATAGTTTTCGAGAGAAAAGTGAAGAGGGATGATTTTCACAATTCAATCAAAATTTTGAAGAAACATTCAGGTATGCAACTTTTCAAGCCACACTCCGAGAATCAAGAACATTTAGCTCATTTCGGAGTTCACAAAAGCGTTTTTCATCAAGTGGCTTGGTGAATATGTCGGCTAATTGTTTTTGGGTGTTGACATGAGAGATGGATATGTCTCCTTTCATGGAATGGTCTCTCAAGAAGTGGTGTCTTATGTCTATATGTTTTGTTCTAGAGTGCTCAACTGGATTGTGTGCTATTTTAATGGCACTCTCATTATCACAAAGGAGAGGAATATGGTTCATATTGTAACCATAATCCCTTAGAGTTTGTCGCATCCAAAGAAGTTGTGCACAACAACTCCCGGCTGCAACATACTCCGCTTCGGCTGTGGATAATGCAATGGAATTCTGTTTCTTGGATGACCAAGAGACTAAGGATCTTCCTAGAAATTGGCAAGTGCCGGAAGTACTTTTTCTATCTACTTTGCACCCGGCATAATCTGCATCGGAATACCCAATAAGATTGAATTTTGAGCCTTTTGGGTACCAAAGACCAAGGTTGGGTGTATGAACTAAATATCTTAAGATTCTCTTAACGGCTGTCAAATGACATTCCTTGGGGTTGGCTTGAAATCTTGCACACAAGCAAACACTCAACATGATGTCTGGCCTAGATGCACATAAATATAGTAAAGATCCAATCATGGAGCGATATACCTTTTGGTCGACGCTCGTTCCATCTTCATTGAGGTCCAAGTGCCCATTCGTTGCCATGGGAGTCTTTATCGGCTTTGCTTTGTCCATGCCAAACTTCTTGAGGATGTCCTGCGTGTACTTGGTTTGGCTTATAAAAGTTCCTTCCCTTTGTTGTCGCACTTGGAATCCCAAGAAGTACTTCAATTCTCCCATCATCGACATTTCGAATCTCTCTGTCATAATTTTGCTAAACTCTTCACAGAAGGATTGGTTAGTTGACCCAAAAATTATATCATCAACATATATTTGGCAAACAAAAAGATCATTATCCAGATTTTTTGTGAATAACGTATAGTCTACTTTGCCAATTTGAAAACCATTATCTATTAAAAAATCTCTAAGGCACTCATACCAAGCTCTAGGAGCTTGTTTGAGGCCATAGAGAGCCTTACGCAGTTTATACACGTGATCGGGGAACTCTTCGTCTTCAAACCCGGGTGGTTGCTCCACGTACACCTCCTCCTTGATCGGTCCGTTGAGGAAGGCGCTTTTCACGTCCATTTGATACAGCTTGAAATCATGGTGAGTAGCATATGCAAGTAATATTCTAATTGATTCAAGCCTAGCTACTGGAGCAAAAGTTTCATCGAAATCCAAACCTTCGACTTGTGAGTAACCTTTGGCCACAAGTCGTGCCTTGTTTCTTGTTACCACACCGTGTTCGTCTTGCTTGTTGCGGAAGACCCACTTGGTGCCTACAACATTTGCATTGGGTCTTGCCACAAGTTCCCAGACCTCGTTTCTCTTGAAATTGTTCAACTCTTCTTGCATCGCCACTACCCAGTCCGGATCCTTCAATGCATCCTCAGTCTCTTGGGTGTGGTACTTGGGGAGTCGTGTGTTGGTGATCATCTTCTTCTCCCCCTGAGTTGTTGTCCTCGTTGATTTGTTCATTACGTTCGTACTCCTGTGGTTGATCTTGTATTGAGGCTCCCCCTTGATGGTTGATTTCATCTTGTGGTTCACTTTCATCTTGTATTTGTGACGTTGACTCTTGTGGTCGTACTTCGCCTAGAGCCATTCTCTTCAATGCTTGATAGGGGGCTTCTTCTTTACCTAATTCACATTGATCAACTTGCTCCTTTTGGGAGCCATTAGTTTCATCGAACACTACGTCACGTGCCACTTCAACAAGTCCGGAGGACTTGTTGAAGACACGATAGGCGTAAGTGTTCGAATCATAGCCAAGCAAGAAACCTTCATCGGACTTCGAAGCGAACTTTGAAGTCCTGGGCTTCTTGTTTAAAATATAGCAAGGAGAACCAAAAACTCGAAAATATGAAATGTTCGGTTTGTTACCGGTGAGTAGCTCATAGGGGGTCTTCTTTAGTAGTCGATGAAGATAGAGGCGATTTGTGGCGTGGCAAGCTGTGTTGATTGCTTCCGCCCAAAATCGGTCCGAAGTCTTGTATTCATCGAGCATGGTTCTTGCCATTTCTATGAGCGTGCGGTTCTTCCTTTCGGCAACTCCATTTTGTTGTGGGGAGTATGGTGTTGAAAATTCGTGCTTGATTCCTTCTTCATCAAGGTACTCCTCCACTTGTATGTTTTTGAACTCCGTGCCATTGTCACTCCGAATACTCTTGATTTGTAATGAAAATTCGTTTTGTGCTCGCTTGAAGAACTTCTTGAGTGTCCCTTGTGTTTCTGATTTTTCATGCAAAAAGAACACCCAAGTGAAGCGGGAAAAATCATCAACAACAACTAAACCATACTTGTTACCGCCGATGCTTATGTAAGCAATTGGACCAAACAAGTCCATATGAAGTAGTTCGAGCGGTCTTGTTGTGGTCATGATGTTCTTCGCAGGATGCTGTGCTCCAACTTGTTTCCCTGCTTGGCACGCGCTACATGGCCTGTTTTTCTCAAACACAACATCTTTCAAACCTCGGATGTGATCGCCCTTGAGGAGTTTTTGAAGGTTCCTCATACCAACATGTGCCAGCCGTCTATGCCACAGCCAACCCATGTTGGTCTTTGCAATCAAGCATGTGTCGAGTTCGGCTTTATCCTTGTTGAAGTCAACAAGGTAAAGCTTTCCCTTCAACATACCCTTGAATGCAATAGAACCATCGCTCCTTCTTGAGACGATCACACCCTCATTAGTAAACAGGCAATTATAACCCTTGTCGCACAATTGAGATATGGACAGCAGGTTATAATCTAAAGATTCAACGTGCAAAACATGTGAAAGAGTATGTTCAGAGGATATGGCTATTTTACCGGTACCGAGGACCCTCCCTTGACTGTTGTCTCCAAAGTAGATCCCTTCATTTGGGTCCTCGTTCACTTCATACTCCACAAACATCCTCCTTTCTCCGGTCATGTGGTTTGTGCATCCACTGTCTAGCACCCATTTGGATCCACCGGAGGAGTAGGCCTGCAGAAACAAGTTACGCCTTGGTTTTAGGTACCCAAGCTTGCTTGGGTCCTTGGAGGTTAGTGACAATACATTTGGGCACCCACACATGGGATTTTGTGTTCCCATGGCGTGGCCCAGCATAATAAGCATACACTTTACCAATATTGTTTCTCATTAATACATATGAAGCATCGAAGGTCTTAAACAGGAGTTGTTGCTGATTATTGGTCGGACTAGTCTGTGTGACCGGACTTGTCCGGATGACCGGACTTGTCCGGACCACAACCGGACTAGTCCGGTTTTCATGAGAGTTCAGATTTTTAGTTTTCGTGCTGCCGGGTTGTGGGAGTCCTCCTTTCACAAAGGTAATCTTTCCCTTGTTATTCTTATGATTTCCAGCTCTTTGCTTTCCATCATAGGAATAACCAATGCCATACTTGACATTTGGAGGTCTTTGGACCAAATATGCACTACGTGCATAGTTGATCCTTTTCTTGTCAAATATTACACATTGGGTAGGGTTTTTGTCCTTTGTGGAGGTGGACTTTTCTTTCAACCTGGTGTTTATCTTTTCACATTTGCAGATATGAGTATTATTACTTGAAGTGGATTGAGAAGGTAGGCTTGAAGAGGAGGAGGGTTCACTAAGCTTGAGTGACTCAATTTGCGCTTCAAGGATCTTGTTGACCTTGATCAGGTCATCAAGTTGGTCCTTGATTGCTACATTTGAGTTGGTTAGCTCCAAGCAAGTTTTCTTGCTTGAAGCTAGCTCAAGCTCTAGTGAGTGGCTTCTTTCCTTTTCATGAACTAGAAGATTGTCAAGTTCCACATGCTTCTCCTTTTGGGAGATAATCATGTCTTCTTGACGATCGATTAGCTCTTCCTTCTCAACAAGTTGGTTAAGCAAGAATTTCATTTTTGCAGCAGTTTTTCTATCTAAGCCAGCTAGCATATCTTCATCACTATCTAAATCATCATCACTTGAATAAGAATGTAAGGAAGGAGTTTTGATATTTACCTTGCGTTTACCTTCCTTAGCCATGAGGCAAGTCCCATTTGCCTTCTTTGCACCGAGCGTGGGAAAGAGTGTGGGTTTCTTGGACACGCTCTCGATGGCTATGCTAGCCAATTCTTCTTCATCGGACGATGAAGACTCATCGTTTGAGTCCCATTCCTTTCCAATGTGTGCTTGTTCAGCTTGTTTCTTCTTCTTGAAGAACTTCTTTGCTTGAGGCTTGGACTCTTTGTTCTTCTTCTTATTGTCCTCATACGGGCAATCGACTATAAAGTGGTTGTATTCACCACAGTTATAGCACGCCCGCCTCATCTTTGGCTTCGTCCTTTCTTTGTATTTTGCTTCATTTGATTTTGTTCCTTGTCTTTTCTTCATAATTCTCTTAAACTTCTTCATGAACAAAATCATATCTTCTTCATCTAGCTCGCTGCTTTCATCATCGCTGTCCTCCTCAAGCTGTGCTTCTCTTGCTTCTTTGGATAAAGGCTTGAGTGAGGACTTTAGGGCAACTCCCTTCTTCTTGGCCGATGTGAGGTCGGCTATTTCTTTTACGTGCTTGGCTTGCTTCTCCATCATCTCAAAGTTAATGATCTTGCCAAGCAGTTCATCAGGAGTCATTTTCTTGTACCCCGGACTCTCTCGGATCATAGAGCAAAGTGTAACATTGCGAGGCATGAAAGCTCTAAGGATGAGCTTTACAACCTCGTGATCATTCCACTTTCTGCTCCCATATGATCGAACCTTGTTCACGAGAGTCTTCAGTCTGTTGTACATGTCCTGGGGTGACTCATCTTCCTCAATCGCGAACCTTCCTAGTTCGCCCTCAATCATTTCAATCTTGGCTTCCCTCACATGTCTGTCACCTTCATGCGCTGTTTGTAGGGTATCCCAGATTTCTTTGGCAATTTCTAATCCGTCCACCTTTGTGAATTCATCTCGACTTAGAGATGAGGTGATGACGGCTGCGGCTTGTGCATTCCTGTGGATGGCTTGCTCTTGACTTGGCGTGAGCTCTTCGTCGTCATCTGGGATATTGATTCCTGTGCACACAATATGCCATAAACTTGGGTTAAGGGAAATCAAGTGCATCTTCATGTTTTGCCTCCACATAGAGTAGTCACTCCCATCGAAGTGTGGGGCTTTTCCAAGGGGAATGGATAGATAGTGATTGCTGTTGGAATTTAAACGGTCATAATTAAAAGGATATCGGGAGTAGTCGGTGTGACTACTCCCCTTCTTCTTTTCTTCAACTTTGGCTTTCCCTTTGGAAAGCGCTTTCTTTCTAAGGAGAGCTTTCAGCTCCAATGTCTCCTCATCATCATCGTCAAAGTCTTGAATGGCTTCGAGATACTTCTCAAGCTTTTGATGCTTGTCATTGTTCATCTCTTCCTGGTTGTTGATCTTTTGGACTTCCTTCATGTCCGACATGATCTCTTCGAGCGGTTGCACTCTTTCTTGAAGAACCTTGCTCTGATACCAATTGAATGTTGGCCTAGAGGGGGGGTGAATAGGCCTTCTTGAATTTTATCGGTTCCTGTAACACTTCAACAACGAGATCAAAAACCAGATATAACGGACTAGTCCGGTAAAGTGCGGACTAGTCCGGATTTTACGGGCTAGGTTGATCAAGTTAGGTCAATTTGATTGTTTGTTGACTTTTGCAGCGGAAATATAAACTTTGTGATCAGTTCAATAGTTGTGTAACAGATTCTATTAAGAATATGACTTTATTTCAACTATTAACTTTGTATTCAACAAATCTAATCAAACCCTAGATAATGTTGATCAACTAGAATAAAGAACACAAATGAAAGACACAAGATTTATCCCGTGGTTCGGTTACCACGAAGGCAGCCTACGTCCACGTTGAGGAGCCCACAAAAGGGCCGGGTCTTCACTAACCCTTCCCTCGTTCGGATCGCCACGAAGGCCAATCCTCTTCCACTAATCACACAGGGGTAAATCACCGAGTTTAAGGGGCGATCTCACAAGTTGAGCGCTCCCTTGATTACAGAATTCAAGACCACCAATAACACACTTCAAAATATGCAAACTGAGATGCAAGAGTGTGTTAGAGATTCAAACCAAGAGCTCAATCGCGAATCAAGTGCCCTCTCCAATGATCTACAAGTGATCTTCAATGTAGTGATCAATTTAGCACTTGGTTTTGTGGAGAGAGGTAGTTTTTGAGGCTCTTGGGAGGTGTGACGGCGCTAGGGTTCGAGAGAGTTTGAAAGTGGGCCGTGCACCTCTATTTATATAGGGTTTCTGGAAGTACCGTTAGGGTTCAGAAAATTCGGACTAGTCCGTGGTGGTGACCGGACTAGTCCGGTGTGCTGTGAGAAGCAAACCCTAAGTGTCCAGGAATATCGGACTAGTCCGTTTGAAAACGGACTTGTCCGATTTCACTGCTGGAAAACTTCGGACTAGTCCGATTGTCATCGGACTGGTCCGGACCTGTGAAACCTTTAGTGTTTAGGATGACAAGTCCGCACTTGGAGGACTTGTCCGATTTAGATCAGTGTGTATATCGGACTAGTCCGTGTAAACACCGGACTTGTCCGAAGTGGATCAGAAAGGATATCGGACTAGTCCGGTGGAGACCGGACTTGTCCGATCTAGTGACTTGTGCATTGTGTTGAGGACTAGTCCGCACTGGGGAGGACTAGTCCGAAGTGGAACAGAAGAATTATCGGACTAGTCCGGTGATGACCGGACTTGTCCGATCTTGTGCAGAATGTGATATCGGACTAGTCCGGTGGACATCGGACTAGTCCGGTCCTGTATAGCTTTGTGCATGTGTGTGTGTGATTAACTGAGATTGAGCTCTTGGGTGTGTTTCCTTAACACACTCCACACATACTAAACTACTAGTTTCTTCTCCTTGAGCTCAAATCCATTTTCCTTCTCAATTTCCTCTTTTTGGCACTTTACTCATCTTTCATCATTTTTCTGCATTCATCTCAACAAAAGAATTAGGATCCCAATTGCTTGTCATAAATCATCCAAAACCCACAAGGGAGTCCTAGATGCACTTTCACCATCAGACCTTGTTGTAGCTCAGAGCTAGAGTCAGACCTTGATAAAAAGGTGTTTTGGTGATATTAAAAACTTTTATCATCAAAGACAAGTGTATTCACTACAAGCCAATGTATTCAGCACACATAGGTCTTACACGTCGTACCTCCGGGCACGGGGGGAGCCCATGGTAATTTCTGGGGGGAGGACGGCCTCTGCCCCGTACATCAAGAAGAAAGGCGTTTCCCCCGTGGCCCGGCTGGTTGATGTCTGGCTAGCCCACAGCGCACACGGAAGCTCATCCACCCAATTCGCACCATGCTTCTCAAGGTGTGAGAATGTGCGAGTCTTGAGGCCCTTGAGGATCTCTGCATTGGCCCTCTCGACCTGCCCATTGCTCTCTGGATGAGCAACAGATGCATAGCAGACTTGGATCTCTAGGTCCTTGTAGTATTCCTAGAATGCTGCACTTGTGAACTGGGTCCCGTTATCAGTGACGTTTCTGTTTGGGACCCCGAACCGGCAGACGATCGACTTGATGAACTTTACTGCTGACTGCTTGTTGATGGTGACAACTGGGGCAGCTTCTGGCCACTTGGTGAACTTATCTACGGCGACGTAGAGATGTCGGAATCCTCCGACGGCTCTGGGAAAGGGTCCCAGGATGTCCAACCCCCATACAGCGAATGGCCATGAGGGAGGGATCATCTGCAGCGCCTGAGCTGGTGTGTGGATTTGCTTGGCATGGAACTGGCACGCCTTGCATCTCTTTACCATCTCGGCGGCATCCTGGAGTGCTGTCGGCCAGTAAAAGCCATGCCGAAAGGCTTTACTGACCAGCGTGCGGGAGGATGCGTGGTTCCCACACTCGCCTCCATGGATCTCTGCGAGCAAGTTGCAACCCTCCTCCCGGGTAATGCATCGCAGTAGGATGTCGTTGGCGCCACGCCGGTAGAGACCCCCTTCCACCAACGTGTACCTTTTAGCCATGCGAACAATCCTTTCTGTCAGGGCATGTTTTTTGGGAAGTATATTGTCTTTCAAGTAGTCCCGGACCTCCGATATCCATGCATCGGGAGTTGCTTGAGCCTCTGGATCTTGGGCGCCAGGTAGCTCGGAGCCCCCGGTGGCGCATACGATCCTTGGCGGACTCCATGGTAGCAGGGTCGCCGGGACTGCCAGCTTCGAGGTGCTGGGCTCGCCCCCTTCACCCGGTTCGGCTGCCCGGGTGGTTGGTCGTGGTAACGTCCTTGCAAAGACTCCTTGAGGCACTGGGGCCCCTGTGGAGGCCTTCGTTGACAGGTCGTCTGCGACTGAGTTGTCGGCTCGGGGTACATGGCACAAGTCCAAGACTTCAAAGTCCTTTTCCAGCTTCCGAACGTGCAGCAAGTATGCTGCTAACTGAGGGTCGTTGCAGCTGCACTCTCCTTTGGCTTGCTTGATGATCAGCTGGGAATCACCTTTAGCCAGAAGCTGTCGGACATTGAGAGTCAGGGCAGTATTTAGCCCAAATATTAGGGCTTCATACTCTGCCATGTTGTTTGTCGCCTTGAAGTCGAGGCGCACCATGTACCTGAACTGCTCCCCAGTCGGGGTGAGGAGCAGGACCCCGACCCCGGCCCCCTGCTTCCGCAAGGAGCCATCGAAGTAGAGCGTCCAGGGGGTCTCAGTGAAAAATGGAGCCTTGGGCACCGTTTCACCGTTGTCCGGGCCCCCCGGGTTGCTTGGCGACGGGGTCCATTCGGCCAAGAAGTCCGCCAGTGCTTGTCTTTTGACTGCATGTTGAGGTAAGAACTCCAGCTCGAACTCGGCCAGCTCCGCTGCCCACTTGGCAATGTTGCCAGTCGAGTTGGGGCTGTGGAGTACAGTCTTCAGTGGGAAGGAGGTGACCACTGAAACCCGGTGAGCCTGGAAGTAATGCCAGAGCTTCCTCAACGCTATGAGCACTGCATACAGTAGTTTGTGTACCTCCAAGTATCTTGTTTTTGCTTCATGGAGGACCTCACTGACGTAGTAGACTGTCCGTTGGGAGGTCCGAACCCTCCCTGGGGGGTCCGGGGCTCCTTGCAACGCGTCTGCATCCTAGGGAATGTGGCTCCCAGGGTCTAGCTGGACCTCCGGGGGCTGGGACCTGTAAGGCACTTGGTCACTGGAACTCACAGCGAGGGGGGGTCTCTTCTGGGTTCGGGCCTTGAGGCTCAGCCTCCCCCTCTGGGGCTCCTTCTGGTGCTTGTTGCGGCAGTAGCTCCGGCCGCTCTGCAACCAAGACCATGCTGACCACCTCCATTGTTGTGGTGATGTACAACAGGAGCGGTTCGCCGGGTTCTGGTGCCACTATAATGGGTAGCATCGTCAGATGTTTCTTGAGCTCTTGGAAAGTCGCTTCAGCTTCCTCGGTCCACTCAAAGGGACCTGACTTTCGCAGAATCTTGAAGAAGGGCAGGGCTCGCTCAGCCAGTCTTGAGATGAACCGGCTGAGCGCTGCCAAACACCCTGCAAGCTTCTGCACGTCCTTGATGTGGGTCGGCGACCGCATCAGCTCTATAGCCTTGATCTTCTCTGGGTTAGCTTCGATCCCTCGGTGCGATACCAAGAAACCAAGGAGCTTCCCTGCAGAAACCCCAAAGACACACTTGTCGGGGTTCAGCATCGTGCGTGTCGTGCGCAGCTTGCTGAAGACTTGGGCTAGGTTGTCTAATAGGGATGTGCGGGGCCTAATTTTCACCACGATGTCGTCGACATACACCTCTACCAGATCTCTAATGAGGTCCCCAAATGTCTTATGCATTGCACGTACAAAGGTGGGGAGAGCATTCTTGAGTCCATAAGGCATGGAGATATAATAATACAGGTCGTCTACTGTTATGAAAGCAGTGTGTTCCTCATCTTCCCTAGACATAGGTATTTGGTGAAAACCGGAATACGCATCTAGGAAACACAGAAGATCACTGCCTGATGTCGAGTCTACTATTTGATCTATCCTAGGAAGAGGGAATGGATCCTTTGGGCATGCCTTATTGAGGTTGGTGTAGTCGATGCACATCTGGAGCTTCCCGCCAGCCTTGGGAACGACAACAGGGTTGGCCAACCACCGTGGGTGGTGAACCTCCCAGATGAAACCAACATCAAGCAGCTTCTTGATTTCTTCATGGATGAAGTTCTGCCGCTCGATGGACTGTTTCCTGGGCTTCTGTTGCACCGGTCAGGCGTCGGGGTAGATCTTCAGATGGTGCTCAATCACCTCCCTGGGGATCCCGGGCATTTGTGATGGTTGCCATGCAAACACATCGACGTTGTCCCGGAGGAAGGTGATGAGCGCGCATTCCTATTTGTTGTCCAAGTTCCCCGCGATACGGGTTGTCTGGGCAGCCTCGGAGCCAATCCTGACGACTTTCACGGGGACGTCGTCGTTGTTGGCTGGTTGCCCACGGGGTGCAGTAGTGGAGGCTCGCTGCGCCGGGCCTTGCTCTGGCCAACTCTCCTTCGAGCCTCCTAGGGTCGGAGCCCTCCCCGCTGCAAGTGCTTGGAGCTGCTCCAAGGCTGACACTGCAGCTGAGCGGTCCCCTCTGATCCTGAGGACACCAGAAGGTGTCGGCATCTGCAGGACGAGGTAGCCGTAGTGGGCTACAGCCATGAACCTGTAGAGGGCCGGCCTCCCGATGATTGCGTTGAAGGGAAGGTCTACATGTGCCACGTCGAACAAAACGCTCTCCGTACGGTAGTTCTCTGGGGTCCCGAAGGTCACCGGGAGGTGTATGTTACCGTACGGGAGGATTTGCCCAGGTCTGACACCTGAGAACGGGCTCGAGGGTGTGAGCCGGGACATCGGCAGCTGTAGCTTTCAGAAGGCCGCCGTGGAGATGAGGTTGAGGCCCGCCCCTCCATCTATCAGCACGTGAAAGACCTTCACGTTGGCGATGGACGGGGACACCAGCAACGGGAGCACTCCTGCCCCTGCCATGTTCTTCAGGCAGTCAGAAGCATCAAAGCTGATCGCCGTGCTCATCCACTTGTGGTGGGGAGCCGGACTTGGGGCGGGGGCCACCGTAGCCACTGCCCGTCGTAGAGTTTTCACCGCGTTTCGGGACGTGGGGTCTGTGGCTCTCCCGTAGATGACATGGAGGGTCTTGCGGTGCTCCTTATCACTACTAGAGTCGGAGTCGCCACCCTCGAAGACGGCCTTAACCGCCCGCTGGGGTTCCTGGAACCCCATCTCGCTGTCATCCTCCTTCTCGGGATCAACCTTCTGCTTGCCCTCCCTCTGGCGGGGAGGTGCACCCTCCTGGCGCTGCTGTCTCTGTTTCTGTTCGCGGAAACGTTCCGCGAATCTCTTCACTTCCCGGCACTCGCTAGCACTACAGCTATTTGTACGGTGCACCGGGCACTTGAAGTCATACTCCTCGGGTTCAGGCGACTGCCTAGGGCGCTTATCTCGGCGCGGCGCTCGGGCTCTGCCGGGTGCCGCAGCCGCCATTGCATGGGCTCCGGGCTTTGGCCTGTTCTGGCCACTGCCCTTCTTCTTCTTGCCACTACTCCTCGCAGAGGCTCCTTCCTCAGTCGGGGTGGCCTCCCTTGCTTCTGAGGATGGCTGGGAGTGCCAGTTGCACCCCTTGGCTGCCCTAGCACATCTGTCTACCAAGGAGAATAGCTCGGAGACATCACGCACCTCGTGCGTGGCTATCTTCTCGAGCATCTTCTTGTCCCTCACACCTTGCCTAAACGCAAAAATAACCGATGCGCTAGCGACATGAGGGATGGTGTTCCGTACCTGGGAGAACCGCTGGATGAACGATCGCAGCGCCTCTCTAGCGCGCTGTCTAACGGCGTGGAGGTCGAGATCCGTGTCGGGGCGCTTGTAGGAACTGCCGAAGTTAGCCACGAACTGTCGGCACAACTCATTCCAGGAGGTTATGGACCCCTGGGGCAGGTTCATGAGCCATGACCGAGCTGGGCCGGTCAGGACGACGGGGAAGTAGTTAGCCATGATGGCCTCGTCGCCTCCTGCAGCTAGTATCGCAGTGGTGTAAATCTACAAGAACTCGCTAGGGTTGACGCTCCCGTCGTACTTCTCCGGCATGTGCAGCCGGAACTTTCGTGGCCAGACCACGAAACGGAGGTGAGGCGCTAGCGCTGCACACCCTTGGCTGGGGCTGACTGGTGCCGGCGGCGGCATCACATACACCGGGTGAGCAAGCGGGCCTGCGTACACCTGATGCTGGGGCGGTGCAGCATACGCCTGTGGAGGAGGCGCGACGTACGCCTGGTGCTGTGGAGGCGCGACGTACGTCTGGTGTGGTGGAGGCGCAGCATGAGCCTGGGGCACAGGGCCCGACATGCTATAATCTGCCTCGAGGTTGCGCCGACGCTCCCTCTGGCGCTCGATGGTGACTCGACAGTCTTCTCCGGCCCTGCGGCGCTGCAGCCCGGTTCTCAGATCTGTTGTCGAGATCCTGGTCGAGCGCGAGTCTGTCGTCCACGAGTCGATTGTCGACGTCCGCGACAATGACAAATGCATCAGCTGAGCATGTGTCTCCCTCGGTGGAGGCACGTTGAGCGCGGCGGTGACGAGGTGGTCGACGTCGTGGATCCACTGTTGAGCTGCTCCCTGAGGAGCATCCCCAGCAGGAGGGTTGTGGAGCAGCGCGTGTGCTGCTGCGAGCGCACTCTCTGGGCTTGCAGCCGGCGGCGCCGTGATTGCTGTCACGGCCGGAGTACGCCGCGGAGTGGCATGTCGGCCTGCAGCCAGCGAAGTGACAACAGGGCGACGTGAAGGTCCTGACCTTCCTGCCCTAGAGCGGTAGCCTGCCCTAGAGCAAGATGACGCCTGATCCTCCGCCACTGTCTGCCGCCATGACTGCGCCCTGGATGAACCGGTGTTGGATTGGCCGTTCACCATTACTGCTGGTGGAGATCTTGACGGGGAAAAAGCCCCCTACCTGGCGCGCCAAATGTCGAAGGTCGTAAACGACACTTCCCCCGGACCTGCTTAGAGAGCTGCCCGCGGAGGTTCTTTGGATTCATGAGGGCTAGTCTCAGGAGATCGAACGCAGCAGGATGATGAACACAGAGGGTTTACGTGGTTCGGGCCGCCGGAGCGTGACACCCTACGTCCATGGGAGTGTTTGTGTATTGCCTTGCTTGAGCGTGTATGAGTCTTAGTCTAATTTTCCGATCCCCTACGAATGTCGTCTGTAGAGTCCTTTTATAGTTCAAGGACTCTGCAGTCACAAGGTGGGCCCCAGGACCCGACAGGCGGTCCCGGGGAGAGCCAAATCCTATACAAGATCTAGGATTAATTGCTATCTACTTCCCTTTGTCAAGGGTGTCAATGCGCCGTCCCGTTGCGTCGTGCGCCAAGGCTACACATAGTTGGTGATGATGGTAGTGCACATCCCGCCCGTCTTGTCCTCGCGGCCCATTCGTCCGTCTTGCGGCGTGTGTCTATACCGGCTACTTGAACAAGACAGGACACTGAAGCCTTGACCTTCGCATGCGCGACTCAGCTTGCCTAGGGAAGGCGCGCGTACTTCATGTCTGTCTGAGCAGCGCACACCTTCCTTTACTGCGGCTTCTTACCGCACTGAGTCGGCCATCCGCCATGTGGTTGCGCCGGAGCCTTCCTCTGTGGGGAGTCGAGCACTTGACGGAACAGGCCACGTGGTGCATCCGGAGCCCACCCCTATGGAGGGGTGGAGGCTCTGCCCTGCAGGCCAGGTGGTAGTTCCGGTGTCTTTCCCTGCGAGGGCGCGGGCCTGGCCCCGAGGTCCCGATTGACCGCGTGGCGGCTCCGGAGCCCGCCTCAGCGGGGAGGCGAGGCTCCAGTTCTGCCGGCCACGTAGCAGCTTGGGAGCCTCTCCCGGCGGAGGGGTAGGATCTGGTCCTTCCCTCCACGACGTGGCAGCCTCGGATTCGGCCTCTTAAGTAGAGGTAGAGTCCTTAGCAGTTTTCTCCCTGTGCACGGGGGTACCTGGTCTGCGGGGTACCGACAATGACAAAGGCCGCAAATATAAAACAGGATAGCTCAGTTCCCAATCTTTGCCGCAGAAAACCCTGTCCAAACGTATAAGGGTCGGATTCACCTGTTCATTGCTCCATGTGTAGCGTCTGTTTTGCAAGGCAAATTCTATGAGTTCACAACGGTTGAGGGTTGGCCTGAATGAGCCCATCAGTCTGCTGTTTAGGTTGGAATCTATTCTTGTCACAGGCTTAGTAAATTAGATTGAAATCACCGGTACAAAGCCAAGGGATGCCATCAGCTGGTTTCATGCTCTCTAATTCTTCCAGGAAGGTTCTTTTGTCATTGTACTCACAAGGACCATAAACAGCAGTAAGCTTGAATGGCTCCTCAGATCCACAAAGTTGCAGAACAACGGATAAGCAGTACTAAGGCTATCTCCAACAATGTAGCCCAAATAAAAGAGTCGTTTGTGCTATCTGGAAGAATATTTGTGTAGCCTATTTTATAAGATCTCCAACAGCAAAAGTAAAATAGGGTACATCAACAGATATAGCGGGAAATCTGGAAAGTCATGTTCCGAGCTGCGGCGGGAGAGCGAAAGCGCGTCGTCCGCACAGGACGTGCCGGTCTTTGCGCGCTCTGGGGCGAGCGATTTCATGCCGAAAGTAGCGATCCCGTGGAGGCACCACAGGCGCGATCGTTGGCCGCAGGCGCGATTGCTGGCCGTGTCGCCGGGCGCAGCAGCACAGGGCTATCGCTGGCCAGTGACTGGAACTGTGCCAGGAGGTGCGGCTCTTTTTTTTTCCTCTGAAGTCTTCGCTATAGTTCCCTGCAGGTTGTACTGTAGATGAATAAATGCAGAGATTGGTTTGATGCTACTGTTGCTGAATAAATGTAATAGATCTTTTTCTACTGGATTAGTTCGCTATCTGCTTTTAAATTTTAGTTGTACTATTTAATGATTGCAGTGTTGGAGGTGAACGTATAATATGTTTTCAATCTCTAATTTTTTTTATCGTGTATGTATATATATGCATATTTTTACAATCATGACCTTTAGATATTATGTGACAAATTGGTGTGGAAGTACAACCGCTGCATCACAAAAGAATGAAGAAACTAAAGCATGTGCCGTTGTGGTTCCAATGTTACCGAAGAAGCGTCGTTGGGGTGACTCTGTTCCTGGCCATAAGACAATTGATCGTGAACCTATGGCTGCTGATATTCGTCTGAGAAATGATTACTTCGTTCCTAGACCGTTGTACAATGAGGAACACTTTCGGCGAATGTGTGTTCTATCACAACATTGTTGTACCATCATTTATAAAAAAATGTTAAATGACTAAAGAAATTTTGCAACTATTCTGCAGGTTTCGCATGCAAGGATCATTGTTTTTAAAAATCGTTGATCGGGTGTCATCCGTAAACAATTTTTTTAAACAAAAAAAGAATACTGCAAGTGTGATGGATTTCTCACCACTACAAAAATGTACAGTGGTAATGAAGATGTTAGCATATGGTGGAGCAGCAGATTTTTTAGATGATGGATAGCGCATGGGAGAAAGTACGGTGTTGAAAACTATGCAAGAGTTTGTTATGACAATCATCTCAGAATTCAGAGATGAATTCCTTAGACCACCGAGAGAATGTGAATTACAACATATTTTATCCGTCAATGAACCTTGTGGTTTTCCTAGAATGATTGGTAGCATTGACTGCATGCATTCGGAATGGGCGAATTGTCCGACAGGTTGGGCTGGAATGAACAAAGGCCACAAGGGCAAACCAACTCTCATATTGGAGGTAGTAGCAACTCAAGATCTGCGGATTTGGCATGCTTTTTTTTGTCCTTCCTGGGTCTCATAATGACATAAATGTGTTGCAAAGATCTCCTGTTTTTGATGATTTGGCTAGTGGTAACACACCCCCGGTTGAATTTATTGTTAATGGGAATCCATACAACCTTGGATACTGCTTATCCGACGGGATTTATCCTGATTAGGCAACTTTGGTTAAGAGCATTAGTGCACCAATTAGCAACAAACAGAAGGTATATGCAACACAATAAGAATCTTGCATAAAAGATGTTGAAAGAGCCTTTGGGGTGCTTCAGTCAAAGTGGAAGATTTTGCATGGACCAACTCGTCTTTGGAATAAAAAAGACTTTAACTCTATTGTGCGTGCGTGTGTCATCCTTCACAACATGTGCGTGTGTCATCCTTCACAACATGGTAGTAGAGGATGAACGGGTTCTCCAGCTCCCTAACGTGCACCCGTCAGAATGGCCAGGAAATGAGAATCCTGCGATAATCCACTTCGACATGTAGCTGGAATTGATGAGTTCGTTGAGGCATACTCTGTGATTCAAGAAAAAACAACCACACACTCGTTAAAAAATGATCTTGTTGAGCATATCTGAGCATTATATGGGGATACAACTTCCCTCCTCCGGTTTGTACTCGCATACATCCTCCCGCTGATATGTCATCATTTTATTTGTTGTAAAGGTACGGTAGTTAATTTGAGCATTAAATGTGAGACTAATAATATTTTAACACATCAGCGGGAGGACGCATGGGAGGACTGAACGGGAGGAGGGAAGCCGCATCCATTATATGGAGCTGCAGCTGGACCTTTTGCTTCCAAGTGTTAAATAGTGTTTAGCTATTTTCATATTCGTTCACCTCAGGTTGTTGTCCCTAAAAATTGTCTACACGATCCATGTTATACGTCCTATAAAAAAAGTCATAACACGATACTAATCAGACCACATGGAAATAAGCATCAGATTTAGTATCACCAGATATAAGTTAACATGAATATTTGATCACTGTTCTTTTACACAGTAAAATAAATATGAATATTTAGTATCACCACACATCCAATACATTCAAGTGCACCCAACGGTGAATCAGCAATTCAGCCTGTTAAACTAAATCAAGCAATATCAATCATCCCAAAATGTAAGTAAAAGTACTAGTTCTTCGTCACTTTCTTGAAAATCACTTAACAGCAGCAGAGAAATACAGTGGACTTAAATTTAACAGCAGCAGACACATGCACGAAAGCAGCAGAAAGATGCAGTTGCATAGCTCCTAGCTCCGGCCTAAATTTAACAGCAGCACACACATGCGAATAACAGCAGCAGATGCAGTCGCCTCTAGCTCCTATGGCCGCCGCAGCTAGGTTTACAAGTTCCACAGGTGCGCTGCTCTCCGGGGCAAGGGATTCGACCCCTCCGCCCACGTAAATCGGGGCTGACGGCGCTCGGTGGCCATAGCTGCGAGGCGACGCCGCTGAATCGTTTGGTCCTCCGCTTCGATTCGCCTCGTACAAGGAAAATGACGATAGAAGACGACGGATTTCAGAGGGAACAAATGGAGACGCCTACCTGGAGCTCCTCCGTCCACGACTTGAACTCCGGTGCGGCATCGGAAGGGAGCCGAGATCGCCGCCACCGCCCTCCACGCACGGGAAGAAGTTTTCTCGATTAGTTTTTCTCCTTCAACTCTTGGCAGTTGATTTCGGGTTCTACGATGCGGCGCCTATGTTTGGCGTACGAAGGGGAGTGCTCCTTGAACGGGCTTCGTGGATGGCTTTACTGTTGAAAGGTGTTTTTCTACCCATATAGAGTTTAGACTGCCTAATAGGCTATCTGTTGGAGACAGGTACCGAGTTATGCACCTGAATGAAGGTCGGGTCCAAAGCGACCAGCACACCACCGCGTGTACCCTGGGCTGGCAGTGATGCAAGACCAGACAGTTGAGTACCCAGAACCTCGCGCTGGAGCAGTGCAGAAATGGTTGATAATTTAGTTTCCTGAAGGCACACGATCATCGGCATCGCTGATTGGAGCAGCTGCTGAACCACCGCACACCGCGCCAGAAGATTTAGGCCGCGGACGTTCCAAGAAAGCAGACTAAGGCGCTTGTAATCCATTGGAGAGACCAAGAGAGCACAGAACACTGGTAACACTGCAACTTGGCTTAACCAGATTACAAATGAGCCCACAGAACGCTGATCTAAGGGAGCACTGGTAACTGACCGGAGATCTCAACCTTGAAGCTTCCACAAAAGCTACCACGAATGACATGACCACAAACATACTGGATAAAGGAGGACTCATAACACATAGATGGGACTACAACCCCATAACAGACCCATGCTTGGTACAGAGCTAAGCGCTGGCCGTCACTTCCTCTGCAGCCAGTACTGCTGCCGCATCAGTGAGAGGCTTTCTGTCAAGTTCGAGGGCACCCCGAATGGGCACAATGGCCTTGTCTGGCAGTGGCTTCTTGAAGGTCTCCTTATACTTGGTCACTGCAGCGTCATCAGCTCGGCCGCGACATTAAGGATGCGCATGAGACGCTGCTGGGCGCGCTGCGCTACTGGAACCACCGAAGGGTTCGCGGCCCGGCGAGCACTGTGGCAGGTAGGTTCCACCGGAGTGGCCTTCTTGGTGCGGTGCCCAAACTTCGTTGTCGCCTGTGAAGGGGTGGCAAGCAATGGTGGAGGCACTGGTTGGAAGAGCTTCTGGATGATGCTAGCTTCATTGGGGTCTTCCAATGGAGGGCCCTGCTCCGAAGGCCCAAGAGGGATCGCGGTCGTGGCACGTTGCACCTGGTTGGCCGGTTCTTCCTGTGAAGGTGCTGGGGGAGATCATTTCGGCTGGCCAAAACAGTGGCACGAACTGGGTCGCGCCAAGTATTGGCCTCCATAGCCGGTGGCGGATCTAAGATTTTATCTAAGGGTATGCCATATATGAAAACTCATATGTTGATAAAAAATTATCAATTTGTTAAGTTATTATAAGATAATATAATTTAGTATACATACAATAGATAACATGTTAAGTCCTAAATTCAATAAATTACATAAAAACAGTTCACGACTTTTGCATCCTTTATAAGGATAGCAGCGGGAACCTTAGTTCCATTATTAAAAAAATAATGTAAATACTTCAAACACAATAACAATAGTTTAGAAATATTGTCAAGAGATAAATATGTAATACTACTTGTCTAACTTTTTAGTCGTTGCTTTGTAAAATACATTATGTGACACATTATTCAAGATATACTTATTCACTTTCAAAATTTCATGCAAAAAACTAAGTTAAATGAACTTCTCTCAATAGCTAGATTATTCAGTTTTATCACGTTCATGGAATGTCAATATTTGATTCAGAAATAAACTTTTTATAAAAGACAAAAAAATTCATCATTCTTCCACTTATCAATGTGATAATCAATTATTATCTTTGGATTTTTTTAAAGTCAATATATCTCTCTTGAACTGTAGTACTTTGTGTCTTTGAACCCAGATGTTTGAAAAATGATCTCTCCTATATTTCAATTTCTGCAGTCTGTCAACAATAAATTTACCTGACACAGTACCTTTTTTGAACAAGTAGCATATAAAACTTTGTTGATAAAGAAGTATTCATTCCGCCCAAAAAAAGTTTGTCGATTTGTAGTTTATTTTTGAACTACGAAGCGATAATTTTTTTAGTGCGGAGGGAATAGCATATAAAACTAAATACGGAAAACTAAAAAAACAATTCATAGTTGCGTAAAATACTCAGAAAACTGAAGGAAAAAAGGATTACGCAGAAAACTGAAGACAAAAAGGATTACCCAGTAGTGGAGCCTTTGTCTACTGTCTTTAGTTTTCTGAAGGAAAAACGACTTACTGTCAGTCTGTCACATGCTAAATGCAATGACACCGAACGCCAGCCCTCAAGCTTGGTGCGTGGACTTCTCGTTGGATGCCGGATTAGAAGCACAACCATCTGAGCGCCTCCTCGCAAGCTGCCGCAAGATCTCACCCCGTTTTGCATGCCACTTCTCTACTCGACGCAAGATCCCGCGTCGCTCGGCGTCGTATCACCGCGAGATGATTCTACACCGCTCCGTGTTCGTCCCAAACCCTACCAAGTACCAGTACTCGTACGTGCGAGGCCTCGTGGGCCGTATTATTTCTTCCGACCCTCATTTGTCTTGTGGGTCAATTCAGCCATTCAGTAGGTCGATCTTTGTTTATACGGACCTGTTTCCCCGCTTCTGTATGACTGCTGGCCCAGGGTATGACGTGACCCACCCGGCATACCCTGTGGGTCCGCCCCTGTCCATAGCTGTTGTAGCCAGCCATCCCGACAGCTCCTCGAGCATCGGGTCGATGAAAGCCGACTGTGGTAAAGGTTCAGTTGCCTTTCCCATCTCGCAGAGGAGAAGAGAGTGGTCAGTTGCCACAGGGAACCCATCACAGCAGGCTTAAAGCAGATCTGCCGCAGGTGCCAGTGGACTTGCATGCATGGTCCCCTCCACCCCTAGCTTCTTGTCGCCCCTTATGGTCGGGGGGGGGGGGGGGGGGGGGGGTCGGCACGTTCTGCCTTCTGCACCCAGATTTTGAAGAGACCATCACCTGAGATGGCACGACTGCACTTTTCAGAGGAACCCATGGGCCCCTGGCGCCTGGTCGTGCCAGTCTGGTGGCCTCGGTGAACGAGGGTTTGGGCCCGGCGCTGCGGGTGGCGAGCGTGGGCCCCGCCCGACAGGTTATCCCGAAACCCCTCGAAGCCAGGAGGTGGAAGGAGATCATCATCGTCGCCGTTAGAGGTGGGAATTGGGCCAGGCCAAATCCGGATAGCCCGAAGCACAACGTTGCGGCCTGAGGCCCGGTGTCACACCTGGTAATAAGAATACAACCAGATGCTTTCCACATGTATGCCAGGATCAGTTCAACTCATACATGTGTAGACGAAAGTGAAATACTATAAATAATGCCATGTTCGAGTATATCACCTTATTATATAAATGACCTTCCAGGTCTAAACAAAGTACAAGCAGCGGAAAAACATATAAAAGGGCTCCAAGCACAGGCATTGCACGGGGGAGCGCCAACCTAGAACATCACATCAGGGTCTCTGTAGAAATCCTGGTTGACTGGGGGGGAATATGCAACTAACAAGTTTGAGTACCAACGGTACTCGCAAGTTGGGAAGTTATGACATGTGGTTCACAACAAGGAAGGCAAATAATAGGTAAATCACTATAGCAGTTACAACCTACTCTTAATGTTATTAAGCACCTACATCTAGGTGACATTCCCAACCAAAATCCCAAAATAACCAGGTAAGACCAAACCCAAACCATCCATTATGTAACCATGTGCTAATTATGAATTTGGTTCCAAGTCGTTCGTGCCCGTGAGCACGATTGTCTAGACAGTTTGACAAGACTCTGCAGAGTGTGTATCCTTTACCCACAGTTCGAGATTTCATCCCCTGTTGCCAGGTGGACTAAGGTCACTACCAGGATTCTGGTTTATTGCGACGAAAAAAACCGTTTGCAATAGGTCGAAATTCGTCGCTATAGGTTGTTGTCGCAACGAAATAGAACATCGCGATAGTTTTTTCGACTCGTGGAGATAACAACCGTGGCAATAGGTTATTGCGACGACTTGACATCCATGGCAAATAGTATGGTATTGCGACAACTCCACGTTGGTGGCAAATAGTATGGTATTACAACGGTTTAACGTATTGCAACGAAAATATCGGTGTTGCAATGATGTCACATTCGTGGCAAATAGTATGGTATTGCGATGACTCCACATTGGTGGCAAATAGTATGGTATTGCAACGGTTTAACGTATTACGACGATTTAACGTATTGCGACAAAAATATCGGTGTTGCAACGATGTCACATTCGTGGCAAAAAGTATGGTACTGCAACGACTCCACGTTCGTTGCAAATAGTATGGTATTGCAACGGTTTAACGTATTGCGACGATTTAACATATTGCAACGAAAATAATGGTGTTGCAACGATGCCACGTTCGTGGCAAAAAGTATGGTATTGCAACGACTCCACGTTCGTGGCAAATAGTATGGTATTGCAACGGTCTAACGTATTGCGACGATTTAACGTATTGCAACGAAAATAACGGTGTTGCAACGATGTCACATTCGTGGCAAAAAGTATGGTATTGCAACGACTCCAGGGTCGTGGCAAATAGTATGGTATTGCAACGGTTTAACGTATTACGACGATTTAACATATTGCAACGAAAATAACGGTGTTTCAATGATGCCACATTCGTGGCAAAAAGTATGGTATTGCAACGACTCCACGTTCGTGGCAAATAGTATGGTATTGTAACGGTTTAACGTATTGCGATGATTTAACGTATTGCAACGAATAATATGTTATTTGCGATGATTTCACATCTATGGCGATAAGTACGGTATCGCAACGATTTCATACTCGTGGCGAATAGTATGATATTGCGATGTTTTCACATTCGCGGCGAATAGTATGGTGTTGCAACACATCCGTAGCGAATAGTACGGTATGGAAAAGTTTTTACATTCGTGGCGAATAGTATGGTGTTGCAACGATTTCACATCCGTGGCGAATAGTACGGTATCGCGATGATTTCACACTCGTGGCGAATAATATGGTATCGCGATGTTTTCACATCCGCGGCGAATAGTACGGTATCGCGACGATTTCACACTCATGGCGAATAATATCGTATCACGATGTTTTCACATTCGTGGCGAATATTGCGGTGTTGCAACGATTTCACTTACGTGGCGAATAGTACGGTATCGCGACGATTTCACACTCGTGGTGAATAATATGGTATCGCGACGATTTCACAGCCGTGGCCAATAATAGGGTATTGCAACGATTTCACGTTCATGGTGAATAGTACAGTATTGCAACGATTTCAAAACCGTGGCAACAATATTGTATTGCAATGATTTCTGATGTGTGGCAATAGGTTCGTAATGCAACATATTCAAATCTGTTGCAATAGGGTCGTAATGCGACGTTCTCTGGGTGGTGGCAACAGCAGTCTAGTGCAACGCTTTTTTGGTCGTAGCCAAATGTTTGTAGTGCAACGTTTTATAATTTGTGGCAATAGCTAGCTTCCTATTGCAATAGTTTATTTTCGTCGCAATAATCTGTTAATTCCACGTTTTATAATTAGCGGCACTAGAATCCTAATGCACCAGGTTTGAAAATTAGTGGCAACAGAATCAATTTATTCGCACACGATACGTCTGTCGACTTAACAACAAACATCCAACAATTGATGCAACGCTCAAGGACCCTTCGTCGTTGCGAGACAATGTTATTTACAGTTTTTTCAGTTTGTAACATTGCACCCATTAAAATAGCACCACGACAAGTTGTAGTACTAGGAATAGTTTCTTGAACATCCAGCTTCGACTTGGTGTGAACAGGGGCCTTTTGTGGAGTTGCTGCTAGCCGTTGTTGATTTTGCAAGCTCTCCATCATTCTGCGCATGTCTGCTAGCTCCTTTTCTTGCCGTGCAGAATTGGTTGCCATCTGATCATGTAAAGCCCAGACTTCCTGGTTGAGCTGTTCATTTGCCTGGACGAAGCCATCCATCTGCGAGGTCACATGATCATTTCTTTCTTCCAACTCTTGCACCTGAGAGCTGAGGTCTTCATTTCTATTTTGTAAGGGATCGAACTTGCTGGCCGAGCTGGTCAGACATCTGGATACGCGGTCGTTCAGAAACATTAGGTTTAGCCATATAACCACGCCCCCGATACTGTGATCCTCCAGAACCGGTTGCGGATATATAAGTAAGCTGGAAGATGTTGTTTCTTTCCTCATCTGGGATTGGGACTCCCAGCTCAGCTTCCTTGACGTTGATTTGGGCACGTGCCTGGGTCTATATACAAAAAGAAAAGTCACATGTACATTGCAAATATTTATTTAAATGGATACTTTTTGAAGTGTTTCTCACATGTACAGCTTCTGCCTGCTCATTTTCCCATTGACCGTTCTTCACATGGCTTGCCTCCCACAGTTCTATGTCATCGGGTTCTTTTCCGATCTCTGGGTCTCGCTACATCAAATACAAGTAAAATTTAATTGAATGATTGCAGGGCAAAGTAAAAGCATGATTTAGTTTTCATACCTTCTCGTAACTAAGTTGGGCATAGGATTTCGAGCCAAGCAAGTGTTTTGTCTTTTGAGTACTTCGATTTCGTGAATTGGTTCTGCTTATTGACTGCAATTTCAAGAATTAATTTCACAAATGGGTGTTATCAAATAGTTTTTGTAGGATATGAAGGTATTAGAAAGCTAGCTGACCTTGAATCGCTCGGACCCAAAATAGTCCATAAGCGCCAACCAATCAAAATCTGCTACGTCAACAGGCTTGTTTTGTATACGTTCCTCATCGGTCGAATACTTCTTATAGGTGGCATGCAATGTTGATGGCCACCCCTTGTAGCGCTCACCAGCAATCTTCAATATTTTTCTTCTGGTATCATCTGTGTCCTCCAAGTCCCAAACATTATGTACATTGTATATCACACTGTTATAAACGTATAAGATGGAGGTCGCTAGAAAAAAATACTTATGTGGGGTGTCACAACACTAACCAGAATGTCTCTCACTATATCGCTCTTTGAAGTATCGCCAACCTCTGCCCACTTCCTTACACTAGCGAGGGGTGCATTTTTTTTGTTGTAATAACCACATCATCGACAAAGTGCCGCTGATTAGGACCAACCGCAGCACCCAACCTATCGGACCATTGAATTTGTAGCTTTCGATTCTGATCATTTGTTCTATTTGCAGATGCTAGATAGCGCAATTTAGCAACCTTAAGTCCTTTAGCCACCCCTCTTCCAAACTTCTTTCCTTCTGTTAGTGTCATTTCAATGGTAAACATTTAAAGCAAATTAGCAACTGACCAGGCCTAGTATCATGTACAAATTGTGTGAAAGAAGAAGAAGTCTGATGTTTTACCATCTTCAGGACAAGTGCGGCAAATACGAGCGTGGGAACACCGCGTCGCAACAGCATTTTGCTCCATATTGGGCGATGCATCGACTTGTTGACTTCTTTGTTGCTGTTCATACCCTACAATCAGGCATCAGGCAGTAGTCAGTGGCACTACAGCACCCGTAGTACTGCAGGGGATTTTTAGTCCAGCTACGAAGCAAGCAAGACAATAGTTGGCAATGCTAGAGAAAGAGAGGGTTCGTCGGGTGCTCATCCTCTGCAGTACTGCCGGTTCGGTCTGACCGACATCAGCAGGAGCGCGTCTCGAGGCGAATTGGTGGCAGGGCGAATCATGGACGTCAGCGGTATTAGCAGGTAGAGGATGCAAGACAGATGAGGCGGGCAGCTTGCGACGTTTAACAAAGCTAGGGTTCGGTCTGGCAGTGCAGTGACCACATTTAAGTCAGAGGATCGACGTCCAGATCACAACGGTGATCTCACGTGACTTACGTTTTTACTGCAGGCGATGCAGTAAAGATCCAACGGTGTGATTCCGTTGGATCTTTACTTCATCACGTGCAGTAAAAACGTATAAGTCAGGTGATCTGCGTCCATTGATATCACCCCAGAGCAAGTCTCGAGGCTAGTAGGACAGTGTGGCGGATCTAGGAATTAAATTTAGGTGGACTGCATACTGATATTTTGCTCTGCATGTTAGCATCTCGCCCTAACGTGCTAGAATGGATACATGAATATAATCTTGCATTAATTACCAGACATCAGCAACACATTTGGCAGTGTAAAAAACGGAATTGAGATCATATAAGCAGCAATGAACCCTCATGTACATGCATCTCTAAACTATATGATACTAACATTTCTTAGTGGACAAGGGTTAATGATATTGGACTATTTTTTCTAGGCTATGCCATGTCATATGGGGCATAGCATGTAGGTACGCCGTAATGGCCAGGGGTTTGCGGGCGGCGGGGTCATCATGGCACGCGAACGATGGGACGTGGAGATGGAGGGAGACGCATCGGGGAAGATAGTGAAGTGATCACCAGCAGGGCGTGGGCGCCGGTCGGTGCCGCAGTGACCAGTGGTGACATGGGTTTGCGGGCGGCGGGGTTATCATGCCACGCGAAGGATGGGACGTAGTGATGGTCGAGGGAGACGCGTTTCTGAGGACACTGAAGTGAGCAACAGCAGGGCGTGATCGCCAGTGCCGAAGTGGCGGTGGCGAGAGAGCCCAGCGTGCGCGTGTAGGCATCAATAAATCACACCATCACATATACTCACCAGCAGGGCGTGGGCGCCGGCCGGTGCCGGAGTGACCGGCGGCGACAGGGGTTTGCGGGCGGTGGGGTCATCATGACACACGAAGGATGGGACGTGGCGATGGTGGAGGGAGACGCGTCGGGGAGGACACTGAAGTGAGCAGCAGCAGGGTGTGGTCGCCGGTGCCGGAGTGGCCGACGGCGAGAGAGCCCATCGTGTGTGTGTAGGCATCAATAAATCACGACATCACATATACTGATTAACTGTTAACTGAGACTAAGAAACTACAATCGCAATGCTAAAATATTTAGTAGAGCCCGATACATATTTATACGTAGTACCAGCATGGGATGACGAATCTCGGGGTTCCTGAGCATCAGGTGCTGCAATATTCTCTACATACGATGCAAAGGAATTAACGTGTTGTAAATATGTGTATTTTGATAGTAAACACATTTATAGTTATACCAGATGCTTGTTGCCCATCACGATTACTTGTAGATGACATGACGGTTTGGTGTCTTGTTCCTAAAGTAAAGAGTATATATAGTAAGTAACAGTGATAACGTCAGATTACATGAGGATGTGTATTTTAGATCGGGCGGTGTGGTTGCTATGAACTGAAAATGTTTGTTTTGAACAGAGGAATTAGAAATGAAGGAGTAGGAAAAAAACCGTACAATCCGAGAAAGAAAAACAAGAAAAACGTGTATAAAACGTGGAACTGAAAATCTTAGGAATACAAGTTTGGAACACAGAAATGAGAGTACAACATTGGGAGTGGTTGATAAGATAACCCTGGCGTCATTTACTTCTAAATCAAGAAATTACATAGTACATGCAGTTTTTAATAGTTATCTTTCCTGATATGGAAATGTACTAGAAATACACTATGATAAACTGTCAGAGCGACATTTATTTTGGGGCAGAGGTGTAGTGTATTTTATATATGGAAACAAGTAGAATGCAATCAGATGCTAGGGTAAAATAAAAAGATGAATCGACTGTAGTATGCAGATCTAACGATTGAGGATAGTTGATTGCACGATTGCACCATTAATCAGATTTTATACTAGACATTCATGAAACATAAGAGCATATAAGGAGTTGGGACGACAACTAGGAATGAACTGGGTGCAGCTGTTGGGACGACAACTAAAGCGATAAGGAGGGAGTAGCTCTATAAAAAGAAAACATGGATCATGTAGAACTTACGTAGCACAAAATTGGAGTCCGGGATGTCGCAGGGCGGGGTCGGCGATGAAGAGGTTCGGTAGAGCCCGCCAAACTTGGTCACTCGACGTTGTACCCACAGTCACCACCACCACTCACACAGGAATTTCTTAGGAATGCAAGTTTGGAACACAACACTAAGAGGAGAACATGTGTGCCGGGAACGGAAGCCACTGCGGGATTAGAGGGAGACACACATTTATATTCGTCGTGGCTAGCTACAAATGGGCGGGACTGGAATTTTGGGCGCACGGAGGGAAGTTTCAATTGTGAAAATCTCAATTGTGCGCCCCAAGAAGAACGAAATTTTTTTCGAGGGACCGCTACCCGCCGTTCATCTTTGTTTTCATGGAGATGTAAAAGCAGTCATGTGGTAGTGGGACATTCCAAAAAAAATACGAACAAAAATATGAATCACCAAATGTATCATTGTGCTAATGCAAACGACATGCAAATACAGAACACCCAAGTCCACGAAAGGAGGACGGCAAATCCATGGTCTAGTAAAAGGTAAACAATCAGCATTTTATATATAACATACGTCGCAATGAAATGATAACATATACAGAGTATATACTACTACTACAAAAAAAACATTTTCCCCTGTGATGTCTAATCTTCAGGCCGTTGATCCAAAGCTGCCTGTGATACGAGTATCAAAGGTACATACGATATATATATATCAACAATGTCATCAGATATTAGTCACAACGGATAAAGTACTTTTCATGCACCTGTTGCATCAGGCGATGGACTAGTTAGAAATTTAGATGACGTAATTTCCTAATCAAGTTAATTATGCATCATGTTTGTTGTTAGTTCTATTACTTGTAAGGATAATGTTTACCGGATTTCATTCATTCAGCCACATGAAATATAGACGGTCCCAAGTTACAAACATATAGGAGATATTTTCGATAAAAGAAGTTTTTTGATACTGCATATATAGAACACATTGTTCATGAACATAAAGACATATTTTATTAACAAACAAGTAATAGGAAAACACGTAGTAGACAGCAAGAACAAGATAAACTACACCTAATACTACTCTACTCAGAGATCACGAAATAGATAAACTACTCCTAATTCTACTCTACTGGGAGAAAACCACGTCCTCCTCCTCCGCCGCTGCCGCCTCCGCCGCCGGTGCCGCCTCCTCCTCCTCCTGCTCCTCCGCAGCTGCCGCCTCCGCCTACGCCTCCGCCGCCGCTGCCGCCTCCTCCTGCTCCTCCTCCGCCGCTACCGCCGCCTCCATAGCCGCGTCCACCTCCGCCTCAAGAGACGCCTGCTGCTCCGCATCCTCCGCTGACGCCGCTGTCCAAGCCGCCTCATACTCCTCAACCTCTGTCATAGTCCGAAGCTTCCCGGCGATGCGGTGCAGAATCTTCAGGAGGCCCTCTACCCCAGCAACCTCTGCGATCGTCTCGTGGAGGGCGTCGAGACGACCGACCACAGTCATCAACCCGTAGCAGTAGTGGCCCGCGGTGTCCATGCTCGTGTGGAGGGGAAGGGTCCCAAGACCCAGACGGTGACACGGGCGATCTGTGTCAGAAAAGACCTTCCGCGCCACTGCGTTGAGCGCTAGTGCGCTATGAACGGTGGCGGACTTGGCGTCGGTGGCCACCTTAAGGCGCCGATCGAGTTCGTTGATGCGCTCGGTGAGGAGTCTGAGAGTCTGCTCAACCCAACCGGGATGAGGAAGTGCAGGCACCGCGGGCGGAGATGCGGGCGCCGCCATCAGTTCCACCGGCATTGCCGGCGGCGATGGAAACGGAGAAGGAGGTTCGGAGGACGTCGATGGCCTAGAGCGCTTCGGCGCGGGGCTACCCATTTGTGTGGCGACGGAGGTGCAGAGAAAGGGCGAGAGGTGGTCGACGGTGGCGGGGGGGGGGGGGGGGGGGAGAAGTTTAGAGGCTAGGATCTAAGGAGTGGTGCGGCGGAGAAGCAAGAGGACGGTGAGCCTTTATAGCGGGTCGTCGTCTAAGCGGGCGTGTCGAGATGACCGGACGCTAGAGGAAACTGCGCTTAATTATGAACCGGTCGGTGGCCCCGATTTCCTCGAAACTGCGGTTTGCATCCTCTCGGTCCCAACGGCTCGACGCGTCCCATTAGGAGTAAATTTACATGCGGGTAAAAACAATTTTTTTCGTTATATAAAAAAATCCATCCGTACACGCCTAAGCCAACTTCATGACCGCGCGTCCGTGCCAGCGGACGCCTTGCAGCGAACATGGGCCTAGTCCTGCACGCATTACTTTCATTAGGATTTTTAACTGCAACTGTGCGCCATGTCTTATAACGTCGGTGCACCGACCTCAAATTTCCGTGGTGGGACTAATCCTTCGCACCTGTTCCATATGTTCTTTTCTTCTCTGTCTGTTGTCTAATACTATTTCTGTTCTATGTTCAACATGCATGTGCGACCTCGATCCACGATCATGTTTCATGATGTTGTATGTGTGTTTTCTCTTTTTATTAAAAGATCGTCATGTACTGTTTGAGGTATATATATATGCATGCATGTTAGTGTTGTTAAACATGACCGAGGTGTTTTAATTCTAGCTATGTCTAACATGCACGGACCGCAAACATGATCAACCAATTACACTACGTAAGAAACCCAAATAGGAGAGAACGATGGGCGACAAATCGGATGTCCATCGATCACAAAGTGATGAGAGACGCGCTTAAAGTCATTGTTTGTCTCCTTTAGCTTTGCAATTACAAATCAAGACGAGCTTCAAACCCTAAGATCTTTTGTTTTTGTCCAATTTGCTCGGTTCACTTGTGACAGATTAACACATTACTAAACTTAGAGCACATTCACTTGATTGAAATCCAGAAATTCTAACACACCAGTATTCATTGACACGAATGAACACATATATATTACAAAAAACAAGAAATATGTACAAGAACAGAATTGAAGCTAAACATGTATAAGAACTCCTAAAACTACAAAAGAAATATGTACAAGAACTCCTAAAACTACTCTGCCGGCCTCTCCTCCTCCGCCCTCTCCCCCAACTTCTCAAACCACGACAAGCGGTCCTCCTCCTCCTCCTCGTCATCGTCGTCGTGGTGGTGGTGGTGGTGGTCGCCGTCATCGTCGCCGTCGTCATCGTTGTCGTCATCATAGTCGTCATCGTCGTCGTCATCGTCGTCGTAATTGTCATCGTCGTCGTCGTCGTCGTCCTCCTCCTCCTCCTCCTACTCCTCCTCCTCCTCCGGCGACGATGCAGCAGGAGAGTGGGCCGGCTGCTCCGGCTGAGCCGATTGCTCCGGCTGCACGGCGGTGGAACCCCGCCGCGACGGAAGTTCCTCTCCGTCGCCGCCACCAGGGCACTACAGCCCTTGGCGCTGAGCTCCTGGGCCATCGTCCCGGACAAGATGTCCAGGCGATCGGCCACACCCGTGAGGGCGTAGAAGTAGCAGCTGGTGGTATCCATTCCCGAAAACTCGGGAAGGGTACCAAGACCCAAGGCATCCAAGGACCGAGACGTACTGTTGTACGCCTCTCGCGCCATAATGAGGTGCTGGTCGTCGTTCACCCTCTCGGGGGAGCTGCAGCATATCCGCTTGTAGGTTGGCTGCCTCGGTGGGCTAGGAGGCAGAAGGATGGCCATGGCTGTGGTGGTTCGTCGGCGCCGGGCTAGGAGGTGGAACGATGGAAGAAGAAGAAAGGAGTGCAAAAGTTCTGTGCTTGTACATAACCGACGACGTGCCTTATATATGGTCTGTGCGGAGTAGACGAGGGAGCGGTTCGTTTCCCGCGCATTGAACTCTTTGTAGACCTCGTGCGGCGCAATTAAACCACTGTGGAAGACGATCTTCAGAGATCCTTCCATCTCTCTTGTATCCATGTGGAATGTCGCGCACGCGTCCCTGCACCACGGCTTCTTAACTTCTCCCCAGACCTCGTGCGGCGCGTCAGTTACTTGGCGCACTGGAAAGGCCAGCGGCGAAATCTCCAGTGAGCCCCGCCACGGCGGTGCCGCGCGCGCGCCCTCGGCGCGAGGAGGAAGAAAGGGTCTGTGATGTTGGTTTTCTTGTTTCGTGATGTTGTTTTTCTTGTTTTGTAGTACTATTTTTTTATGTTAATGAACTCAATGTCATTGTTCTACTGTTCCATTTGTTATTTTGTTTTCTGTTTGTTATTTAATGAACTATCGGTTCTATATATTTGTATTCTCTGTTAATGAGCGACCGTCGCGTACGTGCGTTTTTTTGTTGTCAAAGTTGGATTCGATAGGATCATCCATGTTTTTGTATACTGGATCTTGATCCATGCTAGTTGATGTTTCATTGGATGTACGACGATCAAAAAGTTTTTGTTTCGTAGGTTGGATTGGACCATCCATGTTGACATTTCATATGATAATATTTATTTATATATTAATTCTTTATTTTACTAATGTATATTAATAATATACAAATAATAAATATGACGATCGTTTTTCAACAAAAAGAGAAAACACTTGTATAACACCATCAATTTAACATGATCGTGGATCGCGGTCTTGCACATGCATGTTACACATAGAACAAAAATACGGAGTACGTAGTTTATTAGACAACGGATAGAGAAGAAAATATCATATGGAATATACGAACAACATTGAGTTTAGTAACATAGAACATTACAAAACAAGAGAAATGTCATCATGAAACAAGAAAATCAACATCACAAATCCTCATCAACCAGTGATCAATCATGCATGAAACATGGTGGAGACCTCGCTGGCTCTCTTTCAAAAGCATGCACGCATGTCTGGCCATCATACATGATCACAACAAAGCATTAATGCTCGGATAGTCGGACGTGTGGCATACACGTGTTAATTTTCTCTTATGCCGATGGGACGCGTCGAGCCGTTGGGACCGTGCAACATATATATCCGCCTGTGATAATTGTCTTATCAGAGGCGGGTCTTGCAGCATAACTAACCGCCTGTGATAATGGTGTTATCACAGACGGATGTTTACCTACATCAAGCCGCCTGTTAAGACCTTTTACCGCAGCCGGTTTCTACCATAACAGTAATCGCCTGAGATAATTAGGTTATCACAGATGGTTCTTCACTTGTATCTAGCCGTCTGTGATAATTGTTTTTCACAGACATGCCTAGCCGTTGGTTAATAACCGCCTGTGATATGGTATAACCTATGCAGTACTACTGTTGTTATTTCTAATTTCTAGGTCAATTCAATATAATCACAAAACAAAAATCAATAATATCATCACAGAACAAAAGTCAACAATATTATCATCACATAAGTCAATTTCACTAAAACAATATACATATGTACAAGTTACAGATACAATTCATCTCAAAGTTTACAAGTTTTCACTAAAAACTGTTTTTATTGGCATAATCGCAAAGTTCTGGCACATCAGCTGCTGCACCATCCCCATCAAAGAACTCCCTTCTTTTGTGCAAAATTTCATGACGAATGAATTGACAGAGTTCAACAGCAACTCCTCCACTAGGAATACTTCTACAAACCGGCCATTCTTCGTTCAGATTCTTCGTGTGCTGCAATATAACACATAACAAGGTTTAGAATGTATTGGTTTGAACAATCTCAAGTATAGATCAAAGTGAGAGTATACAGGAATTTATTTGGTATTTTGGAGCAGTTGTACTATGAGCAATTGAATTTTGAAGTTGGAATCAAAATATGAAAATAATGTTTCTGGTAATATTGAACAACAGAGAATATAAGTATTAAACTATGCTAGTTACAATGAAAATGAAACACAAAAGTAAGAAAATAAAGTATCGACATTAAGGATTTCTTACATCCTCACGATTCACTCTATATACGCCGGCGGTCCGAAGATGCTCGCATACATAATACCCGCATAAGACACTCCCAGCAGGCTGCTTCGGACAAGCATAATACGTTTTAATGTCCAATGCATTTGTATTGGAAGGTCTCTCACCGCCAAGCCGTTCCGCGTAAAATCGCCAAGCGCTGTAATACAAGAAATGTCATATAAAACTTGTCAACACATTCTAAATGTGAAATCTTTGTAACGATCTGATGAGAAATCGGCCGAGTCCAAGACTGTTGCCATTCCCCGCGTTGGCTTGATGAAGATCATTATGTAGTGATTACTGTAAATATACAAACACATGTGTTAACAATTACCAATAATTGCTATTTCAATGTCATGTGTCGAACTTACTCGAAGTGGTACAGAGCCTTTACGAGGTCCTTGCCGTCTCTAACAAAGTTAAACATCGCATGTCCTATGTAAGCTGCGACTTTTGTCCTTTTATCCTTCTTAAGTTTTGCGATTGCTTTTTCAAAATCTTTTTTTTTCATGTGTTTGAACTGTGCTGAGTCTCGATCCGCCTGGACGTCGAATAGCACCTTCACAATCCAAGTAGGGTCAAGGATACCTGTCTTGCGCTCCAACTTTTCATTATCCATGTATTGCATCCTATTGAGGAAGTCCAGAATTGTTATAATCTCATGAAATGCGTATGCTTGTAGTAAGAAAAGCAAATACACAATAT
The DNA here is from genome assembly GCA_036927565.1 of Tuctoria greenei. NCBI lineage: Eukaryota > Viridiplantae > Streptophyta > Magnoliopsida > Poales > Poaceae > Tuctoria > Tuctoria greenei. The sequence goes on from JAYESD010000002.1 coordinate 118,792,541, forward strand.
TAGAGCACTTACAAGCACCAGACGAGCAGCAGGTTGATTTCGAGCATGTTCCGATGGAAAAGGGCACGCAACTCTTCAAATGAAATGACTCGTCTATCCACTCCAGTGCTCCAGAATGATTCTTTTGGAATACAAAATGTGACACAATTAAGAGCATATTTTGTGCTGGCAAGGATGTACCACTCATGCATTCTTCTGAGCTGGACGGGTTGTTTGCTAAGTTGTACGGATGTCATGAACGTCTTCCCATTCTCAAATTCAGGAGGAACATCCTCAAGCTTGTATATTGGAACTCTTGGTTTAACTAAAGCCGTCCGCCGATTATACATAACACCGTCTTCTTCCCACTCCTCGATATATCCTAATGATGGCTCATGAGAAGAACGAGATGCACTCGATTTTATAATATTTTCCTTCATAGTTTCCAAATATTTTGACACTTCTGATGAAGGTTTCTTATTTTTGTATGAGGTAACTTTGATAGGCACTAATGATCGAGGAGTAGTCGTCAGAAGTTGGACACTGGCTTGTTGTTGAACCTGTTGTTCAACTGATTGCTCTTTACTCCCAGCAGTTGGCTCTAGTACTACTTCAAGCTGTTGCTCAACTGGTTGCTCTTTACTAGCAACAACTTGCTCTGGTACTGCTTGAAGCTGTTGTCCAACTTGTTTCTCTTGGATATCATCCTTGCTGAGACATAGGGGGAGTGTATCTTCCTGGACTGGGAGTGAATCTTCATGCACTTTCGCCTTAGAAGATGGGGTTGCAGTATTTCGAGATGCGATGGGGCTAGAAATTGTCGCATCGTCCAACATGATATCACATCAGTGCCAAAGGATTAATTGGTTGACAGCCTGCCCCAAAGTCGCGATCCCCTCAGGTGTGACGTGGTCTATTTCATAATCTTCATAATCATTATCAATGATCTGAAGAACTTGCACCACAGCATGATACAACAGAAGTGGATTCCTGTTGAAGTCACGATCGGGCTTTGCCATAGCAGTGGCAACCTGTTTGGTTTTGTTCCCTGCTCTGCCTATCGTGACAAGAAGACGACTAGATTTGTCGTTAGCAATATCATCGACAAGGAACTTATGGGTTGACCCTGAGCCTGACATGGAACCAACGCTGCTAGGGTAGGCAGTTGGAGATACTAATTGCTCCTTTTGTACCGGAACCATCACTGTACTCGGTGCCACTAATTGTCCCGATTGTCTAAGTTGTTCCATTATTTCTTGCATATTTTCTTTGACCTTTTGAGCAATCGTTTCATCAAGTGTTTTCTTAAACTTCTCATGTCTTCTATATGTGTCTTTATCTTTAGGGAAACCATCTAGCCAAGACATTTGAGAAGAGACCGCTCGAACCCGTCCGCTGTGTTCAGGGTTTCCTAATATAGCGGTAAGTTGGTCATTCTCCATCTTCGGCTTGAAGAGACCCTTCTGTTGCTTTTCAATTACTTCTTTCATTTTATCCTCTACTTCATTCAGAGAGTCGGGCTTTTCAAGTTTGCCCTCGCTGGTCAAACCTGACCGAGCAAAGACCCAGCGTTGAGTTCACTCATCGCACCCTTCTAATGGGTGAGGATTGCCCTTACTGGTAATTTCGTCTAATATCTTATTCCACTTCTGGACTTTGAGGGCATATCCGGCAGACCCCAAGCGATGATGGTATTTGTTCTTTTTTGCAAGCTCTGACCTAGTTGCACTTAGAGCTTTAGCATCAGGTGTGCTCTTTTGACGAACAAACTCTTGCCACTAAGCTTGTGTGATTTTTTCCATCTTCCTCGGGCTAGGGACCTTATCGGACTTAACATAAGCGTTCATTTCACTCTTCCAGCATCGAAACTTCTTGCCGCAAGAGACCAATGTTGCTTTCTTTACAGCTTCTTCTGTGCCTTTCGGGAACTTGAATTGTTTCTTTATCCTTTCCCACAACTCATTCTTGGTCTGCTCAGGTAATTTCCTCCAATTCTCGGTTGTGATCGGCACAACCTCCCTAACAAGAAAACCGCATGCATTACGATACTTGGTAACTGAATCTAGTGGTTCTTGGGGAAGCCCACCTGGACCGACCCTTGTTATGTACATGATGCGGTCCAATGAACCCTTATTGGGACCTCGTTGCCCTCGTTTCCGCTTGAGTGAAGTTGAGGATTCATCCATTGGAGAACCTTCTGCGGTTTTAGGAGCCGATGTCACCTCATTGTCTTCACGATTAATCTAGGTAGAAAAAATTATAAGACTTCGTATACTTGACAACCAACATTAACTTGAACTGCTGAAGTTAAGATTCGTGATCCATACCTCGTCAGCAGGATCATATTCTGGGTCTAGATCCACTGAAGTCTTTTTAATTTTTATATTCAGAAAAGGATCCGATGGATTGTGATAGGAGCCTGAACTGCTGGAGTCAGTAAACTCCATATTGTCTTCTTTATTGTTACTACCAGGACCAGTCTTCTTAGGGCTTTCCATGCTAGAACTAATAAGACAAAAAATCTAATAAATGGAATATTAACTCTACATGAAGTGTTGCATGAAGAAAAAGATGGAAGCATTATAGGATTTGATAAGGCATTCTAGGGTTTAAGGCGACTGACCAAAAGGCTCCTATACATTGCGAGGGTGACAAGCATGTTAAAGTTGCTCACCAGCAATAGCAATTTTATCTTCTTATTCTAAATAGGCTAGCTTCGTTTAGAGTGGCGACCACATTGTTGATCTTTACTAGGCAGCGCCTAGCTCCAGACCTATAACTGATCAAGCAAGGGACAAAAAGAAAATCCTCCAGCCTTTTTCTAGTATCAAGAATCGCAAAGTGTGGCACTTGGATTTGGATGGTGAGGTGAGGTGAGGCGAGGTAGCTGCAGGCGAGAAGAGACACTCTTTTTCAGTGATGAGGGCGTACCTGGAAGTGACGAGGGCGAAGCTCGGTGGCGACGGCGAAGCTCGGCGGCGTACCTGGAAGTGACGAGGGCGAACACTTGGCGGCAAACGAAATTTTGGCAGCCTAACGGCGTCTAAGTGTTTCGCCCGGGTTAGGTTTTTCCTACGCTGCTGAGGGGTATATATAAACTCCAATTTTCTCAGACGGATTTTAAGTACCGACCGCCTAAGAAGATGGTTACCTCAGGCGGGTTTTACTTACCAACTGCCTGAGAAGATATTTACTTCTTCTTAATTAATATTCTTGATTAAATGTGGGTCCTTTAAAAAGGCAAAATTCAACTTTCTTGTAATATTATTGATATGTAAAGGTTACCATTAAATTTCACTTCATAAATCATTTGAAATTGGTCAGAACATAAAAAACATACAACAAATGCCATTTTTCATTTTTCTATCTTGGTGAATATAATGCTTTTTTCATTTATTTTTTCAGTGGACATTTTTACTCATCATACCAACCTCTATGAATTTTTTCAAATTTTTTTATATTTTTTTGAATCAATGTGTGTTCATAATATGATGAACGCCTAGATAAAGACCCCTCACAACCCGCCTGTGAAGACGTGTCGACGACCGTGTGTGACCTTTCTTTTCCCCGAGGCAGCGACCTTTCAATGCGCGATAAACCAACTGCTCCATCTTCCACTTCGCGCGGCCTTAAAGACGCGCTATCACCCGTTAGTTCTCCAAAAGCGCATCGCTCACTTTGAATCCTCTTCTTTTCTCCGTCTTCCTCCGCTCCGACGACCCAACACCACTATGGCCGACCTTCCACCGCCAAGACCTCCAAGGGAGACACCTTGCAAGAAATCATGTTGTAGCTCCCCCGAGAGGATCAACACCCAGCAGCGCCTCCTCATGGCGCAAGAGGCGTACAATAATACATCTCGCGCCATGAGTGCCTTGGGGCTGGGTACCCTTCCAGAGTATCCTGGAATGGGTACCATCGGTCACTACCTCTACGCCCTCACGGGGGTGGATGATCGTCTCGACATTTTGTTCGCGACGATGGCCCAGGTTCTTGGCCCTGAGGGCCGCAGAACGCTGGTGGAGGCGACGGCTAGCAACCTCGGGGTTGCACCGCCGGTGCAGCTGGTGTAGCCGGTGCAACCGGCCCTGTCTCCTATTGCACCGGCGCCAGAGTCACCACCGGAGGACGAGGAGGAGGAGGAGGAGGAAGAGGAGTAGGAGTAGGAGTAGGATTTAATTAGTTTTTCATTGTTGTTTTTAGTTGCTTCTGTTTTGTAAATATTGTTAATGAATGAAATCTATCTTTGTTCATCTATGTGATTGAATATTACTTGTGTATCTCTTGTGTTCTTGTGTAAATATTGTGTATCTTATGTGTTCTTTTGTGAGATGTGTGATTGAATATTGTTAATGAATGAGTATCTTGTGTGTTCTTCAACTGTGTGAATGAATGAATGTGTAGTGTGTTCATCGTGTTCCTCAGACTCGGGTATCATAAGGTAATTATCTCAGGCGGTTGGTAATTCAAACTCGTTTGAGAAGAAGATTATCTCAAGCGGTTAGTAAGTAATACCCGTCTGAGATAAACATCTTCTCAGGCGGTTATTAAGTACCAACCGCCTGTGAAGATATTTACTTCTTCTTAATTAATATTCTTGATTAAATGTGGGTCCTTTAAAAAGGAAAAATTCCACTTTCTTGTAATATTATTGATAAGTAAAGGTTACCATTAAATTTCACTTCATAAATCTTTTGAAATTGGTCAGAACATAAAAAACATACAACAAATGTTATTTTTCATTTTTCTATCTTGATGAATATAATGCCTTTTTCATTTATTTTTCAGTGGACATTTTTACTCATCATACCAACCTCTATGAATTTTTTTCAGATTTTTTTAAATTTTTTTGAATCAATGTGTGTTCATAATTTGATGAATGCCTCATATGTATAGGAGCATTTAGTTAGAATGATGGATAATTTGAAGTTTGACATGTTGAAATGCTTTTAAAAAAAATTAACAAAATTCATACATGTATAAATGATACAAATATGTTCATACAAACAAATTTGAGTGAAGGATCTTTTTTTATGAGATACAAAAATGCGAATAATATGTGAGTATAAATTAATTTGATATTTATCAAAACATTACAATGTCAGCTATACAAGTTTTAAAATATTTTGTTCAGGTGGTAGATGTTAATTTTATACAAATGTAGAAGAAAGAATCATCGAATTTGGACACAATTTGCAGAATATAAACATGTTTGAGTATTTATATTGGAATCTAAATAAAAAAGAAGCAAGGGATAAGGAAACTGAAGAACTGTATCGGGCATTATCTCAGGCGGTTGGTAAGTAATACCCGCCTGAGATAAACATCTTCTCAGGTGGTTATTAAATACCAACTGCCTGTGAAGATATTTACTTCTTCTTAATTAATATTCTTGATTAAATGTGAGTCCTTTAAAAAGGCAAAATTCCACTTTCTTGTAATATTATTGATAAGTAAAGGTTACCATTGAATTTCACTTCATAAATCTTTTGAAATTGGTCAGAACATAAAAAACATACAACAAATGCTATTTTTCATTTTTCTATCTCGATGAATATAATGCCTTTTTCATTTATTTTTTCAGTGGACATTTTTACTCATCATACCAACCTCTATGAATTTTTTCATATTTTTTCTAAATTTTTTTGAATCAATGTGTGTTCGTAATTTGATGAATGCCTCATATGTATACGAGCATTTAGCTAGAATGATGGATAACTTGAAGTTTGACATGTTGGAATGCTTTTAAAAAAAATTAACAAAATTCATACATGTATAAATGATACAAATATGTTCATACAAACAAATTGGAGTGAAGGATCTTTTTTTTTATGAGATACACAAATGTGAATAATATGTGAGTAGAAATTAATTTGATATTTAACAAAACATTATAATGTCAGCTATACAAGTTTTAAAATATTTTGTTCAGGTGGTAGATGTTAATTTTATACAAATGTAGAAGAAAGAATCATCAAATTTGGACACAATTTGCAGAATCTAAACATGTTTGAGTATTTATATTGGAATCTAAATAAAAAAGAAGCAAGAGATAAGGAAACTAAAGAACAGTATCGGGCATTATCTCAGACGGTTGGTAAGTAATACCCGCCTGAGATAAACATCTTCTCAGGTGGTTATTAAATACCAACCGCCTGTGAAGATATTTACTTCTTCTTAATTAATATTCTTGATTAAATGTGGGTCCTTTAAAAAGGCAAAATTCCACTTTCTTGTAATATTATTGATAAGTAAAGGTTACCATTAAATTTCACTTCATAAATCTTTTGAAATTGGTCAGAACATAAAAAAACTACAACAAATGCTATTTTTTATTTTTCTATCTTGATGAATATAATGCCTTTTTTATTTATTTTTCAGTGGACATTTTTACTCATCATACCAACCTCTATGAATTTTTTCAGATTTTTTAAATTTTTTTGAATCAATGTGTGTTCATAATTTGATGAATGCCTCATATGTATATGAGCATTTAGTTAGAATGATGGATAATTTGAAGTTTGACATGTTGGAATGCTTTTAAAAAAATTAACAAAATTCATACATGTATAAATGATACAAATATGTTCATACAATCAAATTGGAGTGAAGGATCTTTTTTTTATGAGATACACAAATGTGAATAATATGTGAGTAGAAATTAATTTGATATTTACCAAAACATTACAATGTCAGCTATACAAGTTTTAAAATATTTTGTTCAGGTGGTAGATGTTAATTTTATACAAATGTAGAAGAAAGAATCATTGAATTTGGACACAATTTGCAGAATCTAAACATGTTTGAGTATTTACATTGGAATCTAAATAAAAAAGAAGCAAGGGATAAGGAAACTGAAGAACAATAGGGGGCATTATCTCAGGCGGTTGGTAAGTAATACCCGCTTGAGATAAACATCTTCTCAGGCGGTTATTAAGTACCAACCGCCTGTGAAGATATTTACTTCTTCTTAATTAATATTCTTGATTAAATATCTTATCAGGTGGTTGGTAAGTAAAACCCGCCTGAGATAAAGTTAAAAACCGCCTGTGAAAAACCGACGCCGAGACGGGGACCCCTCACCACACGCCCGCTATTAGACGACGACCCGCTATAAGGGCTCACCGTTCTCTTGCTTCTCCGCCGCACCGCTCCTTAGATCCTAGCCTCCAAACTTCTCCCCCCGCCACCGTCGACCACCTCTCACTCTTTCTCTGCACCTCCGTCGCCACACAAATGGGTAGCCCCACGCCGAAGCGCTCTAGGCCATCGAAGTCCTTCGAACCTCCTTCTCCGTTTCCATCGCCGCCAGCAATGACGGTGGAACTGATGGCGACGCCCGCATCTCCTCAGCCTGACTGGTTACAGGAGACTGTCTTCCTCTTTACCGCTCGCATGGACACAATGTCGCGGGATGTGTTTAACAATACATCTCTCATCTGTCGCCGTCTGGGTCTTGGGAGGCTTCCCCAGCTCCCCAGCATGGACTCCACCGGCTACTACTTGTTCGGGTTAAGCTTTGTGGCCGCTCGTCTCGACGCCCTCCACGAGACGATCGCGGAGGTTGCTGGGGTACAGGGCCGCTGGTAGATTCTGCACAGCGTTGCCTGTAAGCTCGGTGTGGAGACAGAAGAGGAGTCGCCGCCGCTGTCGGAGGCGGAGGCAGAGCCGCCGGAGGGTGCGTCGGCCGCGGCGCGCGCAGCGGCGGAGGTGGACGAGCCTCCGAGTAGAATAGAATTAGGAGTAGTTTTGTTCTTATTTCTACGTGTTTTTCGTCCATGTTTTCTTTACTCTTGTTTGTAATATATGTGTTGGTAGTATGTTAATGTAATATGTCTTTTATGTTCATGAACAATGTGTCTGATGTATTATCGAAAAATTCTCCTTTTATCAAAAACATCTCCTTTAACGACGCCAAGTTTTAACCTTTAACCCACTTCGTGCATGAATCGAAAAACATCTCCAGTCATGTTGTTGTGTTTCTCTTGTTTTTTTTTTTGATATTTTTTCTTTTCATGTTTTGTCATGTTGTTTTCCTGCAAAAATCTGAACAGTCGCGAGACTCGTGATGTTATTATTGCACGGACTGGAACAGGCCAGAAGTTACCCCTATACACGGTGTCATCATTACAATGTCCATAGGACCCACATGTCAGCCCCTGCTACTGCACCTACAGTACTGCAGGGGATGTGCGACGGTTCCATGTTGTTTCGCTTTATAATAGAGGAGTACTCCGGAGACTCCCAAGAAACTGCAACCTCCAAATACTAGTAGTACACCCTTTGTTTCTCTCAGGCAGATTTGTTTCTTCGCCACTCGTCGCTCATTAATGGCAAACTTCTCCATCGACCCCCGTCGGTTTTGTCCACGGCTGATGATCCTAGAAGATGGTGGTCCTCTGAGAAGGACCAGAAGCGTGTGCCACATTTCTGGCGAAATCGCGAAGAAAAATGAGGAATATGCGGTTGCGGTCACAAATGAGGTACTAACTCCTGCCCAGCGTAATGAATTTATGGACCAGATAGCAGTGTACATCCAAGATCAGGCAAGAATGCACGTAGTTACTTACGGTGCACATCCCCATGGTATTGGCATGTACTACAGGTTAAGAAATAAACTGGAGAGAGATTCTTTGGTCCTAGCAAATCCCCACGTGGTCGGGAATCAGGAGTTCAGATTTGAAAAACATGATGAGGCAAGTCTTAATATGCGTCGTGCTCAGTTTACTAGAAGGTGTTGGATTTTGCTACTTGGTTATCCTCTGGATCTAAAGGAGCAAAGGTTTATTGAACAAACCTGCTCCAGTTTTGGCCAGTTGCTTCATTGGGATGAAAATGATCCAAACCCGACTAGGGTCATTCTGCTGGTGATGGTGGATAATCCACTTGACATCCCTCGAAGCCTTGTTCTAAGGAGAGGCAACGAAGTCCGTGGGGAAGGACGTTCATGGACTGTACGAGTTTATGTCCTAGGTCTTGATTTTGTGGACCACCTTCCGGGTGATGAGGAGGACCCTCCGCCTTTCAATGGCAACGCCCACCCTTACCATGGACCAGTCTTGCCTGGTCCTTATCCTGACGATCAAGGTCCTCCGCCTGCTGCCCCAGATGACTTGGGGCAGAATGATCCTGGCGACCAGAATAATGAAGCGTCGGATATGTTGTCCACGGAGCAGGTAGCATATAATATCCTAATCTTTCTCCTCATATATAGCGTGTTAGCTATTTTTTCGGCCCCAAATGATCTAGAACAATTACTCCAGATTTGATGATGCCATAAACTAATCGCTGCTGAAAACAATGACGGTGGTCCAAGCAAGATTGTCGTGATGCAGGATGCATGGAGGTAGACCCAAGCAAGGTGGTGGTGCAGGACGATGCATGGAGCTAGCTGACGGACTGAAGGTGCTGCTTGAAGAGATGTGGTGCGGACTAGATGTGCCGATTAGTTTTTTTTGTGTTTTTTGGTTACGTAAGAGCTAGTTCTATCAAATTAATTAGTTTGTTGCCTGGAATGGTATGTTGAACACTATTGTTTGGTTCCGTCGATGTTTATATCTAGTATTTAATCCTTGTTTATATCACTGTGTTGCTGGTTGAAGAGATTTTATGCGTATGGTTTATTTTAATCCTTGTTTATATCACTGTGTTTATATCTAGTAGTACTTAATTATGAACCTGTATAGAAGTAGCAATTTATACAACTTTATTATTAGTGAAGCCAAAATTTATAGAACCTAGATTTTTTAAAGCACATGTGTCACTTCCGGAGGAATCCATTCCTTTAAACTGCCCCGTGAGTTTCCTTTGATGCAAACGGGGCTAAACAAAAGACGAGCGCGCATAGGGGAAACACAACAAGTGCAACATTCATCAGAGACGAGCATGCATATATAGGAGAAACACATCAACATGCCTTATACAAGTCTATTTTATATACTCCCTTTGTTCACTTTTCATTGGCGTTGGGAGAACTAGGGGTAGCGCATCCAAAAGGGAATGGAGGGAATATAACCCATAGAGTACAACACGTTATGGCACAATAGGTCATACTCGCGCTCAATCCTACAGTTCTCAGTACAGAAGACGGTCCACTCGTACCACCCTCGCCGGCCGCAGCGGGCAGGCCCCTGGTTCCCCCCTGTTGGGCAGCGGCAAACGTCATCGTCAATGTCGGGCAGCGCCACCGGCAGCGGTCCCGGAGGAGTCCTACGCAACCTCCAGCTCACAAAAACGTCGAGCCTCTGCATGGCTTGATTCCGACACCGACAGCACTCCGTGTTGGTCCTCTTCATCGCGACGGACCCGGCCGCGTTGTCATCGACGTAGGCCTCGCCTTCGACCTGCCGGATATACTCGAGGGCGTCGCGGTCCCCGTGGTCGGCGTCATAGCGAAGCATGGCGAGGACGTAGGCCACCACCTTGTGGCCGTTCGCGGCCGCCCGGGCAAGGAACTCGGTGCCCCGCTACGCCTGCGCGCGGCCGTAGTTGAAGACAAGGACGAACCCGGTGACGTTGCACGCATGAGGTTGCCCACGTTGGCCAGGCGCTCCACGAGGGCGTCGTAGCTCCCGTTCTCGTGCCATTGGAACCACTCCCAGCTGCTCTCCTGCTCCAGCGCCACGCGCCTGCCCACGGCAGGATCACGGCACGCCGCGTGGATGGCCTTGCAGGTGGCACGCAGACTGGAGAGGTCGTCCATGGGCTGGGTGGAGGTTGCGGCGACCCACCCCGCGATCAGGACCGCAATATCGTGCGTCAAGGGGAACTCGATGGGCTTCAAAGGGAACCAATGAGGGCGCACGCGACGGAGAGGAAGAGTACGCGCGGAGAAGAGGATGGTGTGTGTGGCGGAGTAGAGGATGGTGTGTCATCTTACTACTCTTTATTAGTATGCGCGGAGAAGACGATGAGACGACCGGTGATTTTTAGTACACACGGAGAAGAGGGATGGTGGTGTGTGGGCAGTTATTTCCAGCCAATTTTTTTTGTCCCAACTCAACTTTACTTTCACTGTATGGTCATGTCAGCTGTGTGCTCTGCACATTTTCAGCTACTGTCCTTTGTTGCCATAGCAACTTGCTGGCATTGAATGGAAAGTGGGAGGATATGTATTGATGAAGGGTGTTAGGGTAATTTTATGTGTTGACTAATGTGCGGTTTGAATCCTAAAAATAGAGTTCACTTGGGACGGAGGGAGTATAAGATGGTCACCCGCACCATCGTCTTTTCCACACAACCGTTCCAACATCCTCTCTTCTCTCCACAAAACCTAGCCGCGACTAGTATACAGCAAATGCTTTCGAGCTCGAGCAACCCTCCGCCATTGAGCCCGCCGAGGGACCCGACCGCCGGTAAGCGGCCGCGGCTGGACCCCCCCTCGGCGCCGCGCGTGAAGGATACCCTCCTGTTCAACATGGCCCGAGATGTATTTACGGATACATCTTACTCCATGGAATGCCTTGGGCTCGGTACCCTTCCACAAAGTACTGGAATGGACACCACGGCCACTACGTCTTTGGCCTCTCGCATGTGGCCTCTCGTCTCGACTCCCTCTGGGAGACGATGGCGGCTGAGCTCGGCATCGCGGGTCGTGGCAACCTCGTCGTGGCGGCGGCCTTGATACTGGGTCACCTTCCGCCGCTGGAGCCCGATGCACTAGAGGAGGGTCAGGAGCCCGAGGACCCACCCGAGGAGGAGGAGGTGGAGGCTGAGTAGAGTAGTATTTAGGTGTTTTCTTTTCATGATTTTAGTTGTAGTTTTTCGTTTCATGTTTTTAGTTGTAGTTTTTCGTTTCATGGTTTTAGTTGTAGTTTATCTTTTCTTGTGTTTGTAATATACTCCCTCCATCCAAAGCGACAAGTATTTTGGGACGTAGATACTCCCTCCATTGAAAGGGACAAGTATTTTGGGACGGAGGGAGTAATGTTTTTAAGTTAAATGTACTTGGTGTTCTTGTTCATGGATGTACTATCTGTGCAAAATTAGTTCGAATTTTCCGATCGCCAAACCCTCCTTGTCCCCAAACCGATGGAGTTGCCAGGAGATCGCCTGCAGCGGGCCCACAAAGCGGTCTGTAAAGTAGTAGTAACAGGAAAATGCAACAGGCCGATAGCTAGGACTGGAAAGAAAAAAGTGAAGACAATACGAGGAAAAAATGTTTGAAAAAAGGAAGGACAACCAAAATGTTAAACAAGAAATCTTTTCACGGAAATTAATCCAGTCGTAATCCTCTCAAACATAGGCTCCCTTTGAAGGATAGGATTTGTAAAGGATTTTTAGTTTCCATAGGAAACGTAACACATGAGCTAGGACACTTTGGTAGCCATACTAAAAGAGCTGCTTATCGGCCTCATCCACTTCCCCACGCCGCCAGTAGAATCTCTTCGGCCGCGGGAAGGTGTCCCCCGAAGAGCTCGAGGACCCCGAGGAGTGTCTGTCAGAAGAGTCGCCTGATGACGAGGAGGTCGGGGAGTTGGGGTGGACTGGTGGCGTATAGTCGAGGTAGTGATCCAGATGGATGATGAGCCCCGTCGTGAGGCCGCCAGGCTGGACCAGTGCGACATGGTTGAAAGGTTCCGCCGTCACTCCCAGTCCGGCCATCACTTCCTGCAAAGTAGGTGGCCATTTTTGTCCGAGGCAGGAGGCTTGGGTCTTTCATCCACCCAACGACCGTGCACAGGTCAGCACGCTCCCGTTGGTAAGTGGAAGCATCGAAGTGATCAAAGAGGAAGACATCACCCAAAACCTGTCTGATGCCCTCCGCAGACCAGACATGCAGAGGGAGGTTCTCGATGACAACCTGCACGTGGAAGAACTACCCGACGATCGGCACACCGACGCCAAAGATCCATGGCCGGAAGTAGTGGTTATCATCCTGCATGGAGATGATTGCCATCTCGATGGTGAGCTCCCGATAGTCATCACGGGTGAACCGCACCAGGAACTCACCATCCCCAAACGTGGACACGGTGAAAGCGCAATGCGGGATTTCAAGTTGGTGATGGATGTCCAGGGTGATCTCCATGGGCGTTGCCTCGTTGCGACCTCCTCTGGGTCCCAGAACAGCTGCTTGGCGGAGCAAACGGATAAACTCCATCGTCATGAGGCGGTTGTTGACCACCGTGCATTGCCCCTCACGAGGGTGCAGGGACGGTGAGCCTGCAAGTACCTGCTCACGTCTAACATGGTTGCGAGGCATGGCGCTGCGACAACAGAGGCAAAGGACTTCTCAGGCAACACATGGGAGCATGGATGGGAATCAGTCGGGAACTTGAGCCTGGAAGCAATAGGGGGGGTGGTTTAAGAAGGCAAGGATGAAGAGGCCAAACATTGGAAGCAGCGTCCCTTGAGGATCTCACGAAAATTTGGTGATAGGACCAGACCTTTCGAGGCCTTCGGCTCTGTGCAAGCGTCATGAATGCGCGAAGGCCCAACTTGAATATAAAGTGAATCAGCGCAGTTTTAGCCCACAAATAACAAGCGGGCTAGCTTTTTCGTCTTGCCTGCCTGCCTGCCCGCGGCGGGAAATTTTTGTCACGCCGAATGAAGAAGGAAAATAAGAAAAAAAAATAAAATTTATTACGGTACCCTTCGATCCGCAATGCCGGCCCCCTCTCCGCAACGCGCTTGTATGAGCATCCGTCGGCCACCACGATTGTAGGAGCATCCGCCGACCGCCACGCTTGTAGAAGCATCCGCGGGCCGCCACGCTTGGAGGAGCATTCGCCGGCCGCCACGCTTGGAGGAGCATCCGCCAGCTACCATTCTTGGAGGAGCATCCGCCAGCCGCTACGCTTGGAGGAGCATCCGCTGGCCGCCAAGCTTGGAGGAGCATCCGCCGGCCGCCACGCTTGTAGGAGCATCCGCCGGCCGCCACTCTTGTAGGAGCATACGCCGACCGCCAAGCTTGGAGGAACAACCGCCGGCCGCCACGCTTGGAGGAGCATCCGCCAGCCGCCACGCTTGTAGGAGAATCCGCCGGCCGCAGCGCGTGGAGTAAAAACAGCTAGGTACAATTTCTCACATAATGTGTTCTTGTACATCTATCCTCTTACGGATAGGCTGATGGCTGATTGAATTGTAGGAAGCGATGTCAGAAGATAGACATGGATGGGAAAAGACAGGCATACGAGGGAGTGGCAGGATGGAATGAAGTCAATTTTAAATTTTGCATTTCAGGGCACTCTTGAAGGAGGAACTATGCCTTGTCCTTGCACGAGATGTCATAATATTTGCCACAAGACACGCAAGGGAGTTCATTTACACCTGCTCAGAAATGAGATGTTATTGGATTAGACTTGTTGGATACACCATGGAGAAATACGAGTTCAGGAAAATATTGCTGAGGAATCAACAAATAATGAGGAGATAATTTCTGATGATGGTGCTATGCAAAATATGTTGTCCAGTCTACTTAGAGGCACTGATCATGGTGGTACTTCAACAGATGTTGATGATCAAGAAAATGCTATAAACCAGCAGGAGCCAACTGGGGATGCAAAGAAATTCTATGACTTATTAACTGATGCCAAAAAGGAGTTGTATCCAGGTTGTTCGCAGCTGACCCAATTATCCTACATTGTCAGGTTCTACCAGATAAAGTGCTTAACTGGTATGAGCAAAGTAGCTTGTGAGATGTTACTTGAACTATTCTCATTTGCGCTTCCAAAGGGCCACTGCATTCCTAATACACTTGATAAACTTCAGAAGGTTGTTCGTGACCTCGGGTTGGACTACCAAAAGATCGATGCATGTGTCAATGACTGTGTGTTATTCCGGAAGGACTATTCTTTGCTGAATAGTTGCCCAAAATGTGGTGAATTAAGATGAAAAAATAGTACTGCTGGGGATGCAAGAGAGGCTTTACCTTGTGGAAAATCCAAGAAGCTTGTAGCATGCAAGATTCTACGTTACTTCCCTCTTATTCCCCGTCTACAAAGGTTTTATATGGGAGAATCAACGACATCAAACATGCGCTGGCACAAAGAAGGTCGTGCTGATGATGGAATATTACACCATCCCGCCGATTCGAAAGCATGGAAGCATTTTGATAGCATTCATCCAAATTTCTCATCTGATCCTCGCAACATAAGACTTGGGTAGAATCTGATGGTTTCAATCCTTTTGGAGTAATGAATGTTTCTTACAGTACATGGCCTGTGATTCTAATCCCTTATAATCTACCACCTTGGCTGTGTATGAAGCAGTCTTATTGGGTGATGTCTATGATAATTCCTGGGCCAAAGTCACCTGGAAACAACATTGATGTGTATCTGCAGCCTTTGATTGATGAGCTACTGAAATTATGGTGTGATGATGTTGAAACATATGACAGTTTAAAGAAAGAGACATTTGTCATGCGAGCTTCTTTATTGTGGACAATAAATGATTTTCCAGCATATGCAATGCTATGTGGATGGAGCACAAAAGGGAAGCTAGCATGTCCATACTGCCATATAAACACTGATGCCTTCTGGTTGAAATATGGACGAAAGCATTGTTACATGGGTCATCATCCTACCTCAGGATCACAGATGGCGTCGAAACAAAGGTTCTTTCAACAACAAGGCAGAGAATAGAGAGGCTCCAACATCAGTCTCTGATGACGAAGTACTCCAACAATACGAGTGTTTTGATCAAGTGAGTTTTGGACCGATGAATAATAAGAGAAAGCACACCGAGGAAAATAGATGGCATAATTGGAAGAAGAAAAGTATATTTTTCGACCTCCCTTATTGGAAGACATTGCTAATAAGGCATAACTTGGATGTCATGCACATTGAGAAAAACATTTGTGATAGCATATTGGGGACATTGCTTGCTATGGATGGTAAAACAAAAGATAGTCTACATGCTCCTCTTGATATGAAGGATATGGTTATACGGCCAGATCAACATTCGATGTTCATAAAGAGCAAGTACACATTCCCACCAGCATTATATACTTTGGGCAAAGATGAGAAGACCACCTTGTGCAAGTTTTTGGGGAATGTGAAAAGGGCCCGATGGTTATGCCTCAAACATCAAGAGATGTGTGGACATAAAAGCATGTAAGGTATCGGGTCTAAAAACTCATGACTGCCATATTATATTTCAGAAGCTCCTTCCTATTGCAATACGTAACATATTGCCTGAAAAGGTTGTTGCACCTTTAATTGAGTTTAGCACATTCTTTTCTGGAATTTGTTCTAAAGAATGGGCGGAACCAGATTTGGACAAGATGAGCAAACAAATTCTTGAAACAATTTGTAAGCTTGAGATGTTGTTTCCTCTCGCTTTCTTTGATATCATGGTACATCTTCCAACCCATCTTGCCGAAGAAGCACGGTTGGGTGGACCTGTTTCTTACAGATGGATGTATCCAATTGAGAGGTACCTTGGTACATTGAAGAGGTATGTACGTAACAAAGCTCACCCGGAGGGTTCTATAGCTGAGGGATATATTGCCGAAGAGTGTATGACTTTTTGTAGTCAGTTTTTGGATAACATCAGCACCAAGCGTAATAGGCCAGAACGTCATGAAGCTACAGCTACAAATGAACCTTCTGTTGATAATTCTAACATATTTACATAAGTTGATAATTCTAAAAAAGGGTATAAATGGGACCAACTTACTATGGTGGAACTACATAACATCAGGCATTATCTTATTACTAACGTTGAAGAGGCCGCTCCATGGATCAAGTAATAACGTATAACTCAAATGTTGTATACTATATATATGGCTTATTGTAGATGGCTAATTTAATTTTGTACCCTTTTCAGTGAGCATATTGAAGAACTGAAAAAGATTCATTCTCGTGATGTTGATAAATGCCATAGAGATGAGTTTGTTGATTGGTTTCAGAAACGAGTAAGTACATGCAAGTTTGCACTTTGATGAAATATTGAACAAATATGTGTTCTAAAATTGGTTTGTCGTCGATAACCCCTGTTATATGAATGTGTACAGATTACGACA